>OU343223.1:224808755-225107920 GCA_910596185.1 Chrysanthemum makinoi | reverse complement strand
TTTATCATCTCATTACATCTATTTTGACTTATTAAAACTTACTTGCACTAAAAAATTACCATTTACCTTTATAAATGATTAATACTACATATTTCTTAACACTTTTGTCGTTTTATACAAAATATATACAAGTAATAGATTTAAAAAATATATATATATATTTCTGAGGACAAGAGCCCCTAAAACTGCCCCTAGAGGTGTAGTTATTGATTGAGTATGGCTTGTGATGTAAATGTTTTGGTAAACATAGTCTTACTATACTTATCATTTTACATTCATTTCTCATTTTCACCAAGTTAAGAAAACATTTCTCTCTTCTTTGCCTCAAAACCGTCACAACATCAAGGTGCCAAGGGATCAAGAGTTTTGCAAAATCAAGTGTTATTTCAACCTAGTTTATATCCTTTATTTGGTTTTGAAATAAAAACCAAGGATATTTAAGTTAATCCTTGTTACTTTCACCTCATCACTATCACTTGTAAGCATGTTTTTATCATTTTTATGTTTCCTTTTCATTTTCATATGTTTCTTTTCATTTTTGGAGATATTATGCATGATATGTGATTTATACCATTTATTTCATGATTTTAGAAGTTATATATACATATTGGTCATCCTATAAATATTCCCTTGGTATTGGTTGGTCTTGATGGTGATTAGGAACCCATGACACACTAAGAAGGTGTATGGTAGGATTAGATTAGTTTTGGAGTTGATTTGAAGGGATTAGAATAGGTTTTGTCCGAGGAAAACTATTTTCGATAAGTATATTTTATGTTCTGTCCTTGTTTTGCTTTTCTGGAAAATCCGACAGTAGGCACGACTTTTGGCCTTGATTTTTAGAAAATATACTTTAAAACGAATGCGGGTCGCTTGAACGGATAAAACGGACTTATAACTAAGAAGTTATGGATTTTACAAGTTTGACGATCTAAAATTATATTTTTCAGAAATTTCAGCATACTATATTTATTTTGTCCGAGTCAAAAACGAGCCTTAAGCTTCACAAATTATTTTGACTTCTCAAAAATATATTAGTTTACTTTGATACGGCTAAGGACATATTAAACGTAGAAAACGGATTTGAAACGACAAAGATATGCACTTTTTCATAAACTTGCCGTAACTAATTTTCTGCACTCAATTAGCCAAAACCACCATCTTTAACCCTTATTATCTTTGTGTCCGAGACCTTTTGGACGAAAACTCCTGAACTGAAACTTTTAGATATCGATACAAACTTTCCAAAACCGTCCAGTTCGTTCTCTAACGATCGACGTACACTATTTTACTAACTAGTTTCCAAAGCCATTTTTGTTAATTTCATAAAAATTCGGCGACATTGTTTTGCGATTTAAAATGGTAATTTCACCAAAAATCATTATAAAACCATTGTAGGATGACATTTTGACGTAAAAACATGTAAAGTGATTTTTGATTGGTCAAGACGCCAAAAGAGTATTTTTCGACGATGTGTAATATTTTCAAAACTCGTAAATGGTATAAATAACATATCAAGTGCATGCATAACATTACATTGCAACTCATGACATATCATATTATTCGTAATAGGTCCCGTTGACGATCACATTAAACCTCGGTGTACTCACTTTTGCCATTATTCCGGTTTACCAAGTGAGTTTTCATAGCCCCGTTTTACATGCTTTCGATTATTTTCAAACCCACGGGGTAGAATACATTGCACTACTTTTTTTGTATGGATACCAAGTATGTTAAATTCATTACATTGCTTAAGTTAACGATTTGCCAATTTGAAAGTCCCCATTACTTGAACATGAACCGTTAATCTTTGGAGCGAGGATGAGTGGATAGATCTATCGAGGGTGACGCCTCCATCCGGGTTGGTGAATCCCAACCGGGAAAACGGATGCATTTCATTTGATTACATTACTGAGTTGTCGGCAAACACTGCAGGGCATACATGATTGAACAGTCTAGTTTCGGGGTCATGGGCTTAGAGCAATTGTAACATTATTTTACGTGACTTGATGGTCATGCATGATAGATACTTGTGTAGTCGTATAAAACATTTACATAAACCTATGATTTCTCACCAACATTATTGTTGACCGTTATTAGCAATGTATTTTCGTGTAATCAGGCATTATCATCATGACATGGTTTAGGGACCTACATTTTTGAGTCGTCGACTTACATTATGTACATTATGGCACTTTATTTCAAAACATCGTTTGGATTTGTATTATATTTGTATTTCCGCAAACTTTGTAAACCTTTTGGGACCGATGTTGTACTCTGAATGTTTTTATGAAATATCCAACGATGTGTTTTTAAACGACACTTTAGGTCGTTCAATATAACTGTGATGTGGTGCTATGACAGTCAATCCCCCAGAATTCCATTCACGCAAAAAATGTAAATTGGGGGTGTGATGATTGGTACCAGAGCTACAATTATAGAGAACTAGGTTGCATCATTGACCCTAGACTATAGCTACATTATCATAGCATCTCATCATTTCATCATAGTGCATATTCACTTTTCATGTGGATTCACTTACACTTTATTCGAGATTATTTACTTTTATTTCACATCGGTTGTCACAGATATGTCTTCGATTCACATCCCATCACCATATCATCGGACTCTAGCTCGGATGATGTCCCAGATAACCCCATCATGGATGATGTTGCATCACATTCCACTGAGATCGTATCTTCCATTGGATCTACTCCAGCCTTTCCACCTATCATGACCGACACTTTGACCGAACCCTTCGAGGAGGGCGAGGTTGCACCCACTCCTCACGTTAGCCCGTTTCACGATCCACCAACACCACTACTAGCACCATCACCACCATCATCACCATCTCCATCACATTTTATTAGAGATCCTTTACCACGGCGGACTTGCGCCAAAAAGCTGCTCGCTTTGATATCCCTACACCACCATCTACCGAGCCCGAGCCACCCGTTAGGTTCGAGTTAGAGAGAGTTCTAGGCAATAGCCGCTTCGACAAATTTCTCTAGGCGTTAGGAGCCCGTATTGATAGTCAGCAGATCCGATTGATAGGTTGTCATGGCTGCTTGAGGAACCGGTTTGAGATAGGATTGAGCCCATCGCGAGGAGGTCGAGGGTTTAGTGTTAGGTGGTTTCATTGACTTATCTCATCGAGTATTCAAAGAGCGATAGAGGATGGGGTGGAGAGTATTGCTTCTTTGCAGTGGTCGATTGATGAGTTGAGGAGTTTGGTGGATAGTTTGACTACTCGTGACTGATCTTCGTGATCGAGACTACGGAGCACCATGAGGTGCCTTATGTAGACTTTGTCATTGTATAGTTTTGACCATTATTATCCTAGTCACAAGGTGTGTGACGTAGTTTAAAGAACTTGTTGTATTTTGGTTGTTGTACAAACAAATGTATCAAGTATTGACTCTACTATGTAGGAATGGTTATTATTATCTATGATATCGGTCCATGTAGGCCGAAATTTTCATGTATATTATCCACGCGTGTTGTGATTATATTTGTGATATTTCGTTATTGTTTCGTTGTGATTCCATTTATCTTTATGCATGATGTGGTTGTGGATATATTTGTATGATGGTTGTTTCTACTTACGAGTTCTCATGATTGTTTCATCTTGTGATTTTGAAGAGTTATGGCGCCTAAGAAAGCTACACCGAAATGACCCATGCAAATTCAAAAGTTGGTGAATGATAGCATTGCTAATGCTCTAAGAGTCGAAAGGGAAACAGTGGTCGTGCCATTGCCGCTAGGCTAGCTATCAAGCATCGGTAATGCCGGAGGATCTGGGGTTAAGAAATGTTCGTACAAGGATTTCAAAAGTGGTGAACCCACTAAGTTTCGAGGTACCGAGGAGCTCTGCAATGGTACGATGGTTTGAAAAATTGGAATCTGTTTTTGCTTTGTAACGTCCGGATGACAGTTAAATTTGCTACTTGAGCACTTTACTCGATGGAGCGTTGTCATGGTGGAATTCATACGCCCAACCGATTGGAATGGAGAATGCTTTTAAGCTTACTTGGGAGGAATTCAAGGGCTTAGTGACTAAGAAGTTTTGTCCTCGAACGGAAATCAAAAGTTGGAGACGGAGTTCTATGAATTGGTAACCATTGGGTATGATATCGACACTTACATTCGAGATTCCAGAATTGGCGCGTTATGCCCGTCGATGGTACCGATAATGAAGTTGCTAGAGGCTTTCATCGGGGACTTCCGGTTGTTCAAGGAGATGTGACTTCGCTGATCCACAAACAATTGAGGAAGCTTATTAAAGCTCAAATTGATGGCACAAGTGGTGAAGCGAGGTAAGTACACCACCACCAACCCAAACAACAACAACCCCAACAACCGTTTCAACAACACTAACCGAGGCAACTACAACAACAATAGCAACAATAACAAGCGCAAGTGGGACAACACTAGGGGTAGGAATGCTACTCAACCACCGCCCAAGAGGCAAGAGGTTGCTAAGGCTTATGTTATGGGTCCGAAGGAAGGAAAAGGATATACTGGTTTTGCCGAAGTGTAATAAGTGTTTGAGTCATCACAATCCGGTCGATGTCCGATCCGCGGTGAAAATTGCAAGAAAGTTGGTCACCGTACTAGGGATTGCAAGGGGCCACAAGTTACATGTTTTGCTAAGGGAAACCGACACTACAAGAAGGATTGTAAGAAAGGAAAGAATCAAGCAAATCCGAATCAAGAAGGTTTGGCACGAGGAAGGGTTTACGTCATCGGAGGCGGAGAAGATAGGAGGACCAATGTCATAACGTACGCGTTCCTCTCAATAATCGTTACGCTTCAGCTTTATTTGATTCGGGTGCCGATAAAAGTTTTGTGTCCAATGCATTTGCACCTTTGCTCAACATTAAGCCAACCACCTTAGATACATCATACATTGTCGAATTAGCTAATGGTAGCGTAGTTAACACAAACACCATTGTTCGCGGTTGCACATTCAATTTTCTTAATCATCCCTTCAACATAGACCTCATGCCCGTATAGCTTGGTAGTTTTGACGTCGCCATCGGCATGGATGGTTATCTAAGCATCGCGCAAAGATCATTTGTGATGAGAAAGTTGTTCATCTTCCTATAAGCGAAACTTTGATTATTCGTGGGGAACGAAGTGGAACCAGACTTAGTATCATATCGCGCATCAAAACGGAGAAGTACATTAAGAAAGGTTGTCTTGCTTTCTTAGCCCATGTAACCGAGAAAAAGTCGGAGGAGAAGCGACTTGAAGATGTTTCAATTGTCCGTGAATTTTTCAAGTATTTCCCAGGATTTCAGGGACTTCCACCGCACGTCAAGTAGAATTTCATATTGACTTAGTGCCCGGAGCTGCACCGATTGCGCGAGCACCGTATCGCCTAGCACCATCCGAAATGCAAGAGTTGTCTAATCAATTACAAGAGCTTCTAGCCAAAGGATTCATTAGGCCTCGCCTTGGGAGCACCGGTCTTGTTTGTGAAGAAGAAGGATGGATCCTTCCGAATGTGCATAGATTATAGAGAGTTGAACAAGTTAACGGTGAAGAATCGTTACCCACTCACCAGAATTGATGACTTGTTGATCATTGCAAGGTTCAAGTATTTACTCCAAGATTGATCTTCGATCGGGTTATCATCGCCTTCGAAGTTCGGGAAGAGGATATTCCAAACACAGATTTAGAACACGCTACGGTCACACAGTTTCAAGTGATGCCGTTTTGATTGACTAATGCACCGGCGGTATTCATGGATCTCATGAATAGAGTTTGTAAACCGTATTTGGACAAGTTTGTTATAGTGTTCATCGACGACATCTTGATCTACTCCAAGAACAAAGAAGAGCACGAAGAGCATTTAAGGACGATTTTAAGGCTACTCAAGAATGAGAAGTTGTATGCCAAGTTTTCGGAAGTGTGATTTTGGAACCACAAAGTGCAATTTCTTGGTCATGTCATTGATAGTCAAGGACTACAAGTTGATCCCGCAAAGATTGAAGCCGTAAAAGATTGGGCTACTCCAACGAATCCTACAGAAATTCGACAATTTCTAGGACTAGCCAGGTATTACCGAAGGTTCATCGAAGGTTTTTCGAAGATAGCGAGACCTTTGACCAAGTTGACACAGAAAAACAATAAGTAATGGGGAAAGAAACAAGAAGTTGCTTTTCGTTGTTGAAGCAAAGCTTTAAAGGCGCCAATTTTGGCACTACCCAAGGCATTGAGAACTTTGTTGTATATTGTGACGCCCGCATAAAGGACTTGGGGCTGTTTTAATGCAAAACGAGAAGGTGATAGCGTATGCTTCTCGACAACTTAAGGTTCATGAGAAGAACTACACAACTCATGATCTCAAGTTAGGAGCCGTAGTTTTTGCGCTCAAGATTTGGAGACACTACCTCTACGGTACAAAGTGCACGGTGTTTACCGACCACAAGAGTTTGCAATATATTCTTGATCAAAAGGAGCTTAATATGAGGCAACGTCGTTGGTTGGAGTTACTCAGCGACTATGATTGTGAAATCAAGTATCACCCGGGAAAAGCCAATGTTGTGGCTGATGCTCTTAGTCTGAAAGAGAGGCCTAAACCTTTAAGAGTTCGATCATTGGGAATGACGATTGTTTCTCCTTTACCATCTGAAAATCCATGAAGCACAAAGTCGAAGCACTTAAGGAGGAAAATCACCAAGTGAAAAGCTTTATGGTATGCCCAAAGCGCGAAATGGTTTTGTAAAGAGAGCAGATGGAGTACTATGTTTCAAAGATAGAATGTGGGTTCCATTATATGGCGGAATACGAGAATTGATTATGCATGAGTCGCATAAGTCAAAGTATTCTATTCATCCAAGATCGGATAAGATGTATCAAGATCTTAAGAAGCTTTATTGGTGGCCGAACATGAAAGCGGAGATTGCCACGTACGTTAGCAAATGTCTTACCTGCTCTAAGGTAAAAGTTGAATATCGAAGCCGCCGGGTTTACTCCAACAACGGAAATTCCTCAATGGAAATGGGAACGCATTACAATGGACTTTGTTACGAAACTTCCTAAGACATCGGGAGGTTACGATGCTATTTGGGTAATTGTTGATCGCCTTACCAAGTCAGCCCATTTCATACCTATTAGAGAGACTTATTCTATGGAGCAACTCACTAGACTTTATGTCAAAGAAATAGTCTCGAGGCATGGAGCACCAATTTCTATCATTTCCGACAGAGATAGTCGATTCACTTCAAACTTTGGGAATTCATTGCAAGATTCATTGGAACCGATTAGAGATGAGCACAAAGATATCACCCACAAAACCACGGTCAAAGTGAAAGGACCATTCAAACGTTAGAAGATATGCTGAGGGCATGTGTTATTGATTTTGGAAATGGTTGGGCTAACCATTTGCCATTGATAGAATTCTCGTACAACAATAGTTATCACACCAGGATCAAGATGGCACCATTTGAGGCACTCTATGGTCGTAAGTGCCGATCACGTTTGTTGGGCCGGTAGGAGACGCACAACTTAATGGGTCCGTAAATGGTACGGAAACCACGGAAAAGATTGTTCAAATTCGTGATAGACTCGGAAGCGCAAGGAGGACAGAAAAGTTATGCGGATGTTAGACGCAAGGATTTGGAATTTCAAGTAGGTGACAAAGTTATGTTGAAAGTATCGCCTTGGAAGGACGTGGTACGATTTGGAAAGCGTGGAAGTTAAACCCGAGATACATTGGACCATTCAAGATTTTGAGCAGAGTTGGTCCTGTAGCTTATCGACTTGATCTTCCGACCGAACTTAGTCATGTGCACAACACGTTTCACGTTTCAAACTTGAAGAAGTGTCTTTCGGACGAATCGCTTGTTATTCCATTGGACGAAGTTCAGCTTGACGACAAACTTAACTTTGTGGAAGAACTCAGAGAAATCATGGACCGCGAGGTCAGCAGCTTGAAACAGAGTCGTATTCCGATTGTGAAAGTTCGTTGGAATTCTCGACGAGGTCCTGCGTTTACTTGGGAACGGAAGACCGTGCGACGAAGTATCCTCATCTTTTCGCCGACAACCGTTAGACCTAACAATGATTGAATTCAGGACTGAATTCCTTTTGGATGGGCGAATGTGACAATCCACTTT
This sequence comes from Chrysanthemum makinoi, assembly GCA_910596185.1. Taxonomy (NCBI): domain Eukaryota; kingdom Viridiplantae; phylum Streptophyta; class Magnoliopsida; order Asterales; family Asteraceae; genus Chrysanthemum; species Chrysanthemum makinoi. The sequence continues at coordinate 225,099,794 of OU343223.1, read as the reverse complement.
CAGGTCATTTCTAACAATTCATGTCTCATTATTTCAACATTTTTAGTAAACTTGGTTTACTTGTTTCAAATTCAGCGTAACCTGGAGGTTTAGCGGCGAATTCATGATCATGACATCACGCACATTTCATATGGACTATGATTAGTCTACATTTCATTGACATCATGTGCATCTCATAAATTCAGTCACGACATTTCATTTATATTTTACGTAATTTTTATGTTTAATAATCTTTATCGCGTGAGTTTTTATTTTAACATTTAACCCGATACTTTCAAAAATGATCCCGAGGTATATTTAAACTTACATTTAGTTTATAAAAACTATATTTTGAGATTTCCTAGTGTTTTGAATTTATTTGGTACATAAATAGTTAAAGTTAAATTATTACGTCGTTTTTCTTAAAAATTGTACGATAATTATTTTATCACTCAAATTTCACAAGGAATGTATTTTTACAATTTTTATCATCTCATTACATTCTATTTTGACTTATTAAAAACTTACTTGCACCAAAAATTACCATTTACCTTATAAATGATTAATACTTACATATTTCTTACACTTTTGTCAAAGTTTTATACAAAATATATACAAGTAATAGATTTAAAAAAAAAAAATATATATTTTGAGGGACAAGAGCCCCTAAAATCCGGCCCCTAGAGGGTGTAGTTATTGATTGAGTATGGCTTGTGATTGTAAATGTTTTTGGTTAAACATAAAGTCTTACTTGTTACTTATCATTTACACATTCATTTCTCATTTTCACCAAGTGTTAAGAAAACATTTCTCTTCTTTTGGCTCTCAAACCGTCACAACATCAAGGTGCCAAGGGATCAAGAGTTTTGCAAAATCAAGTGTTATTTCAACCTAGTTTATATCCTTTATTTGGTTTTGAAATAAAAACCAAGGATATTTAAGTTAATCCTTGTTACTTTCACCTCATCACTATCACTTGTAAGCATGTTTTTTATCATTTTCATGTTTCCTTTTTCATTTCATATGTTTCTTTTCATTTTTGGAGATATTATGCATGATATGTGATTTATACCATTTATTTCATGATTTTAGAAGTTATATATACATATTGGTCATCCTATAAATATTCCCATGGTATTGGTTGGTCTTGATGGTGATTAGGAACCCATGACACCCTAAGAAGGTGTATGGTAGGATTAGATTAGTTTTGGAGTTGATTTGAAGGGATTAGAATAGGTTTTGTCCGAGAAAAACTATTTTCGATAAGTATATTTTATGTTCTGTCCTTGTTTTGCTTTTCTGGAAAATCCGACAGTAGGCACGACTTTTTGGCCATGATATTTAGAAAATATACTTTAAAACGAATCCGTGGCCGCTTGAACGGATAAAAACGGACTTATAACGAAGAAGTTATGGATTTTACAAGTTTGACGACGAAAATTATAGTTTCCTGAAATTTCAGCATGCAGTATTTATTTTGTTCGAGTCAAAAACGAGCCTTAAGCTTCACAAATTATTTCGAATTCTCAAAAATATATTAGTTTACTTTGATACGAAGCTAAGGACATATTAAACGTAGAAAACGGATTTGAAACGACAAAGATATGCACTTTTTCATAAACTTGCCGTAACTAATTTTCTGCACACAATTAGCCAAAACCACCATCTTTAACCCTTATTATCTTTATGTCGAGACCTTTTGGACGAAAACTCCTGAACTGAAACTTTTAGATATCGATACAAACTTTCCAAAATCGTCAAGTTCGTTCTCTAACGATCGACGCATACTCATTTTTACGACTAGTTTTCCAAAGCCATTTTGTTAATTTCATAAAAATTCCGACATTGTTTTACGATTTAAAATGGTAATTTCACCAAAAATCATTATAAAACCATTATAGGATGACATTTTGACGTAAAAACATGTAAAGTGATTTTTGATTGGTCAAGACGTCAAAAGAGTATTTTTCGACGATGTGTAATATTTTCAAAACTCGTAAATGGTATAAATAACATATCAAGTGCATGCATAACATTACATTGCAACTCATGACATATCATATAATTGATAATAGGTCCGGTTGACGATCATTAAAAACCTCGTACTCACTTTGCCGTTATTCCAGTTTACCAAGTGAGTTTTCATAGCCCCGTTTTACATGCTTTCGATTATTTTCAAACCCACGGGGAGAATACATTGCACTACATTTTTCTTTGTACGATACCAAGTATGTTAAATTCATTACATTGCTTAAGTTACCGCATTTGCCAATTTGAAAGTCCCCATTACTTGAACATGAACCGTTAATCTTTGGAGCGAGGATGAGTGGATAGATCTATCGAGGGTGACGCCTCCATCCGGTTTGGTGAATCCCAACCAGGAAAACGGATGCATTTCATTTGATTACATTACGGAGTTGTCTCGGCAAACACTCTGCAGGGCATACATGATTGAACAGTCTAGTTTCGGGTCATGGGCTTAGAGCAATTGTAACATTATTTTTACGTGACTTGATGGTCATGCATGATAGATACTTGTGTAGTCGGATAAAACATTTACATAAACCTATGATTTCTCACCAACATTATTGTTGACCGTGTTTAGCAATGTATTTTTAGGTAACTGAGGCATTATCATCATGACATGGTTTAGGGACCTACATTTTGAGTCGCGGCGTCGACTTACATTATGTACATTATGGCACTTTATTTCAAAACATCGTTTGGATTGTATTATATTTGTGTTTCCGCAAACTTTGTAAACCTTTTGGGACCGATGTTGTACTCTGAATGTTTTTATGAAATATCCAACGATGTGTTTTAAAACGGCACTTTAGGTCGTTCAATATAACTGTGATGTGGTGCTATGATGGTCAATCCCCAGAATTCCATTCCGCCAAAAAACAGTAAATTGGGGTGTGACATTGCCACGAGTGGTCAACTCAAATTTAGCACGTTGTTCATAAATAGCAACCTCATCCTTATATATGTTAAGCTCGTGGTAAGAATCATCAGCACAAATGCAGGCAGACTACAGTTCATAATCATCATTTTGAGTAGAAGATGCACAACTAGGTGTTGTTGCAAACTTCCATGCAACTTACCTTATTTAGCAAATGAAGTGCATCTCTATCTTGGGTACACAAGCTTCCATGGAGTGTTCCTTTGCATTAACTTACAAAGTTGTGTCGGTGCACCTCTCTTCTAATTTGAACGCAAGATTCCATTTTGCATTATCCGACTCATCAATTTTGTTGTCACCGACATTACGTGATTCAAAGAACACCCGATACTTCAACATAAACATTACCCACTTATCATAAACAATCTTTCAAGCTGCCGACACTCATTCACGTTTCATTCTTTTGAGCGATTCTTCAATGTACTTTTTCACATTATCCATGAGTTGGATAAATGTCTCAATGAATTTCTGAATTTCCATTCCAGTATGTTTTTTGAAGGAAATTCCAGTCAAATGTTGATCGTGTCTGCTGAATATTCCCCAATCGATGAATGGTGAAATTGTTTGTAGATTACTTGAAGAGCTGCACTGGAACCATCCTTTTGAACCATTTCATTGGTAAGTTGCGACTTTTAAATGTTCTAAGTTCAACGCAAGCTTCTTGTCAATGTAGGTAAGTCTGGAAAAGAGCACTACATGTTCGATCCCCTATGGATAATGTATGTATGAGGTGCGATGAAGTAGGCGATAGGGCTCAAATCTTGCATTCCATTTGCATGGCATTCTTTAGCGTAATTCATTCTCATTGTACTCCGAACATGAAGATCTCACATCCTCATTGTTTAATTCAAACATCTTTAATCGTTCAGTGTAGCACTCATTAACATTATTGTCCATAGCATCATACAATTTAAGCATTTCGAAATCACGGTCAAGAGAGTGAAGGTGGAACACCTTTATACAAGTCCAGAAATAAACTTTACAACTTTCTAAAAATCAAAACCACCGTTAAGCAATGACCAATGGAATGTGTTAAGATGACTGATGGATCGACACAATGATAGACAATTGTGGGATAAGCAGAGATGTTGTTTGGTTGTGATTTGGGTTGGTTGTGTACTCGATTTTATGGAGAAATTTAGATCTAAAATCTTAAAAGCTCAATAACTTCCTTTCGGAGAGGATTTGGGCCTCGAAAATTTCGTTTCACGACATCGCGGGTGAAACCTCACAATATTCAGCTGTTCGGTCGTTTTGACAGTATTTCGCGAAACGGAGTTACGGATCAAAAGTTATGGCCGTTTGAAGTTTTGACGTAAAAAGTCAACTTAGGTCAAACCTCTTCTTCGTAAAAATCAACCAAGTCGCTATAACCCTTGAACCAAGTCGCTAAGTCACCATTTGAGTACCAAGTCGCTAAGCACCCAATTCGCTAAGAACCATGTCGCTAAAGAGCAACTTGCTAAGTATCCAAGTCGCTAAGACACAGTCAAGTTGCTAAAGAACAACTCGCTAAGCACCAAGTTAAGCTAGCAAAATTTTTGCGTAAATTTACTACTCAAGTCGCTAAAGAGCAACTCGCATGTAAGACAAGTCGCTACACCACAGTCGCTACCCAGGTGGAGAGTCCACTACTTGTCTGTTAATCGCTAGGTCTAAGTCGCTAGCTCCAAAAGCTGTAATCGCTACAAAATTGAAGCAAGTCGCTACTAAGAAAGAGATCCCATATCAAATTAAGCTAGCAAGAAAAACCACATAAACATCACTTTTCAATCCAAAACAACCCAACCAAGATGATTCAAGCTTACCAAATGAAAACCTAAACACTTGTGATGATTCTAAACATAAAAGTACTAACAAAATCCAAGCTTTAACACAAGAAATCAACCAAATGATGCACAAACCACTAAACTTTTCAAACTCAAAAACCACCTAAAACCACTAGAAATCCAAAGATGTGCAAGATATGATCTAACCATGGCTCTTGATACCAATTGTTGGATATTGGATTTCACATACACATCAAAACATAACACAAAGATGTATAAAGGTGAGTTCTATAGAGAGAAAGTTAGAGGTTTAGGGAACTTAGTGAGAGAAAGAAAAATATTATTATGAGCTCCAACTCTCTACCTTGTGAGGTAGAGAGTATTTATAGTCTTACATAAAATGCCACAACGGGTGTGGATCGGCATACCGGGTAAAGACCCGTCCGTCCTCCACGGTGTTACTTAACAAAATACTACTTAACTAAATATAACTTTGACTACGAGCATTCTAACGATTACATATACTTGAGGTGACCGACTCTTTAATACTGGGAATTTCTAATTCCTAACAATTTAGTAGTCCCATTAGTTCATCTCTTGTACAAAATCTCTCACTAGCAACTCCTTATGTACCTCCTTCAGAAGATGATTTGAAGAAATTGTTTGATCCAATGTTTGATGAAAACTATGAGCCAATTGCTAATGATCTGTCAAATCCATCAACAGAGGCTGCTCCTATCCCTGTCAATGAAGATAACCCTTCAGTTTCTATGTCACTAATTCAAGAAGCGCCTGCTGATGATCACTCTGTCTCATCATCAGATCCTCAATCATCGAGTGTACATCATGGAATTGTTTCTGGCACCTTTGATGGAGATAATCCCTTTGCTACTCTTGAAGATGCTCCCTTTGAGAACATATTTGCTCCTGAACCATCATAGGAACCATCTTCATCAGGAGAAAACGACTCTGCTACTTCAGTTCCTCAGTAACAACCACATGAACACCTTAGAAAATGGACACATGACCATCCATTGGACAACATCATTGGAAACCCCTCTCGTCCAGTATCCACTCGTAAACAACTTGCAACTGATGCCTTATGGTGCTTCTTCAACTCCGTACTCTCTAAGATCAAACCAAAAGACGTTAAAAATGCCATGAATGAAGACAGCTGGTTCAATGCCATGTAAGAAGAAATTCATGAGTTTGATCAACTCGATGTGTAGGAATTAGTACCTGCTCCTAAGTATGCTATGATCATTGCTCTAAAGTGGATCTTCAAAGTAAAACTTGATGAGCATGGTGATGTATTAAAGAACAAGGCTCGATTGGTTGCAAAAGGATACCGTCAAGAGGAGGGTATTGACTTTGAAAAATCATTTGCTCCAACGTGTCGAGGCAATCGAATCTTCATGGCTAATACTGCAAGTAAGAATATGGTAGTCTATCGGATGGATGTAAAGACGGCTTTTCTTAACGGAGATCTTAAAGAAGTCGTATACGTCAGCCAACCCGAAGGTTTTGTGAATCCAGAGCATCCTACTCATGTCTATCGCTTGAAGAAGGCTCTTTATGGTTTGAATCAAGCTCCAAGGGCATGTTATGATACGCTATCAAAGTTTCTTCTATCTACTGGATTCAGCAAAGGAGCAGTTGATCCGACATTGTTCACCAGAAAGTTAGGCAAACATTTAGTTGACGTTCAAATCTATGTTGATGATATTATTTTTGCCTCGACTGACCCCAATGAATGTGACCTTTTTTCTAAGGAGATGGGCTCCAAATTTCAAATGTCAATGATGGGACAAATGTCATTTTTCTTGGGATTACAAATTTCACAAAGTCCCGGAGGCATTTTTGTCAATCAATCTAAATATGCAAATGAGATTTTAAAGAAATTTGGATTTGATTCTTGTGACCTTGTTGACACTCCCATGAAGGTACTAAAGCGGATGAGGACCACTCAGGGATCATGGTAGATCAAACGAAATATCGTAGTATGATTGGAGCCCTGATGTACCTCACGACCAGAGACCGATATTTTGTTCGCTTGTATGCATGTGTGCTAGATACCGAGCTAAGCCTACCAAAAGCACCTTGAAGCGGTTAAACGGGTCTTTCGGTATCTCAAAGGAACCATCAATATGGAACTTTGGTACCCAAAGGACACCGGTATGTCACTAACGACCTATGCGGATTGACCATGCATGTCAAGATATAACGTAGAGAAGCACGCAGGAGGTGCTCGGTTTTGGGGGATAAGCTTGTGAGCTGGTCTTCAAAGAAACAAATGAGTACTTCTATATCCTCTACAAAGGCTGAATACATAGCCATGTCATCTTGTTGTGCTCAAATCCTATGGATGAGATCCCAATTATCTGACTATGGCTTTGAATTCAACAAAATCCCTCTGTATTGTGATAAAAAAAGTGCCATTGCTCTCTCATGCAACAACGTTCAACATTCAAGAGCAAAGCATATCAACATTCGACATCACTTCATTAGGGAGCAAGTGGAGAACGGTGTGGTGGAGCTTTATTTTGTGAGGACTGAATACCAGTTAGCAGACATATTCACCAAAGCTCTTCCTAGAGAACGTTTTGAGTTTATCCTCCCATGACTTGGTCTAAAGAGTCTACAACCGGAAACACTCAAACGTCTTCAAGAGGAAGACGAGGAGTAAAAGTTTTTTTTTTAATCCATCTCTTGTAAATATTTATTCAAAAAGCAAAATACAAAATTACAAAACCAACAAAAAGCAAATAGAAAATTATAAAACTTTCAAAAATCCATAAAAATTTTGAAAAACTCGCAAAATTTCTAAAAATATTGTCATTTTGTCATGTTTTTCTTGATTCGATAATATCTATGGTCTTTGTGCTGTCATTCAAAGAGTGACACGGGTCTTTAGATGTTGTTCGAATGTACATATTAAATTTTTTTTTGAGAGAAAGTAAAACGAAAGGCTTATAGTCATTTCAGTCTATAACCCGTTTTTAAAGAAAGAACAGAGCCATGCTTTATCTTGTTTTTCAAATCTCATGCTCTGATTCTAAAAGCAAATGTTTGTCACTAAAAAGACAAATGTTTCCCTCACAAATATTTTTCCTTCTATAAATTCTTCTGAAAGATATTTGTTATCTAAATGAAAGCTAATAAAAATAACTCGGATTCAATTTTTAAAAATCATCTGAACTTGACACGTGTCAATCTCTATCTCTCAATCAACAACTTATGTCATTGATTGAGGGGGAGAATGATTTCATTTAAATCAAAAGGTTATTTGTCATACAATTGGTTCAGACCAAGGTTTATGTCATGTTTTCAAAAGATATTCAAGCATGTTTAATCTTTGGAGTTTAAAGTCTCAGATTTGATCCTTATCGGTTATATGTTTTCACACGCAAGTCACAATTCTCCTCAAAAGCTTTCAAAATCAATTTAAATCTACAGAGATCACAAATCCCAAATGATTTGAAAATTGTGATCGGGGGAGAGTTTGTGATTTAAATTGCTGATAATTTATAAATGGTTTTATAAGTGTTTAGCAATTCTATCATGTATTGAGGGCAATTTTTTGAAAACCGCATCCTTTCAAAATATCAAATACTAATTTTGATCGGGAAAGTGATGTTGATATCTTTAGAATATGGTAATCAGTGAATCCTTCCTCTCGCCTCCGAGTGCCAAAAAAATTTCAAATACACGATGCACATGTTGAGGGGGAGCTCTTTTTCTAAAATATCAAAAACATCTTGATTGATTTTCAAATGGTTTTCAGTTGGTTCCAATGGCTGATGAACAATACCAAAAAGACCGACCAAATTTACTTTATGTATGGTGATATAAGGATGGTTAGGTTAGGTATTCGTTCCCAAGATCCAGCCAGAACCGGAGGGAGAGTCCTTAGGTATAATGAAAAAAGGAGAAAAGTGAGATATGGGAAGAGTCTTGGTGAGATCGCAGAGAGCTAGAAGCTGGAGTAAACCCAACAAGGTTCTAGTTATGAAGTCTCGATAAGCACTGAAGGGGTTGAAGAATGAAAAAGAAATAAATGTGAAAAGGGTGAAAATAAATAGCGCTCCAATAATTCATCCTTAGGGCAGAAACCGGGTTCAATACATATGCTACTGGTTGTTACTAAGGTAACACCGGTATTGAAGACAAGACGTCATGGACCCAGTGACGCACTGCACTACAACTTCCAAAGCTACTCAAGTTCCTCTTAAAAAGACTTGTTTCATTCTCACAGGGGAACCTACATTATCTATCGACTTTCTCTTAGAGATTATTGATATTGAAGAAGGAGACCCTCTCCCTAGTCTCCGGCATAAGAACCAAATGTGCACAATTGAGTCTAGAGCCACGAGATCATCAATAAATCTCATTAAGGACACAATCAATGAAGACTCTCTGTTTCACACAATGTGGAAAGAGAAAATATATTTTAAGAGTCCTACGCATTATCCTTGTGGTATTGCCAGAACATCTGAATGGTATTCCATCATATTCACAATGAAGATGGAAAGCCTTCTAGAGCCAACATCAAATAAGCTCTTGGTAGGTGGCATGTGATATCTATCCAATAGATCAACCATGTGACAACTGAACAGAAACAATGGGGAGATTCGAAAATTATGAATCAATCCTGGTTCAGGTTATGGATTGACGGATGCCTTTGAAAAACCGGTCGTGGTGCCAAAAATTCTTTTCTCTAGCACATCGACTGTGTATTAAGATTTCAAAAATAAAAGGTGTTTATGATTGATAATTGATTTTTCTCAAAAACCTTCGTTGTATTGCAAAAACACTTTATTGAGCAGTACACGATTGTTTTCAAATCTCTTTTCATCAATCGGTGAATCTCAAATTCGCTGGTTCACTCACTCCGTGTTGTGTTCTTTGAGGCGTTCGGTACGAGAACAGCTAGAGCATTGCGAAACCCTGTCAAGGGATTCTTGAATTATACCGATCATAGGCGATTTGTATCGATCAGCGGGAACTGTGGCGTGTACCTCAAATCAATTAAAGTGATCAAAGACACTTTCGTGCACTTTATTGCTAACAGTTGTATGCAGGTACACATGACGTTTGTAGCTGATCAAAATGGAGAGGTCAATCCATAGCCGCATGCTCACACAACACATTCATTTCTAAAGAAATCATGATAAGTGCATCAACGACTCTGAAATTATCACTCCATGCTTCTGCTACGCTGCTGCCAATATCATGAATCAAATAAAACTTCCGCTACTCTGATGAGAAGATTTTGTGATCCAGAATGTGAGCATGTCGGTCCAAAAGTCACAACATCACATAATGTCAACACTACAAAGGAAGAGTCAGAGATTTATGGTGGCTGATGATCTCAAAGCTGACTCAAAACTCATTATCACGTGTATCAGTTAAAGACCTCCACTTGGATTAACCAAACATGCTAAACATGAAGAATCAAAGACTACGAGCTACAGAGCAAAGAACTTTAACTAGAATCCAAGAATAATCTTAATGATACATCTGTTTGTATTCAATGTAATTTGAGGTGACCTCCCTTAGGGGGAGATTGTTAGGATTTAGTAAATCCAGTTATTTAAGTTTCGGTCACCCAAAGTATATGTAATTGTTAGAAAGCTCGTAGTCGTAGTTATTTAATGTTAGTTAGTATTTAGTTTTGTAACACTGTCGAGGACGGACGGGTCTTTACCCACTGTATGCCTGATCCACAGCCCGTAGGTGGCGTTTATGTAAGATACTATAAATACCCTCTACCTCCTAAGGTAGAGGGTTGGAGCTCATAATAATACTTTTACTTTCTCTCACTAAGTTCCCTAAGCCTCTAAACTTTCTCTCTCTAAAAACCACAAAGTGTACGCCTAGTATGATCATGGTTTGATGTGTTTGTGAAATCCAATATGTGACACGAAATATCACGAGAACCGCTAAAAGGATAGGCTGTGAGGGGTTAACTAGGGTATCGTGTACTAAAGATGAGTACAACGCAAGGGTGTGGGAGAATTACTCAACGATGTGGAAGAAGTAATTATATTACAGGTATCAAACAAGGGTTATCCTAATGCCTCTTATCATTTAGTTATTCCTAACTACATAAGTGTAGTCTTACTAGCAATCTCGGAATGCATCACAAAACAAGTTCTAGAATCTATTATACTACCAGTTCACACTCTAAGCATCAAAGATGAATGCTTTAATTCCTACAAATCTAAGGGGCGATCCTCACATTTTGGGTGAAATTTAAGTGGTAAAGGGTTTTTGTGCTAGTCATATAACTTCCTATCCATGAGACGCTTTATTAAGACTAACGACCCACTCCTATATGTCATGAAAAATTTTAAATTTGGTGCGAAAATTACCCTAACCGATATTTCTCATGGTTTATTACACAAATGAAATTGGACAAAGCAAATAATCAAGGATAAGCATAGTTTCAATGTTCCCATTTTATTTTCCCTCCGTACACTTAAACTGAACATTGTCCCCAATGTTCCCCGAAAGTATCAAAGTTATGATAATGGAAGGTAATAAAAAATGAAAGAAACTAATACTCCCCTGATTAGCTCGGTAGGATCCGTGTGAATTAGGGGTTACATCTTTCTTCAAGAAGAACGTTTGTGTTAAAAGCTCCTTCTCATCTTATGTATCTTCTTCTTGGTAAATTAAACCTGCACACTTGAAGAAAAAAAACGAAACCTTCGCGTAAAATCAGCGGTAACAATATATATAAGACTTTACTAAACTATGATATAATGCTTGTGGAATGGATGTTTACAGATTTTCTGGAAAATTAAGACCTCGAAAATTCCAAAAATTTATAAGTAGCTCAGAAACCTAGAAAAAGTGATAAGTTGTTTCTGCTCCTCCTGACGCCGTCAGGTTATCCTGACAGAAACTGGTCTGCGATTTTCTGGAAAAAATTCTGGAAAATTTACATCTTTAGAATCTGGAAAAATTTCCTGCAAAACATCCATTATGACTCGATACAAGCATTTGACTCGAACAAACACACATGTATATCTTTCAAATAATTGTAATTCTCATATCTACGTTTCTTTTGAAAACGTGTGTAATCCTCCCTACACTTATCCCTTATGTAAAATACCTTTATATGTAATTAAGACGAGGTTAAAGACAAAATAAAGCATTTTTACAAATTTAAACATGAGAATAAACAATAAATAAAAGATACACGACACACAAACAAGCAAACAATTAAGCATGGGTTGCCTCCCACGAAGCGCTTTTCTTTATTTATGAGTCTTGTAGCTAGACTCGAAGTCGTACCCCTACGTGACTTCATTACCGTCACCTTCTACCTCATGACGATCTCTATTGGGGGGTTCCATGTAGTAGAAGTGCCCTATGATGCACCTTTCTAAAAGGTCGTCCTCTCACCACTCTGTTCTATATTCCGGTCCTAAGTTCAAGCAATCCTTATAGAAACCGAAAATCTTGGCCATAACATAATCTAATCCCTTCTCCTTATCATCCTCCTTCCTATAGTAGACCGATAGTTTAAGTTCCTTTTCATCATTAGAGAGTGATGAAAACTTCTCAATCTTAAACGGCATTTGGTAAGCTACATCATCGGTCTCATCCTTGAATCTTACTATTCTTAACGATGGATCATAAGTCATCCCGGTGTTTTCTATGAAAGGCTTTCCTAGAATAACGTGGGACAAGCTAGGATCTATGGCAGTACTAATATCATCCGCTATTATGAAATCCGTAGGAAACGTGAAACTATCTACATAAATGGGCAATCCCTTAACTCTACCAAGAAAATTGCAAGTAACCCTAGGATTATCGGGATCTTGCCTAGTTGGGATAGGCTTCTTCATTACCTAATTATAGTAGGTGCTAGTCATTATGTTTATTGGGGACTTGCGGTCAATGTAGGCCTTTGCCACGAAAACGTGTCCTATGCAGCATGGTATGTTAAGATTCCAAGGGTTCCCAAACTTGATCTTAGGGCTTCTCCTAACATACATGTGACGGAGGTCACGTACTAAGTGTGGGTGGCGAGAGAGTTCTTCTTCCGTAGGAAACTTATTGAAATAGTCCTGGTCTACTTCATCTACTTCCTCGGTTGTTTCATTCCTAGGTGTTTCACTAACCTCAAGTATCGTTTCATGGTTCGCTTCGTCATTTGTTCTATTAGGTTTCACTAAGGTGATGGTATTGACGAATTAAACGTGCTTAGCTAACTTACTTGGGACTCTATGGAGTAAGTCCTTGAATCGAGTCCATGCTTCATAGAGAGATTCACCTTGACATTGTTGGAACATCAAGATATCATTCCTAAGCTTAGTAGTTATCCCCGGTGGGAATAATTGAGCAAGGAAATGAGAGGTGAGATCATCCCAACTTGAGATGGAGCCAGCCGGAAGTCGCTCAAGCCAATTACTAGTTTGGTCCCGTAGAGAGAATTGGAAGAGATGCAAGCGCGTGGTTTCCCGAGTAGTAGCATCGAGGTCGATGGAATCGACAATTTTAAGGAACGAAGTCCATGGAATGCATATCCGTTTTGAACCAACCGGATGGTGTCGGATTGCAGGGCCGTAGTTTGTGCTTGGTCGGGAAGCTCAATGGTGTTCCTATAGCCTAGGTGGATTGGTCTCGAGTATTCACCTAGAGTACGGCCTCTTGGCGGGTCATTTGGTGGTGGGTTGATGAGTGGTTGTTGGTTATCACCTTCCATGTTGAAAAGTGATGGGATTACTAACAAAGGTCACGAAGAAGGGGGATAGACTACGAGGAAGCTTAAAATGGGAAAAAAGATTACTTGATAGGAATCAAGCAAGGAAACCTAAACGAGGTGGACTCCAAACTAGCTATTCTATTCCCCCTGCAGCGGTGCCAAAAACTTGATACGCTTACACAGCGCGTTCCGGGTCAAAGGAACTTCCTTTTCGTCGAGCAAGTTTTTCAACACCCTTGGCAGTGAACTTAAACGTTGTAGTGTAGTATTAGGGTAAGCCACGGGAATTGATATCTTTCTCTAGGGGAATAGGAGTGAGAAGTTACTATGCTAAGGTTGGGGTTGAGGAAGATTATTTTTTATCTTTTTATATTTTTTTGGAAATGGAAAGGTACGAATCTCGGGGTTTGGATTTGGGGGTTGGTATTTCTACCGATTACTTCTACTATCTAATTATCTAATTAACTAAGGTAGTGCAGTCTATGTCTATTGTTGTGTGCTCGTATGATGATTAAAAATGTATTTGCTTAGACTTTATTACTCCCTAGTTATCTCCTATTGATGGTTGAATTGTCACGTCCTTATTCTTAATTGTGTTGTGTCTCTAAGGTCGTAGGGTATGCGTTTACCCCTAACTCTTTGAAGCTAGCAAAGGTTAATGACTACAAAATCTCTAGGATTTATAAAATTTATCTCTAAGGTATTCTTTGGATGTATAGCCTACAATTACTCTAGGTGATTATAAACTAAGGTTCAACAAAGATTAATCAAGCATTAACAACACAACGAATGACCTATCGCAATACTAGGTCAATCACAATTAAGATAAGAGACAACCAATCAATATTCAATAACTAAGTTTCATATTACCTAAGCAAACACACAAGCAAATTAGCCGGACATGGGGAACATGCAAGCATACACACAATCAATTGAAGACATAATTAAATTAATGAAGTAAAACACTTATCTTGATGTAAGATAGGGTATAGAACCCCAAAATACTGTACAAGACAGCCTTGGTTCAGTTTAGGTTTTTACCCCACAAAACTACACACTGAAAACTAAAAAAATTTGGATTCTATATATAAGGTTACAACTGCGACGGCGTCACCCTTTAATATGTGACGACGTCGGGTCGCCGTCATTAGGGTTTCGTCTTGGCCACGTTATCATTGTGACGGCGTCACCTTATGTCCGTGACGCCGTCGCCTTGATTCTCTGACGCCATCTGGATTAAATCTAGGCCGTCTGAGCTACGACGCCCTACTCTTTTAAAACCTGATGCCGTCACTTGTAAATAAGCAATTTGGCTACTGAGTCGTCACAAAACTTGTTCCGACGGCGTCACAAGTATAACCTGACGCCGTCCCCTTCAGTTTCAGCAGCTTGAGTGTCTCGATTCTTGACTTTGGCCATTTTCTTCGTATATTCGCGCCTTTTCGCCCGAATAAGTGTCATTCCAGCAATTTGCCTTCAAGAAACCTAAAAAGTGAAAAGGAATGATATTAAGTAATAACGGATACAAAAGTGATCAAATAAGGGCTTAAATGACCCCTCAAAAAGGTACATTTTAAAACCTTATCAATGGACTTTGGTTGAAACAATTTGAGGTTTAAGGACTAAATATTTTGAAAACTAATTTTAACAAAAACACCCTTTGAATGCATTCAATGCACACAACTAATCACATTTATTTCTCAACCAACCAATATCAATGTCCCACAATCATCTTCAAATCCATTCGTGAAATTCAAAATCTGTAAGTGTTAAAATGTTCTAATAACAATTATAAACAATAGTTTTTGAAATCATGATGATCTAACGGATAATTTTTTCACAATTCAAGTTTTAGAGTTCGTTCATATAAACGAATTGGGAATTTTTGATAATGAGTGTTTTTGATGAAAACAATTGGTGAGAAATGTTTAAAATCAAGCCTATTACTCTTTTTCATCACTCAATCGAACCCAGAAACTCCAATTGTAAGGATTTGAAATTAGGGTTCATACGACCCTTTTGGGGTCTTTTATTTCAGTTGTGTTTTGGTGATTTTTTGTGAACAAGAAAGTGTTAGTGAGTGATAAGAAACATGTTAGTCCCATTTAATTAGAATAGAAAGATCACAAACTTTAAAATCAAATGTTTAGGGTTTAAGCATACGTTCAGGAAGAACTTCTTGATTCTGTGGCTAAATGGTGTTAAAACTTGTTTGTAAACACTCTAATTCACCTTAAGAACACTCAGGAACAAACTGAAATTGATTCAGATGGTTAAATCTCTTATTTGAAACTTTAGGGTTTAAGAGTTTAAGAACTTCTTATGAATAAGGAATCTTGTGTTTGGAAAATTGTATAAATGTCATGTTTGTGTTCTAAAAGATGTTTGAAATGAATTATAACAATTGGTATTGATGTTTTGTTAACTTGTTTATTATTCGTAAAAGATTGAACAAGGTTACGTCCTAGTGTTTTGGCTAAAGATTGTTGTTGTAAAGTGTTTTGGCTAAAGATTGTTGTTTGGAAATAACGTTAACAATTAGAAAAGTTTCTTAAACTGAATCGTGCCCAGAAACATCAATTGAAAGGTTTTGAGATTTTGGGTTTATACGTTAAATTTGGGGGTTTCAATTCTGCTGTGTTTTGATGATAACTTGTGAACAAGAAAGTGATAATATGTGATTATGAACATGTTCGAACACTTTAATTGAACTAGAAACTTCTCAAAATTAAAAATTGAAAATTTAGGGTTTTAGAACACGTTCAAGATGAACTTCCTGATTCTGTGGTTAAATTGTGTTAAAACTTGTGTAGAAACACTCTATTATGAACACTCAAAAACAACCAGAAATTGTATCGGATTTGTAAAATTGTTATTCGTAAATTAAGGGTTTAGGGTTTATGAAATTTTACGAATAAGGAATTATGTTCCTGTATAATTGTAAAAAAATGCCTTTGTTATGTTTCTGATGATGTTTAAACTGTATTGTAACTAAAACAATGGATGTTATGTTAACAGGCTCGATATACGTAAAGATTGAAAAAGGTTATTGAAGTTTACGAATAAGATAAAACTATTACGAATAAGAACACAATTCTTACGAATAAGGAACGTCTACAGTGACTTACGAATTTCTCTGAAACAAATTCGTAAACGTGGAAAGGTTTTACGAATAAGGTCAAATTCTTACGAATAAGGCTTATTCTTGCGCATAACCTTTTTCTTACGAATAAGGAGTCTGCTTTACAAATAAGATTATTCTTACGAATTAGCATTCTTCATAAACATAAGAATATTCTTATGAATAAGTTTGATGCTTACGAACAAGAATTATTCTTTACGAATAAGGATTGTTCTTATGCATTAGATTTATTCTTACGAATAAGCATCCATCTTTACGAATAAAGATCTAAGTTACGAATAAGTTGCAGTTTGCAAACATGTTAACTGTTACGAATAAGTCAATCTTCACAAGTTGTCTATTGTTTACGAATAAGCATACATAACTTCAAATGTTATGTTTTAAGTGATAAATGGGAATTTAAACTACAAAATTAACATGTTCACTTAAATTGTCATCACAACTAAATGAAAAAGGACAAATGTGACTTAGAATGTGTAACGAGCATCAATCTGTAAACATCAAACAAGGACTTAGAGAATGAATCAGACTAATGCTAACACACTGTGTCTTTCAATGTCTGTTTTTGTGTCTAATGTCTTTCGGATGACAAAAATGGTTGCACAAAAATCTAATGTGAATGTTCCAGTTGAACTCACAATGGCTAACAATTTTCCACATGACTACAACAAAGTAATTTGCAAGAACAACCTCCGAGTCGATTTCAACAACTTTACATGTACTGAATCGTCATGTCAAATTGCTGTGGACATCCTCCTCAACCGCCCCTACAAGTTCATGCTCACGAAGTCATCATCAATTCCAAACTTCTACATCCATCAATTCTGGCACACAATGGAAAAGATTGATGGAGAAGATGCTATCAAGTGTACTTTACAGAATCGTGAATTCACTTTCACTGTCGAGGACCTTCGCTCAGTGCTACTACTACCTGTCATCAACTCTTCAGAAGAATATGTTAAGATTCCAACTGAGAAGGAGATACTGGATTTTCTTATTGCCATTGGATATAATGAGTCTGCTGGCATCATCACCACTCACTCTAGAGTTGATGTGAAATAAATGCCACAACCATGGAGGATCCTCTACATCATGATTGCCAAGTCTGTATCGGGAAGAGACAATGGTCATGAGCATCCCAATATACCTCACTTGCAAATATTTTGGGGAATGGTCAATGTCCAACACATCGACTATGCAAGCCTCATATGGAAAGACATGATGCAGCACCTCAAGAAGGGAGGGTCAAAGATCCCTTTTTTTGATATACAAAGTTGATCATCCATAACTTACTCAAGAAGTTCGAGGACATCCCAAAAAGACTTGATGATCCAGCAAAGCACACTGTGAAGAACCTACCTTGAAGACAGTTAGGATTCAGGTGTCGAGCACTCGTAAACAAGGTGCTGAACTCCCTGCATGCCTTCTTACAGAAATGGTCAAAAAAGCAACTTCTTACAGATATTATCAGCAGGATCTTAAAGCACAGCGTGTAGGATTCATGGATGAAGTCACTCAGGCTTCATCAGTAAAAACAAGGGCTAAGAAATTTGGAAGTTCAGGGAGCACAACGAAGAAGTCCAAGTCTAAGATCACCAAAAGAGTCATTAAGAGAAGAATTCCAACTCAAGTGACAAAACCCGTACATTCTCCTGAGCCTACATCACAACTAGATGAGGACTTAGAGACTGAATCAGATGAACACGTTTTTTATAATGAAGGTCATGTTGATGTCACTACCAAGGAGAAGGAAACGGAGACAAGTCCTACTTTTGAACAACTTGAGGAGGATATCGACACATATAGATCTCATGATGAAAGTGACAAGACAGATAAAGGGAAGAGGCCTCTCACTTTAGAATAAGAACAAGGCTCATACTTCGAGCATGATCCTAAGGAACAAGAGGACAGAGACTTTTAGAAAATCTTGAAGCAGAAGAGGTTGGAACACCAAGCCTCTACCTTTACGGTTAATCAACCAGGTGGGGTAGGAGGTTCAAGTAGTGGTGCTCTACATCTAGGAGAACCACCACAAGTCACCAAATCCAATCTGATCTGGTTAATCAACCCGGTAAGCACAAGGGTGACACCACCAAGATAACCATTCAGGAAGAGGAACCGCAACAAGAACAACAACACACAGATGAAGAACTGTATGATGTTGGATCCAGAGGAGAGGATTACTGATGATAACATTCAAAAGGCTGCTGTGGAGTTAAAACGCATAGAGGCTGAAGAAGAAGCGGCAAGGGCTGAAGAGGAATGTCTCAAGTAGGAAGCGGACAATTATATCCTCGACAACCTATCACACAACCCAAAACCGTCTTCTGAAACACCAATATACCCCTCAACAAGGCCTGAATTGTCATCACACTCATCCCTCCACCAACACATACAACATCAAAGTAAACAACAAAATCAGTTAAGAAGAAAGCTGATACATGGATGTCTTGTGCCAAGACTAAAATTCAAAAGGCAGTGAATCAAGCCCAGACAAGAAAGCAAAACCGTTTAGAAGCACAAGTCAACACATTGTCTGACTTGGTCACTAAAATAACATCACATATGTCTACATTCCAAGAATCCAAAGATGCCATCCAGAAGTTTCTCTCTAGGGATGTTCAAGGAGAAATGAATCAACTTATCGTCAACTATGTTCAGACGTTTCTTTCTAAAAACACTCCCGCGGTTACAAGAGAACTCTTTAAACAACAACTACAACCAATGTTGTAGACCATGATTAAGCAGACTGTCACCACAACACCGGTGGTAATGGAGACTAAACCGGTCAAGCCCAAGTCATTACAGAAGAAGATTTAATTATTGAACTTGTCTCTATAATGGCTGCTAGAATGTCTACTATGAGCAAGGAAGATGGACAGCTCTACGATCTTCTAGTTGCAAGAAAACTTTAAACATCGTGCAAAGAAGATACGGGCATAGAGGAAAGACCGAGGAAAGATGACGATCAAGATCCAAAACCCAATGTGAAGAAACAAAAGAACACTATAGGATCGTCATCATCCTCCATGCCACCATCACAAGACAAGCCTTCTACCACCCCTACACCTCAAGCTACTCAGCCACCACTATTAGATAAACCAAAGGAATCTGATACCACACCACCATCTGATAAAACCAATGATCACTTTACCTACACCGGTGGTGACGACTATGAGCAACCAGAGCCTCAACTGTCACCCCAACCTTCTCCTAGACCAAGACCAGGACCATCATCAAGCAAGAAAGGAAAGAAGTTTGTCGTCGTCTCATGGCTAAATAATGACAATACAGAAGAATATGATTGGTTCAACAAATTGGTCGAGGCACAACCACCCCTTGAAGACGATCAAGAGCCAGTGGATGGTCGTATAGTGGAGCAGGTCCAAAGAAGATGACCAAGTAAGAACTCTGACAAATCAAGAACGACGCCTTCAATTTACTCAATGAAAGATCCGGAATCGCGATTGAGCTCGAGTATCACCTCGAAAACATTGCCTGTGCAATGTCAAACAATATCGACAGAATCAATCCTGGGTTCAATATTGATCATTCAACAATGAAACATGGACCTTATTACACCGACTGGACCAAGCCAGTTCCTCTTATCGGTAAACTTGAACAACCAAAGATTCCATTCAGATTCTTCTTCAACAACGACCTCGAGTTTCTTCAACACGGAAGCTCAATAAGTAAGAAATATGCTACATCTTTGACTTTCAACATACCAGATGCTTCATTCTCCAACAAGGCTATTGAGGAAGACACCACCAGTTTGTTCGTCGACAAGATGCCTTGCTAGGGATTCACCATTGGCCATAAAGGCGTAGGCTTTTCTACATAAGGAGCAAGCTAAACAAGTTTCAAAAGGATGCCAAGCATGACTAAAGGATCGTTGCTATAATGTCTATATCTACGGCTTCCAAGTGGCATTACTCCTTCTTAACAAAGATCGTGGTGAAAAAACAAGATGAAAAAGAGTACGAGTTCTCAGAAGCTGACTTTCAAGACTTGTCTCTCAATGACTTGAAGACATGTATCTACTCAAGGTAGAAAGAATGATGCAAGAACGTGTTGATGACCTACATCTTGGTGTTGAAAGTTACCAGAAATAGCTCAATCTCACAAAACCGCTTATCCACTTCAACGAAATCAACAAAGAGCCAAAATACAAACTCTTCACCAAACCAAAATTTGGATTCATCTACAGAAGTGAAAATCACCACACTTGCTTCATGGCATTTGATGAGATTCACAAGTTCTGTGATGATACTCTCAAGATGGTTCATGACGGCTTAGATTCTCATTTGAAGGATATTAAATTGGGCAAAGGTTGAAGATGGAATTCTCATGAACAACGGGAAGTTCGAAGGTTTGTTTCAAGGATCGAGAAGAGGTTAAATCACCGAGATCAAATGAGGAGGTTTTAGGACCCTTTATTAAACCATTTCATACATAAAAGATAAGAAGAAGATGAAGAGAATAAAAAATATAATGTTAGAATAAGAGGAAGAAGATGATATAAGAAGAAGAACAGAAGAACCTAGTAACCTTACCCCTAGCTTTCCACTCATCAAATGGGAGGACATAGGTTCCCTTTATAAGGAAGGAACCCTTACATGGTTTACTAGTTGGGGTGATGTGGGATAGAATAGTAGCTTAGGATGAAATATAAAGACTTACGGTTTTTACAACTTACATAAACCGTTTACAATTGATATAAGATAATAAAAAATCATGAGTCACTAATCTAAGAATGACACTCACTTTTCTTAAGTCTAACAATCTCCCCCTAAGGGATGTCATTCTTTAGATGCTTCATTGTGATGATGTAATTAGACGTCATGATCTTGAACTTCCTGAAATGTCTTAGAATTATCTTGATTCTTTCTTCCTTCATGCTTTGTGATATTTGATTAACGTTTTTGATCTTTCTTGCCTTCGATCAACATTTTCAATGATTTGTCATGTCGTTTTCTTCATCATACTCATATGTCTTGGAAAGACTTTGAACTTCATACTAAATTCTTACTCACTTGATACATGAACTTGTTCTTTTACATTTTGATCTTTAACTTTGAAGTAGAACTTTGTCACATTTTGACTTGATCTTTATTGAGGATGATCTTCATATAAGTATGAGTATGTGGAGGTGAACTTGTTGATGTACATGGTGATGGTAAATGGCATTTCCTCCAAGGGACTATCATCAGTACCTATATAAATATTTTAGTTGAAAATACCAATCGATCACGGTGGACTTTTCTTAGAGATTAGACCACTATGATTGTTTTACTGATGAATGTCTTGATTCTATTCACTTTGGTCGGGCACATCAGTCGTCCGAATCCTGTTGAGGGACATATATCATTACATTAGATAAATCCAAGTAACGACCCAAGTCTTTAGGATTTGATTCATGAAACGAATCTACTTGGCGGGATTTCCAGCAATTACAGGTTCGAATGTCGAGAGTATTAACAACATAGTGTGAAAATACTTCTCTAATCGAGTGTGATTGAGTATGTTGATTCGACATACCAATTCAAGAAACTCTTGATAGACATGAACTTTAACGAGTTTAACATCCTTTTCAAGGTATGTTTACATCTTCAAGGTAGTTATTAGAGCTAGTTGTCACCTAAAAGCTGACAATGGAACTCTTTAACTATACAACGTAACCGTGTCTCGTGGGGAATTATCTATCAGGAGTCGATCAATTCAAAAGTGCGAGCTCTACCCTCACTGTGCAGATTTAAGTAAAAACTCATAAGCACATGTGGAGGGGGAGTATTTTTGAAAAATACAAAACTCTTAAGGTGTTATCAAAATATGTTTCTAATGATAAACACTCTGAGAGATTTTCAGGTGAATGGTTTTATGGAAAACATAGGAATAGTCATGGAGTTATAAGGTGACTAATTTTAGGAATAAAGTTCCTATGATCCACCAGAGCCGGAGGGATCAACCCAATGACATCACCAATAGTTAGAATTATAAGTCCTTAGGTATGACTGAAAAAAGAAGAATATGAGAAACGAAGAAATAAGGAGTTGAAGAACTAAAAAGAAAAGTTAAAGAAAAGGGGAAAATAAATTGCCCTCCATATGATTCAATTTAGGGTAGAAACCGGGTTCAATCATATGCTACTGGTTGTCACAAAGATGACACCGGTATTGAAGACAAAGTTGTCATGGACCCAGTGACGCACTGCACTAAACCTTCTAAGCCACTCAAGTTCTCTCAAAAGAGCTTGTTTCATTCTCACGGGGAACCCTACATAATCTATTGACCTCTCATTACGAAATGTGTTGATATTGAAACAGGAGACACCGCTCCAGTCTTTGACTACTAAAACCAAGGAGCACTAATTGAGTCTAGAGCCACAAGCTTCATTAAAAGATCTCTTAGGAACACTTAAAATTTCATCACTTTTTGTTCAACAATAAGGACACAAGTGATAAATTCTAGAGTCCTATGCAGATCTTAGTAATCTGCCGAGAACATTTATGAGAGGATTCACAATTGTAATCCTTAGTGATTGAATGGAAACTCCTGCTAGGGTCAACATCAAACAACCCTGACAACATGTCACTTTGGTAATCCCTTGCGGGTTATGCTTAGTGTGGTTACTTGCTTCAAACGGTCTATAGTCGTGGAGTGATGCTTCGGTGTACTCCAGCGACTCACCTGAATTGTTGATATACTTCGGTATATCTTGTTAGCCTTCTTGAGGGCCTACAATTCAGGAACAGCCTTTGTAAGATTTAGAGATGTGTTTTCATACTATGCTATTAACATCCTCGACATTCAAACTCGTAAGTGCTGGAAATCCTGCCAAGGAGATTCCTTTCATTAATCGAGTTCTGATGACGTAGGTCATTACTTGAATTTATTATATGTAATGATAACTGTCCTTCAACGGGATTCGGACGGCTGATTTGCCCGACCAAGGTGATTGGAATCAAGACATTTATTAGTAAAATAATCGTAGTGGTCAATTATTTAAGAAATGTCCACCGTGATTGATTGGTATTTTCCACTAACATATTCATGCAGGTACCGATGATTGTTTTTTGGAGAAAAGACCGCACCATCTCCCCATGCTCATACCAACTTCATCACACTTGAAAGTTCTCATCAAAATCAAATGCAACACAAAGTAAAAGATGATTCTTCATCAAAGTCAAAGAATCTACAAAGTTTTAAGAATCAAGAACTACATTACATTGGAGATTCAAAGTCAAAAGAAGTGTGAGCATGGTGGAGAAAGACATGAGCACCATAACCACAGAAGTTGATGAATGACGGACAACAACATATGATTACCACAACTAAAAAGAACAAAGAACAAAGACACACAAGATGTCAAGCTGATAAAGTTAAAGAATCTAAAGCATCTCTACTCACAAGAAAGAAGAATGTTAGAATGACGTCAAGCAACCTAGATGACCAACCCTTAAGGGGAGATTGTTGGGATCACGTGTAACTATTATTCAAATGTCAGTCATTAGATTTGTAATAGGTTGCTAATTAGGCTTATATATTTGTAATTAGTGCTAGGCTTATGTAGTAAGCCCATAGGCTTATGCTTAGGCCCAACGACATAAGGGAAGGGACTAAAAGTGTTTCCCTAGTTCCCTTTCCTATATAAACACTTGTAACCCTCTTAGAAGGGTGTTGATTCTTTCATTTTATACATTACATTTACTTATTCTTGTGTATGAAAGAATCCCCCACTCTCATCCCTTTCTCTCTTCTTATTTACATCTAAACATACTTGGGTTATCATATTATGGTGACCTAACAAAAATAATGACAAATTAATTTTTCTAAGGATGCAAATTGTTAAATTCTAAGTGTTTGATCAATTAATATATATTATATTATAAATATAATATAAACAAATAACCTTTCATTAATTCCCTCCAAAATCTCCCTATACTGTCAAATATTTGAGTGGAATAACTCTTAATAGCCCGCTTTCACTTCTCTCACCCGCCTATGTGGGATATATATATACAATATACAAAATTGTTGATAAAACACATAAGTTTCAAGAATCCCCTAATTTGGTTTTATCAACAATATCCAACAAATTATGCATAGGTTAAGGAAGCTTTCACTTTGAACCTTAACATAGTGTATATCATTCAAATAGCCTAACATAATTAATGGCTGCTTTACAGATTTTGAGCCTTGATTCTTAGTGTTAAACTCAGAAAGATAACACATATAACATGTTAATTGATGTTCAAAACATTGCAACACTATTATGGCCATGTGTTAATCCCAAGACATCCCAAAAGTAATACTCACTGTTGTACGAGCGGCACAACTCATAATGTCCACAAAGGTGAAGCCCTTTATTTACCATAGGTACACTTCATTAAGAGTATAAATACCCACCCTAAAAGAGTTACTCACTAGTTAGTATTTACACTAAACTAGTGTCTAGTTGGTAACTAACAACTTGTATTTTTACCACATTGAACCTTTAAGTAGATTTTAGTCCAAGTAAGTGTTAGGTTCTCATTGTTTCCAGCTTTACTCAATGGATTTCAAACCCATCTCTCTTGTAGTTCCAAAGACTATATTCTCTGGAAGACCTTTTGTAAACAGATCCACAAGATTCTTAAAAGAGCATATATATTCAATATTTATTATCTCCTTTGATATTAACTCCTTGATATAGTGAAATAGGCATGTCTAATGCTAATTTTTCTAGACTTTCCATTATACACCTTATCCTATTCCCTAGATTGTGTTGATTGACTATCATAATATAAGGAAATGGCTAGCATTAGTTATGGCCATAACTCTATGTCTAACAACATATTCATTAACCGTTATGTTTCCTTACACATGACTGAAAGTACTAAAGACTCAGCCTTCATGGTGGAATGTGTAATACATGTTTGTTTCGTTGAACCCCAAAAAACAACCATACCACCAAGTGTAAAAATCTAACCAGTTGTAGATTTACTATCATTACTGCCAATTATTCAAATAGCATTTGAATATCCTTCAAGTACAACAAGAAAATGTCCTTAATACAAAGCTAGTTCTCCTAATCACTTTCCAACAATCTTGACTTAGATTACTCGTATATCTTGAACGTTTTCATACAACATATGCAATATCAGGTCTAGTACAATGTGTAACATACATTAAAGTATTAACCAACCTATTGCACTTTCATATTCTATTTAAGTAACAACTCTTCCATCATTCTCAATCAGTTCACAAGCTGACTCATATGGGGAGTTTGCCTCCTCTGTATCCAAGTGTTGAAACTTGTC
The DNA here is from genome assembly GCA_910596185.1 of Chrysanthemum makinoi. Lineage (NCBI taxonomy): Eukaryota > Viridiplantae > Streptophyta > Magnoliopsida > Asterales > Asteraceae > Chrysanthemum > Chrysanthemum makinoi. The sequence goes on along the minus strand of OU343223.1, from coordinate 225,073,921 downwards.
TATGATCTTATCAATCCCAACGCTATGCCTTTTATCTTTTATCCTCAATATCGTATCAAATTTATTCATGTATTTCATTTGAAAGAATGAAGAAATAAACTTCTATGTTTCATTAATATCTTCCATATTGGTTCCAACAATCAATATATCTACATAAAGGCATAGGATGACACCATAATATTTTGAAAACTTAGAATAAATACATCATCAGATGAGTTATGGGTTAAACCATTTGAATGTTCTAATTATCAAATTTCTAATGCCATTGTTTAGGTGCTTGTTTTAACTCATATAAAGATTTCTTTGATTTACAAAGTTTAATCTCGTTACTAGACTCAGATTATTTCATATAGACTTCTTCATCTAAGTCACCATTTAAAAAAGTTGGTTTAACATCCATTTGATGTTTAGGCATTTAAATAGAAACTAAGGCAAAGAGCACCCTAATTGAAATGATTCTAGCTATTGGTGCATATGTATCAAACTAATCAACTCATTTTCTTTTAATAAAGCCTTAAATTACCAACCTAGCTTTAAAATTTTGAATGGGTCCAAGAGTAGAAATGTCGACCTGGATGTTGTGATGTCCACAAAGTATAAATGACTGCATTTTCTCAACATAAAAAAAGCTCCATGATTGATTTTGGTGTGAATAAATGAGAGTAAAAGTAAAGTTTCATATAATGTTTCAAATAGGGGAGGAAGATAACATGTGTTTTCTAGGTTGGGTAGGTGCGAGTTAATTATAAGAAAACTAAATCTGTAAAATGGCGAAATCGCCCTCGCGTGTAAAGCACGTGGGAAACACTAACATCAAAATAAAGAGGGCATCTATAACAAAGATCTATAATGTTGTAGAAACGTAGAAGGGGGGTGAATGCGTTTCTATTTAAATCTCAAGATTCTTTCACATCAAATTCCCGATCAAGTGTGGGTAAATATTAATAGTGATTACGGCACTTATAACAAATATACATGTCACGTAATTACAAGTATGTTTACCAAATAAATACCCACATATCATCAATACCATACAAACATAAGCACGACACAAAGTTAAAAGGATTGAGCTACTTTTGATCGAACTGGGGTCGGTCCTTGAAATATATGGACGGTCTCATAAATATGTGGATCGCCTGTTTGTATTTGAATTTTTTTAAGTTTTCTCAGTTTATGTCTCATGCATATTCACAATATAAGCAACTAAACACTGAAATGCAAACTTAATACAAGTGTAAATATAAAACGATGAATGCAAGAATAAAGCATAAATAGATAAGTAAAGAAAATGCAAACCATATATGAAGATTTATAGTGGTTCAGTCATGAAGCTCCTCTTCGCCCTTCTCCACTCTGCGAGTACGCAACTCGAGAGTAACTTCACTAATCAATAAGCTCCCTTCAGGCGGAACAAACCATACACCTTCGCTTACAACGATTAACGACACTAAGCGGAATATTGAGTTCTAATCTTGGCTAGAACCAATCCACACAAACTTGACGGACGTACACACCATCCAAATCACCCACGGACATACACACCATCACATTCTACACACGATCAACCACGGACGTACACACCGACCTAATCTACACATAATCACCCACGGACGTACACAAAATCCTAATCTACATAATCACCCATGGGCATACACACCGTCCTAATCTGCACAATCACCCACGGACATACACAGTGTCCTAATCTACACAATCACCCATGGACGTACACATCATCCTAATCTACACAATTACCCACGGACGTACAAAACGTCTTAATCTACAATAAAATAACTAATCTCGACTCACACACAAATCAGATACACCAATATACAAAAAGAGGAATGATAGAGTCTAGATGAAGAAGAGAATCTTAATACCAGTTACGTGTGTGTGATATTTAGTCTATAATACTTCGTTTCTTGACAAATACGAGCATTCTTCTCTTACTATTGAAGGTAGAGGGTAACGAGATCACTTATAAACACATATCAACGAGTATTTATAGGCTAAGAAGAAAGAAAAGAACTGAATATTCTTGTGCTAAGAAGGTTAATTTTTATTAAAGAATAGTGTAGTATTTATAGGCACCAGGAGGAGCGGGGGACGGTCTCGTACTCCCATATATATAAGGGACCGTCCCACAAGACGCTCCTATTTTTGTTCTGATGTGGTGAAAAATCATCTGGTGAAAATTTTATCTGATTAGGCGGGAAAAATAGCTTGTGGAGAATTTCAATTTCAAATTTATTTTTCTCATCAAAACATTTCTTTATAAATACAAAAAAAAAATTGTAAAAATGTTTTGACACATAAAAATTTGTGGTTTGAAGAAAAACAACTTCTTTGATCACTTAACTAAATTGGTATAGTGTTTGTACATACCTTATGTGATTCAAACTTGAGCCGTCGAGAGATGTTAATGCATGCATGCATTGATGATTTGTGTAAAAAGTAACTTGTGCACTTTACGTTATGTATTACAAGTTGCATGTTTGTCATCATTTAAATATAAAGACACTCTATAGATTAAACTTCGTAACGTTTGCACTAATAATCTCCCCCTTTTGATGATGACAAAATATGTACACTGTAACTCATAGTAAAGTGTAAAAATTACCTGTTTACCCTCCTTCTCTCCTTTTGTCGAAGCAAAAAGGTATCGCTAATATAGAGATGGAAAGAAAATCTACGAAAATAGGAGAGACTTGAGAAGACTTAAAGAAGACTTAAGAGGAAGAATTGAGCATATAGGTTGAAGGTTATTTTGTTAGAAATGTCCTAGTTGATTGTAGATGATCCCTGAATTTATTTGATGATCCCAAATCCCATCATTCAAAGAAGTGAGCTTGCATCATCCTAGTTAAGCTTTCTATCATCCCGGTTTAAGCAACGCAATGCCATTTACTCCAATACCTTTGAGCTCTCCCTAGCTCATTGCATCTCCATAATTATTATATCCTTATATTCTTTGATGTATACCCCCCCTTGTTTGTGGCACCAAGTAGGTTAAAAGTTGACAAGTTCTACAAAACAACGTTAGTAATTTCTGCAAAATAGACGTAGTAGACAAGTGCACATATATAATGATGATAGATACCAATATACTATTGGTAAACAAGATATGCATGACTTAGATATGAGTATTGTATGACACAGAAGAATTGAAACTAGACATATGTAGTCATTGATTCTATAATGACAACCTAAAATCAAGATGCATGCTTAAGGAGTGGGAAATAAAGAGGAAAGATGTTGAACTAAGGTTGGAAGAGACGATATGGATTAGTACATCTTATTAGAAATTGGTGGTTTAATTTTGACATCTGTAGAAGAAGATGAGAAGAAATGTTTGTGAGGAAACCATGAAAGAAACATTTTCACTTAAAATGATATGTCATGATCAAAGAATGTGCATGCAATACCAGTTCTTTTAAGTGCGTTGACAAGAAGAATGGATGTAAGAAATAAGAAGGGTTGGTAGTAGATGTGAGACAAGAGAAGTGATGGTAGTGTGAAATAGGAGTATGTGAAAAGAAGAAGAGGAATTTTCTCCTTTTTGATTGATGCACTTTGTGGAAAAATTGTTACCCTAGGCTTTTTTAGAGGAAGAACCTCTAGTTGAGAGCCATATGAAGTGAAAAGATGAGATATTTGGTGAGGAAGGAGGTGATTAAAGAATCAAAATGGTTGTAATTTTGGATGAAGAATGGTATAGGAAGGTTCAAAATATTGTTCAAAAATGCAGAAGAATAAAAAACAGTAAACCAGTTTGTGACACCTTTACTGCGGACGGTCCTATAAATAGGGGAAGGTCCCGTATATATCAGGGAACGACCATATGTTTCTAGGACCGTTGCTAGTAAGGTGCAGAGTCTTTCCAGGTTTCTTTCTTTTTCCCAGATTAATGAAAGGATAGAAATAATCAAAGGATTGATTATGTGAGAATCATATTGCCATTAAGAAAGAAAATAATTGGACAATAAGATTAAGAAATGATTTATAGGAATGTTGGGATTGTGTGGAAAGGTATGAATAATCATTTGTTGGGAAAGAAGAGAATTTACAAATAATTATAGAATGTTTACAATACTCATAGTAGAGTGAGAGGGACATGTCTATTGGTTGGTGATCTAGAGTAGGAAGTGGAGTAATGAAATGAAATAAGAATCACTTATGTAGGAATTTGTAAGTCCTTTATCACCCGAAGATTGTTGTTAGCTATTAGCTTATGGATGAGTGTTTTAACTTATGTAGTTAAAAAGCTTGAATATGAATTTTCGGATATGAATTTTAACGTTTGCGATCGCAAGTTAAACTACTTGAATATTTAGGATGGAATATTTAAGTTGTCAAACCTACTTGGAGGAGTATTAGCTTTGTTTCTAACCTTTTCGAGACAAAGGAGTGGATTATTTAAAAGAGAGCGAGATGATTGTGTGCATAAAGACTTTATGAGACCTAAGGAAGAGTGGATTATTTAAGATCATTTTTCGACTATTATGACCTTTTGTGGCACTAGAGACCCTAGGAATGACATTCTAGTATGAGGAGATATTACCTAGGTGCATAATACTCAAAGGTTTAAGCATGTAAGTGCATTTAAGTATGCATCACATAGTAATCAAATAAATTAACATGTAAGACTATATAACATCTAAGAGGTTATCATGATAGGCATAACTAGTCCATTAAACCAACCCTACATAGTGTGGGTGCACAAATAACACGTAATTCATGTAAAGGAATACATACGAAGCATGATTACTATAAATGTAAACATTAAGTAAAACATGTTGACATTTAGCACATAGAGCATGTATCATGAACATATATCAAGAGATATAACAAACCCTTTCTTAAAAACATGCATTCAATAATCATAGAGCATTTAGGAAAGTGTGAAGAAATTTAAACATATCTCACAGCAAGTAATCTAGGTTCGCTAAGGAGAATCCTAATTACTATTTTTTCAAAATGTAATCCTAACGGGAGACAAAGTGTACTGAATTAAACTATCTTTAGTAAAACGTAGGAATGTAAATTTTTCAAGTTAGAGGATGGATATGAGACTATCACTAGTGGTGCTCAATTAAGGCTAAACGCAACCATTTTTACGGGTTCACCACAAACCCAACTTCTCTTATGGAAGCAATTCAACCATTAGGTCAAATTGAATTTTTAATGCAATAGTAGCTCCAGCATTCATACTCATGTTATAAAAATTCGAATTCCTATATTTTCCTATCGAAGTGTACCCAAGATGATATTGGCTAATACCGCTAGTACAGGTCCTAATATGACTCAACTAATCATATTTAAAAGCTGATTAATGAAGATGACATGTGTCACACAAAATCCTAACAAAGGAAAGTGCAGTATTTTAAGCATGTGTTTGAGATTTTAGAGGTTGTTTTATTTAGATTATGCATTTCATGATCTTCAAGGATGACATCTTTTTTTATTGAGTTAATATTTTAACACGCTTTGGTTTTCTAGAGAAAAGAAAGTGTTTCAAGAATACTCCTTAGTATATCTTGAGAAAAACAAAATCTATATAGGTTACTTACGTTAATAGATATTGTAATGTTTTTCAATATATCATTGAGAAAAATATATTGTATCTTTTAAAAAATATGCTTATTTAAGAGGATAAACTTTCCACTCTTATGAATTGCTTAGGAAAAGAAGTATTCTAGTGAATAATGTAATGAACTAATTTTACTTCTTTATGCAATGACACGTGTTGTATTAGGTTACATTCGAAATCTAATATCTTATATTTTTTAAACAAGATATAATGTGTTCTCTTGTAACATAACTAATTATGCTACAAAGAGATGCATAGGATATATTATTTTAACTTTTACTTAACATGTTATTTGAGTGTTAAGTCGTTCATGAGCAAAGTTTACGTATGTTGTTTGTTTGCTCGTGTTTGGTTTTTTTGGAAATGACATATTTACAAATTCTATTGCAAAGTAAATTACTTGAGTATTTTGGATGAAACATCCAAGTTGTCATCCTACTTCGTTGTGTATTTTATTCATTTTTGAAACATATTAATTTGATGCTTGGAACACAATCATTGAACAAAAAGACTCAATATGAAATCATCAATACAACCATTGAGAAAGACGACATTATTTTCATAACAATCGAGTGTGATTGAGTATGTTGATTCAAGATAATATATTTTGTTATATTTTGATGTAATCTTAAAGCTAGACAAATAATGACTCCAATTTCATGTCCATACTTGAAAACCTGTTAATTAGATTTCATAATGATATCAATCATAATTTGAATAATGAATCAATACACATTGGAAATCTTTTTTGACCCTCATGACCACTCTTTTGATGAAAATAAGTAAAGATTTATAGAATGTGTTCTATTAAGTCTAACATTATTTGTCAGTGTGAGGCTAATATTACGTACATATTAGCTTACAACTTTATGATTGTCATTTATTTTGTATGATAAAAAACTATTTATTATTATGTATAATATGCCTAGTTTTTGACATTTCAAGAGTGTAAAAATATTTATCCCAAAAATTTTTATACAAAACACAACTTTTATAAAATACGACTTGTTTGAAACAATTTGTGAGTGTTAAAATATATGCAATGTTCAAAAATACATTTTCTTTTACTTAAATACTAATATATTATTATAAACCCTTCTCTTGATTATATAACCCATGGCCAACCAACATAATTGCATGTAGTATTTTAAAAATCATGTTGAAATTTTGATGAAGTGTTAACTATTTTTGAGGTGACATAATTTAAAACTTGAACCTTTAGAAAGAAAATTGTGTGAGACAATTGTTTTCAGCATACATGATTTACCAACTTATTCTATATATCTAAGTGAGTTACTAAAACATTATAAGATGAGAAAGCAAGAAAAACCACATAAGCAAGTAAAGTGATCTATGCCTAATGCAAGAACAATTTCACAATCTTAATGCAACAAATGTAGCATAAGGTCAATTTAGCCCTAATCTAGAAAATTAGTGACAATCAAATAATGTACATGGTACATGTATTTAGATATATAAGTAGCTCAATTAAAACTACCAATTATTACTTAATAATATCTAATAACAAAATTAGAGCACAAGGAAACACACATAATCAATTAGAAACACAAATAAAAATATTAGTTATCGTTTTGTGTGTTAGATACAACAATGTATACTTGCTTGATTTTATTTAAAAAAAATGGTTTACTCCCCAATTCAAAACTTAGTTAAGACAACATTTTGAAAAGATGAAGGCACCATGATAAGGATTTAAAACATATATTTTAAGGGGTCATTTAAGCCTAAATCGACACATTTTATATTCGTTACTGCTTAAAATCGTTTCTTTTCACAATTTAGGTCTTTTGGAAGCAAGATACTGGAATCAAGCATTTTTGAACGAAAATGAGCAAAAACATAAAGAAAACGACAAAGTCAAGAAATAAGGCTGATTTTTGCACCTGACGGCGTCCCAACCCAAAGGGCGACGCCGTCGCTAAGAAGGTTTTCTAATATAATTTCAAGCGACGGCTCATGCGTGATTTTGGTTCTACAACATGACGGTATCATGCTTTATTTTTTGAAGGCGTCACTCTTTATTTTACACCAGACGACCACCACCCAATTCAAGACGACGTCCCTATTGAAGTCGGACGACGTCACACTTCCTTAACTGTTGTCGTCCCTATGATGATTGGGCCCAAACAAAACCCTAATGAAGGTAACCAGACGGTGACACCATCAAAAGGCGACGCTGTCACATTTGTAAATCTATATATATAATTTGATTTTTCTGCATTTAGAGAGTAATATTTTGGAGAGCAAACCCTAGTTCATTCATAGTCTGACTTGGGCAGTATTTTAGGGTTCCAAACCCTTCTTTACACTCAAAGATAAGTTTGTTAATCCATTATATCACCATGTTCATCCTATGTTCAAATGTTTGTATGTGTGCATGCTTATATATCATGAGTACCTAAATTACTATTGTGTTGCTTAGATATATGAAACCTAGTTGTTGATTATTGTTAGGCTGTCTCTTTTTTTAATTGATAACGCTAGAGTAAGGAAAACTGGCTTCTTCTTTAATTGTTGCAAGCTTGAACGTCCTAAATAGCACAAAGCTTAAGAGTGCACTTGAGCCATAGTCGTGTTTATTGTGTGAGTTGTAGCTTTAGGATAACAGAGTATTCGGGGGAGATACTACGGTACTTGATGATCCTGGATAGTCTAGAGGAGAGTTACGATTCATAAAACAAGGGAATTAGGCACCCCTATGACCAAAACAGAATACAACGCACCAATTAAGATGAGGATGTGACAATTCAACCGACCAATAATAGATAACTAGGGAGTAAAAACATCTAAATAAACACGCTTTTAGTTATCATAAGAACACACCAATCAATCCATAGCTTTTATCATTTTCATTAGTTTTTATTTTAAATTATTAGTTGTTAAAATTGTTAGAAATACCATGCCCCACTCCTATACCCTGAGATTTTATTTGTTTTCCAAAAAAATATAAAAAACTAAAAAGAATCACCCTCAATGTAAAACCTGAAAATCTAAAACATGAATAAAGACTAAAATACCCTTGAAATCGAAATTTATAAAATACGTAAAAGACATTTATATTCATTCAACGAAATTAAAACTAACTTATCAATAATTAAAACTTAACGAATATGTGTACGTGATCGATTTTGTACGAAGAAAAGTTAAACGTCTCGCTAAAATATTGGGCCGTCAGTTGGGCTTTGTCTTTCGTCATTTGAGAACCCAAGAGGGGCGTGGGTTTTGTTTGTTCGGTTGGACCCAAGCCGAAGCCCACAACTCTCAAGCCTAACCAAAATTTGTACCACCTATATATACAACACATAAACACAATTTGGGGAACCCTAGTTTTCTTTGCCTCTCTCTTTTTCTTCTATTCGGCCGAGAGCTACAAACACCCTTGGTGTCGCGAGTTTTGTTCAACAAGCTAAGGTATAAACGTATTCTATTCGTCTTCCTTTATTACACCTTACGTTAATGTATATATCGTATCTTATTTTGTTTAGCCGAGCTTGTGTTTCTTTTTCTTTTGGTCGAGCCGTATGAAACAAAAACAACATAACGACTTGAACCTTATAAATATTAAAGAGCATGTTATGTAATACGTATTGGTTGAACCGGTTATTAAGTAGGTCAAGATAAAAGAAACCGAACCACATATATATGAATCGGACCTTATATAACATGTGAACTTGAATACGTAAGATACGTAGATGAGCTAGGGTTTGCGTAAAAACATGGAGGCCGAACCCTATATATAAACCGAACCATGTGGAGTTTTGTGAACGTGTCATGTGAGTATAAAGGGTAAGTGTTTGTGTGTATATGACGGATGGACTTTTAAGTCGAGAAACAACGAGTGATTAAGTTGGGAATTTGCATGTGGGAGTGCGTACATTGTGAAGCATAAAAAGAAAGGTTGTTTTTCATATGTGATAGGTTAAATCAATGAGTCATTAAATGACGTAACATATAAAGTAAGTACGCATTAATGGGATATTAAAAGATTGAGAAAACCCTAGAACATAGATGAGAGTCGATTAGGGTTTGAAGCTAATTATATTAATTCGTTATTTCATGTGTGAATTATGACTTTTAAACTATTTTCACACTTAACCCTAAACTCTAATAAATTACATAATGAACCTTAATCTACGACATTGATTATAAAACACTTAAGTCTCATTTAACTGTAAAAACCTAAAGTATGAACATTAAATATACTAAGTATGAACATCAAACATTAAAAGATCATTTCGACAATTATGGAATCATAAATAACATGTACGACCGTTAATGTGTATAGGTTCTGTGAAGAAGGAGTAATCCTTTGCTTTCCGTATTTTGCTTTTTGGTCATTCTCTTTGGAATAAGGTACAGATATTCTGACCTTTTTAGTAAAGGTTCCTTATAACGTTTTCTTTCGTTAGCTTTTATATTAAGGTTTCCTAAGCCTTTGCTATGAACCCCATTCTGTTTGTTTTGAGCTGTTGCTTATCGAACTCGATTTCGAATTATGAAACATCGATTTTGAACTATGTTGATATGAAAACTCTGATTTTGAAAATATGATTAACCTTATGATAAAGTATGATCTGTGTCAGTTTTGACATTTTGATTTGACCTAAGATAGTTTGACACCCGAGCCAAATATTTCACTAGTCATGGGTGTTCCATGTCCGTGTCGATGATGCACCTCGACATGACTCTAGGGCGTAGAGTGATGTTCGCCACGTCCCTTATCTGTTATCTGTTATGAGCTCAAGTTATGTTATATGACCAATATCCGTCTATGGGGGTATGGATGCATCCTAGATCTGTTATCTGTTATCGTTATATGTTATCTATTATCGATGATTGATGCTTTGCGTGCATGCACGTCCTTCATAACTCCGGTAGGTCTCCCCTACAAATGTTGCCTTATGTGAATATGATTATGATCTGATATTTGTTTCTGGGCTCGTAGTAGTTAACTATAAACTTTATTCGATAATTCTGATTTATACTCTGAAAATGATTATGATTTTGCTATCTTTCATTTACTATATTCCGTATTCGATATCGTTTCATATTTTGCTTTGCTTTTATATCTGTTCACTGAGCTTTTGAAGCTCAGCCGCATTTCTTTTCTTCCGCGGCAGGTATCTAAGCAATGGAGCTGGGTTTTGCTTTGGGATGAGTGCATGAGTGGACTTACCTTAGAGACATTTAGTTTTGATCTTATGATGCCATTTAAGACCTTACTATTTCGGATTATTTTGTTGGAGTTTATTTTCCGCTGGGACCTATGTATTGAAGTCATGTTGACTTGAATTATTCCGCTTTTATGTTAAGACTTCTTTTGGATATTTATGTTTGCTTTGATATGACACCATTATTTGTGATTCCTTTACCTTTGTCGGGTCGGGGCGTTACAATTTATGGCATCGAGCCAGTTTACGACTTGTAGTCAGGACCTGTGACATATGGACCCTAGGTTTTGAGACCCTTAGAGCTTAGGCTATGACCTGTGAGGATTGGGTAGACTTTAGGTTTCCTTCTGCGAACTTTCATTTCGTATCTCACCTTTGTTCATTTGACTAATCGTTTGAATATCGTTCAGATGGTTCAAACTCGTCGTAATGGTAACGTGGATGGAGACGATGATGCTCCTAACTTGGATGCTGCGATTGCTAATGCTCTCAACACTCTTTTCCCTGGTCTTACCACACCTGAGATGATGACACAGGTGATCAACAACATTCGTAATCGGACTGGTGCTTCGGGTAGTGGTGGAGGTAATCAACCCACCGGCATTCACACTTGGCTCGAGCGTTTCGGTAAGCTCAAGCCTCTTTCTTTTAGCACTGCTGCTACTCCCATGGAGGCCGAGGACTGGATCACTCATATTGAGAAGCTTTTTGAAGTCTTGGGTTGTGGAGATGAATTTAAGACCCGTTTGGCTACATTTAAGTTGGAGGGTGATGCTTTGAATTGGTGGAAGGCACTCAAACAGCCGAGAGGAGGAGATGCTTTTGCTATTACTTGTACTTGAGTTTGGACTATCTTCTATAATCGTTACTTCCACGATCTTTGAGAGCAAAAGGTATGAGAGGGATTATCGGGCAATCTACCGTTTGATCATGAGAACTCCAATGAGTACATGGGTAGGTTTATGAGGCTGGTAAGTTTTGTGGGAGCGATTGCTGGAGATGGTAGGCGCCAAGCTAAGCACTTCAAGTGGGGACTGAAGAAGTGGGTGTTGGATCGACTGCTGAATATTGAGTATGAGGATGTGTCGGCCTGCAATGACGCAGCTCGTAACATTGAGATCTTTCATGAGGTTTCCGGTTCCAACAAGCGTAACCGTGATGGTGATCGGATTCAAGGTAGGACTCAAAGTAATGATTATAAGGGAAATTCGGGCAGGAGTTATGATTCGAGGGGTCAAAGGGATAGGAGTTTTGATCAGCGGGGTCAGTCAGGAAGGAGTGTTGACTCTAGGCACCCGAGGCGAGGAGTCGGATAATAGAAATGCTTGGTAGGAATGGGAATGATCGTCCGAGTCGAGTAACCATAACCAAGTTACAACAAGGATCGGTCAGCTCGAGGATCATATCGGGTCGTGCCGGGATCTTCGGTCAACAAAGGACAGCTGAGGTTTTGCCTCCCCACTCTCTGTACTACTTGTGGAAAGGCTCATCCGAGGCAGTGTTTCAAGGCCACTGGTGGATGTTTCTCTTGTGGTTCCACTACTCACAAGATCAAGGATTGCCCTAAGAGGAACCCGGCGATTCCTGGAAACTACATCAAGCCGCCACCTACTACTGGACGCATTTATGCTACTACTCGAATCAAGCGGAGCACACTTCAGTACCATTACGGGCACTCTTTTCATTGATGATTATTCTGTCTTCGCTTTATTTGATACCGGTGCCACACACTCCATTATATCTGTCACATTTGCTAAGAAACTTAATATGAAGCCCAAACAATTAGCAAATCACTTATCAATTTCTACGCCTATGAAAAACCACATGATCATTGATCATAAATACGTTAAGTGCCCTCTTCGTTTTGATGATCGTATTCGCCCTGCAAATCTGTATCCTCTCGATATGGTTGACTTTGATATCATTCTAGGCATGGATTGGTTGGCTTACCATAGAGCTTCCATCGACTGCTATGCTAGAACGGTGATCTTTGGAGACATAAAACACCCTGAATTCGTTTATTATGGTTCTCAACCCCTCAAATCTGTTAAATTTATTTCTGCTATGAAGGCACGGACCATGATTGCTCATGGGTGCCAAGGTTTTCTGGCGTCTGTTAAGGACATATCTTTGGAGAGTCCTAACATTGAAAACCTTTCTGTTGTTTGTGAATTCACCGAAGTTTTTCCCAGATGAACTTCCGGTCTTCCCCGCTAGAGAAGTTGAGTTTAGCATTGAGTAAATTCACAGTGTTTGAACCGATTTCGAAGGCTCGGTACCGTATGGCACCTGTAGAACTGAAGGAATTGAAGGAGCAGCTGCAAGAGATGATAGAAAATGGATTTATTCGACCCAGTGTTTCTCCATGGGGTGCACCTGTTTTGTTTGTGAAGAAGAAGGATGGAAGCATGCGTCTATGTATCGACTACCGTGAACTCAACCGTATTACCATTCGAAACCGTTATCCTCTGCCACGTATTGATGATTTGTTTGATCAACTGCAAGGAGCTAAATTCTTTTCGAAGATTGATCTGAGATCGGTTATCACCACTACGTGTGAGGGAGCAAGATGTTCCTAAGACCGCGTTTCGTACCAGATATGGTCATTATGAATTCCTCGTTATGTCTTTCGGTTTGACAAACGCGCCTGCGGTGTTTATGGACCTAATGAATCGTGTTTTCCATGAGTTCCTCGATAAGTTTGTTATCGTTTTCATCGACGACATTTTGGTTTACTCCAAGTCTGAAGAAGAGCATGAGCAACATCTCCGGATAGTTTTGGAGATTCTGAGGAAGAAGAAGTTGTACGCCAAATTTTCAAAGTGTGAGTTCTGGTTAAAACAAGTCGCTTTCCTTGGTCATATTGTATCTGCTGATGGTATCACCATGGATCCGTCTAAGGTTGAGGCTATCACTAAATGGCCAAGACCTACGACAGTGACTGAGGTTAGGAGTTTTCTAGGACTTGCTGGCTACTACAGACGTTTTGTTGAAGGTTTCTCTCGTTTAGCTTTGCCCCTAACACAATTTATGAGGAAAGGAGAAAAGTTTGTATGGACGGATGAACGAGAAAAGAGTTTTGAAGAGTTGAAACGGAGATTGGTGTCCGCTCCTATTTTGACTCTTCCATCTGGTTCTGGAGGATTTCAAATATACAGTGATGCATCTAAGAAAGGATTGGGCTGTGTTTTGATGCAACATGGAAAGGTAATAGCTTATGCGTCAAGGTAGCTGAAACCTTATGAGGAGAATTACCCAACTCATGACCTTGAGTTAGCTGCAGTGGTGTTCGCGTTGAAGATCTGGAGGCATTACTTGTATGGAGAGACGTGTGATATTTTCACTGACCATAAGAGTCTTAAGTATATTTTCACTCAGAAAGAACTTAACATGAGACAAAGAAGATGGTTAGAACTCCTTAAGGATTATGACACCAACATTCAGTACCATCTAGGTAAGGCTAATGTAGTTCTTGACGCACTTAGCCGAAAATCATGCATTCTTGCAAGTATTGAGATTGAACCTAGGATTCTTCGTGACTTAGAGCGTTTGGATGTTGAGTTGTGCGTACGAGGTTTTGATGGATACTGGGCTAGTATGAAGGTGGAGTCGAACCTTATCTGCAAATTAAAGAAGCTCAGAAAGATGATGGTGAGCTGTGGGCCGTGGTGCAAAATGTTGAAGAAGGTAAGCAGACGGAGTTTAAGGTTGATGATGATGGAATTGTATGGTATGAAGATAGGCTTTGTGTTCCTAATGATCCGGTACTTTGCGAGAAAGTTATGACTGAAGCTCATAGTTCTCCTTTCACTATCCATCCTGGTTCTACCAAGATGTGTAGGGATTTGAAACAGATACTTCGGTGGAATGGCATGAAGCAAGATGTAGCGACGTTTGTGTCGAAGTGTATGATTTGTCAGCAGGTTAAGATTGAACAACAAAGGGCTAGTGGATTACAGACCATTGGATATTCCAACATGGAAGTGGGATAAAATATCTATGGATTTTGTGACTGGACTACCTCTTACTCGGAAGAAACATGATGCGATTTGGGTAGTTGTTGATCGACTAACCAAATCTGCTCATTCTTACCAATTAGAAAGGATTATGGTATTGGTAGATTGGCGGAAATTTTTCAACAAGAGATCGTTAGGCTTCATGGTACTCCGGCATCTATTGTGTCCGACAGAGATCCGCGTTTTACTTCCCGTTTCAGGAAAGGTTTGCAAAAAGCTTGGGGTACTCGACTTAATTTCGAACATTTCATCCTCAAACGGATGGTCGTCGAGAGGACTATTCAGACCTTAGAGGACATGCTAAGGGCTTGTGCTTTAGAATGGACGGGCAGATGGGATGAATATTTGTGTTTAGTAGAGTTTGCATACAACAACAGTTGGCATGCTAGCATTAAGGCAGCACCGTTTGAACTTCTTTATGGGAGAAAATGTAGATCACCTACTTGTTGGGATGAAGTAGGTGAACGTTTAATTGAAGGTCCAGAAATGATTGAGATCAGTAATGAGAAAGTAGCTGTTGCTAGAGAAAAGTTGAAGGAGGCTAGGTCTCGTCAGAAAAGTTATGCCGACAAGCATCGTCGTGATTTGGAGTTTCGGGTTGGAGATCGTGTATTTCTGAAAGTTTCGCCGTTTAGAGGTGTGAAACGTTTTGGAATCAAGGGCAAGCTCAGTCCTCGATTCATTGGTCCGTTTGAAATTTTGGAGCGTATAGGAGAAGTTTCGTATCGGTTAGCACTTCCGCCTCTGTTATCGCATGTTCATGATGTTTTCCATGTATCTCTCCTAAGGGGATACAACTATCATCCGTTACACGTTGCTTCTTATCCGTTTGATCAAATTCAATCCGATATGTCTTTATCTGAAGAACCGGAAGCTATTTTAGAAAGACAAGAAAGAGTCATGAGAAATAAAGTCATTCCGTTCATTAAGATTCTTTGGAAAAATCACCCGGAGCGTGAGGCTACTTGGGAAACCGAAGAGTCGATGCGAGCTAGTTATCCTCATTTCTTTGAATAGTTTGGTATGTTCTCATTTCGTTTTCGTTTCGTTTCATTTCAATTTTCGAGGACGAAAATTCTTCTTTTAGAGGGGAAAAGTTGTAAAACCTGAAAATCTAAAACATGAATAAAGACTAAAATACCCTTGAAATCGAAATTTATAAAATACGTAAAAGACATTGATATTCATTCAACGAAATTAAAACTAACTTATCAATAATTAAAACTTAACGAATATGTGTACGTGATCGATTTTGTACGATGAAAAGTTAAACGTCTCGCTAAAATATTGGGCCGTCAGTTGGGCTTTGTCTTTCGTCATTTGAGAACCCAAGAGGGGCGTGGGTTTTGTTTGTTCGGTTGGACCCAAGCCGAAGCCCACAACTCTCAAGCCTAACCAAAATTTGTACCACCTATATATACAACACATAAACACAATTTGGGGAACCCTAGTTTTCTTTGCCTCTCTCTTTTTCTTCTATTCGGCCAAGAGCTACAAACACCCTTGGTGTCGCGAGTTTTGTTCAACAAGCTAAGGTATAAACGTATTCTATTCGTCTTCCTTTAATACACCTTACGTTAATGTATATATCGTATCTTATTTTGTTTAGCCGAGCTTGTGTTTCTTTTTCTTTTGGTCGAGCCGTATGAAACAAAAACAACATAACGACTTGAACCTTATAAATATTAAAGAGCATGTTATGTAATACGTATTGGTTGAACCGGTTATTAAGTAGGTCAAGATAAAAGAAACCGAACCACATATATATGAATCAGACCTTATATAACATGTGAACTTGAATACGTAAGATACGTAGATGAGCTAGGGTTTGCGTAAAAACATGGAGGCCGAACCCAATATATAAACCAAACCATGTGGAGTTTTGTGAACGTGTCATGTGAGTATAAAGGGTAAGTGTTTGTGTGTGTATGACGAATAGACTTTTAAGTCGAGAAACAAAGAGTGATTAAGTTGGGAATTTGCATGTGGGAGTGCGTACATTGTGAAGCATAAAAAGAAAGGTTGTTTTTCATATGTGCTAGGTTAAATCAATGAGTCATTAAATGACGTAACATATAAAGTAAGTACGCATTAATGGGATATTAAAAGATTGAGAAAACCCTAGAACATAAATGAGAGTCGATTAGGGTTTGAAGCTAATTATATTAATTCGTTATTTCATGTGTGAATTATGACTTTTAAACTATTTTCACACTTAACCCTAAACTCTAATAAATGACATAATGAACCTTAATCTACGACATTGATTATAAAACACTTAAATCTCATTTAACTGTAAAACCCTAAAGTATGAACATTAAATATACTAAGTATGAACATTAAACATTAAAAGATCATTTCGACAATTATGGAATCATAAATAACATGTACGACCGTTAATGTGTATAGGTTCTGTGAAGAAGGAGTAATCCTTTGCTTTCCGTATTTTGCTTTTGGTCATTCGCTTTGGAATAAGGTACAGATATTCTGACCTTTTTAGTAAAGGTTCCTTATAACGTTTTCTTTCGTTAGCTTTTATATTAAGGTTTCCTAAGCCTTTGCTATGAACCCCATTCTGTTTGTTTGAGCTGTTGCTTATCTGAACTCTGATTTCTGAATTATGAAACATCTGATTTTGAACTATGTTGATATGAAAACTCTGATTTTGAAAATATGATTAACCTTATGATAAAGTATGATCTGTGTCAGTTTTGACATTCTGATTTGACCTAAGATAGTTTGACACCCGAGCCAAATATTTCACTAGTCATGGGTGTTCCATGTCCGTGTCGATGATGCACCTCGACATGACTCTAGGGCAGGAGAGTGATGTTCTGCCACGTCCCTTATCTGTTATCTGTTATGAGCTCAAGTTATGTTATATGACAAATGTCTGCGTGGGGCGTATGGATGCATCCTAGATCATTATCTTATCTGTTATATGTTATCTGTTATTTGATGATTGATGCTGCGTGCATGCACGTCCTTCATAACTCTGGTAGGTCTCCCCTACAAATGTTGCCTTATGTAAATATGATTATGATCGATATTTGTTTCGGGCTCGTGGTAGTTAACTATAAACTTTATTCGATAATTCTGATTTATACTCTGAAAATGATTATGATTTTGCTATCTTTCATTTACTATATTCCGTATTCGATATCGTTTCGTATTTTGCTTTGCTTTTATATCTGTTCACTGAGCTTTTGAAGCTCAGCCGCATTTCTTTTCTTCCGCGGCAGGTATCTAAGCAATGGAGCTGGGTTTTGCTTTGGGATGAGTGCATGAGTGGACTTACCTTAGAGACATTTAGCTTTGATCTTATGATGCCATTTAAGACCTTACTATTTCGGATTATTTTGTTGGAGTTTATTTTCCGCTGGGACCTATGTATTGAAGTCATGTTGACTTGAATTATTCCGCTTTTATGTTAAGACTTCTTTTGGATATTTATGTTTGCTTTGATATGACACCATTATTTGTGATTCGTTTACCCTTGTCGGGTCGGGGCGTTACACTCAACCTCACCTTCTCGTCATACATTTCTACTAGCATCTCTATTCCCCTAGAGAACAATCAACCCCATGGGCTTACCCATACTACATTGCAATGATTAGGTACACTGCCTAGTGGGTTGTAAAGCTTGCTCTTTGAAAAAGAAGTAATTCCACCCCGAACTCACGCATAAAGTTTTTGGTGCCGCTTCCAGGTAATAGAATAACTAGTTAGTTTTCTATCTCGATTAGGTCTACTCGATTGATTCCTATCAAGTGAGCTTTTTTCTTTTTTTCTTAGCTTTCCTGTAGTCTATCCCCCTTCTTTGTGATTTTTTTCGTAGATCTCATCACTTTCCTTGGTTCGCATCTTTTTCCGTAAGAACTTTGCACTACGGGCTCCAATCCCCGCTATGGAAAATGCGAATCCACCCAGTCTCTCACCCGTTCATCACTTTAGTAATCACCTAGGGCATAATGAAATAAATTGGTAACATATTAGTCCTTTTTATGATTCGGATTCCGTTGAGGAATTTGTTGAGGGAGAGGCACTTGATGACGGAGAAGTCATCGATGGAGTTAGGATTGAGATGGAATAAGATCTCTCTCAATGTTTTGACCCTAGGTGTAGAATTGAAAAAAGGTAGTCCTTTTAACATGCAATTTCCTTGTAAAATAGGATTTGAAAGTTCTGATGCTTACTTGTATTCATTACCTTTAAAATTAATCTCAAGGAATTTATACAATAAAATTAAGGTAAACAAGTTAGCTTATCAAGGGAACAATGTTTTTAATGCAGTCATTTATATGCACGTATTCGTTGGAAGTTTTGCTTATTTGGTATAGTTCATGGTCTTAGAAGACTTGAAGAATTCATTGATAGAAGCCTCACTCAAGTAATATTTGGAAAGCCCTTTAAGAGAATGACTAATTTGAATGAACGCATGTTTGATGGTTTAATTACATTCTCTAATGAAGTTAAGGATTTTGTCTATTAAATGCCTCGTATACACTCTATGTTTAAATATAAAGATATCGAGGCATGTAATCGAATGGCTCATATATCATTACTTATTGAAAGAGACAAGCAAAAGGGACTTAGACATTCTTATGAGAAAAATGAGAGATATTATAATGTATAGAGTTAGGAGACGATTATAAGAAAGATGAGAGAACATTAGAGTGGCTTAGATACGGGCACATGGGTATGAATTCGAGTCTAGCTACAAGACTCATAAATAAAGAAAATCGCTTCTTGGGAGACACCCCATGTTTAATTGTTTGCTTGTTTTGTTTTTCAATTTTGTTTGTGTGTTTCATATATCTTTTTCATTGTTGTTTAATTCTCATTTTTGTTTTGTGATTATGCTTTATTTTTTTTAACCTCGTCTTAATTGCATATAAAGGTATTTTACGAAATGATAAGTGTAGGGAAGATCACAGATGATTTTAGAACTTGCATCAACATGAGATTAATAATAAATGGAATTGTATATATTTGTGTGTTTGTTAGAGTCAAATGCTTGTATCAAGTCATAATGGATGTTTTGCAAGAATTTTTACAGGTCTTTAAAGAAGTAATTTTTCCAAAAATTTTCGGGAAAACGAACAAGACACTTTTTGTCAGAACAACATGATGGCGTCGGGACTAAAGCTCGATGGCGTCAAGCAATGAAGAAACAAATTCAAAGTTCGTTTCCTGTCTAACTTGTAGTTTTTGGAAACTCCCAAGCATTATATCTTATTTCCTTTCTAGTATAGTTTTTTTTTATATAGTTTTCACTGCCGATTTTACGCGAGGTTTCATTTCATTTTCTTATAAGTGTGCAGGTTATATTAGACAAGAAGAAGCATGATGGAAGCACTTATTACTTGCTCATTCTTCTTGGAGGAGGATTTAACCGCAACTTTATACATATTCTACCGAGCTAATCAGGGGAGTACTAGTTTCTTTCTCTTTTATTTACCTTCCTTTATTATAACTTTGATAATTTCGGGGAACATTGGGGACAATGTTCAGTTTAAGTGTAGGGAAAGAGAATAAAACGGGAACATAGAAACTATTCACTCACTTGCTCTTTGTCTTGTCCTTGGTAAATTGTTAAATAAACTATGAGAAATACTTGTTAGGGTAATTTTAGCACCAAAATTAATTTTTTTCATAGCATTTACGAGTTAAACTTTAGTCTAATAAATCGTCTCACGGATAGGAATTATATGGCTAGCACAAAAACTATTTACCACTCTAATTCCACCACAAAAATGTGAGATTATCCCTTAGATCTTTAGGAATAAAAGCATTCATATTTAATGCTTAGTGAGTGTACCGGTAGTATAATAGATTATAGAACTTATTTTTTGATGCATTCCGAGATCGCTAGTGAGACTACATTCATGTAGTTAGGATTAACTAAATGATAAGAGGCATTAGGATAACCCTTGTTTTAAACCTGTAATTTAATTACGTCATCCATATCGATTGAGTAATTTTCCCCACACCCCTGCAATGTACTCATCTTTAGTACATGGTACCCCTAGTTAACCCCTTAGAACCTATCTTTTCATGGTTCTCATGATGTTCTGGTTTCTGGAATATTAATGAAGAGCATTGTTTACAATCCACCCCCAAAAGGTACACCCAAATCGCCTTAGCCTAACTTGTATGGACTCATCTTTAGTGCATTATTGTAATCATTGTTTAAACCGTTAGTTCAATTATCTAGTTATTTGCATGGTTGCTAAGTCAAGTTATATCCTTTGTATACAGTCTTGGGATGATTGGGACTCATGGGTTAAAGTAGTATTTTATGGAGTAACGGGAAGGAACGTTAAATTTAATTTCCCTTTGTGTACGTAATTAAGTACTCCAAGTGTTTTAATCTTTTCAAATTGGGTCAATTAGTGTTAGTGAAATAAAAACTCAAGTGTAAGGATGCTCCTATAAATCTCTTTATTTTGATGTTATTATAGAGGATGGTAGAGAAAAAAAGCTATGAAAAAAATGAGAAAAACATACGGGCCACCATCCTACATCTATCTTTATGTTTATGTTTTTAATTTTATGTTTATGTTTTGTTTCAAGTTGTTATCTAGTGTTAGTGAGTCAAGTATTGGCTTAGCAACACCATGCTTTACATGCTTGTAACATAAGAATTTTGACTTGACACCACTAAATAATCCCTTATCCAACAAAACCCTTTACTTCCCTACCTGAAGCCTAATATTATGACCTCATATATAGTTATTCCTAGGTGCTTCCGTCAAAGC
This sequence comes from Chrysanthemum makinoi, assembly GCA_910596185.1. Classification (NCBI taxonomy): domain Eukaryota; kingdom Viridiplantae; phylum Streptophyta; class Magnoliopsida; order Asterales; family Asteraceae; genus Chrysanthemum; species Chrysanthemum makinoi. Next base: position 225,052,365 of record OU343223.1, on the reverse strand, counting down.
AGTGGAGGTTTGATCTATTCTCAAGCCTATGGTAATCTATGTACTATGACTGGTAGTGAGTGTTTATCTTCCATTTCCTTACATGTTATATTTCATATAAAACCGAGAGATGAGAGAATCCAAACACCAATTGTAAGGTGCCAGTGTATAATTTCCATGCATGGTATGACTATTGTGGTGCTTGTACTTGTTGTAGACTATTTTAAACCAATGCTAAATGACCCCTAACTTATAAATTGATTGGCCAAAAGAACATTTGCTTGAGGACAAGCAAATTTCAAATGTAAGGATATTTGATAAGGATTTAAAACATACATTTTTAGGGGTCATTTAAGCCCTTAATCGACACATTTTATATCCGTTACTGCTTAAAATCGTTGCTTTTCATATTTTAGGTCTTTTGGAAGCAAAATACTAGAATCAAGCACTTTTGGACAAAAAGGAGAGAAAACATGTAGAAAATGACAAAGTTAAGAAACAAGGCTGATTTCTGCACCTGACGGCGTCCCAACCCAAAGGGCGACGTCGTCGCTAAGGATGATTTCTAATATAATTTCAAGTGACGACTCATGCTTGATTTTGGTTCTACAGCATGACGGCGTCATGCTTTACTTCTTCAAGGCGTCACTCTTTATTTTACACCAGACGACCAAGACCCAATTCAAGACGACGTCCATATTAAAGCCGGGCGGCGTCACACTTTATTAGCTGATGAGGTCCCAACGATGATTTGGCTCAAACAAAACCCTAATGACGTCGACCAGACGACGTCACCATCAAAATGAGACGCAATCGCATTTGTAAATCTATATATATAATTCTATTTTTATGTATTTAGAGAGCAATATTTTGGAGAGCAAACCCTAGTTCGTTCATAGTCTGACTTGGGCAGTATTTTAGGGTTCCAAACCCTTCTTTACACTCAAAGATAAGTTTGTTAATCCATTATATCACCATCTTTAGAATATGTTCAATTGTTTGTGTGTGTGCATGCTTATCTATCATGAGTAGCTAAATTACTATTGTGTTTGCTTAGATCTATGAAACCTAGTTGTTGATTATTGTTAGGTTGTCTCTTGTTTTAATTGATAGATGCTAGAGTAAGGAAAACAGACTTCTTCTTTAATTTTTGCGAGCTTGAACGTCCTAAATAGCACAAAGCTTGAGAATGCACTTGAGCCATCGTTGTATTTATTGTGTGAGTTGTAGCTTTAGGATAATAGAGTATTCAGGGGAGATACTATGGTACTTGGCGATCCCGGGTAGTCTAGAGAAGATTTATGATTAACAAAACTAGGGAATTAGGCACCCCTCTATGACCAACATGGAATACAATGCACCAATTAAAATGACGATGTGACAATTCAACCGACCAATAAGAGATAACTAAGGAGTAAGAACATGTAAGTAAACACGCTTTTAATTATCATAAGAACACACTAATCAATCCATAGCTTTTATCCTTTACATTAGTTTTTAGTTTAAATTATTAGCAGTTAAAATTGGTAGAAGTACCACCCCCTACTCCTATACCCCCGAGATTTTAGTTGTTTTCCAAGAAAATATAAAAAGCTAAAAAGAATCACCCTCAACCTCACCTTCTCGTCATACATCTCTACTAGCATCTCTATTCCTCTAGAGAACGATCAACCCCTGGGCTTACCCAAATTCACGCATCCACCATTTTTTAAAGATTCATTGACTAGAAGTGTCTGACTCGAAAGAAAGAGTAAAATGCAAGTTTTACATTAGAAAACAAAATACCGACACTTAAAAACTCTTATGAGAGGATTTAACTTCAAGCTAGTATACAAGGTGCATTTAACCAACAAAACTAGTAAGAATCAAGCTACCAAAAATTCCAATACAAATTAAGCAACAAACACTTTTCATAGTTAATCACCCTTCATTAGAAATTTGATACAAGGACCGTAATCTATTTTAAAAACCATTTGCTTTGAAAACTAGAGCGATGCAGCTCTGATACCAATTGTAGAAATGTTGAGGGGGGTGAATGCATGTAAAAACCTGAATTTTGGAAACACATTTTACGTATTTATTTCAATTAACCTAAGTATAAATAATATCTAATGAATATTAAAAAATATATGTTATAAATTATTATGTAGTTAAAACTAAAGTTTCCTAATTTAACCATGTCTTACACTACTTAAATACTACTTAAACTATAAAATTAAGATAAACATATGACCCTCCCACCTTCCTTTTGAACCCACATGATTTTTAAAGGGCCAATAAAATCAAAATTTGAACCCCCCAATCTCCTTTTATACGTTTGGAATGAATATAGGGATAGAAGCAAATCAAACACACTAAACACTTACTTAAATTAAAGAGATTTTCCCCCTAATCCTAAAATAAAAGAACCAAAAATCCCTTCCCCTTTATTTTTTTATACGGCTTTCAACCTTCCTGCAAAAATACCGAATATCAAAAAATTATAAACCTTAAATCATCTCTATTTTCTCTCAGATCCAAGGTAGAAGAAGAAGACTTAGAGTTGGTGATTTTTTGGTGTTTCCTTTGCTTGTTTCTTTCTTTTTCTCTTGGTATTCGGCTGCTACAGGTAATCTATGTTCTCTATTTTTTCCCCTATTTGACACACACTTTAATGATTTTTTGATGTATTGTTATGCTGTGAACTCCAACGTGTAATATGCGTGATTATTTTGTGTTTTGTGGCATGTTATAAAACCTAAAAACCTAGAAGTTAAATTACATGTAACCAGCTATTACAAGGGAGTTGGAATTATTATTTTCAGTTAGGGGTTTGGCTTGGATTGGTTTTCACCGAGTGACCCCTTTGGGGCTGTTGTGTCTCAGTTGTGGTTCCCACCTAGAAAGGGGTGTGGTTGTGATTTTCTTTGTAAGGGATTTTATCGAGAATCTACTTGGTATTGCTATATGTTTTTACCAGATTTCATGTTGCCATAATACCGAATTTGCATGCTTATGTGTATTACCGAATTGTGTTTAGTGATTACCATGATACTTGTTGATTGATTGCTTGTTTTGTGACGTGATGATTATGTTTTACATGTTGCTTAATATGATGTGAAACCATAAGTAAATTGATAAGGGGCATGTGGATTAATAGGTGAATTAGAGTTTATGAACTTATGATTTTATGTGGTTATGATGCCTCCATGTTGCCTTGTTAAATGGATGTGTGATGTATAGTTATTTCTTGCTGAATTAGAGATTTGTAAACCTTTACTTGAATTAGATTTGATTCCTTTAGAATTAACAAGAATTAGTGCTTGTAATTCATGATTTAAGTGTTAATGAATGTTACTATGACTTTGTGTGTTTTGCTTGTGATTATGTGAAAGTATTAAAGTTTCTATGGATATTGTGATGTTTAAATTGAGACTAAACTTGGATGAGATTATGCATGATAATTGGTATGAATATGGAATTAGATTTGTGGTTGCAAGTATGAAACTATTTGTGATTTTATGCTTGTTTGTTGTCCTGATTTTTGGTCATATTGATGAGTGCGTAAAATGATGATGCTTAAGTGTTTTAAGGTGATTCTTGAGTCTAAACTCAAGTACTTTATGTAAATTTAATTTATATGCTTATTTGAGGTCGGGAAGTATGCATGTTGATTATTAGAACGTAAGTTGTCAAATCTGAGAATCTAGGAGTGAAATTTAGTTGTGGTTTTTGATTTTTAGTTTACAGACCATACGGAGTTAAGTATGTGTGGCTTTCAGGATAGGTCTGAGAAAATGATTTTTGAAATGATACTTACACTTGTTAATAAAATTAGCAAAATTTTGAATAATTAGTTAATATATATGGGAACCTCAAATAAAATTGGGAGAGTCTCAGGAGCTCTTTTGATGTGTCTAAACATTCATGAGAAACTAGTCCAGAAATGAAGCATAAACCCTAAAGTTCATGAGAAACTTAATGAATGAACTTGTAAGTGATATATGAATCTCCTTCATGTAGATTTGGTGAAGAAAGAGTAGTCCTCGTCCTCTTTGTTACTTCCTCATTCCTCAAATTTGCTAAGGTACATATATTCTATCCTTTCTCAGTAAGGATTCTTCATGACTTTTGATTCGTGGCTTGTTACACTTTGGTTATCTTGGTCCGAATCATTAACTCAGTTGTTACCATTAACCTTGATTCCTATCCCAGTTGAAAGGATACTCGTTCTGCTATTAGGATAGGATTTGATTCAGTCATGATTTTAAAATTTGTATTCGAATCTTTTGATACTTGTAATCCACTTGATATTATGACATCATATTAAAACCATTCTGATATATGTATCTTGAATATATTTTGAAATAAACCATTTTAAAATGATTTCTATAAAAACGATGTGACACCCCTTTTATATGAGGGTTTAAGGACTTTTATGAAATTACTTTTAGAAGAATATTTTTTTTGAAAACTGTTTTAGCAATGATTTTTTATGAAGAGAATGTGATACCCCTTTTAATCGACTATCTCATGACTGTTATGGAAAACATGTTTAAAACGATTTTCATGAATAAAATGTGATATCACTTTTATATGGAAGTTTCTTGAAAACAACTTTTAAAGAGTTCTTTTATGAAAAAAATGTTTAATTGATACTCGGGGTTACATAAAATATTTGTATAGACATCCCGTCCTTCCAGTAAGGACATCCCATTAGTGACACTTGATTTAATTTTGATTCTGATTATGCCATTCTGGCTTATGATACCCATCTGATTTTTATACATTGCTATGATGCACTTTAGTTGGTTTTACCTTATCGGGTAATCATTTCATTATCCTTTATACATGTCTATATCATTAATTTATTTTTTCCAGAGTCATTTGTTTTGTTTAGTAGCCATGGGGGTTCATTGGCCATGTCACTGAGGCACCAGTGGCATAACACTATGTGTGGCAGTGTGATAGGTCCACGACGTTCCTTCTTTGATGCTAATTAGCAACATGGATGCCATATCTATTATTATTTATACTAACATACATATGCACCGTCCCAAACTGGTATACGTATATCTGTTTTGCAGGGAGTGTATGGATGCATCCTAGGTACTCGATTTGGATCAAGTATATTGGTGCACGGTTGAGTGTGTGCCATACTCCCCATTTCACATTTGGTACATTGTGAGCCAGCTACTCCATGTACAATTTGATATGACTTGACTGATATTGCTATGATATTATTTATGATTACTTGTTTGGGCCTATTCATTGTTTCTTTTGCATATTTTTTTCTCATGACATCTTATTTATCATATTCTTTGGATTTCTATTTGTTTATTCATTTTTTCTTATTACCTTTCATTATTTATATCTGTTCACCGAGCGTTAGCTCAACCGCATTTTCTTTTCTCTGTGGCAGGCAATAAGCGGGAAGTTGGAAATGAGTGATGAGAGTAGGAGCTTAGAAGACTTACAGTTAGTTTCCCATTCATATTGGACTTATGTTTTCGCATACTTTGTTATTTGGTTATCACTTTGGATTATGTCTTCTTTCATTTGAACTTGGTTGAATACTTTGAGAGCCATTTGTTTTATATGGTTTCCTCTATTTATTTAAAGTCTTCTGCTTGATTTATATATGTTCTGATTTGACGCCATAATGTGACACTCGGACATAGTCGGGTTGGGGTGTTAAAATTTGATATAAGAGCATCAGGTTTCATCCTATTGAACCTAGGCTACGACCTGTGAGGATTTGGGTAGACATTAGGCTTCTTTTGCTATGCTCTTTTCCTTTTGTTATGATCATTCCTTTCTTATTTTGATCCTTCATTTTGTTATGATCCTTCCTGTTATGCTCTTTTCCTTTGGTCGAGTGTTTTCCTTGACCAAGGTATGACCGTGCTGTATTTTGTTTATTCGATACTGGTACAACACATTCTATGGTTTTGATATCATTTGTTAAACTTATTAAGTTCCCTTCTACACTATTAGATTTATGCCTTATCCATTTCCATTCCTATAATAAATCTTGTGACTATTAATCGCGAGTATACAAACTGTCCATTACATTTTATGATAAGATTCATTCTGCTAAATTACTTCCATTAGAAATGTTTGATTTCGATATAATTCTTTGAATGAATTAATTGACTGATCATCAAGCTAATGTTACTGTCATGCCTAAGGTATTATCTTTGGCAATTTGAACAATCCTAAATTCAGTTACCATGGTCCTTAACCTGGTAAGCCAATCATTTTTTCTCAGGAAACTCGTACGTTAATTCCTTACGGTTATGTAGGTTCTTAGCATCTATTAATCTGGAACCTTCCTGATGTATCCTTTGATGAACTACCAAGATTACCACCTAAGTGTGAAGTTGGTTTGATCCAGTACTTAGAGATTGTTTAGTCATGACTCAGGACATAATATAAAATCAATAAAGGCATGTTTATATGATGCAAGTATTATGATGTCTAGCCAACGTGATAATAGTTACATCATATAACTTTAATTTATTGGGATCATAGGATGTCTTTGAGAAGTGTCTAAGAATAGTACATTGATTGAGTTAAAATCCTATCCATACAGAGCGATGTTTTTCTTAATTCTGAAAAATCCTTATTGAATGACACTGATGCGTGCAGAAGGCGCGTTCGGGGTCAAGGAACCTTCCTTTTCTACTATCAAGTTTTTCAACCTCCTAGGTAGTGAACCTAATCATTGTAGTGTAGTATGGGGTAAGCATCAGGGATTGATATCATTCTTTAGGGGAATAGGAATGCTAGTAAGAAATATATGACGAGAAGGTGGGGTTGAGGATGATTCTTTTTTTTTTATCTTTTTTATGGTTTTTTAGAAAGCTAAGGTAAATATCTTGGGGCAATTGGTTGGGGGGTGGTACTTCTACCGATTACTTTACTTCTGCTAATTATCTAATTATCTAATTACTACGGATATCTATGTTTAATTGAGGTATGCTCGTAAGATGATTAAATATGTGTTCGCTTAGATTCTATTACTCCCTAGTTATCTTTTATTAGTTGGTTGAGTTGTCACGCCCTTTATCTTAACGCGTTGTTTTCCTAAAAGTCGTAGGGTGTGCGTATTCCCTAGTTTTTTGAGGTTATCTCTCATATATGATTCACGGAATCGGAAAGCCTAAGCTATTTCATCCATGCACCATATCATCATTAAGCATACTCAAGCATTAAACACAAAGATAGCCTAAATGCACTTCTAAGCCAATTTCAGTTAAGACAAGAAACAACCTAACAACAATCAATAACTAGGTTTGATAGATCTAAGCAAACACACAAGTAATTTAGCTAGACATGATAGACAAGCAAGCATACACACAATCAATCGAATATGGGGTAGACATAATGATAAATTGGATTAACAAACTTATCTTAATATGTAAAATAGGGTATGGGACCCTAGAATACTGTCCAAGCTAGTCGGACTACAACTGAGTTAGGGTTTGCTCTCCAAAAATCTACCTCTTAAAATACAGAAAAATCGAATTCTATATATAGATTTACAATCACGACGGTGTCACCTTTTGCATGGGATGCCGTCAGGTCGCCGTCATTAGGATTTCTTCTGGGCGAAGCCATCGATGGGACGACGTCACTTTAGAGTTGTGACGCCATCAGTCTTTAGTTGAGACGTCGTCTTGATTCTAGATCTGGGCCGTCTGGAGTGAAAACTATGAGTGACGCCCTCCATATTTAAAGGGTGACGCTGTCAGGTTATATGACCAGATATTTCACTGAGCCGTCATGTGCATGTTTTGATCAAGTCTTCATAGAGGGACGGCGTCGCCCTTCGGATGGGACACCGTCAGTTTCTGCTGATCAGTCTTGAGTGGCTTTGATCTTGACTTTGCCATTTTCTTCATGTTTTTGCTCCTTTTCATCCAAATGTGTTTCATTCTAGCATTTTGCTTCCAAAAGGCCTAAAAAGTAAAAAGGAACAAAATTAAGCAGTAACGGATATAAAATGTGTCAAAATAGGGCTTAAATGACCCTCTAAAAGTGCACGTTTTAAATGCTTATCAGACACCAGTAGTTGAGTTGAAGTAATTGAAGGAGCAGCTGCAAGAACTTTTGGAGCGCGGTTTTATTTGTTCGAGTGTATCTCTGCGGTGTACTCTAGTTTTATTCGTAAAGAAGAGGGACGGTAGCATGAGATTATGCATCGATTACTGGGAGATGAATCGTAGTACAGTTAGAATAGTTTATTTGATGAACCCCAGGGTGCAAGGTTTCTCAAAGTTTGATCTGAGGCCTAGCTGTTTTCAGTTACATGTATACTCATAGTAGTGGATGTAACCCTCCGAAGGAGTTTTACAATCCTCCTAGGGAGTATACCTAACCATTGTAGTGTAGTATAGGTAAGACTCGGGGGATTGATCATTCTCTACCGGAATAGTGTTGGGAAGGTTGAGATGTATGACGAATAGGTCTAAGGTGAGGGATGTTTCTTTTGGTATTTTAATATTTTATATGAAAGCAACTAAAATCTTGAAATTGAAAAATTGGGGGTTTTGTTTATCAACTAATTAAACTATTTTAACTAAACTAATATGCAGAAAATTAAATTAGGGTTCTACAAGGGAAGTGAGGCGTATCTACCTATGATGTATTACTCCTTGCTGGTTATCCAATTCTACCTACTGAATTGTCACATCCTTGTCTAATGAGCGTGTTGTATTCCATATTAATAGTAGGATGGTTCCTAGTTCCCTAACTCTATGAATGTATTGGTCTCCGCTAGCAAACTCGGGATCGCTAAGTGATTGTAGTCATCTCCCCCGAATCTCCTAGTATCAATAGCCGCAATCCATGCAATAAATACAACGAAAAGTCTACTAGTGTACTCTAGGACATAACAAACGTTATTAGGACGTTCAAGCTCGCAACAATTAAAGAAGAAGCCAGTTTTCATATTCTAATGCGAACAACCAACCAAACAGCAGAAATCAATTAGACTTATCAAATTTACACCTTAATGATGAAGATAGACACAAGCATCAATAAGAAATAATAATATCTAATTAATTATATACAAGTTTCATACAATCATAAGCACACATTAGGTGAATTAGCCAAGCATAATCAATGAATAATAAGCAACAATAATGATAATTGAAGACATGAATTAAGGTAGAATCAATAAACCATCAAAATATTTTTATCGATTGATTAAAACCCTCTAAGTTTCTGGGAAAAAAAACCTACCTAAACTCTAGAATCAGACTTAGGGTTTAGGTCTTACAAAAAGTTAAGATATGAGGTTATATTTATAGCTGTTTTTACTGTCGCACCGATGTGATGGCGTCAACTCTAAGGATTACAATGCATTTTTCACCAAATCGTATATTTTTTTCATCCCAATAGTTTCCTTTTTTGAATTGCCTAAATTCAAGTTCGTATGCAAAAGATATGGCCAAAATAGTATCAGCTACTTCGCGCGCATGTTGTGATACTTTTGATCGGCTTGTGACACCATCGCTCAGGGTCTTCTGACGCCGTCCCTTTGTAAATGCTTTGTACCATCACATTGTAATTTTTTCTTGCACTTTGATCATCATTAACAAGTGACGCCGTCACTTGTTAGAGTCTTCTTTATGCTCTGAGCCGTCGCTTGTTAAACCTGGGGCTGTTTTGATATCTTCAGTAATAAGTGACGGCGTCACCTTATAGGTTGTTACCCCGTCTTGAGCTCTATTCTAGACTTTTTCATGACTTGGTCGTTTTCTTCACATTTTCATCCCTTTTCATACAAATATGTATGATTTCCAGATTTTGCTTCCAAAGTACCTAAAAAGGGATGTATAGTAGCATCCATACACTTAAGTTTTTGTTAGACTAAACTAATGACTAGAATTATAAGGATCAAAACATGTGGACTAATTAATTACGTAGATAAGGGAATTTAAATTTAACATTCCTTCCCGTTACTCCATAAAATACTACTTAACCCATGGGTCACAATCATCCCAAAACTGTGTTTACACAAGATATGACTCGACTTAGCAACCACGTAATCAACTAGATAATTGAACTAAAGGTTTAACATATTATAATAACACATTAAAGATGAGTGCATACAAGAAAGCCTAAGGCGATTTGGGTGTAACTGATGGGTGTACGAAGCGTTCGGGGTCAAAGGAACTTCCTTTTCTTCGAGCAAGTTTTTCAACCACCTAGGCAGTGAACCTAATCATTGTAGTGTAGTATTGGGTAAGCCTCGGGGATTGATATCGTTCTCTAGGGGAATAGGAATCCTAGCAATAAATGTATTACGCTAAGGTGGGTGTTGAGGATGATTCTTTTTTATCTTTTATTGGTTTTTTAGAAATCTGAGGTAAAATCTCAGGAAAATTGGTTTGGGGGTGGTACTTCTACCGATTACTTCTACTATCTAATTATCTAATACTATGGGTAGCTATGTCTATTTGATGTGTGCTCGTATGATGATTAAAAATGTGTTTACCTAGATACTATTACTCCCTAGTTATCTTTTATTGGTCGGTTGAATTGTCACACCTTATCTTAACGCATTGTATTCCTAAGGTCGTAGAGAATACCTGTGCCCTAACTCTTTGAGGTTACCTTTGGGTTTAGCCTATGAAATCTGCAAGTCCTTAAACTATTTCATTCATAAGCCTCACTTTTACAAAGAATATTCAAGCATTAAACACAACGATTGATGCTTAGTTGCACTCCTAAGCCAATTACAATTAAGATAAGAGAAAATCTAACAATAATTAATAACTAGGTTTCATAGATCTAAGCAAACACACAAGAAATTTAGCTAGACATGTTAAACAAGCAAGCATACACACAATCAATTGAAGACATAATGATACTTTGGATTAAACACTTATCTTGATGTGTAAAATAGGGTTTGGGACCCTAAGATACTATCCAAGTCGGACTACAAACATTTAGGGTTTTTTCTCTAAAAGTCTACCTCTTTATATGCTGAAAAATCAAATTCTATATATAGATTCACAAGTGTGATGGCGTCACCTTGTAGGTGGGACGCCGTCAGCTCGCCGTCATTAGGGTTTTTGTCTTGGCCAAGTCTATGGGACAGCGTCACCTTAGAGTTGTGACGTCGTCAGTCTTCAGTTGGGACGTTGTCATGATTCTGGATCTGGGCCGTCTGAGATGAAAAGTCTGAGTGACGCCCTTCTTCTTCAAAACCTGACGCCGTCAGGTTATACGAACAAAAATTCCACTGAGCAGTCTGGTGCATGTTTTTATCAAGTCTGTATAGAGGGACGGCGTCGCCCTTTGGTTGGGACGCCGTTAGGTTCAATTTTAGCAGCTTGAGTGGCTTCGATCTTGACTTTGCCATTTTCTTCATGTATTCACTCTTTTTCGTCCAAATATGCATCATTCCAGCATTTTGCTTCCAAGAGACCTAAAATGTGAAAAGGAACGAAATTAAGCACTAACGGATATAAAGTGGTCAATTAAGGGCTTAAATGACCCCTTAAAAGTGTACGTTTTAAATGCTTACCAAATATCCCTATACTTGGTATTTGTTTGTCCTCAAGCAAATGTGCTTTCGGCCAATTAATTTATAAGTTAGGGGGCATGAAGCATAGGTTTAAAATAATTCATAACAAGTAAAAGCTCTGCAATAGTCATAACAAGCACGGGAATTAAATACTAGCACCTGACAAGGGGTGTTTGGATTCTCTCATCTCTTGGGTTTATATGAAATATATTAAATGGAAATGAAAGATAAACACTCGTTACCTGGCATAGTACAAAGATTACCATAGGCTTGAGACTAGATCAAACGCCACCGCTTTGGCATAAGAACCTAGGAACAGCTATCTAAGAGGTCTTTTCAAGGGTTGTAACGTTAGGCTTACGGTAGGGAAACAAAGGGTTTTATTGGATAGGCGATTTTTAGTGGTGGCAAGTCAAAAATCTTATGTTACAAGCGTGAAAAGCATGGCGTTGCTAAGCCAAGACTCGACTCACTAACTCTAGATAACTTGAAACAAAAAAACATAAATTTAAAGACATAAACATAAAGATAGATTTAGGATGGTAGCCCGTATGTTTTTCTTCATTTTTTCATTTTTTTTTACTTTAAACACTATTTTTTTTTCATACATTTTTACTCTACCATCCTCTACGATAACATCAAAATATAAGGAGCATCCGTACACTTGAGTTTTTATTTCTCTAACACTAACTGACCTGATTTGAAAAGATCAAAACACTTGGAGTATTTAATTACGTAGACATATGGAATTTGAATTTATCGTCTTTCCCATTACTCCATAAAATATTACTTTTACCCATGAGTCCCAATCATCCCAAAACTGTGTACAAAATATATGACTCGACTTAGCAACCATGCGAGTAACTAGATAATTGAACTAAGGTTTTAGTAATGATAAAAATAATGCACTAAAGGTGAGTGCATACAAGGTAGGCTAAGGCGATTTGGGTGTACATTTTAGGGTGGATTGTAAACAATACTCTTCATTGATATTCCAGAAAGCTGAAACATCACGAGAACCGCGAAAAGGATAGGCTCTGAGGGGTTAACTAGGGGTATCATTTACAAAGGTTGAGTACATCGCAAGGGTGTGGGGTAATTACTCAACCGATTTGTAATAAGTAATTATAATACATGTTTCAAACAAGGGTTATCCTAATGCCTCTTATCACTTAGTTATTCCTAACTACACAAGTGTAGTCTCACTAGCAATCTCGGAATGCATCACAAAACAAGTTCTAGAATCTATTATACTACTGGTACACTCTCTAAGCATTAAAGGTGAATGCTTTTATTCCTAAAGATCTAGGGGCGAACCTCACATTTTTAGGGTGGAATTTGAGTGGTATACGGTTCTTGTGCTAGTCATATAACTCCTCTCCATGAGACGCTTTATTAAGACGAAAGTTTTAGCTCGTACATGTCATAAAAAATTTTAAATTTGGTGCTGAAATTACCTTCACAAATATTTCTCATAATTTATTACACAAATGACCAAGGACAAGACAAATAATCAAGGATAAGAATAGTCTCTAAGTTCTCGTTTTATTCTCCCTCCCTATACTTAAACTGACCATTGTCCCCAATGTTCTCTGAAAGTATCAAAGTTATGATAAAGGAAGGTAAGTAAAAGAAAAAGAAACTAGTACTCCCCTGATTAGCTCGGTAGGATCCGTGTGAAGTTGCAGTTATATTCTTTTCCAAGAAGAATGCATAAGTATTAAGCTCCATCCAATGTCGTGTTTCTTCTTCTTGCCAAATATCACCTGCACACTTAAGAAAACAAACGAAAGCTTCGCGTAAAACTGGTGGTAAAACTATATATGACACAACTACACTAGGATATAATGCTTGTGGAATGGATGTTTGCAGTTTTTCTAGAAAATTAAGACCTGAGAATTTCCAAAAATTTATAAGTATACAGAAAACGAAAAATTGTATAAGCTGTTTCTGCTTGACCTGACATCGTCAGGCTTTAATCCTGACGCCGTCAGGTTGTCATGACAAAAATTGGTCTGCTGCGTTTTCCTGGAAATATTCTGGAAAAATTACATCTTTAAAAGCTAGAAAAATTCCTGCAAAACATCCATTCTGACTTGATACAAGCATTTGACTCTAACAAACACACACACATACACACACACACACATGTAATTCTTTAAAAAAACGTATGTAATCTTCCCTACACTTATCTTTTTATAAAATACCTTTATATGTAATTAAGACGAGGTTAAAGACAAAATAATGCATTTTCACAAAATCAAACATGAGAATAAACAACAATGAAAAGATATATGACACAAAACAAGCAAACAATTAAGCATGGGTTGCCTCCCACGAAGCGCTTTTCTTTATTTATGAGTCTTGTAGCTAGAATCGAAGTCGTGCTCCTACGTGACTTCCTTACCGTCATATTCTTCCTCATGACGATCTCTATTGGAGTTTTCCATGGTATAGCTATGCCCTATCGTGCATTTTTCTAAGAAGTCATCTTCCCCCCCCCCCAATTTGTTCTAAATTCTGGTCCTAATTTCAAGAAATCTGTTAATACAAATAAACAGTAAAAACGTTAATTAATATTTAGCGATCTCTTTGTGTTTTGTTTATAACAAATATAATGTTATCATAAGTAAAATTCTAACGATACATGTTATTTTTGTAAAGCATTTACATATAGTCATTTAATACAAATTGTTGTAATAAATCATGTGTTGTAATAGTTTATTAGAATGGGTAAAAACCACAACCCATGAACCATACCCATAGAGCATATCCATGACCCATGGTATTAACCCATGATCCATTGACTAGATGCATTGCATCTATTAGATACATTATATCTAAATAAATAACCATGGACCAACCCATAACCCATGACCCATAACCCAAAAACCATGGGCAAAGAGGAGCGTCCCACGGATCCCTGAAGTTACACTAGACGGATCCCTTAAGCAAGGGATCCGTGCAACAGTGGCAAGATTTTGCCTATAAATAGAGAGCCATTTCTTCATTTTTACTCACCCCTCTTCTTACTAACTCTCTCATATATTCTTAAACTCTTCTAACAAAAGATCACTTGATCTAGAGAGTTGTTCTTCTTTCTTCTATTATGATTCTCATATAGGTCCTTCTCTAAGGCGAGATCACGAGCATTCCACTAGTCATCCAAGCAAGGGGTCCTTGATTGATTTGTTCCTCCACAAGATTTCTGTAGAAAAGATCTTGTACTTGATATTTCACATATTTGTTGTATAATAGTAGTGTTGGTTTGGTCCTCCGTGTTACAGACTCGGTATTTAGCTTTGTACCTGAAAAAGGTATAAGCAACGTTGTAAAGGCTTCTCCACCAAGTTGAAGGAGTTTGTTGACATAGTGCTTGAAATCTCGAGTAGGTGACTCGGGGAGTGGAGTAGGGCAAGGAAGGTGTCCTTGTAGCCGAACCACTATTAATCGGTTGTGTAATTTCTATCCCTTACTTTACTTTCTTTATTTGCATTACTCTTAGATCTATACTCTCTCTTCATCCATACGATTTCACACAACATCGAATCTAAAGTTTTTGGAAACTAACTTAAAATCGGCAAAACTATTCAACCCCCCCCCCCTTCTAGTTTTCCACAATTGGCATCAAGAGCTAAGTTTATAAAAGTTTTAAAGCAAACCATATTTTAAAAACTTTTCGATCACTATGGGTTCTAAAAATTACAAGGAAGGAAAATCCATGCAACGACCTCCACTAGTTGAAACTAATGGTTTTATACATTGAAAAAATAGATTTGAAACGTATGTGAAGTCTAAAGATATTGATCTTTGGTACATCATTGTTGAAGGCGATTTTGAAGCCACTGCAAAAGATGAAAATGGAATTTTAGTTAACATACCTCATGATAAACTCACCGATGAAATTAAGAAAAAGCTTTCCAAACATAGTGAAGCTAAAATGGTTTTATATAATGCTTTACCTAAAAAGAAATTCGAAAGAATCTCCATGCTTAAAACCTCTAAAGAAATTTAGAATTCTTTAGTTGTAACTCATCAAGGTAATCAACAAGTGAAAAACAATAAAATAGATTTATTTGTTCAACAATATGAACAATTTTCAATATCGGATGAGGAAACTGTAGATCATTCTTTTGCTAATTTTAATACTATAATTACATATTTACAAGCACTTGATGAATCTTTTTCTAGCCATAATCATGTTAGGAAATATCTAAGGGCACTTCCATCTAAGTGGAGATCTAAGGTGACGGCAATCGAAGAATCAAAAGACTTGACAATCCTCACCCTTGATGAACTCATAGGCAACTTAAAGGTCTATGAGCTTGTCCTTGCTAAAGATTCTGAAGCCTCAAAAGTGAAAGAGAAGCACAAATCTCTTGCCCTTAAAGCCAAGAAGGTCTCAAGCGATGAAGAGGAATCCTCTTGGATAGTGATGACGAGGAGTATGCCATGGTGGTAAGGGATTTCAAAAAGTTATTTAGAAGGAAGGGAAGATACATCAAATAACCATATGACGACAAGAAAGGATTCCGGAAAAGCAAAGAGGACGAGAATGAAAGGGATGATCGCGCTTGTTTTAAATGTGGGGACCCAAACCACTTTCTTAGTAAGTGTCCCAAACGCGATGATCAAAAGGCATTCGTGAGCGGTTCATGGGGAATGAGCGAGGAGGAGGACGAGGAAATTTGTCTCATGGCAAATGACGAGGTATGTCACGAATACGATAGTAGCTCATCACTAGATGATGACTCTTTGCAAAATGAATATCATAAACTTTGCAAAATTATTTTAAAAGTAATCAACAAAAACAAGTTTTTGAAAAATCAAAACCAACGTTTACAAAAGGAAGTCATAGAGTTAAAGACAAAATTAAAACATCTAGAAAAGGGGAAGATAGCAAGTGGCGAATGTGAACTTTGCGTTCAACTTCAAACACTAGTTGATCATCTAGACTCTAAGATTTCTAGAATGAACACTAATACCTTAGATATTATATTGGATAGTGTTAAAATAGGAAACAACCAAAAAGGTCTAGGTTTTCAGGAACTTAATGCGTCAACTAGTGAAAACAAAGAAACACAATTCGTAAAGGAACTAGAAAAACAAACCACTGTTGTCGCGGATCCCACGGATCCCACAAAAAGGGAACCGGCTAGTGTACAGCCAGGGATCCGTGGGTCTGTTGAAGGAAACAGTGGTAATAATTTAGCTTCCTCATCTAGAACTGATTTTGTTATTGTTAATAAGAAGAAACCAACTTATGTTACCATTAGACAACCACCTCCAAGATATAATCAAAGTTTTACAAGAAACAAAGGTCCATCATTTTCAAAACCGAACATATCTAGGAGACCTAATAATGTTTATCCGAGAAGTAACCATCAAATGGGATGGAAACCGAATATGCAAAATGGCTTTCCATTTCAAAACTTTGCACCTTGGAATGCATTTTCACCTTATCCATATATGTCTAACATGAATGGATTGTTTAACACTAATGGACCCATGAACAAATGGGGACCAAACTTTTGAGTTATTTGTTTTCTTAGGTGTGCTTAAAGGTTGACCTAGATCCGGATGAGTGGATCAAGGATAGCGGGTGCACGAGGCACATGTCCCGCAATAAAGATTTATTCTCCACATATGAATCCTTCAATGGAGGAAATATGGTATTTGGAATAGCAAAAGCAAAATCATCGGTAAAGGTACGATTTCTAACAAATCTCTAACCATTAACAATGTGTGTCACGTAGAAAACCTAAACTTTAACCTCTTAAGTATAGGACAAATATGTGATAAAAAGTGCAACGTACTTTTTAACGACACCGTAGTAAGATATTGAAAAACGGTATCACCATAGGTAGAGGAATTAGGAAACATGGAGTCTATGTCATTAAAATTGGTAATGAACCTAAAGACAAACTTTGTCTTACTTCTATGGATGATACTTTGACCTTATGGCATTGAAGAATGGGTCATGCCAATATGCGACTTCTTCAATCGCTATCATCCAAAGATCTAGTAAGAGATCTACCAAAATTAAAATATGAACATCACTTTTGTGATGCTTGTAACGTAGGAAAAAAAGTCCATGCTAGTCACAAAGCTAAAAATATAGTTTCTACAACTAAGTGTCTAGAGTTGCTACACATGGATTTACTTGGTCCATCCGCTATCCAAAGTTATGGAGGTAACTACTACACTTTGGTTATAGTGGATGATTACTCTAGGTACACATGGACTAAATTCTTAAAGAACAAAACTGAAACGTTCAATCACTTTGACATATTAAGTAAGAAAATCCAAAGACAATTAGGAAGTCCTATAGTGTCGATTAGAATGGATCATGGTAGGGAATTCGATAATGAAGTGCAATTTAAAGCCTTTTGTGACACTAATGGTATTACTCATAACTTCTCGGCTCCTCTCACTACAATCGAATGGGGTAGTTGAAAGAAGGAATAGAACCCTACAAGAAATGAGTCGCACCATGCTAAATGAGCAATCCATACCTCAAAAGTTTTGGTGCAATGCCGTTGATACTTCAACGTACACACTTAATCGAGTCTTAATTAGACCATTTTTAGGTAAAACTCCATACGAGTTACTTCGAGGCAAAAAGCCTACGTTAAATCACTTTAGAGTCTTTGGTAGCAAATGTTTTCTACTTAACACTAAAGATTACCTTATAAAATTTGATCCTAGATCAACCGAAGTTATCTTTTTAGGTTACTCTCCTAATAGCAAAGCTTAGGCCATATTAAATAAAGAAACAATGAAGGTTGAAGAGTCATTAAATGTAAAATTTGATAAGAGTCCACCTAAACCTACTCTACCTCTTGTCGATGACGAGATTGTCGAGAGTGAAGCTATTATAATAAAGGAAAAGATAAAAGAAGAAGAAGAAACCTTAAATGATGAAATCATAAATATTAAAGAGTCCAAAGATCACCCCGTAGATAAGGTCATAGGAAAGTTAAACGAAAGAACCTTAAGGTCTCAAGTCCAAAATCAAAGTAGCTTATTTTGTTTTGTCTCAACCATAGAACCTAAGAATACACAAGAAGCCATAAAAGATGAAAGTTGGGTAATGGCTATGCAAGAAGAGTTAAATCAATTTGTTTTTAACGATGTTTGGACACTTGTCCCTCCACCTAGTAATCAAACCATAATAGGAACTTAATGAGTATATAAAAACAAGTTAGATGCAAACGGTGTAGTGTCTAGAAACAAAGCTAGACTCGTTGCCCAATGCTATAATCAACAAGAAGGAATAGACTTTGATGAGACCTATGCCCCCATGGCTAGATTAGAGTCTATAAGAATACTTCTTGCTTATGCTCGTGCTAATGATCTTAAGCTTTATCAAATGGATGTCAAAAGTGCTTTCCTAAATGGTTTTATTAATGAAGAAGTATATGTAGCTCAACCTCCGGGCTTCATCGATTTTGAAAAACCTAAACATGTGTATAAGTTAAAGAAAGCCCTTTACGGTCTTAAACAAGCTCCAAAATCTTAGTATGATAGACTCAAGTCATTCTTAATCAAACACAACTACACCATGGGGTTAGTTGATAACATGCTTTTTACTAAGAAAAGAGAGTCACATATAATCATTGTTCAATATATGTAGATGATATTATATTCAGATCTACTTGTCAAGACATGTGTGATGATTTCTCTAAAATCATGCATGACGAGTTCGAGATGAGTATGATGGGAGAACTTAGCTTCTTTCTTGGTCTACAAATCAAAAAAGTATTAGATGGTATCTTATTTAACCAATCTAAATATATTAAGGAGATGTTAATGAAATTCGGTTTAGAAGAGTCAAAAGCCATTAGGACACCTATGTCATCCGACACTAAACTCACAAAAGATGAAGATGGCGAATCTGTTGATAACACAAAATATCATGGCATGATTGGTAGTCTTCTTTACCTCACGGCTAGTCGGTAGGAAATCATGTTTAGTGTTTTTCTATGTGCTAGGTTTCAAGAAGATCCTAAAACATTACATCTAGAAGCTGTCAAAATGATATTTAGGTACATTAAGGGTACGAATCAATTAGGATTGTGGTATCCTAAGGGTACGGGGGTAGAAACAATTGTATATGCAGATTCTGACCATGCAGGTGATTATGTTGACCGAAAAAATACTAGTGGGGTATCTACTTTTATGTGATGTTTTTTAACATCTTGGTTCTCTAAGAAGCAAACGGCATTAGCCATATCAACAACCGAAGCCGAATATGTCTCCGCTGGAAAAGCATGCCAACAAGCACTATGGATGAAACAAGCATTAGTTGACTACGATATTCATCTAAGTGACATAGCCATTCTATGTGACAACAAAGGTGCCATCGACTTAAGCAAGAATCCGGTACTGCATTCTCGCACCAAGGATATAGAGATTCGTCATCACTTCTTAAGAGACAATGTTCAAAAGGGGAACATCTCTATTGACAAGGTAGCGTCCGAAGACAACATAGCCGATGTCCTCACCAAACCGTTGAAGCAGGAACAATTCAACCTACTTCGTCTTTGTCTTGGTCTCATGGAACAATCGTCATAATTTACTTTTACACTCTACAAGGTATGTAAACACTAGCCTTCTTCGTTCTGAGTCTATGTAACACCCCCAAAATTTCACAGCGGAAGCGTTCGGGTCATGGGGTGCTACTAAATCAATATACACAACACAAGGTAATAAAGAATGGAAATTTTTTTCCATTTTCAAAATATAGATTAATTTAAGAAATAGTTTTACATCAATGTTTTAAAGTGCGGAAGTAAAGCCCATAAAAATATATGTTGTCCCATTAGAATTGTGTAAAATATGTTTGGAAACACTTCGGATGCCAGTCTTCAACAAATGCCTTTGCCATTGCCCATGTCAATAAGTAAACCTGAGAAAAAATGCTAAAATGTCAACACAAAGGTTGGTGAGTTCATAGGTTTAAGTTAAAACATTCAAGTTGGACCATAGTTGTACATATAAGCATCTCCGTGAATGATACTATATGCAGTAAAAATCTATTATGCTATTACCAAGCTCATGCAACCGAAACTACGACAGTGTGCATGCATCTAGAAGCATTATATATGGCCCGCAAGTGTATTTCCAGTACACTTGTAGTCGATATGATATACGTTCGACGTTTGCCTATCCGGTCAAACTCGAACGGGGTGTCATCCCCAATAGATCTATTCATAACAATCGCGCTTCCCCAAAGGGAATTGACGGTAGCATAGTGGGATTCAAGGTTGTTTCACATAATAGTGTTTTTAGTTTCAGGTCCGAAAAGAGTTTTGCATGTTTCTCACCCCATAGTTTTATAAAGCAAGTAAATAAGAGTAAAAGTGGGGCTATAAACTCACCTTAGCAGTTCGGTGAATAAAGCACAAAGAGATCAAGTAACAAGTAGCTCCAATACGCAACCTAGATTAGTACGACAGCTTAGTCTGTATTAATGTTTAAGACTCGATAAAGTTTAATTAACTTTATAAATTTTAAATGCTTTTGTTTTTGTTGTTATTGTTGTTGTTGTTGTTGCATCGTTTAAGTTTTGAAAATAATAGTTTTCAAAGGTTTGCGTGTATATCGGCTTATGGTACAGAAAGAGTATATAAAGGAAAAGTATCGAGTATAAACGAGACCTTGGCTTGATGATGATCGGATGATAATACTTAGAATGGTATACGCGGAAAAAGATATCAATGATGAATAAGACTTCGGTTTGATGATGACCAAAAGATAGTGTACGGAAAATAATATATGATGAGACTTTGTCAGCGTGAACGAAAAAGGATATAGATATTATGTGGTATATATGCATATTTTCATAAATGTATTAAGTCTTGACGAAGCTTGTATTAGCAAAATATAAGGTAGGTTTTAATAAATATATTTCAAAATCATAGATATGCCTTGAGAAGTTGTAAATATAACATTTCTTTTTTTATATATTTGTAATTGGAAAATCAACAAAACTTTCAAAATATGTTTTGCTCATCAATTGTAAAATGATAGATGTGTTTGCCGAAAATTTCGGCAAGACCCGAGTGTATAACCTTATTTGTCCGTGATGTCTAATGTCAAAAGTTCCATAATAAATTTTATCAAGTTTTTAATATCCGGTTTATTAATTGTAAGTGTATATTTATTTACAAGATGTGTAAAAAGTTTCCACTTGAGTAACAATAATAACTCATTTTAAGTATCATGTTTTCCTCTCGTAAAACTTTACATCTCTGTTACTTGGATTTTGTGACTTGCATTTTCTAAAATATTATTTATGAAATGTTTGACGTGACGTTATTTATGGTATGCGGACAGTATCCACGAGTCATGTACTAACGGTAAATGATACATTATGTGATGCGTGGAAATTTGATGAGTCGAGGTTAGATGGTACGCCATGGGTGACAAGTCGGGACGAGGTGGAAGACGAGTTTAATGAGCGTATTTTTGTATACTGGAACTCGAGAGGGCACGACACTCAACACCCGAGTGGGATGTGAAACAGAGTAACAGGCCCTTAAACCTATATGGGCCTTGCAGCCCAGCTGCTATTCAACAAGCACTCCATATTAAAAAATATGGGCTTCCAGCCCATACACGTTTATATTAGATCATCTTAAGTATAGCTGGTCCTGTGATAATTCTTTTTTTTTTACGCAAGGAAACATATACTGACTTAAACGTGAGAGATGTCGAGACCTTAGCCCGGACTCGAGGACACTTGATGCTACCAACGAGACCCAATACTTCACACAACGGGATTTCTACGAGTACTTACTGACCATGACCTGATCTAATACTGAATCGACTAGCGGGGCATTTTCCCTTGATTCTAAGTGAACAAGTAGACGCACCTCCTTTAACACACAACGAACAACATCAATCGACTTACTAGTATGCCGAACCAATGACCACCGTGACAATTTCTAACAACCAGGGATCAACATATAATGCTAGTATTTATTTTGAAAGGATAACATAAGAATGGTGGTTATGCTAAGCTCGTGTCTATCGAGTACAACTCGATCCGGATTAGACTTGACAATAACATTACCATTACGGGTTTTGTGTTTACTGAATCACGACAGTAACTGGAAACCAACATGAGTCGAGTAAGCTACGGATTAAATCAAAGATTATCATTAAGTCGATTACCGCCCTTTAAGCCGAATATTAATTGTTACTTTTGAAAACGTTTTTGTTTCTCTTGTTTGGTTATCGATAGCCACAACAACAACACAAAACATCACCACTTAAATTTTTATTGAGTTAAATATCAATTTATCAATACCATAATTGTTACTAATCGACAAGAACACAAGCCAATAATTTGAACTTCAATTTATTGTATTTTCAACTCAATAGATAACCGAAAATAACAAGGAATGTGTCCTTACACTGAACCCATTTAGTGGGTTGAGTAGCCATGAACACCGTAAGCTCAAGAGTTCAATTGGAGCGATTAGAGATGAACCGGCATGAACTTAGACTTGAATTAAGCTCCTAATACCTCAACTTGTAAAACCCCCTTATTAATTTGGAAAAGCCCTTTGACTTTAGAAACCCTAATTCTGAATTTGGGTTGGATGTGGATGAAGGCTTTGTGGTCTCTTGACCTTTGTATAGATGAAGGGGAGGAAGGAAACCTCTAGATTTCTTGTCCTTGAGCTTAGGGTATACCTTTTCCTAGCTCTCGTCCCATCTATTCAGCCACGCTCGGGAGCATCTTGTGATGGCTAGGGAGTTATCTTTCTTCTTGGAGGATGGTGTAGGTGGTAGAGGAGGAGTTGACCTTCAAAAAGATGGAGGAAAGTTTCCATTCTCATGTTTCTTCAGTATATGGTTCGAAAAGAGAGACAGGAAGCAGAGAAAGTATAAACGTGGGAGAGAGAGATACAAGAGTTATCTCTTTTGTTTTATTATACGGAACAGTATAATCGGTACCCCGTGTTTTGTCGAATCTTCGAGTAAATGTACTCTCCAGGTGTCCGAAAAATATAAGAATTATATTTTTGGAAGCGTCTTCGAAATACTGTTATAAAAATATTGTCGTCGGCTTTGCTAGTTTATTTTTATATTTTAACTGTAACTGGTTTCGATTATAGATTGAAAAGAAAGAAAAAAAATCTAGCCGCGAAAAATCAGTAGGAAAATTTACGAGTTGTTATAGTCTAGGATCTCTATTTCACGCACAACTCACAAGCAATACGGGAATTTTCAAAACCCAAGATAAGCTTTTACTTATAACTCGTACTTTCATAGTCTTCTCTTATTTTTCAAGACAAGTACCTCTTGCAAACACGTAATTGCATACCTATTTTTTTAAAGGAATAACGTCTTATTCACACAAAGAAATCTCTTTTCAAAGTGTTTTCTAAAAGGATACCTCTTCCCATATCACTTTCATAAAAGCCATTTCTCACGTCTAGGATAAATCGCTTTTTCATTATTAATACAAAGTAAAAAGCCGTTTTCATTGCATCTCATGTCTTTTGAATGCTAAAGAGAACAAATAACTAATATGTGTTTTCGAGTACATTCATTTAAGCAACAATGAATTAGGAGCACTCGGGTTATCTCACATAATAATGTGCTTTTCCACTTCTAGATTATTTTTCTTTTCTTTTTAGGAGTCGAGATAACCGCAACTCCAAATGGTTTGCATATAGGCACACACTAGGCACAAATGTTTCCATAAGGAAAATTTTGAGCTGCCTGAATCACCAGTACCACGGATCCAAGCCTTAATGCTGGACGAATCCCTTAAGGGAAGGATCCGTGGGATCCGTGAGACAGAAGCTAATTTTATCTTCTATTTTTCTCTTTTTGGATGAAAACTTTAATATTTTCATAATTTCTTTTATTTTTTTGGATTATGTTATTTAATGTTTGTGTTCTCATGATCACATGCCTTAAATTCATATCTAATCATTAGATTTTAATCCATATTTTGGATCAAGTATTCATTACAATGCATTATTTTTCTATAAATAGGATTCCCAAAATGCTTGCATATTCATGACTCTCAACCTCACAAACAAGCATCATCATGTCACCCAAAAGATCTTCCAACATAGATGAATCACCTAGTGCAAACAATCCCTTTCAAGAAATCCAAAAATTTGTCCTCCCACCTTCCAAAGTACCACCACCCAAATCTAGAAAAACCACATGGATTAGCATCCGGCCTTGTTTCTTAGCAAAACCATCTTCAAATGGTTCATCACCAACCACTCATTCACCACAAGATGGTTCCATTATAGCACCTCCTTCATCACCAACAAGTACATTGTTAGGAATTGGAAATTATGTTGTGAAGCTTCGGTCACCCCATGTATAATCTAGCTTAAGTTAGCTCGTAGATATATTGTTTATTATGTTAAGTTGTTAGTAAGTTATTAGCTTAGTTTTAGTCTAGTGCAATACCGTGGACGAAGGATGGGTCTTTACCCACTGTATACCTGATCCACAGGCCGTCAGGAGGTCGTTTAGTTTGTAACCTATAAATACCCCTCTACCTTGCAAGGTAGAGGGTTGGATGTTCACTTGGAATCTAACCTTCGATAAGTTTTCTCTTACTAGAACATTTCCCTCTCTCTCTCTCTCTAAACTTACTTGAACGCCACATTTAGATTATGGTTTAATGTGTTTGTGAAATCCTATATGTCACACCCCCAATTTACCTGTTTTGCGGAATGGAATTCACGGGATTGACTGTCATAGCATCACAATCACAGTTATATTGAACGACCTAAAGTGTCGTTTGGAAAATACATCGTTTGATTTAATAAAACAATCAGAGTTTACAAAGATAGGTCCCAATTGAAAATCATCTTGTGCGGAAATAAGTTGTTACAATTCAAACGATGTTTTAAAGTTCATAAAACCCAAGTGAGGCAGCGTCGTCACCACGACTCCATGAGGTGTCCAAATGCATGCCATGAAGTGTATGCCTTAGATACCTGAGATAAAACATGCTAAAAGTGTCAACACAAAGGTTGAGTGAGTTCATAGAGTTTGAGTTGAAATATAAAGCCTTTCAAAATCGTTTATGTAGCAAAGGCATTGTAAATCCACTCAGTTCCAAGTCCCGCCCATACAAAACTTGCAACCTGTGTGTTCACAACCCACTGCCAGAATATGTAGAGTTAATGTTCAAGTGCAGGATGTCAAATGAATTCACATAATAGTGCATGGCTCAATGTATCGAAATCGTTTATGCGGCAAAGGCATTGTGAATCCACTCGGTTCAAGTCCCGCCCATACAAAACTTGCAACCTGTGTATTCACAACCCATTGCCAAAATGTATATAGTGTATGTTCAAATCGTTCCAAGACCATTAGCTCAATGAATATACCAAGACCATTAGATCAATGAATATACCAAGACCATTAGCTCAATGAATATACCAAGACCATTAGCTCAAAGAATATACCAAGACCATTAGACCAATGAATATACCAAGACCATTAGCTCAATGAATATACCAAGACCATTAGCTCAATGAATATGTGAAATAGAAATTCTAAATATGGCAATCTTTGTTAGCATAACTAAACATTCGGTTGGATAAACATATAATTTGCAAATAGTCATGAATGTCATAAAAGTAGTTGATGAGCATGTATCTCCCCAAAAGCGAGTTATGAAAGCAAGTAAAAGTAGGGGCCATGAAACTCACTTGGTGGAATGATGCGAAGACAAAAGTGAGTACACCGAGATGTAGTGTGATACGTAAATCTTGACCTATGATGAATGATATGACATGTAATGAGTTGCAATGTAATGTTATGCATGCATTTCGTATGTTATTTATACCATTTGCGAGTTTTGAAAATATTACTTATCGTCGAAAAATACTCTCTTGGCGTCTTGACCATTCAAAAATGACTTTACAAGTTTTTACGTCAAAATGTCATCCTACAATGATTTAATAATGATTTTAGGTGAAATTTCCACTTTTAAAGTAGCAAAACAATGTCGTCGGAATATTCATGAAATTAACAAAAAAAATGGCTTTGGAAAACTAGTCGTAAAAGCGGTTATGCGTCGATCGTTAGAGAACGAACTTCGACTGTTTTGGAAAGTTTGTATCGATATCTAAAAGTTTCAGTTCAGGAGTTTTCGTCCAAAAGGTCTCTAACATAAAGATATTAAGGGTTAAAGATAGTGATTTTGGCTAATTGTTGTTCAAAAAGTGAGTTTCAGCCAAGTTTAGACAACCATAAATAATTTACTACAACTCCGCTATACAAACGGCTTGTCGTTTTGAAAAATATGGCCGGTGATCTTGATTTTTCTAGAAAACATTTCGTTACAAAAGTCCCACATCATGGCTAAAAACAGCCCTCAACATGGTCGTTCTCTACGTAACACTTGTATCGTAGAAATAATATAGTTTTGAGAAAATAATAGTTACGGCAATTTTATGAAAACGTGCATATATTGGTCGTTTCAAATCCGTTTTCTACATATAATACGTCCTTAGCTTCGTATCGAAGTATACTAATATATTTTTGATAAGTCGAAATAATTTGTAAAGCTTAAGGCTCGTTTTTGACTCGGACAAAATAAAAACAGCATGCTGAATTTTCAGAAAAGTATAAATTTAAATCGTCAAACTTTAAAAATTCACCACGACTTCGTTATAACTCCGTTTTATCCGTTCAAGCTGACCCGCGGATTAGTTTTAAAGTATATTTTCTAAATATCAAGGCCAAAAAGTCGTGACTATAGTCGGATTTTCCAGAAAATCAAAACAAGGACAGAACATATTTTATACTTGTCGAAAATAGTTTTTATCGTACCAAACCTATTCCAATCCCTTCAAATCAACTCCAAAGCTAATCTAATCCTACCATACACCTTCTTAGGGTGTCATGGGTTCCTAGACATCATCAAGACCAACATATATCAAGGGGATAATTATAGGATGACCTTAATATATATATAACTCTAAAATCATGTAAAAATGGTATAAACAACACAAGTCTTGCATGCTTGCTCCAAAAATGAAAAGATGAATATGAAATGATAAGGAAACATGAAAAATGAAAGAAACATGCTTACTAGTTAGTATGATGAGGTGCAAGGAACAAGGCTAAACTTAAATACTCTAGATTTTTATTTCAAAATCTTAACAAGAGTATTATCTAGGTTGATTAAACACTTGAACTTGAAAAATAAATGATGATCCCCTTTGCTCTTGATGTAGAACCGGTTTTTGTAAGAGAAAGAACAAGAAGAGAGAAAAGTTTACTTCCCTTTGAAATAATGAGATGAATAAAATGTGAAGTGAAGGTAGTGTATAAATCTATACTATCAAGGAAAAGTTTACTAACTCATTAAATGTCTCCCCACTAGGCCGGTTTTGGGGGACTTTTGTCTCTCAATTATTATTATTTTTTTTTTATAATGTTGTATAAATATTTGCTTGAATAATTTGTAAGAAAGTGTAAGTAAATGTGTAGGAAAATGTATAAGTAAAGGTAATGGTAGATTTTTAGGTACAAGTAGGTTTTTAATAGATCAAAATAGAATGTAATGAGATAATAAAAATTGTAAAAATACATTCCTTGTGAAATTTGAGTGATAAAATAATTATCGTATAATTTTTAAGAAACACGTCGTAATAATTTAACTTTAACGATTAATATACCAAATAAATTTAAAACACTAGGAAAACTCAAAATATAGTTTTTATAAACTATATGTAAGTATAAAAATACATCGGGATCATTTTTGGAAGTAGCGGATTAAATATTTAAAATAATAACTCACGCGATAACGTTTATTTAATATAAAAATTTTGCGTTAAATGTGAAATGCAACGTCATGAATGAACTATCATGATGCAAATGATGTAAATGAAATGTAGACTAATCATAGTCCATATGAAATATGCGTGATGATATGATCATGAATTAGCCGCTAAACCTTTAAGGTTCTGTAATTTGGAACAACGTAAACCAAGTTTACGATAAATGTTGAAATAGTGAGGCATAAATTGTTTGAGAAATGACACGAAAAGTACGGGTTGTCACATTAAGCCCATCCAAAAGGAATTGATCCACGAATTAGAGTTAGATGTTGGTCTCTCGGGTTAGGGTTTGATGAGGCAAGCCTTCCCATTCTCGAGCAAAACCCTCAAAAGACTTTTTGGTAACCGATTTTTACTTAATCTCATAACTCATCAAACAAGAGCGTCATACGATTAGGCTAAATCGGTTTAGGTAACAACTTGTTTCTAGCTCGATCTTTGCAACTCATCAAACAAGAACTGTCACGCGGATCAAGCTGGAAACAAGTGGTTTGAAGAAAATCTTTTGAAAATTTGGCTCGATTACGCAATTGCTTACACATATAAGCCTACTACTCCCTTCATTGCATGATTCTTCCTGAATTAGACATAGGTGATCGGGCTATGTATAATTTAGGAGTAACTATGCAATGCTTGGACTAATCGACTCATATGATGTTTGGTGTTAAGTCAACCGGTGTAAAAATTTTGATAGAGAATGACAGGGGCATTCTCCACATTGGAGTATGAGGAAAGGATAATGGGATGGGTATTTAAGGCATCCATGTGACAATCGATGTGAAATGAAAGTAAATAACTTCGAAAAAATGTGCGTATAAATGGTATGCAAAGTGAGCGTGCACTTATGATGAAATGATGAGATGCTATGATAATGTGGTTATAGTCTAGGGTCAATGATGCAACCTAGTTCTCTATAACCGAAGCTCTGATGCAAATCTGTCACACCCCAATTTACATTTTGCGCGGAATGGAATTCACGGGGATTGTTGTCATAGCATCACAATCACAGTTATATTGAGCGACCTAAAGTGTCGTTTGGAAAATACATCGTTTGATTTAATAAAACAATCCGAGTTTACAAAGATAGGTCCCAATTGAAAATCATCTTGTGCGGAAATAAGTTGTTAGAATTCAAACGATGTTTTAAAGTATGTAAAACCCAAGTGAGGCGTCGTCACCACGACTCCATGAGGTGTCCAAATGCATGCCATGAAGTGTATGCCTTAGATACCCGAGATAAAACATGCTAAAAGTGTCAACACAAAGGTTGAGTGAGTTCATAGAGTTTGAGTTGAAATGTAAAGCCTTTCAAAATCGTTTATGTAGCAAAGGCATTGTAAATCCTCTCAGTTCCAAGTCCCGCCCATACAAAACTTGAAACCGTGTGTTCACAACCCCCGAATATGTAGAGTTAATGTTCAAGTGCAGGATGTCAAATGAATTCACATAATAGTGCATGGCTCAATGTATCGAAATGGTTTATGCAACAAAAGGCATTGTGAATCCACTCAGTTCCAAGTCCCGCCCATACAAAACTTGCAACCTGTGTATTCACAACCCATTGCCAAAATGTATATAGTGTATGTTCAAATCGTTCCAAGACCATTAGCTCAATGAATATACCAAGACCATTAGACCAATGAATATACCAAGACCATTAGCTCAATGAATATACCAAGACCATTAGCTCAATGAATATACCAAGACCATTAGACCAATGAATATACCAAGACCATTAGCTCAATGAATATACCAAGACCATTAGCTCAATGAATATATGAAATAGAAATTCTAAGTATGGCAATACTGTTACTTCGCATAACTAAACATTCAGTTCGGATAAACATATAATTTGCAAATAGTCATGAATGTCATGAAAATAGTTGAGCATGTATCTCCCCCAAAACAGTTATGAAAGCAAGTAAAAGTAGGGGCCATGAAACTCACTTGGTGGAATGATGCGAAGACAAAAGTGAGTACACCGAGATGTAGTGTGATACGTAAATCTTGACCTATGATGAATGATATGACATGTAATGAGTTGCAATGTAATGTTATGCATGCATTTCGTATATTATTTATACCATTTTAAGTTTTGAAAATATTACTTATCGTCGAAAAATACTCTCTTGGCGTCTTGACCATTCAAAAATGACTTTACAAGTTTTTACGTCAAAATGTCATCCTACAATGATTTAATAATGATTTTAGGTGAAATTTCCACTTTTATTAGCAAAACAATGTGTCGGAATATTCATGAAATTAACAAAAATGGCTTTGGAAAACTAGTAAGTAAAAGCGGTTGTACGTCGATCGTTAGAGAACGAACTCGACGGTTTTGGAAAGTTTGTATCAAAATCTAAAAGTTTCAGATTCGAGGAGTTTTAGTCCAAAAGGTCTCTAACATAAAGATATTAAGGGTTAAAGATAGTGATTTTGGCTAATTGTTGTTCAAAAAGTGAGTTTCAGCCAAGTTTAGACAACCATAAATAATTTACTACAACTCCGCTATACAAACGGCTTGTCGTTTTGAAAAATATGGCGGTGATATTGATTTTTCTAGAAAACATTTCGTTACAAAGTCCCACATCATGGCTAAAACAGCCCTCAACATGGTAGTTCACTACGTAACACTTTCGAGAAAATAATAGTTCACGGCAATTTTATGGAAAACGATGCATATATTGGTCGTTTCAAATCCGTTTTCTACATATAATACGTCCTTAGCTTCGTATCGAAGTATACTAATATATTTTTGATAAGTCGAAATAATTTGTGAAGCTTAAGGCTCGTTTTTGACTCGGACAAAATAAAAACAGCATGCTGAATTTTCAGAAAAGTATAAATTTCGTCGTCAAACTTTAAAAATTCACCACGACTTCGTTATAACTCCGTTTTTATCCGTTCAAGCGGCCACGGATTCGTTTTAAAGTATATTTTCTAAATATCAAGGCCAAAAAGTCGTGACTATAGTTGGATTTTCCAGAAAATCAAAACAAGGACAGAACATATTTTATACTTGTCGAAAATAGTTTTTATCGTACCAAACCTATTCCAATCCCTTCAAATCAACTCCAAAGCTAATCTAATCCTACCATACACCTTCTTAGGGTGTCATGGGTTCCTAGACATCATCAAGACCAACATATATCAAGGGGATAATTATAGGATGACCTTAATATATATATAACTCTAAAATCATGTAAAAATGGTATAAACAACACAAGTCTTGCATGCTTGCTCCAAAAATGAAAAGATGAATATGAAATGATAAGGAAACATGAAAAATGAAAGAAACATGCTTACTAGTTAGTATGAAGAGGTGCAAGGAACAAGGCTAAACTTAAATACTCTAGATTTTTATTTCAAAATCTTAACAAGAGTATTATCTAGGTTGATTAAACACTTGAACTTGAAAAATAAATGATGATCCCCTTTGCTCTTGATGTAGAACCGGTTTTTGTAAGAGAAAGAACAAGAAGAGAGAAAATTTTACTTCACTTTGAAATAATGAGATGAATAATATGTGAAGTGAAGGTAGTGTATAAATCTATACTATCAAGGAAAAGTTTTCTAACTCATTTAATGTCTCCCCCCCCCACTAGCCGGTTTTGGGGACTTTTGTCTCTCAAATATTATTTTTATTTTTTTTTTATAATGTTGTATAAATATTTGCTTGAATAATTTGTAAGAAAGTGTAAGTAAATGTGTAGGAAAATGTATAAGTAAAGGTAATGGTAGATTTTTAGGTACAAGTAGGTTTTTAATAGATCAAAATAGAATGTAATGAGATAATAAAATTGTAAAAATACATTCCTTGTGAAATTTGAGTGATAAAATAATTATCGTATAATTTTAAGAAACACGTCGTAATAATTTAACTTTAACGATTAATATACCAAATAAATTTAAAACACTAGGAAAACTCAAAATATAGTTTTTATAAACTAAATGTAAGTATAAAATACATCGGGATCATTTTTGAAAGTAACGGATTAAATATTTAAAATAATAACTCACGCGATAGCGTTTATTTAATATAAAAATTTTAGCTTAAATGTGAAATGCAAGCGTCATGAATGAACTATCATGATGCAAGTGATGCAAATGAAATGTAGACTAAACTTAGTCCATATGAAATGTGCGTGATGATATGATCATGAATTCGCCGCTAAACCTTTAAGGTTACGCGAATTTGGAACACGTAAACCAAGTTTACGATAAATGTTGAAATAGTGAGGCATGAATTGTTTCGAGAAATGAAAGTACGGGTTGTCACACTATATGTTACAATTGGTATCAAGAGCCATGGTTTGATCACTCATCTTTCATGCTCTTTGTTTTGGTGGATTTCATAAGGTTTTTGGGGTATTAAGGGTTTAGGAGAGTTTGATTCATTTGGACAAATTCTAGTGTTAAAGTTTGAATTTTGCTTGTACTTTTGTGTTTAGGATCATCATATGTGTTTATGTTTTGAATTGGAAGGCTTAAATCATTGTGGTTTGGTTGTTTTTGATTGATAAAGTGGTTATTTGTGAACATAGGACGAAGCGAGTTGAGTCTCGGACTTGTTTTTCTTCAAAGCGAGTTGCTTTGTTTCTGTATGCGAGTTAGTATATGCGACTTGGCTATTTAGCGAGTTGATTTTCATGCGACTTGGGTTCTAAGCGAGTTGTTTCATTAAGCGAGTTGTGTGTCTTGCGAGTTGATACTAAAGCGAGTTGGCTATTTAGCGACTTGTTCCATTAAGCGTGTTGACAGTGTTGCGAGTTGATGCTAATGCGACTTGGCTATTTAGCGAGTTGATTCCTTAAGCGAGTTGTCTCCTTGAGCGAGTTGGTTGTTTAGCGAGTTGATAACTAAGCGAGTTTTGTGTTTTTGCTACTTGTCTATTTAGACTTGTTACTTCTTCGTGATACATTCTTACGGTTGTTCTTTTGGTTTAGTAAAATCCCGTGAAAAGATCAATTTCCCGGTTTAATCAAAGAATTGTAAAATCCCGTAGAATTTGTAATCATGGCAAACATCGTTCCTACTATTGTTTCTTCATTCGAGGATGTTCATGCGGTGGCTCGGATACTCGTTCACCCACAATGTCTTACATCACTGACCCTTTTATCTCCAGTGTGCTTGAACTCTATGATACCTCACAGAACAATGAAACGGGTTTTATTTCTGAAGATCCTACCTTGATTGACTCTACAAATTATGATCAAAACTTCTCACCTTCTGAGTCAAACTTCAACAAAGCACAACTATTAATGACCCATGATACAAAGCATTCGGAATGCAACATTGAGCTGTTTCAATTACTTCATCAGCACCTTACACAACTGTTATCCACTCCTATGAGTCGAACATGCTGTGCTCTCTTTCGCCAAGACTTACCTACGTTGAAAAAGGCCGTGTTACTGAACTTAGAACAACTGAAGCTTCAAATTACCAATGAGAAGGTATTAATTGATGACTCTAATGCTGCACTTCAAGTTATCTACAACCAATTTCAGCCATTTATCAAAAGGGAATATTCTGCTGACTTTGATCCATACATAGCTGGAATTTCATTCAAGAAACACACTGGAATGGAAATTCATGAGTTCATCAACACATATGTCCAACTCATGAATAATGTGGAAGTCTACATTAAGGATGCTACTCAAAGGAATGATTGTCTGAATGAGTTGAATGAGAGTCATGGAAAATTAAAGGAAATGTGTGATATTTTGGGTAATGGTTCAGTTGAAAGAACGGATAATGCCGATCTGTGCGAATTTCAGATACTAAAATGAATGATGTAATTGGATGTACTGAACACAAAGGCTCAGAGTCGGAAAAACTTGAAACTGCTTTCATGTCAGTACCATAACGTAAACACATATGTCATACCAACAAATGAACAAGTGTCATGCATTGAGGTAATCTTAACTGACCCTATCTTTGATAATGATATCGATAAATGTGTCTTGGTTGAGTCTGAATCTAAATTCCTTAAAACAAATGAAATGGTAACAAAAGGGGTTTATGATGAACTTTCAAACAAATACTCAATTCTTGAAAAACATTGTATTTCCCTGGAAATTGCAATACAACAAAAGGAAGAAAGTTTTCGTGCTACAAAATCTTGCATTAATCCTAAATTTCCAGAATTTCTGAATTCTTTGAAATTAATCACTTGAAAACCAGTTCGGTCAAAGACTCAACCATAAGCAATCTGAAATGTCAACTCTCAGATCTGCATAAGAAATGCAATCTTAGGATGAGTAATCCTAACCATGAGATGAGTAGTGAGCTTAAATCTAGGAATGATGAATTGGCTTTATGTGTATCCAACTTATTAAGAGAAAATGAGTCCTTAAGAAAGAACTTATTAGAAACAAATTCTTTTTGGTGACATTGATGCCCTCAAAGCCCAAATTCAGGATAAGAACTTCAATATTGTTGCCTTAAAAAACGAGCTTAGAAAATCTATTGGAAATAAGGTGAACACTAAGTTTGCAAAACCATCAACCTTGGGAAAGTCAAGCTGTTCGAACAACTCAAAACATAACGTAGTTAGGCGTACCGAATGCTTTTAGAACTGAAAGATTTAAACCATCGAAATCTAGGCTTGCCTCCCAAGTTGATGCGAATACTGTTTTGTCAAAACCAGTCACTTCACTACCTCGTTCCGATATAATGAATAACAAACCTCGGGTTAATGTTCAAAGTTCTAAGATCAGGAATACTAGGAGTTCATCTACTTCTCGTAAGAAGCATCAAATGGCATATCAATCCCCTAAGAAACCAAATGTTTGCAAAAGGACCAATTTTCATAAGTGGAATGTGCCTACACCCAAATCTAATAGCAGTTGTTTCCAATGGATTCCCACTGGTAGATTATTTAAGTTTACAGGATCCAAACGGTCTTACACACCTAGATCTTGCCTTAAGTGGATGCCCACAGGAAAACGTTTCAAGAATATTGAACATAACGGGATCCCTACTAATGATACACACATATCAAACTGTGAAACATCCAACAGTGAGATTACTCATGTCACTAACTCTTCCATTTGCAATTCTACATGTATTTCTAGTGCAATGTGCTCTCAGTCGTTTTCAGGTACAATGCTCAGCTCAATCAGGAACCTCATGACTTGGTTTCCATCAAAAATTAAAAGTGCTTACTCAGGAGCTATAGCATGCCAGAATTGACGTACCTTGTACTTTGACTCCTATTCGACTTGAATTAGGACTCGCTCTTGTAAATCTGTGTTAAAAAAAAAATACTATTCCTCTATTATTTCACTCATTCTTACTCTTATTTCTGTCATCGATAACATCTACGGCCCTAGAAATGTCATTCAACAATGACACGGGATTTTAGATGAAGTTCGAACAAAGTAGTTATTAATTTTTCTTTCTTCACTTTTATAATCTTATTCGTTAGCTGTAGTAACCTCTTCATAACTATGTCAATCAATGATTTCTCATCATCTCGTATCATTGATTGAGGGGGAGAAATGTGCACCTTTAGTTTACTCATAACATTGCTTAATTAATCATCTACATTTTTACTTGTGTACCTTGGCTATTGCATGCTATGTGGTAATTTCTGATTCTTGGTATGATAAAAGGTGGTGTGATTTGTGATGATATTTTAGTCCATCATCTGCATTTTTACTTGTGTACCTTGGCTGTTGCATGCTATGTGGTAATTTATGATTCTTGGTATGATAAAAGGTGGTGTGATTTGTTAGGATATTTTAGTCCAGTCTTGATCTTATGCGGGTTGCCATGTTTGATCTGTATGCGAGTTGCTATATTATCTTATGCGAGTTGCTTAGCATTTATATAGGGACTGAAAGTGTCAACCCACCATTTATGTGTACCTGATATGCGAGTTGCTTCAATAAGTAGAGGGACTAAAAGTGTCAACTCGCTGTTACTATTTTACTAAGTATGCGTGTTGAGTGACATTATCATATCAGTCTCTCTCTCTCTTGGT
This sequence comes from Chrysanthemum makinoi, assembly GCA_910596185.1. Taxonomy (NCBI): domain Eukaryota; kingdom Viridiplantae; phylum Streptophyta; class Magnoliopsida; order Asterales; family Asteraceae; genus Chrysanthemum; species Chrysanthemum makinoi. The sequence goes on along the minus strand of OU343223.1, from coordinate 225,016,031 downwards.
CTAAACACGCATATTTCAAAAACCTATCCTCCCTTAAGCGAGTTAACTTTTGAAGATTGTGTGGTAGGTTATTTATGTTATCTAATCATGATTTCGTTAACACTTTAAAAATATCTGTACTTAAACCATCTTTATCTTAACCCCTTGCAGATATTATACCCTCGATTCTCATCTTGATCATTTATTTGGACACTAGGTTTGTATGTTTTTAAGTATTGTTGAGTGTTGTCTTAGATACATTCAGTTAATGATATGTCATACTTAGTTAATGCCTAAATAGATCCTTTTGATTATGCGTGTTGTGGGTATCAAATGGGTAGGGTTAAGAAATTGCTATTGGGTTTGAGTGGGTTGATTGGTATTACTATGATTCATGACTGTGACCGTGGTTTGAATATGTATTCATGTTCTCTAGTGCTTAAGTGGGTTACTCATGGTATGTTCGTGTTAGTGAGTTGGATTGAATTTCTTGAAAGCGAGTTGACCTGATGGTTTGTTAAAGATATACTTATATGCGTGTTGGGTTTGAACAAATTACTATATGCGAGTTTCACTGTCAAATATGCATGTTTCCTGTTGCCTGTTGCCTATGCGATGTGTCTAGATTCAACGTATTTTATGCGAGTTACATATGCGAGTTGACTATGCGTGTTATCATTCATCATATGCGAGTTGCCATATGCGACTTGCTTCATGTCTATAATGCGTGTTAGCATATATATTGACCATCCATTGTTTGACCAAAGCGAATTGATGCATGCGAGTTGCCATATGCGACTTACTTCATACTTTGTAATGTATGCGAGTTGACCATGCGTGTTGTCTATGACATTGAATGTATGCGTGTTACTCTGTAACCTATGCAAGTTGTTGGATGCGAGTTGCCTTTGGATTCGAGTTGCCTTATGCTATGTATGTCATGTATCTTGTAGTATGCATGTCGATTACAAATATTTTACTTACATGTGGTGTGTTATGCGAGTTGCTCAAATTGTTTTACCATAGCATGTTGCAGTGTGTAATTTAACATATATCTTTGTCAATATTGCTTTTGGTATTATCTATTTTGATGTCTTCTCCTAAATGATATCCTACACTCATAAGTTTCGGCATTCTAATCTCATCTATCGTATCAGATTTGCATCCTATGTCTCCATATATGTCATATCCTTCTTTCTGAAACACAAAATGTTGGGTTATAAAGTGGTTATATTATGTTTCTGTGACTAAACCTAACAATATTTTCTTGGATATGGTTTGTGTTGTATGTATATCCTTCGATCTCAATGGTGACATTACATCCTCGATATTCCCTGCCTCTGCACCAACTATCACTCTGACCGATGAAGAATTACTTCCTCGTGCGGAATGGGTGTCAATTGTTAAGAGCAACTGCTTCTTGGACGTAGATAGAGGGAAACATAATCCTACGTTTAGATGCGTCGACATCTTGAAGGATACCAACTTCTTTAATGCCCGAACCAAACGTTGCACTATCCGATCCATCTATCTGCAGCAATTCTGGAAAACAGTTACTTGGAATAAGATTTCTACGTCATACTCGTGTAAGCTCGATGACAAATGGTATGACATCTCGGTTGAAACACTCAGGGATGCTCTTCAGATCACACCGAGAAACCCTTCCAACAAATTCATCTCTCCACCCTCCATTCATGATATCGTAAACTTCGTCGAAGAATTGGGATACCCGGAAAGAATAACCAATATTTCATCACTCATCAATGCAGAATTATATCAACCCTGGAGATCAATTGTCACAATCCTCAACCTATGCCTAACCGGTAAAACATCGGGACGCAGACGAGTTCGAGCTCCCATTATGCAGATCTCGTGGGAATTGTCAAAAGAAAAATGTTGACTTGAACTTATGGGAAGAATTCATCTTGTCGTTGGACACATTTATCTCTGATAGAATCAACTTTGAGAATAAAGTCAAAGGTAGAAAAAGTCTTGGTAAAAGAGTGATACCCGATCGATTCTCAAAACTCATTATCCATCATCGCTACATATCCACCGGATCAATTTACGTGCGATGCGCAGCATGAATCCGTGATGAGTTCGTTCTTGGCAACATTAAATATAGTGCCAGAGGACATGACAAGGAGATATTTGGAATGCCAATTCCTGAAGCTTTGCTTAATGATAGAATCAAGAATGTTGATTACTTCAAGAGCTATGTAAAGAAAGCCTCCGCCTCAATCGCTGATGACACAACCATGTCTTCACCCACCTGCTCAAGCCAACCTAAGAAAAATAAGAAACCCGATACTTCTGTATCTAATGTCTCTCCTTCACAAAAGCAAAAGAGGAGAAAAAGAGAAGCTGGTAAAGAGAAACGATGAGGGATCTAAGGTAACAGGAAGTGGAACAGAGTTGATTGATGAAGACGATGCTTCACTCCAACAAGGAATACAACAAAGCCTTGATAGTCTGAACGAGTCTCTAAGACCACCAGTGGGAGGGGTCACGATAAGAGAGCCAGAGTCAACACCTCAACAAATCAATATTGCCACACATGACAAAGGTAAAGGAATTGCTGGAGGAGAAGTAGAACAAGCGGCACACATGCTACTGAATATCTCTTCACCACCTCCCAAAACCACTACCAAGTTCATTATCAAGAGAAGAGATGTTGTATCATCCTCTTCACAAGAACAATCTGGGATGGACATCGATGTGGGAGGCAGTTGGTGAATCCTCCTTACCCGATAATACACAAGTAGATAATCGAGGCCCCTTTCTCTGAGAGATCCGGTGATTGAATCAAGTGATAAAATTTAGCGGGTTGAAGACCCACAGGAGAACCTTGAGCCGAATCTGAAGAACAGGCGTCTTGAAGAAACAAACACTGTCACAGGATCTCTTTCCTCTCTTAAGAATCTTGATGCTGACTTCACATATGGAGACCAATTCTTAAAAGACGGCCCGTCTGACATCGAATCAGAAAAGCAAACAAATGAAAAGTAGGAAGTTCAATCCATGTTCTCGGTCACTATTCAACAAGACTCTTCAACAGTTCCCCCGATGTCAGCTCCAAAGGTATTCACTGCATCTCCATCAATCACACCAACTCTCGAATCTGCTAAAACTACTGCACTTCCATCACCCAAATCCATTAATGATCCACCACAAGTTGTCACAATCAGTGATCCTGTCACTCCTCCTGCCTCACCACATCATTCCTCTCCTCCTCCTGTTAAGACAACTGAGGAATTACTTGAAGAGGCCATGTTACGTATTGCAACCATTGAGAAGCATTTTCCTATCGCCGTTAATAATCTTGATAGTCGTGTCAAAAAGCTGGAGAATTTTAAAATCAATGAGGTTATTACAAAGGCAATAGAAGATGACATCAAAGATGCAGTCGAATGGGCAATGAAGGCTCCATTACTTCAACGATTTAATGACTTGCCAATATCGGATATGAGATCAGCACTCTCTGAAAGAATGTACGATGCAGGAGAGCATTTGGACGATACACATAAGAAACTATACGAAGCGCTCGAGGAATCAGTAAGACGTGACAATTATCAGCAATTGGTGGAAGATGTACGAGAAAGACACCACAAGAAGAAAAGAAAGACTGTTCCAGAGAAAACTACTGATAAGTCTGGAGGTCCCAAGCCACCACCTCCAACTGGAGGAGCTGGAGCTTCTGGTACAGGTGGAACTTCTGGCACAACTACTACACCTTCACCACAACCACCATCATCACCACCAAAACCCTCCAAGCAATCTAGTCCTTCCGGAGATAAGGGGACTCAGAAGAAATCTGCAGCTTGGACAACGGTTGATTCAAGGTTCACACCCACAATCTCTTTAATTCCTGAAGATCAAATGATGAATGAAGAATCTTTTGTTGCTCAAGAATCTGACTCGGAAGATGATGACGCTTCTACCAAGCACATCCCCAATATTACAGAAGACGAAGAGTGGTTGGATGCTTATATTGAGGGAAGACGAATCAAAATGGCTAGAGCTACACCTTCAAAGGATGTTACTCAAAGTTGGCTTACCCAAGATAAACCTCAAACTCCTGAGCCTTCATGGTTCATTCCCGAATCTGATTCAACAAATCCAGCAAACAATTGGGCTTCAACTATCATGTCCAACTATGAAGCTCCGGCAGAAGATTCTCTTCTTCACGTCAAAGGAGATATGGGAAGCTTTATAAAGTGGTTTTGTGAGAAGAAGCAAATTACATCTATCACCCCTAAAGATCTTGAAGGCCCTGCATATGAATTAGTTAAAGTCTTCCACTCGAATGCTAATCAACTTCAATATCAAATGGAGGAATGCTATAGAATGCTGAATGATCAAGTCGGTGAGCAGATCAATAGGTTTGATGTAAACAACCCTCTTCCTCTCAGCGGTGAACCTGGATTCATGTCTATCCAGTCAGAATTTTTCTTTAACCATGATCTTGACTATCTATGTGGTCATACATCTGAAAGAAGACCTGCTCTATCAATTTCAAAGATGAAAGCGACTACCTACAGCGATCAAGGTCTTGAACAAATGGTTCCAGATCAATTCTAGGCAGACAAAGAGCAACAATATGACATTGCCGCTTCATATGGGATCTCTCATTGGTGGTTCAAGAAGAAGGAATTCTACATCGAAAGACATAGTACCAAGAAGAGACGCAGAGTCATTCGATCAGGCGTATTCTTAGTGTTATTGGTATAGAGATCTTCCATATCTACGGGTATGATTACCTGAAGAAGATTGTTCTTCAAGAGCGACTTGAAAGAGCACATCATAGAAGAAAACGATTTCAAACATCTGATTCCAAATGACTTTGAAGATCTCTATCTTCTGAACCTCCAAGGACACCTTGATCATCTTCCGCTTTCGTGAGAAGAAGGCTCTCTCTCTGTCAATCTCTGGATCAGAGGATTGGCCATTCGACTAAGAGTTGGAGACTTTCAATTGGGAATAGAAAGTTACGGACTCGAGTCAATCTTACAAGACCAAAATGGGAAGCCAATGGACATGAATTTCGTCACGAATATATAGTGATTGACACCCCCAGAGCAGTCATCTTCACTGACAGATACGGGTCAAGGATGTTAATGAGATTGTGTGAGTTATAAAAATTCAGTGATGGTACACTTAAGATGGTCGAAGAAGAATTAAACTCCAGAGTGAAAGAAATCAAAATTGATATGAAGCCGGGGAACAAAATGAAATTCTGGTCTGATGAGGATGTGAAGAGGTGTGAAGAGTTCATTGATGTAATCAGACGAAGATTGAAGACTAGAACGATCTATCGCAACCTTCAAAGATTTGTGGGTGGAAGACTTCGTGCCGGTCATTACAAACTACTTCAAAGGACTGAATGAAGACATCTTCCGGATGTAGTTTCTGTTTTGTAGTATTTATGTGTTAAATGTGGTGTACAAACTTTGAACAACTATAATGCATGTAATAGTGTTAGGTTATGTTCTGTGGTTTCCCTTAGTGTCTAAAAAGGGAACCTCAGTGTTGTCCACTTCTAACCATATAAAATTGGACACATTTTTCTCCAACAAATGTTTTGTCTCGCACATATTTAAATCACTTGAGATCCAAAGTCTCAAAGGATTTGAAATTTTTGATCGAGTGAGAAAATGTGATATAAATATGAAAGATGATAAAAAAATGACCATTTTTGTACCTAAGTGCATACTGCTCTCTAATATGTGCTAAACAATTTTCGAATCTCGAAGCATATATTAAGGGGGAGAATTTCAAAACAAATTCAAACCTTCAGGGTACAAAGTTTTCCATGCGTTTTATAAGGTACCTTGATTGTGTATTAAATTGCTTCTAAATGTTTGGTTATCATGGTTGTACTTCAAAGAACTTCCCTCTAATATGTGCAAAACTCTTTCAAACTTTGAGGCACATATTGAGGGGGAGCTAAACTTTTGAAAACCTCATCCTTTCTCAAAATGTTTTATCCACTCAAATTGGTTGAGAAGTGATGATGATCATTTTAGAAAATGTTAATCAAAAGATTGGACCTTTCACTCTTAATCTAACGATTTCAAAGATCTCTTGCCTCCATGTGCTAAAACTATTTCTAAATTTTTATGCATATGTTGAGGGGGAGCATTTCTAAAATATCAAAACAATTAAGATACAAAATGCTTTGATTCTATATCACAAGTATCTTGATTGATTTTTCAAATGATTTTCAATTGGTTCCAATGGCAGATGAACGATACCAAAAAGACCGACCAACTTTACTTTATGTATGGTGATATAAGGATGATAAGGTTAGGTTGAGGTCCCATGATCCGCCAGAACCGGAGGGATCTACTCAGAGACAATCCACTAGATAGTGTAGAAGTCCTTAGGTATGATGAAAGAAGGAGAAAAGTGAGATATGGGAAGAGTGTGGACTGAGACTGAGCTAGTACTGGAATAAACCCAACAAGGTTCTAGTAATGAAGTCTCGGTAAGCACTGAAGGGGTTGAAGAATGAAAAAGAATTAAATGTGAAAAAGGGTGAAAAGAAATAGCCCTCCATTTATTCAACTTTAGGGCGGAAACCGGGTTCAATTCATATGCTACCGGTGGTTACCAAGGTAACATCGGTATTGAAGACAAGACATCATGGACCCAATGGCCGACTTGCACTTCAACTTTCCAAACCACTCAAGTTCCTCTTAAAAGGGCTTGTTTCATTCTCACGGGGAACCGACATAATATATCGACTTTCTCTTAGAGATTGTTGATATTGAAGAAGGAGACCCTCTCCCTAGTCTCCGGCATAGGAACCAAATATGCACAATTGAGTCTAGAGCCACGAGATCATCTTATAAATCTCTTTAGGACACTTTCAATGAAGACTCTCTGTTTCACACAATGTGGAAAGGGAGATTATATCTTATGAGTCCTACGCATTATCCTTGTGGTATTGCCAGAACATCTAGGTGATATGCATTCATATTCACGATGAAGATGGAAAGCCTTTTGGAGCCAACATCAAACAAGCTCCTGGTAGGTGGCATGTGAGATCTATCCAATAGATCTACCATGTGACAACTGGGACGAAACAATGGAGAGATTCAATCTTTTGAATCAATCCCGGTTCGAGTTATGGATTGACGGATACCTTTGAAAAACCGGTCATTGTGCTTAAAAACTCTTTTCTTTAGCACATCGACTGTGTACTTATTTCTCAAAATAAAATGTGTTTTTGATTGATAATTGGTTTTCATTAAAACCTTCGTTGTATTGCAAAAACAATTTCTATTGAGCAATACACGATTGTTTTTCAAATCTCTTTCCATCAATCAATGAATCTCATTTCGCTGGTTCACTCACTCCGTGTTGTCTTCTTTGAGACGTTCCGGGTTGAGAACAGCTAGAGCAAGCGAAAACCCTGTCAAGGAAATTCTTTGGAATTATACGATCACGGGTAATATTTGTACTGATCAACGGGAACCGTGGGCGTGTACCTCAATTCAACGAAAGTGATCAAAGACACTTTCGTGTGCTTTATTGCTAACTTGTTTTATGCGTAGTACACCCGGACGTTTGCAAAATGATCGAATTGAGTGGTCAATCCATAGCCGCATGCTCACACAACACATTAATATCTAAAGAAATCATGATTAGTGCATCAATGACTCTGATATTTTCACTCCATGCTTCTGCTACGCTACTGCCAATATCATGAATCAACGAAAGCTTCCGCTACTCTGATAAGAAGAAATCATGATCCAAAATGTGAGCATGTCGGTCCAAAAGTCACAACGTCACATAATACCAACACCACAAAGGAAGATTCAGAGATTTAATGAGGCTAATGATCTCAAGGTTGACTCAAAACTCGTCATCAATGTGGATCTGCTCAATAACCTCCACGAACTATACATTGTAGTTGAACAATGATGAATTCACCACAGAAGCACATAATTCTAATTCTTTGATGAAGCAAAGTCTACGAGCTCAAGACTGAAGATTTATAAGAAAGCTAGGATTCACAATGTAATTCATGGGGTGACCTCCCTTAGGGGGAGACTATTAGGAATTGGAAATTATGTTGTGAAGCTTCGGTCACCCCATGTATAATCTAGCTTAAGTTAGCTCGTAGATATATTGTTTATTATGTTAAGTTGTTAGTAAGTTATTAGCTTAGTTTTAGTCTAGTGCAATACCGTGGAGGAAGGACGGGTCTTTACCCACTGTATACCTGATCCACAGGCCGTCAGGAGGTGGTTTAGTTTGTAACCTATAAATACCCTCTACCTTGCAAGGTAGAGGGTTGGATGTTCACTTGGAATCTAACCTTCCATAAGTTTTCTCTTACTAGAACATTTCCCTCTCTCTCTCTCTAAACTTACTTGAACGCCACATTTAGATTATGGTTTAATGTTTTTGTGAAATCCTATATGTTACATACACCAACTTTATCACTGATAACATCAAATAGTCCTGATTATTAAGTGTCAATTTCCCCCGATAATGCTCGTTATTTATATTATTTATATGAATTTACGCTTGTTTTCCATTGTTTTCCACTTCCAGGTAAATTACGAGCATTGGAGCAAAAGAGACGCGGAAATGGAAACATATCTAAAGATTTATCAAAGTATGCTATTTTGAAGAAGTTACGGCGTAACTCATCTCTTACATTACGCCGTAACTATTGCGTGACTCAGTATGCCAACTTATCAGAAGGTTACGACGTAACTCCTCCCAAAGGTTACGACGTAACTACATTAGGTCAAAAGAGGTTCAACGCCGCTGATACTTACGCCGTAACTACTGCATCTCTTACGACGTAACTGAGTTTATTGAAGACTACGGCGTAACCACTCATTAGGTTATGCCGTAACCGGTAGATCTAGTGCATTTTATGAAGAAATAGATGGTTACGGCGTACCTCCTATATTGGTTACTCCGTAACCCAGATCTGGCCTACAAATACCCGACGAATTCTAGCATTTCTAATCATCCCATTCCACACACAACACTCTGAGAACGTGGGAAAAATCTCAAGGCAGTCTAGGGGAGCATACAGAGCTGTTTCCACGGGAGAAGTCACTCTATTACGATAAGCATTAGCATTTTATATTTTTTTTACTTTCATTTCATGTATTTCGTACCTTTGAATATTGAATTGATTTGCATGATTAATATGACCGGCTAAGCACCTTTTGGTGCTAGCCTAGTTATGATTCCTTAATTGTTTTGTTTGCGTTTACCTTTACTACCGTACAATTATTTCTAAGTTTATGCATGCATACTTCATTGGTAGCTACCCTTGGTTCGGTAGTTTTGAATGGCGGTAGAGGCCAATTTCCTAGGAGATATGACCAACTGACCTTAGGTGAGCGGACTGAGACGGGAAGGGTAAGATATGACCAACTGACGACCCTTTCTACTTGTATGATTTGACCAACTGATCACCTATCGTTTGGATGAACTTAAGAATTAGGGGTGTAGTGTCTAAGTTCCTAACGGTCGGGCACTCACTATTATGAATCTGGCATGTAGCGGTACTTAATGACTTGGCTTAGGGGACCAGGAACAACAGGACTTATGACTGCTGATTTCTCCTATGGTAGCATCTTTTTGATAGGTTAGGCGAATTGACCAAATGCTGTCCTCTCGAATTTGACCCCACCTGAAGTAATTAGAAGTAAGTAGACGTAGACATAAATAGCTAGGAGGATTAACTAGGTTAGCACCACTTTTCTCTATTGATTTCCCTTTACCATTTATCTGCTTTTAAATATTTTATTCTGCATTAGTAGTTAATTAATTTAATCTCTATCAAAACAACTATTATTCTGTGACAATTAGACTTAGTAATAATCCAACATACATAGCTCTTAGGACGAACTCGACTTTACCTTTTACTACACTACACACGACTGGGTACACTGCCCGTTAGTGCACTAGGGTAGACCATAGGTATAGCGATACACTATAAATATTAAGACACAGTCAATAAACACGCATCAAGTTTTTGGTGCATTGCCGGGGAGTTATATTAGGATTGATATTAAGTCTTTAATTTCATTTTAAACTTTTCTCACGATCATATTTCAAGTTTTCAGGTACCATGGAAGTTGTTAACATCGATGACCTCACTCTTGAGGAATACTTGGTGTTGGGTTTACTGATTTCATGAAACAAAACAAGAAGAATGAAACAAGAAGGACTCAAAGTGACAAAGATGAAACCTACAAAAAGGATGGAAGGACTTGCTTGCAAAAGAAGTTTTATTTATTAGTCTTTCATAGAGATTTGTAAACCCTAATCCTCTAGTATATAAAGAGGACATGGGGTGTAGGTTTTATATTAAGTTTTTCATAATGTAGTCGACTAAAGGTGTGTGTGTAACCTAGGGCATGTAGTTTATTGTAAACGCCTAGGTTAGTTGTTTACCTCCAAGATCTAAGGTGTCTTAGATCCCTGTTACAATTAGGTAACACGTATTATTATGATCAAATAATATTTGGAGGAGATTGGGTGAAAGTAAAACCTTGTGTCAATAACAAAGTATTGTTTCAATTTATTCCGCTGTGCAACGTTTATTATCTTTGTTATTGTTTAACCATAAGGCTAAAAACGATCTGATGGAGTATATCAAACTCCACAATTGGTATCAGAGCTTGGGGAGCTCGTTACCTAGGGATTCGCAAGGTTTTATTGGTCGAAGAATGGCGAAAAGAAGAAAAAATTCGAATCTGGAATTTTTCGTTTATGTTTCTGCAGCACTGTTTTGTAACGATCATAACTTTTTTGTTAACCGTTGGATCGTGACGAAATTTTAGGTGGACGTTCTCTATATATTCATCTAACTTTTCACTGGAGGGATTGTCGATCTGTGCTTTCAGGAAAAAGTTATACTATGTCGAAGTCTTTGCTAGTGTTTTTCAGAAATTTAATTTTTAGGGTTTTCATGCATATTCAACTTCTTGAATTTGTTTTACTTGTTCTAATTCTTGATGGAGGTTGTTTATAAATTTTGTGGTGTTTATGATTCATGGTTAGAAGCAGCTTTGCTAGTGTTTTTCGTAATCACTGCTAGTGTTTTTCGTAACCACTGCTAGTGTTTTTCGAAACCACTGCTAGTGTTTTTCGTAACCACTACTAGTATTTTTCGTAACCACTGCTGGGCTTCTCGAAACCACTGCTAGTGTTTCTTGGTAACCACTGCTATGCTGCTCGAATGTAACCACTTCTACGTTTCTCATTACCACTGCTAGCATTATATTTTTCTGCTGCTGCGCATCAAGTTGCTACTGCTAGTAGTATCCGAGAATCATTTTTCTACTGCTAGTTTTGTCTGATATAAATTGTTTTCACTGCTAATATTACTCTATATCGGATAGTACATATTTTTGGTTCTCGTATGGTTTGGAAGATGTTGGATGACACACACAAGATTGGTTATTTGGTTTACACACACAATACGGTTAACACATTGATTTCAGGGGAAGCATATTATGATGTGTTTAATCATTTGAAATTCATACTTACATCCCTATTTGTTGATAACAAAAAGGGGAAGTGATGAGAAGAGATAGCATGGATTAAGGGGAAGACAAAGGAAGACAAGATTTGTTTCATTCAGGGAGATGTTTACATCTCAACTTCTCAACTTCGTCTAGGGAAGTTATGTAACACGACTTTAATTGTTTTGTTATCATCAAATAGGGGAAGATTGTTGGGTTTATTGATTTGATGAAACAAAACAAGAAGAATGAAACAAGAAGGACTCAAAGTGACAAAGATGAAACATACAAAAAGGATGGAAGGACTTGCTTGCAAAAGAATTTTTATTTATTAGTCCTTCGTAGAGATTTGTAAACCCTAATCCTCTAGTATATAAAGAGGACATGGGGTGTAGGTTTTATATTAAGTCTTTCATAATGTAGTCAACTAAAGGTGTGTGTGTAACCTAGGGCGTGTAGTTTATTGTAAACGCCTAGGCCTAGGTTAGTTGTTTACCTCCAAGATCTAAGGTGTCTTAGATCCCTGTTACAATTAGGTAATACGTATTATTCTGATCAAATAATATTTGGAGGAGATTGGAGGAAAGTAAAACCTTTTGTCAATAACAAAGTATTGTTTCAATTTATTCCGCTGTGCAACATTTATTATCTTTGTTATTGTTTAACCCTAAGGCTCAAAACGATCTCATGGAGTATATCAAACTCCACACTTGGCGTTGATAAGAGCGGAACAAGGGCCGGGTCTCGTAAGACCGGCAATTGGAGCGGATGTCCGTTTCGAAATCGAAGACCAATTTATGAGGGAGCTTCGCGCTAACCCTTTTTCAGGAAACAGGGACGAAGATGCATATGAGCACGTTGAAAATGTCCTATATATTGCTAGCCTTTTCAATATTCGCGTGTCTCATGATCTTTGTTATGCTAAGGGTATTCCCAATGACTCTTACTTGAGCCGCCGAAGATGGATCGAAGATTGCGGGGGCAATAAATACTTGGGCGCTACTAAAGAAACAATTTATTCAAAGATATTGCCCGCCGTCAAAGATTTCTAACCAAACTTTTGGAAATCCATAATTTCAAACAAGAAGAAGGCAACGTATCAAGCTTGGGGCAGTCTGACGATCTTCTTTACAAGTGTCCTACCAATGATCCGAACAACCGAGAAGGTCAATATTTTCTACAAAGGAATTAACGTAACTACAAGGCAAATGTTGTACTATCAAGGACCTATCCCGAACATGACTCCTACTCTTGCTATTGAATCCATTCAAAAAATGGCGGATCACTCTCAAAAATGGCACGACGGAGAAAGTAAAAGGAACCAAGGCGGAAGATTTGACGGAATTGCAGCAATCGCTAGTAAAATTGAAAATCTCATTCGAGATATGCTGAAGGTCAGAGAAACCGTTCATGCCATCCAAGTAGGTTGTGAAAGCTGTGGAGAAGGACATCTTACGAAGAATTGTCCTCATGTGGACGAAGAGAATATTGAAGAAGCTAAGTATAGAGAAAATCGACCATTTTACGGAGATAATCAAAATAGTAATGGTTATCGTGGAAATTACAACCGTGGGCCTTATGGAGAAAGAAAGCCCAGTCTTGAAGAAAGAATTAAAAAGTTCCTGGAAAGTTCAGCCCAAAGACAAAAGGAGCAATATGAGTGGTTGAAAGAATTCCAGGAAAATCGACAGGAACCTTTCGGCATGACACAACTCAGAAAAACCTAGAATCCATGGTGAGAAGCTCGGCAAAAGAGTAAGGAGGAATAACGATAAACCTGAAGGATCTAAACCAGCTATGGAATGTAAAGTGATTTTTGCTGATGATAACTCGAAGGTTCAGGCCATTGAAACGGATTCAAGGGATGATTTCGTCGACATATCTAAGTTATGCCGTAACTCGCCTAAAGAGTTACGACGTAACTATTTCTTTGGCAACGATAACGGGGTTATGAAGAACACTGAGGATAACGACTCTAGCGAATTATGTCGTAACCAAGAAACTCCGATTCTGGCGTAATCGGGATGAAGTGAAAAAATTCCTTGAAGTAGAAGAATCAGGAAAGGACTGGTTCCATGACATCAACTTGTGCCCTCTGCCCAAAACTAAGAAGAAATATCCCGTGCAAAATGATACCGTTACTAAGGGAGATTGGTACGATCTTTGGGCTTCTTGTGACCCGAGAAATGAGGTTTATAATGGCGGAAGCAATAAGGATAGGATCAACCATAACAAATTTATGTGGCGATATATATGATGATGAAAGACTAGAGAAACTCTCCCTTGAAGATGAAGAAGAGAGACTTATCACTCACTGGTGTACTCCTGTCATCATAACTGACGAGGAGTCCACACTAGCATGGCCTACATGCAACCCCTTCCGTGAGTATTGCAATGGCGGGGATAGTGAAAGAAAGGAAGAGTGGACATGCCCTCATGAGCGTGAAAGACATTGCATAAAGTTTGGTGACTTGGCATTTGCTGACTGGTACGCAATAAAATTCAAGGATGCCAAGATTAACCCAAATCTACTTAAGAAGCTTAAAATTGATTACGAGGAGCACATTCAGAAAAAGGAAGAGGCTAATAATGACATATACTGCACGGATGAGCATTTAAGTGAACCGACAACATGGAATTACGGTCCAGCCCCTCAGTGCGAAAGAGTAAAATCTCCGGGAATTTTTCAAGGCGTCATGCAACCCATATGACAATATATGTAACGGGGGAAACAGCTCTGGGAGAATAGGAAAAGATGAAATCTTTTGGTCCTCAACCAATGATGAGGAGAGAACGAGTTTGCCTTGGCTGGACAACCTAGGATTCGATAGTTGGGTGAAGATTAAGTATGGACATGTGGACACATTAAACAAAGAGAAGATTTGGAAGGAGTACATGGATCGGGAAAATTCAAACAACGAGAGTCTCAACAACACGAGTGAAATAACAATTAAAAATGACAAAGAGTTGGTTAGTGATGAAAAAAAGAATGCAAGCGCGTTCTAATGGAGAATCCTTTCGATGAAGAATGGTTCAAAGGGTACGCTTCGATGATGATGATATTGAAGGGATCCTAGATTACCTTGAGTTGCAAGGTAATGAGGAGTTTTGATCCGACGGCGAAAGCTACTGAACAGAGGAGGTGCAAACTCACGGGATTCCCTACAAAAGACCACCTCCAATTATTGTCAAAAAATATGAATTCACTCGCTACCACCTCGGACTGGAAGAGAAATTTTGTAATGTCCGAAAAATCAAAACCAATGAATACCTCCGAACTACTTCGAATATCGCCTAGATGAGGAATAACTTGATGAAAGATATTGAAGAAGTGGGGCAGATCCAAAGGCCCCCATAGAGGCCCCGCAGCTCTGAGTCTAACTTAAAGACTCGTATATAAAGAAAAGTGCTCTTTCGGGAGACAACCCGACTTATCCCTTTATTTTGTTTTATTTCCTTTTTGTTGGGTTTTGTGTTTTCTAACTAGTTTTACAGGAATCGAGGAACTAATTGCTGCTGCAGTTGCTGATCTGAACAGAGTTAGTAGCAGCAAAATTCTTGACGCATTACCAATTACGGCGTAATACCGTCTCAGTGGTTACGCCGTAACTTCTCGCTTTACAGCTCATTCCAGGTTTTGCCAATTAAGGCGTAACTCCCTCAAAAGAGTTACAACGTAACTTTCCTCTGCTTTAATTCTTTCATTTTAAAACACAATAACCTTGTATTAGTTTTTAAATGAACTTTGTGGGTGTGTTCCCTGTAAACCCTCACGAGACTTCACTCGTCCACTTGGGACACCAAGTGGTTTAAAAGGCTTGTTGCATGTGCTAAATGCAACCGTGATTCCTACGAAAGTGAGTTAGGTTTGTTTTTCATTTTTTTTCTTTTTATAATTATGCTTGTCGGTATTGTGATTTCAGGGATTGAAGTTTGTTCATGACGCTTATACGAAGGCACGTTTCTTTTTCGTGGGCCTTCTTCTTTATGGAGCAAATTTCAGGGAAGTTCTCGCTCTAATTCTACCTTTCTCTTCACCTTTATTTTAATGCCTAGTACAAAAGGGACTTTGTACAATTCAAGTGGGGGGAAGGAGTAGAATTATCTCTTGAACTTTATTTCACCCTCATTTTTCTAGTTTATTTTGAAAAATTATGCAATTTTTAAAATTTTGACATGTTTTTCCTTACCTAACTAGATTAGACCTTAGCCGAGCACATGCAACCCTTGATATTATATGGTGAGATTAGCCTTATCCGTTTCTAATATTTTACCCCAAATCCATCAAATTATGAGTGTGCCAGTAGCTTGTAAACTTTAGAACTTGGCCTTTGCATCATTTCGAGACCATAGACGAGGTATGTTGAGTTAGCTCGATGTATTTAGACTTTTCAGTTTTAGAAGGCAATATTATAGGATTACCACCCAAACAGCCTACCATTGTGAGTCTATCGATTAGTCATGTGAAACCCTTTTTGTTGCACTCATCTTTAGTGCAAGATACCCCTAGATACACCCTTCTGAGCCATTCCTTTCATTTTGTTCACCCAATATATTGTTTCGATACACCTATACACCTTAGCCTACCCTGTAGTCTTTATTTGTAATTGGGAAGTCATCATTTGCCTAAGTTCAAGGTTCGAGTGGAAAGGTTCGGAAATCACGCTTTCACCGAAAACATTTTTGAAGATCATTGAAGACCCCCCGAATTCCCATTGTTCATCTCAAGTAGGGGGATATTATGTTATGTTATTGTTATGTTGAAAAAAAAATAGTTGTTATGATTATGTTATTGTAAAGTGCGATGTTATAAGCACTGTAGTATGAGCTTTATTGATTTAGTATCGAGGAGGCCACCTCGGTCACATTTGAAGATTGGAGTTGGTAGTTATGCCAACAGTTGGAGTAAAAGGTAGTGTGCCCATCACGACATCCTCTAATGACACATCTACCTTACATTTCATGATCCGGTTTCTTGACTTCTAAGCTTGAACTTTGGGCGGACGGTAAGTGGTGATGACTTGGTTATAGATTTATACTACCTGCTTGTTTTTTTTATTTTACACCAATTATATATCCCATGTCTTATCCTACCCTTTTAGTCATGAAGCGTGTCTAGGTGATACAACGAGCAATCTTTGGTGTCTTGGCCATGGATTTGGTCATGTATCATTGATTTTGTCCACTTCGCCGTGACATGTTAGTAATGACGAGTCACCCCTAAACCTTTGTCGTGTCTACCCATATTGCCTTCGAGAATTGTTTAGCCCTTAACTCTAGTGGTGGAGATTTGTGTAACCACCAGGCTTATGATAGAATACATGCTATGACTGTGCGATTGAGTGATCACCCCGAAATTGACAATTAGAATAGTTGAGAGATTTGAGTGTTTGTTCCCCTGTCGTGAGGTGTTCGACTTTGTTTTATTCTAGCATAAGGGATTAGTAAACTCATATTTTCCAGGTTATGGGAGATATCTTTTTAGGAATCTATCTAATAAGGTCTACTTGAGGGCAAGTAGAGTTCAAGTGGGGGGATATTTGATAACATCAAATAGTCCTGATTACTAAGTGTCAATTTCCCCCGATAATACTCGTTATTTATATTATTTATATAGATTTACGCTTGTTTTCCATTCTCTTCCACTTCCAGGTAAATTACGAGTATTGGAGCTAAAGAGACGCGGAAATGGAAACATATCTAAAGATTTATCACAATATGCTATTTTGAAGAAGTTACGGCGTAACTAATCTCTCACATTACGCCGTAACTATTGCGTGACTCAGTATGCCAACTTATCAGAAGGTTACGCGTAACTCCTCCCAAAGGTTACGACGTAACTACATTAGGTCAAAAGAGGTTCCACGCCACTGATACTTACGCCGTAACTACTGCATCTCCTACGACATAACCGAGTTTATTGAAGACTACGGCGTAACCACTCATTAGGTTACGCCGTAACCAACAGATCTAGTGCATTTTACGAAGAAATAGAAGGTTACTGTCACACCCCCAAATTACCTGTTTTGCAGCGGAATGGAATTCCTGGGGATTGACTGTCATAGCATCATAGTTACAGATATATTGAACGACCTAAAGTGTCGTTTGGAAAATACATCGTTTAATTTAATAAAATAATCAGAGTTTACAAAGTGTAGGTCCCAAATGAAATTAACTTGTGCGGAAATAAGTTTGTTACAAGCCAAACGATGTTTTAAAGTTCATAAAACCCAAGTGTGACGCGTCGTCACCACGACTCTATGATATGTCCATATGGATGTCATGAAGTGAATGCCTTAGATACTTGAGATAAAACATGCTAAAAGTGTCAACACAAAGGTTGAGTGAGTTCATAGAGTTTGCGTTGAAATGTAAAGCCTTTCAAAATCATTTATGCAGCAAAGGTATTGTAAATTCACTCAGTTCAAGTTCACCATACAAAACTTGCAACCTGTGTGTTTACAACCCATTGCCAAAATATGTATAGTTTATGTTCAAACACATGATGTCAAAGGAATTCACAATAGTAACTAACTCAACGTAGAACAATAACACCTAATCAATAGTACATGACTTAATGTATCAAGAGTCAAGCGACATAGAACTTTATCTGACGTAGAACTATAGCACATAATCAATGGTACATGACCCAATGTTTCAGTAGTCAACTGATTTAGAACTTTATATGACGTAGAACTATACCACTCAAACAAGAACAATTAATATAGTACAACATTCGGTTTTGAAACAATGGTGATCATGATAGAAGTTATCTTTAAAATCTAAAGTACTTGTGAAAAGTAGTTAAGCATGCATCTCCCCCAAAATAGTTCAAAACATATAAAAGTAGGGGCTACGAAACTCACGATAATCCGTAAAAGTTTAAAGTACTTGTGTAAATAAAAGAAAGTAGTTGAGCATGTATCTCCCCCAAAATATAGTACAAAACAATTGAAAGTGGGGCTATGAAAACTCACCTGTTGCAATGATTATGATGACAAAAGTGGATACACTGAAATGTAACGTGAATCTCTAAACTTGACCTATTATGAATGATATGATACATAATAAGTTATGATGTAATGTTATGCATGCAATTCGGATGATATCTATCCACTTATGAATTTGTGAAAATAATATTTCTCGTCGAGAAATAATCTTTTAACGTCTTGACCATTTTTAAATTACTCCATATGTATTTACATTGAAATGATATCCGACAATAATCATTTAGTGATTTATTAAGAAATTATAACCGTAATGGTTTAGTAGTAAAATAATGTCATTGAAATTTTCATATAGACTATAGCAGTAGAGTGTTAAGAAACGAACTCAACGGAAACATTTATTTTGGGAAGCTTGTATCATTATCTAAAAGTTTTAGCATTTAAGTTTTTATCATAGAGGTCTCGATCAACACGTAAGAAAAATATAGGTAAAGTATGGTTTTCGAAAAGTTTAAGTGACCGTATCTTACTAGTTTACAACTCGTAACTTGACAAATGGTTTGACATTTTGAAAAATATGCTAGGCGAACTTACTTTTACTAGAAGACATCACTTTATAAAAAGTACTTCGTCATTGTTAAAAACGACCCTCAACATGGTCCTTGGTTGACATAAAGTTTGTCTAATAGAAAATATGTTAATTTTGCTAATAGAATAAAGTTACGGCAACTTTTTAAAATGTGAATAACTTAGTCGTTATAAGTCCATTTTCTACGTTTTATATATCCACGGAATCGTGATAACATATACTAATATATTTTTGATAAGTCGACACATTTAACAACGCTTAAGATTCATTTTTGACTCGTAAAAAGTCGAGACAGCTTGCTGAATTTTCTGGAATTAATAGTTTTCGTCGTCAAACTTCAAAATAGCATAACGTTTTCGTTATAGCTCCGTTTTAACCAATTCAAGCGGCCACGTTTTCGTTTTAAAGTATATTTTCCAAATATCTAGCCCAAAATATTTTGCTTACTTTCGGATTTTCCAGATTTTCAAAATAAGGACAGACCCTTAATTAGACTTGTCGAAATGAGTTTTTCACGCGCCAAACCTATTCCAACCAATTCAAAACAACTCCGAAGCTATTCTAATCCTACCATACACCTTCTTAGGGTGTCATGGGTTCCTAGACATCACCAAGAGTGATTTATTACAAGGAGTAATTATAGGATAACAAATATATATATATAACTCTTAAAATCAATGTAAAAGTGGTATAAACCTCATGAGACTTGCATGTTTACTCAAATAAAATGAAATGACCATAACAATGAATATGAAATAAAAACATGAATATGAATGCTTACTAGTAACTTGATGAGGTTTATGGACAATGGATTTTTCCTAATCACCCAAGGTTTTTATTGCAAAACCTTAATAAAGAGTGAAACTAGAGTATAAAAATCTTGATTAGAGAAAAATTTATGAAGTCCTTCTTGGTCCTTGTGGTTGCCGGTTCTAGCAAGAGGAGAGGAGAGAAAATGGTTTTCTATCTTTGCTTTGTTGAAAAAAATGAAGTGAATATGTTATGTTTAGAGTATAATAAATTATACTAGAGATATTTTTAACAAACCAAATGACTCACCCCCCTTGAGTCGGCAAGGGGGGGTTAGTCACCTCCTTGATATTTTTTTTTCTTTTAATTGTGTTTAAGTATAATTTAGTGTAAGTTACTTGAAGATATGTAATAAGTTGTATACACATTTGAGTATTTAGGGTAGCGTTAGATAAAAATAAATTTTAACGGGTCAAGATAAAATATATTGAGGTCATAAAAATTTTAAAAATACATTTCTTACATGAGTTGAGTGAAATATACATATTTTGGCAATCGTAAACACACAAAGTTGCATATACGAAAAGTAATAATATAAATATAACAATTTTGAAAGGCTTTATATGAAATAAATTGAAAACATCGGGTAAAATAATAATATAATTTTTATAGTCTTAAAATGAGTATAAAAATATATTAGGAATATTTTTGGAAATGTCGGATCAATATTCAAAATAAATGATTACGCGATAGCGTTTATTTAATAGGAAAATAAACGTTTTATGAAAAATGCAAAACCATGCATGAACTAATATGATGATGATAATGCTAATGAAATGTAGACTAAACCTAGTCTATATGAAATGTCCATGATGATATGTTCATGAATTCACAGCTAAACCATTACGGTTACGTGAATTTGATGCTCGTAAACCTAGTTTACGATAAATGATAAATGATGAAGCATGAGTAATGTTTTGAAATATGACCTGAAATTACGAGTTGTCACATTAAGCCCAACCAAAAAGGAATTCAGTCCCGAATTCAGTTAGGTTAGTCTATCAAATTTTTGAGTTTGTGATGAATAATGAGGAAAGAAGACATGGAGAGATGTCATTACGGTTATCGATGATTTAGAGCGTATAAAACATCATAGTAAAGAAAATATTGGATGAATCTCCCATGAGTAACACTCTGACTTTTATGAATATGTGAAAATCCTGCTTGCACTAAGATTTATAAATAACTGCTCCCAACATAACATGATCCCTCCAGAATTAGACATAGTTAGCTAGGCTATGTATAATTAAGGAACGATATCCCTCCCGAATTAGACATAGTTAGCTAGGCTATGTATAATTAAGGAACGATAATGTGACGTTCGGTTTAGTTGTTATAACTCTCTATGTTTACAGAGATCTAAACCTTGTAAGTGATAACGAATCAGAAGGAAAAGAAAGTACGCTTAATGAGAATATTTTACAACGAGTGGTTTATCAAAAGTAGTACATCTTAATTCATAAGATCCGAATACGATGGAAGACATAAACTTAGTACAACATAGTACATAAGGAAAATTAAGACTGTTAGTTTCCGAACTTCTTCAGTCTTCCGCATTGTTGAGACCATGACGAGCTTCTCCTCCTTCTAACATGTATGCATTCCCATGAGCACCTTCAACTTGTTGACCTTTGTTTTGAGGACATTGATTCCGATAGTGTCCTTGCTCCCCGCATTCGTAACATGTAACTATGGCCTTGCCCTTGCAGTCCTTAGCAAGGTGTCCCACTTTGTGACAGCTAAAGCATATACCACATGGACCATTATGATGTAGCGTGCATTGGTGGCATCGTGGTAAGTTTCCAGTATAAGCTCTTCCCTTTGTGGGTGCAGCAACCTAAACCCTGGCGGCTTCTTGTCTTCTATTATGTTGTTGGTGATGGTTAGTGTCACGGATTTGGTTGTTGTTATCATAACCTCCCTGGTCATTTTCCCATTTCCTTTTGTTGTTGCTAGTTTGGTTGTTGTGGTTGTTGTTACGGTTATTGTTGATAGTGTTTTCCCCTTTCACGACTTGAGCCATGAGTTTTTGAGTTATCCTGATAGTCTCTTCAATTGTTTGTGGATCGGAAGAAGTTACATCTCCTTGAATACATTGTGGAAGTCCTCCAATGAAATTTTCCAGTAGTTTCTCATTGTCCGAAACCATTGATGGACATAGTGCAGCCAATTATTGAAACCTCCTAATGTAGGTCTCAATGTCATAACCAACAGTCACTAACTCATAAAATTCCGTTTCTAATTTCTTCACCTCCGTGCGTGGACAATACTTCTTTGTCAACAACCTCTTGAGCTTGTATGCATTTTCGATACCAATAGGCTGCGCATACTAATTCCACCATGACATTGCGCCATCTAAGAGTGTACCAGTGGCAAACTTCACCTTGTAGTCATCTGGGCAATTGCATAGAAGAAACACAGACTCCATCTTCTCAAACCAACGGACCATAGCAGTGGCTCTTCATGCCTTTGAACTTTGTAGGATCACAGTTCTTAAAGTCCTTGTATGTACAATTTCGAACTCCATACCCTCCTGCAGCTCACATAGCAAGTCTAGCAGCTTGGCCGTGGCCTCAGCGGCAGACTACCGTTGCTCGTTCTTTCCTTAGTGCCTCGGCTATACTATCCTCTATATACCTTTGGATAGCCGTTGGTGTCATTTCTGTGCGGCTTTCTCTGGTGCCATAACTCTTCAAAATAAGAGGAAAAATGAGACGTAGCAAAGTCCTATGTTAAGAATAAGCGCTCTAAAGAGATGTTTTGTGAGGTGATAAGTTTGAGGTTACTTTTCAAAATAATCGACGGGTTCCCAAAAGATGGGTTATGAGGTGTCGTAAGTGCTTCAATTGTATGATGGTTCAGTGACTTAGTGCGTGAATAACGTGTAACTCGACATGTTAGTAGTGAAACAAAGGAGTGAGAGTGACTTCGCCCTACTTAAAGGTTTATCTCGGCATTCGACGTTATCGGTGATGAATCAACTGATGTAAAAATTATGATAGGGAATGACAAAGCATTCTCCACATTGGAGTAGGAGGAAATGATAATGGGATGGTTATTTAAAGGCATCTATGTGACAATCGATTTGAAATGAAAGTAAATAACTCGAAAAATATACGTATAAACCGCATGTAAAGTGAACATGCACTTATGATGAAATGATAAGATGCTATAATGATGTAGTTATAGTCTAGGGTCAATGATGTAACCTAGTTCTCTATAATCTGAAGCTCGATGCCAATCATCACACCCCAAATTACTGCTTTTGCGGAATGGAATTCCTGGGGATTGACTGTCATAGCATCATAGTTACAGATATATTGAACGACCTAAAGTGTCGTTTGGAAAACACATCGTTTAATTTAATAAAATAATCAGAGTTTACAAAGTGTAGGTCCCAAATGAAATTAACTTGTGCGGAAATAAGTTTGTTACAAGCCAAACGATGTTTTAAAGTTCATAAAACCCAAGTGTGACGCGTCGTCACCATGACTCTATGATATGTCCATATGGATGTCATGAAGTGAATGCCTTAGATACCCGAGATAAAACATGCTAAAAGTGTCAACACAAAGGTTGAGTGAGTTCATAGAGTTTGCGTTGAAATGTAAAGCCTTTCAAAATCGTTTATGCAACAAAGGTATTGTAAATTCACTCGGTTTCAAGTTCGCCCATACAAAACTTGCAACCTGTGTGTTTACAACCCATTGTCAAAATATGTATAGTTTATGTTCAAACACATGATGTCAAAGGAATTCACAATAGTAACTAACTCAACGTAGAACAATAACACCTAATCAATAGCACATGACTTAATGTATCATTAGTCAACTGACATAGAACTTTATCTGACGTAGAACTATAGCACATAATCAATGGTACATGACCCAATGTTTCAGTAGTCAACTGATTTAGAACTTTATATGACGTAGAACTATACCACTCAAACAAGAACAATTAATATAGTACAACATTCGGTTTTTGAAACAATGGTGATCATGATAGAAGTTATCTTTAAAATCTAAAGTACTTGTGAAAAGTAGTTAAGCATGCATCTCCCCCAAAATAGTTCAAAACATATAAAAGTAGGGGCTACGAAACTCACGATAATCCGTAAAAGTTTAAAGTAATTGTGTAAATAAAAGAAAGTAGTTGAGCATGTATCTCCCCCAAAATATAGTACAAAACAATTGAAAGTGGGGCTATGAAAACTCACCTGTTGCAATGATTATGATGACAAAAGTGGATACACCGAAATGTAACGTGAATCTCTAAACTTGACCTATTATGAATGATATGATACATAATAAGTTATGATGTAATGTTATGCATGCAATTCGGATGATATCTATACCACTTATGAATTTTGAAAATAATATTTCTCGTCGAGAAATAATCTTTTAACGTCTTGACCATTTTTAAATTACTCCATATGTATTTACATTGAAATGATATCCGACGATAATCATTTAGTGATTTATTAAGAAATTATCGTAACCTTTCTGAGCATCAAATCAGTAAAATAATGTCATTGAAATTTTCATGGAATTTCAGTGACTACAGGTTTAGTCTAAATTTCAAGCAATCATCATCATAAGTTCAATGGTTGTAATAGAGTGTTAAGAAACAAACTCAACGGTTTTGGGAAGCTTGTATCATTATCTCAAAGCTTTAGTGTTTAAGTTTTTCCTAGAGGTCTATCACAAAAAAAATATTAGGTAAAGTATTTTGGTTTTGGCAAAGTTTAAGTGACCGTATCTTACTCGTTACAACTCCGCTTGACAAATGGTTTGACATTTTGAAAAAATATGCTAGGCTTAACTTACTTTTACTAGAAGACATCACTCTTACCGTTAAAAGTACTTCTTCATTGTTAAAAACGACCCTCAACATGGTCCTTGGTTGACATAAAGTTTGTCTAATAGAAAAATATGTTAATTTTGCTAATAGAATAAAGTTACGGCAACTTTTAAAATGTGAATAACTTTATCGTTATAAGTCCGTTTTACGCTTTTATATATCCACGGAATCGTGATAACATATACTAATATATTTTTGATAAGTCGACACATTTTCTCTCCTCTCCTCTTTAACCGGCAACAAGGCTTAAGATTCATAAATTTTGACTCGTAAAAGTCGAGACAGCTTGCTGAATTTTCTGAATTAATAGTTTTCGTCGTCAAACTTCAAGTTAATAGCATAACATGTTTTTATTTTTTCATTGTTATAGCTCATTTCATTTTATTTTAACCCATTCAAGGCCACGTTTTTGCTTTTAAAGTATATTTTCCAAATATCTAGCCCAAAATATTTTGCTTACTGTCGTTTTTTCCAGATTTTCAAAACTCTTGGTAGTCTAGGACAGACCCTAAGAAGGTGTATTAATTAGAATACTTGTCGAAATGAGTTTTTCACCAAACCTATTCCAACCAATTCAAAACTGGAAAACTCCGGTAAGCAAAATATTGGGCTAATCCTACCATACACCTTGGCAGCTTAGGGTGTCATGGGTTCGAAAACTATTAATTAGACATCACCAAGAGTGATTTATTACAAGAGTAATTATAGGATAAATATATTAGTATATGTTATCACGATTCCGTATATATAACTCTTAAAGTTATCAATGTAAAAGTGGTATAAACTTTATTCTCATGAGCAAAACTTAACATGTTTACTATTAGACAAACTTTAAAATGTCAAAATGACCATGTTGAGGGTCGTTTTTAACAATGAATATGAAATAAAAACATGAATATGAATGCTTACTAGTAACTTGATGAGGTTTATGGACAATGGATTTCCTAATCACCCAAGTAAGTTCACTTATTGCGAAAACATACTTAATTTTTTCTTTAAAGAGTGAAACCTCTAGAGTATAAAAATCTTGATTAGGGAAAAATTTATGAAGTCCTTCTTGGTCCTTGTGGTTGCCGGTTGACTAGCTTTTAGAGGAGAGAGAGAAAATGGTTTTCTGATCTTTGCTTTGTTGAAAAATGAAGTGAATATGTTATGTTTAGAGTATAATAAATTATACTAGATTGATATTTTTAACTTATTATGTATCAATCCATAATAAATGACTCGTTACCCCCTTTTGTCAGTCATAATCATTGCAAGGGTGGTTTTCACCTCTTTCAATTGTTTTGTACTATATTTTATACATTCAACTTTTCTTTTAATTGTGTTTAAGTACTTTAATTTAGTGTAAGTAGCCCTACTTGAAGATATGTAATAAGTTGTATACACATTGGGGAGATGAGCTTAACTACTTTTCACAAGGGTAGCGTTAGATTTTAAAAATAAATTTTAACGGGTCAAGATAAAATATATTGAGGTCATAAAAATTATAAAATTGGGTCATACATTTCTTACATGAGTTGAGTGAAATAAATATTTATCGAGTTGCATATACTATTGTGAATTCCTTTGACATCATGTGTTTGTAAACTATATATATAGGTTGCAAGTTTTGTATGAACAACCTTTCTTTTATTTTGAAAGGCTTTACTGAAATAAACCTTTGTGTTGACTTTTAAACATCGGGTAAAATAATAATATAATTTTTATAGTATTAAAATGAGTATAAAAATATATTAGGAATATTTTTGGAAATGTCGGATCAATATTCAAAATAAATGTTTACGCGATAGCGTTTATTTAATAGGAAAATAAACGTTTTATGAAAAATGCAAAACCATGCATGAACTAATATTATGATGATAATGCTAATGAAATGTAGACTAAACCTAGTCTATATGAAATGTCCATGATGATATGTTCATGAATTCACAGCTAAACCATTACGGTTACGTGAATTTGATGCTCGTAAACCTAGTTTACGATAAATGATAAATGATGAAGCATGAGTAATGTTTTGAAATATGACCTGAAAATACGAGTTGTCACAGTTACGGCGTAACTCCTATATTGGTTAAGCCGTAACCCAGATCTGGCCTATAAATACCCCACGAACTCCAAAGATTTCTAATCATCCCATTCCACACACAACACTTTTAGAACGTGGGAAAAAGCTAAAGGCAGGTCTAAGGAAGCATACGGAGCTGTTTCCAAGGGAGAAGTCACTCTATTATGATAAGCATTAGCGTTTTATATTTCTTTTACTTACAATTCATGTATTTCGTACCTTTGATTATTGAATTGATTTGCATGATTAATATGACCGGCTAAGCACCTTTTGGTGCTAGCCTATTTATGATTCCTTAATTGTTTTGTTTGCGTTTACCTTTACTTCCGTACATTTATTTCTAAGTGTATGCATGCATAGTTCATTGGGTGCTACCCTTGGTTCGGTAGTTTTGAATGGCGGTAGAGGCCAATTGCTTAGGAGATATGACCAACTGACCCTAGGTGAACAGACTGAGACGGGAAGGGTAAGATATGACCAACTGACGACCCTTTCTACTTGTGCGAATTGACCAACTGATCACCTATCAATTGGATGAACATAAGAATTAGGGGGTGTAGTGTCTAAGTTCCTAACGGCCGGGCACTCACTATTATGAATCTAGCATGTAGCGGTACTTAATGACTTGGCTTAGGGGACCAGGAATAATAGGACTTATGACGGTGCGCCTGATTTCTCCTATGGTGGCATCTTTGCTGATAGGTTAGGGTGAATTGACCAAATGCTGTCCTCTCGAATTTGACCCCACCTAAAGTAATTGGAAGTAAATAGACGTAGACATAACTAGCTAGGAAGATTAACTAGGTTAGCACCACTTCTCTCTATTGAACCATTTATCTGCTTTTATTTATTCTATTCTGCATTAGTAGTTAATTAATTTAATCTCTATAGAAACAACTATTATTCTGTGACAATTAGACTTAGTAATAATCCAACACACATAGCTCTTGGGAAGACCTCGGCTTTACCGTTTACTACACTACACACGACCGGGTATACTGCCCGTTAGTGCACTAGGGTAAACCATAGGTATAGCGAGATACTATAAATATTAAGACCTGTTCAGTAAAACCTGCGTCAATCACCCATCAAATCCCCACCTTAGGTCACTCTTTTGGAACTCCTTAAGATTCCAACAAGATCTCAACAAACCAATCAAAAAGAGCTAGTCTTTTTGACACCTCCAACTTCTCCAAACACAATTTTCAAAGACCTTGAAACCTCACCACCTTTAGCTCCCATTGTGTTACAAGAACATCTAGCTTCTTTTCCACCACCACTTCCAAACATTCCAAAATTTGATCCGTATTTTCCAACTTTTCCACCACAACTTCCGCATCTCACAAATCAAAGTAACACGGAAAACTTCCGCACTCATTACCCACATCACTTACATTGTGAACATTGCCAATCCACTAGGTATCTTGCAATAGAAATTAGGGAAGAAATGCGAGTCATACTTAACCTCATCCTTGATCGCATCAACATCATCACTCATCAAAACTTCCATCCATAACCTTATGCAAGCATGGAAGGAATCATTTTTTTCCTTTTAGTATTTCTCTTTTGAGTCATTTTTAAGAACAAGTCTTGTTCTTAGTTTTACATGCTTGTATGTGGCATAAATACCACTACATTTTGTTGTTTTATTACAAGGCCTTGTTTACATACCTTGGCTTCCAATCTTGATTCTCGTCAATCACAAGATTATTTATGCATGTTACTACTAACCCTTTCTTTGTAGGATTTTTTTTTCTCACTTGACGCCCCATTCTAGGGGGAGCTACCGTCAAGGGGGAGTTTGAGATACGTGGACTATTTTTCCACTCTTTATTTATTCGTTAGGGTAACTTTTTGTTTCGACAAAAAGGGGGAGAAGAATTAAAACTTAGGCTTTCAAAACATACATCTAATCTTAAGTTTTAGTCATCATAACATTATGTTTTGTCATCAACAAAAAGGAGGAGATTGTTAATACAAATAAACCGCAAAAATGTTTATTAATATTTAGCGATCTCTTTGTGTTTTGTTTATAACAAATATAATGTTATCATAAGTAAAATTATAAGGATACATTTTACTTTTGTAAAGCATTTACATATAGTCATTTAATACAAATTGTTATAATAAATCATTTGTTGTAATAGTTTATTAGGATGGGTAAAAACCACAACCCATGAACCATACCCATGGAGCATATCCATGACCCATGGTATTAACCCATGATTCATTGACTAGATGCATTGCATCTATTAGATACATTATATCTAAATAATTAACGATGGACCAATCCATAACCCATGACCCATGACCCATAACCCACGGGCAAACAGGAGCGTCCCACAGATCCCTGAAGTTACACTAGACGGATCCCTTAAGCAAGGGATCCGTGGGATCCGTCCAATAGTGGCAAGATTTTGCCTATAAATAGAGAGCCATTTCTTCATTTTTACTCACCCCTCTTCTTACTAACTATCTCATATATTCTTATACTCTTCTAACAAAAGATCACTTGATCTAAAGAGTTGTTCTTCTTTCTTCTATTGTAATTCTCATATAGTTCCTTCTCTAAGGCGAGATCACGAGCATTCCACACGTCATCCAAGCAAGGGGTAATTGATTGATTTGTTCCTCTACAATATTTCTACAAAGAAAGATGTTGTACTTGATATTTCACATATTTGTTGTGTAATAGTCGTGTTGGTTTGGTCCTCCTGTTCTGCACTTGTATTTAGCTTTGTACTTAGGAAAAGGTGTAAGCAACGTTGAGAAGGCTTCTCCGCCAAGTTGAAGGAGTTTGTTGACATAGTGCTTGAACTCTCGAGTAGGTGACTCGGGGAGTGGAGTAGGGCAAGGAAGGTGTCCTTGTAGCCGAACCACTATAAATCGGTTGTGTCATTTCTATCCCTTACTTTACTTTCTTTATTTGCATTACTCTTAGATCTATACTCTCTCTTCATCCATACTATTTCACACAACATAGAATCTAAAGTTTTTGGAAACTAACTTAAAATAAGCAAAACTATTCAACCCCCCCCCCATCTAGTTTTCCACAAAATCCTTATAGAACACAAAAATCTTATTCATCACATAAAATACTCCTTTTTCCTTATCCTTCTCATTCCTATAGTAGACCGATAGCTTAAGTTCCTTTTCATCATTGGATAGTGATGAAAATTTCTCAATCTTAAATGGCATTTGGTAAGCTATGTCATCGGTCTCATCCTTGAATCTAACTATCCCTAACGACGGATCATAAGTCATCCCAGTGTTTTCTATGAATGTCTTTCCTATAAATACGTGGTACAAGCTAGGATCTATGGCCGTACTAATATCCTCCACAATCACGAAATCCGTAAGGTATGTGAAACTACCTATATAGACGGGCAATCCCTTAACTCTACCAAAGGAAATTACAACTAACTCTAGGATCATCAAGGTCTTGCCTATTTGGGATAGGTTTCTTCATCACCCAATTATAATATGTGCTGGTCATGATGTTTATTAGGGATTTGCGATCAATGTAGGCCTTTGCCACGAAAAGATGTCCTATGCAACAAGGTACGTTGAGATTTCTAGGATTTCCAAAGATGATTCGTGGGCTTCTCCTAACATACTTGTGACCAAGGTTGCATACTAGGTGTGGGTGGCATGAAAGTTCTTCTTCTGTAGGAAACTTATTAAAGTATTCATCACCTACTTCATCTACTAGGGTGATGGCATTGACGAATTGAACATGCTTGGATAAAGAGGGATCCCTTGTTTTGAAGTACTTGCTTGGGTCCTTAATTTTCACACCAGAAGCTTCGGGAGAATGAGTCAAGATGGCATTAACCTTTTCGGTGGTATTCCTATCACTATTGGTCATGGCTTTCAAAAGGTTATCTATCTTCCTATCCATCTCGGCTTGTTGTTGGTTAAAGTGGTCCGAAAGCTTGGCTATTTGAGCTTCTTAGGATGTAACTAGGTGTTGCATTATCCGTTCTATGCTTTGTTGACTAGGGCCGTGAGAGTGGGACCATGGGGAATCATTAAAGGTGAATTCTTTGGTTTGTCCCCAATTATAGTCGGGTTTTCCCCTCCATGCTTCTCAAGCATCGTTGAAAGTCCTAGGTCCAGGTGTTGTGGGGAATCTCCCTCCCATTCCATTGGTACGCGAGCATGCGTAGTCCATAGAAGTTGTTCGAGGAGTCTCGTGCAAGTACGATTGTCATGGAGACCACTACATATCTCACACAAGGAAGAGACCTTGTTCACTTGGCGTGAAGACTTAGGATTATCGTAGGAGCTCATCAGGAATTTGACTTGATCTTCAAGTTCAAGCATCCTACGATTGGAAGTTTGTGAGTCAATGGGAGGCAAGGAGATTGCCTTGACGGTTTTGGGCAACTCACGGGGGTCATTCCAACTTTTGTTGTCATTGAGAGCAAGGTCCTCTATTATTGTACCCCACGATTCTTCCTCGTTGAGTTCACTAAGTGTGCCACTGACCGCTTGGTCGATGGTTTGCCTAGTTGAGAAGTTGACATGATCGTAAAAGATTTGGACTTGAAGCCAAAGATCGATGCCGTGATGAGGGACTTTATGGAGTAAGTCCTTGAATCGAGTCCATGCCTCGTAGAGAGTTTCGCCTTGATGTTTTTAGAACATCAAGATGTCATTCCTAATTTTGGTAGTTATCCCCAGTGGGAATAATTGGGCTAGGAAATGAGTGGTGAGATCATCCCAACTTGAGATGGATCCGGCGGGAAGTCGCTCAAGCCAATTACTATTTTGGTCCTGTAGAGAGAATTGGAAGAGACGCAAGCGCGTGGTCTCCCGTGTGGTAGAATCAAGGTCGATGGTGTCAACGATTTTAAGGAATTCCTTGAGATGCTGATTAGGATCTTTGGAACGAAGTCAATAGAATGCACATCCGTTTTGCACCAACCGGATGGTGTTGGATCGCAGGGCCGTAGTTTGAGTTTGATCGAGGAGCTCAATGGTATTCCTATAGCCATGGTGTCTTGGTCTAGAGTATTCACCAAGAGTACGGCCTCTTGGAAGGTCAATAGGTGGTGGGTTATCACATTCCATGATGAAAAGTGATGGGGTTACGAACAAAGTCACGAAGAAGGGGGATAGACTACAAGGAAACTAAAAATTGAGAAAAAATCTTACTTGATAGGAATCAAGCAAGGGAACCTAAATGAGATAAAAATCTAACTAGCTATTCTATTCCCCGGCAGCGGCGCCAAAAACTTGATGCGTGTACGAAGCGCGTTCGAGGTTGTTAGGACCGAAAAGAATAATGATTTATGTGGTTTGGAGGTCGGGGTTGGTGGAAGAAGATGAAGATCTTCATCCTTTTAGTGAGAGAAAGTAGAGAGAGGGATGAGAAGATAAGGATAACTTTTATTGATAAGAACAAACACACACTAACCAAATGCTTCACCTCACCCCTCATGGAGAGTCATGAGGGGTATATATAGGCCCTATCTTTGCCACTTAAACGATACTAGTACCTAAGGGCAAAGTATACTACGCGTCTAGTCCAATTCACGTAAGTGACGTTATCTTTATAAAAAGCGAGGCTAACAATCTCCTCCAAGATAGCGTCACACGTGAATGGTTACAATGAGACCTATAAATACAAAACAAAGTAAATTACAATAATAATGAACAATGTTGACTTTCTTGAAGCCTTGAGAGTCTCGTAGTCTAGATCTTTGAGGCAAACTTGAAGTTCTCCCTTCCGATGACCTCGGCAAATGATCTTCTTGTAGCTCAGAACTTCAAGCATGTGAACGGTCTAGTTAGGTTATTACTTCCTCCTAACTAGTGAGCCTTTTTTCTTTCTATGCTCCCTCCTGAACCGACAACTCTCTTCTAACACGTCTTTAATCTTGACATAGGAGAAAGTAAACTCTGAAGCCTGGTTGTCGTTCGGGAACATCATAACAACATAACTCACTTAGTATTGCATCCAAGTTGGTAAAAAGCCCCGATGTACACCACTCTACTTCTCCTTCTTGAGCCTTAAGCAAAAATCCTTCGTAATCCAAACACGGAAGATGAAATACCAACTTCTCCCTCCCGATGGTTGCGAGCTATCGGAATCATCATAATGTTGCATACATACCGTATTACCTTCTTGATGCAATATTAACATCATAGCTTGATCAAAATTCCGTGAGAATATGTTGCAGAAATACTCTCAATAATTTTCTCAAACCAACCTTTAATCGAACCTCCTTTGAATTCACCGGCTAAATGTAATGACCACATATGGAGATAGCCCGATACGACTAACTTGAAAAAGAAGTAAGCATCCCAACTTGTGACTTCTCGCTTGTTCTAAATTTTTGAACAATCCAGCACTTTGTGTGACACCTTGAGCACAACAACGTAACTCCTTAAAGTGATGGTTACACACCGTAATACTACAACGTAACTCCTTACCAGTTATAACTAGATTTTCAAATTTCATAATGTGCTCCAACAAATTATCTTGAGACATGCATCCAACCAACCATCATCTCAAAGATAAAGAAGTCCACCCGTGGAACGTCACGTCAATTTCTCGTCAATAATACCGTACAAGAACTCCGTAGTCATTTTCAAATTTCACGCAAGCCGTGAATTATGTATCCTTCCGTGAAAATATTACCATACCAATAATACCACTCAATATACCACTTATCAAAAAAATGTATCTAAATTTGAAAAATTCGGATGACACATTTTTATGCCATAAGTCTGTTTCAACGTTTCAATGTCATCGCTCAGTCCAAATATAATTTCATCAGCCCAAATATTCGGATAGAGTTGTAACAAAGAAGCCCAACAATGCAGTCCATAACCCAAAGCAAATCCTGATCCAAACTCAAAACTTGAAACCGGTAATATAAAAACTAACACTCTCAACCTAACCCTAACACACATATCACAAATATATCGCCCCCTCCTAACCTTTTACTCTCACCACACCAAATCTCTAAATAGTCTGGTCTCAGCTCCAATAAATCCCACTTATAATATTCTTCAATCCAAATGAACATATTCTTAACCTTCCTCTAACATGTGAATTCATGAGATGCTCAATCCGAATCAAGAAGTTAATGAAAGTTCTTCAAGATCCTTTGAAGGGGGTCTCGGGTAGGTTTTCTATGTTTTACGTTTTGCTATTGGTCATGAACGAGACAAAGGTGAGAGGAATAACACACTTTGTTATTATCTCTTATCCTTTTATTCGAATATTATCGAAGTAAGATCGATGAGGAAGTTGATTCACTTGAAATAATCCTAAAAAGATTACAAACAAAATGAATCAAATATGAGATTACGTTTAATTTTCAGTTTTTGATATGAGTTGAGTGTATGATGAGAGTTGGGGAGTGGATGTGGTAGTAGTTGTGATAGGATAAGTTGCGAATGGATGTTGTTGGTTTACAGTTGTTGTGTCGGATCCTCTTTTGAAAATCATACGGACCAATGATGTGAGATACTGAGGTCGTGACCTTTTTGGTATATGGTATTTGATGTTTGTGGTCATGGTCTTAGAATTTACGCGCAGCTTTTTCTCATTTCTGCTCATTAATTTCTTACGTGTAACATGCTTATGCGTAGGCATACGCGTAACATCTTATGCGTAGCCTATTCTTACGCGTAAGCCTAGGCTTATGCGTAAGAGCATATGCATAACTTTTCATACGCAGTACTCTCACGACTCACGCGTAACACCTCTGTAGATTCCCCTTATGCGTAGAAAAAGGGTTTCGACCCTTTGACTTTTTCTGGTGAGTTTTTCCGACCAAGATATCCGACCAATCTTCATACTAACCCAGAAACATCATAAAAGATGCTTCTTTTGACTGTTTTGACCACTGAATCTGACGGTTTGACCACATATGTTCCACGTTATATGGTACAAAAAAGACATAATAGATGCTGTTTGGACCAAATAATGACCAAGACAGATATGAACATGAATAAAGCAGGACATTTTTGACAAAAAAGTAAGATACAAAAGAGATCTGTTATAAACTGTTAGTACCTAAAAAATAGGAAAAAAATTTTCCGACCTCAAAAAGATTGTACAAAACAGCTTACAACAATATTCGACACCCACATAAATCAATAAAACATAACCTTGGCTCGTTATACCAATTGTTAGGACCGGAAAGCATAATGATTTATGTGGTTTGGAGGTCGGGGTTGGTGGAAGAAGATGAAGATCTTCATCCTTTTAGTGAGAGAAAGTAGAGAGAGCGAGGAGAAGATAAGGATAACTTTTATTGATAAGAACAAACACACACTAACCAAATGCTTCACCTCACCCCTCTTGGAGAGTCATGAGGGGTATATATAGGCCCTATCTTTGCCACTTAAATGATACTAGTCTCTAAGGGCAAAGTATACTACGCGTCTAGTCCAATTCACGTAAGTGACGTTATCTTTATAAAAAGCGAGGCTAACAGAGGTCAAAGGAACTTCCTTTCCTTCAAGCAAGTTTTTCAACCACCTAGGCAGTGAACCTAATCGTTGTAGTGTAGTATTGGGTAAGCCTCGGGGATTGATATCGTTCTCTAGCGGAATAGGAATGCTAGCAAGAAATGTATTACGCTAAGGTGGGAGTTGAGGATGATTCTTTTTTTTTATCTTTTATTGGTTTTTTAGAAATCTAAGGTAAAATCTCGGGGCAATTGGTTTGGGGGTGGTACTTCTACCGATTACTTCTACTATCTAACTATCTAATACTACGGGTAACTATGTCTATTTGATGTGTGCTCGTATGATGATTAAAAATGTGTTTACCTAGATACTATTACTCCTTAGTTATCTTTTATTGGTCGGTTGCATTGTCACACCTTATTTTAACGCGTTGTATTCCTAAGGTCGCAGGAATGCGTGTGCCCTAACTCTTTGAGGTTACCTTTGGGTTTAGCCTACAAAATCCGCAAGTCCTTAAACTATTTCATTCATAAGCCTCACTTTCACAAAGAATATTCAGGCATTAAACACAAAAATTGATGCCTAGTTGCACTCCTAAGCCAATAACAATTAAGATAAGAGACAACCTAACAATAATTAAAAACTAGGCACTACAAGAAAAGTGGTTTTTTAGGACCCCCATAAGCGTCATAAAATGGTACTTTTTAGGACCTTTCATTTAATAGGACCAAGGATGAAAGCGTTTCATGTAAGGCGGTTGTAATAGGTCCAAAGCGTCCTAACCCTTATGAAACCAATTTTATGGTCGTATTATATGTCTATGAACAACACAAATAGCGTCCTAATAAAACCATATTAGGACACTTTTACAATGTTTTAACATGTGATTACCTACTTTTAATCTTTTGAGACACATAAAAGCGTCCTTAAAAGTATTGTTAGGACGCTTATGATGTAACATCATAGCTATTTTAGCAACCAAGAAAAGGGTACTAATAACTCAAATAAGATTATGATACCAATTTTATGGTCGCATTTTAGGTCTATAAACAACACAAATAACGTCCTAATAAAACATATTAGGACACTTTTCCAATGTTCTAACATGTGGTAACCTACTTTTAATCTTTTGATACACATACAAGCATCCTTTAATGTTAATTCTAGGCGGTTATCATATTCCATTATAGTTACTTTAACACCATGAAAAGGGTCCTAATATCCCAAATACGATTATGAAACCAAATTTATGGTCGCATAATATGTCTATGAACAACCAAATAACGTCCTAATAACAACATATTAGGACACTTTTACAATGTTGTAAAACGTTGTTACCTAATTTTAATCTTTTGATACACATACAAGCGTACTTAAAAGATAATTGTTAGGACGCTTATCATATACCATTATAGCTATTTTAGCACCAAGAAAAGGGTTCTAATATCTCAAAGAAGACTATGAAACCAATTTTTGGTCGATAAAATGTCTATTAACAACCTAAATAACGCCCTAATAACAACATATTAGGACACTTTTACAATGTTAAGTTAATTGTTAGGACGGTTAATAAGTTTAATAGGATAGGACGCTATTTTCAAAGTCCGGACAAGTCATATGATAGGACACTATTTTCACCATGCACACTCTATTATTACGATATGAATAAAACATCAACTAAATATTAAATGAATAAAACGAAATTGTATTTCAAATTAGCAATTGTCATAACAAAATCACTAAACATAAATAAGGTAGACAGAATCTAACATAAAGTCTGTTAACATTAAACAATAAATTAACGCAACAAGAAGCTTAGTCCGTGGTCATCATGCATCATCTCTCTCAATCCTCACGGACCACCTACAAATAAACACCCATGTATAAGCATTAAGCTCCATGTTAGTAAAATTATTGGTATCACAAGATTAACAAAGACATACCGAGATAAAGGGACAAGGCCATGCTATGGTTGCACCACCACAGTCTTCAATTGTGGCAAATAACCCATAGGGTCTCACCAACACTTCATCTCTTTCTGTTGGTACTTGAACGTTTACCTCACACCATCCTCGTCAATCTCTCGTACCACCAACTATATCATTTGGGTTCAAGCTCCTCACCCATCCTTTTGCTATAGTCTCGGTTGAGTTTAGAATGCTTTTAAGGAAAACTTCATCCCCACCTAGATTTGAGTTTTCGCCAACAAACATTTATCAATTTATAGTCAAGACACATGTATTAGGTTAAATGATGTATCTTGTATGGAGGCTGGGTATACAAAGGAGGTCAAAATTGATCGTATATCGTGGAGCTGATGCCCTCGTGCTGAGGCAATGGTTAGCCCTACAGCCACTTTGAACTATCACCTAAGACAGAGAAAAATCATAAAATAAGCTAACTGTGGGATTCAAAAGCTTAGATGGGGAATTTCAACATGTAAAAATCTCAAGACTTGAATCTCAACACAAAATTCACAAAAAATTCTCCCAAGATCCGAAGTTTCGACTAACATACCATTTTGACTTTTTGATTTTGAACTTAAACTTTGACTTTAATGAAACTTGTTTGATCCGTATGCACTAATTATGATTATTTAAGCTATGATAACACTAATTTAAGATACATGAACAAGATTTAGACCAAGTGGGTGAGATTTGATCCTCACATGTCCCAACAATGGACTGTGAGAGTGAAGGTAATTTGATTTTGACTTTCTCTAGTTCAAACATTGGTTTTATAGTTTTACTAGTTCTAATATCACCTAAAGGTCATAGTGTGCATAAACAAGTGAAAAGGCAACTACCACAGTTGAAACAACACAGAACCAAACACCCCTTAATAACCGAGTTAACAAATTTAAAAGGCAAATGAGCAATCTAAATCATAATTCTGATACATAAGCTTGTAGCCTAGGTTCATTAGCTATCAAAGATAAAATAAGCTATAACAACTAGAAAGGAACGATTTATAATAGAAACATACCCGTAAGCGTGGAGGTTCATTGGTTACAACAGGAGAATCTTGTGAAGTAAGAGGTGGAACAATGGAACTATCCTTCACCCATTCTTCTCGATAACTGGGCTCGTAACTTTTCATTTTCACTAGTAAGTTCTCCATTTCTAGACTTCAATTCGTTGTTTTCTTTATGACATGCTAAACGACTTGGTATTACACCCCAACAAGCGTAAGCACTAACACCTAGACCATACATGCATGCATCACCATTTCGATCTTTACCCATAATCAGAAAAATATCATCCGGTCCAGATTATCAATCAACCCTCGGGCAGATTATCACTAAGTTGTTTCATATCATCCTGCATTTTATATAAACATGAACAACATATAGTAAAAGCATGTATTACAAAAAAAAGGCATATTGTGTTTAACTTATGCTATTAATACACTTTTGCAAACACAAAAGCATATTACTTACAATCGCTTTTGAAGTGTCATCATTTTTGGTATTTCCATCTTTGGAGAAGCATGCACTAAAAGATCCAATCGAGTTGGATCTCGTCCCAAATATGTCTGTATGAATAAAAAGAAAATGAATATTAAAAGTGGATATCCACAGGATACATTAACAATCCCACTTTCTCCATACACTTACCTTTAACTCTTCCCTTTTGCGAGCATAACTTTTTTTACCGGTTCTTTGGATCATCTTCTTTTTTGCCCGATTCACCTTGGTTTTTTCACTTAAACTCTGCAGCATGAAAGTAAAATATCATAATGGGAAATTAAGTAATGTTATTTAAAGTGGAATAGTATTTCACACCTTAGTGTTTTCTATATTCCCATACTTCACAAGCTTCTTCCATTGTTTATTTTGCACTTGCTTTGGCCTAGATCTTATTTGTTGCTTAACTGACAAAGACGGATCATGGTAGTGTTCCTTAAGTCTTGCCCTCTAGTTCTTCACCTTCTGCCCAAATGATTGCAATATCCATTTTTCTCCAGCTCCGAATATCAAATTTTGTCTAAAAATGTAATAGCTCACATTAGAAAACAAATACTTTATTCATTAACATACAAATTTAACATTGTGTACCTTTAAGAGTTCACGCAAAGCTTTTTTTTTT
This sequence comes from Chrysanthemum makinoi, assembly GCA_910596185.1. Lineage (NCBI taxonomy): Eukaryota > Viridiplantae > Streptophyta > Magnoliopsida > Asterales > Asteraceae > Chrysanthemum > Chrysanthemum makinoi. Next base: position 224,976,750 of record OU343223.1, on the reverse strand, counting down.
AAGGCCAACTTTATTCCATGGTTTATAAATCGGACAATACTTTCCACTCCTTGAAAGTGTTCCCATGAAATGAGTCAGATGACTACTTTTGTCGTTAATAGGTTGTCCGTGTTCATTAACTAAAATAGGAATTCTATCCCTTTTTTCTTGGGCCCAAACTTTTGCCATACGTGTTGGTCCTCTCTTTCTTTGCTTACAATCCAACTACAAAAAGTGAACATGATTTACAATAGATATGTATACATTTAAAATACTAAATAATTCAAATGGGCAATATCTTAGCTTGTATTTTGTCTTGTTTTAATTTAACTTTATTATATATTCTTCTTATATGACACAATATATGATATATGATTTTTTAAACGATGCAATCAAGTAGACCATGTTAACCTGTTTCATTTCGAGCTTGTGTAACTACATGGTTCTTCATTTTCGTCTAATGCTCGCCTTGAATCTCTCTCTCCGAGTAGATCATCGCCATTTGTTAAATCATTCTCATACTCCAAATCTCATTCTCCAAATCATCCATGTCTTTATCTACATCATCTTCTGAAGTAGCTTGTTGTTCAATATCTTCATTCATAGGTATGTCTTTGATATCATCATTTTCAACATCATAAAGGTCTTCATTGTTATCTATATTAAAATAATAAAAAAAAAAAAAAAGTAAAGCACCAAAACAGCTTAACCTCGAATATACACTTAATAGTAATTTAAAATCATATATAAAGTATTTGAAATTTATGTATAGTTACCATCGATCTCAACGCTCCCGTGGTCATGATCGTTGTCAATTGCAACTAAGTTTCTCTCTCGCTTGCGTTAATCTCCTCTCTGTGGACGAATTTGGTTGATCATTTCTTTGGACTTGGTCGGACTCTCTTGTACCCACTACGATTGCCTCCCTCGATCAATCTGCTGTCCCTTTGCGCATTGAGATTCAAGATGTTAGCCAACCTGAGACATTCGAGCACTCATTCTTTTTGCTAAATTTTTATATCTAGTCATGGACCGTGGAGCAATGTTTTCGATTCTGTTTCATGCAAGTATAATTGTTAGAAAACAAACATAAAGAAAATATAGTAGCCAAATTTATTATTATTACCTGACTTTTATTTGTTTGTGTAGCCGCTTCTTCGGGTTATCTTCCTCAAGATTAAGATGGAAGTCCGAACCGCATATAATCTCAGATCTTTCTCACCGTATCCGTTGGTTTTCTTTTTTCTTTTTCTTTCTTTTGTCACTCTCTACTAGACTTGTCAAAGACTTAGCAATATTTTTCACTCCCAAAGCTTGTAATCTCTGTTGGTTTTCTTGAATCCTTGTCCTTCTGGATATTTCATAATCATTCAGATTTCTGTGGTGATTTGGCGTTGCATCCTGTTATTTTCCATAACTGGTGCACAAAACAAATAAAATTAATATGAGATTGCAAAGAACAATAGTCGTTTGAGAACAACAAAACTGAAATCAAATCAAGATCATACATGTTACTGAGAATGAAATACATTATCTACAAACAAAAATAGACTCAAATCCTTCAGCCATGTCACGTAATGAAATACATTAGCTAGAAACTGATATCAAATCACTATCACTATCACTACCCAAATCCTTTGACCCAACTTTACACAGGTATACCAACATTCATTTAAATTAAACAGAGAAACTTAAATACAACTTGTACCACATCACAAATAAGCAAAGACTTATGATCACATATGAGACTCATCACAAGAGGTCAACCAAACACATACCGAACCCACCATTTCCCACACTAACAATGTATAAATGTTGATAATAACAATAATAACAATAACAATAACAATTATAATAATAATAATAATAATAACAATAATAATAATAATAATAATAAAATTAATAATAATAATAATAATAATAATAATAATAATAATAATAATAACAACAATAATAATAACAACAAGAGAGGTTTGCATTACCTGTTGAATCAGATCTTCATTCAAAAGTGAAAACCCACAATCCTTGTTTTGCTGCCCACATATACCCTAAACCAAAATTGAGATTTTAACCGTCTGTGAAAAATGATTTCCATTAATAAAATCGAATCAAATACTTGAATTCCGAAAAGATATGCTTGATTTTCGCATACCAAAAGTTATTTCGAATCAATTTTTCCCCAAAAATTTTAAGCGGTTTATGTGAACGTGGGTGTGTAAGTTTTCCCCTAATTTTTAGATTATAATTTGATTTATAATTAAATTAACTAATAGTAGTATATAGTATATGAAATGTATTATATTATCTTATATTATTGTATATATGTAATATATAAGTATTTTATTGTATGTGAAACTAAAAATGAAGTAGATTTGGCATTCGTTTTTCCGACTTCCTGGGTCAAACAACATTATCAATGTGTTGAAATAATCACTCTTTGTATCTTACTGCCCGAAATGGAGTGCTCCGAGATAGTTCATTTCTTTTACGCGGCGTTATTTAAAATGTTGCTATTTTCTTACAGACGGATTTATCCTACGCGGGTCTACGCTTTGTTAAAGCGTATCCGCATCTAGTTGACCCGAAAGATAAAGTGAGATGTAGGACAGGAAACCACACTAGAGTCATATATGCCATTGGTGCATCAATGAGACGGACATGCATGGAACCCTATGAATAATAATGAAATGGCTCGGGTTTGAAACTGGAGTCGATATCATATCATAATCAGAGTGTCATATCAAAAGGTTCATATCCAATGTTTCAAAAATCGCGAATCGGTATTTCGGGCGTCGACCACCTTGTAGGTTGTAATCGGTCAAGCGGGATGAATCGGTGATAGGGTATAATTTGATGTATAAGTAAATTAATTAATACTACCTAGTATACAGTATATGAAAAGTATTGTATTATTGTATATATATAATATATAGGTATATATAGGTATTTTATTGTATTTGAAACTAAAAACGAACTAGAGTATTACCCGGTCGTTGCTCGGGTTATCAACTAAGGGCCCGCTTGGTAGGTGGGTGTTGCTTTGGATTCGGATTTATTTGGTAAAACGTAAAGTTTATGAAATAATAACTTTGAAAATGCTAATATGAATAACTCTCAACGGATGCGGTCGCTCATTTATATCGCCAAGAGTTTTACGTAAGTCGACTTCCCATGACGTCACATTCCGGGGATGCTTTGTAGCCTATATTCTACACATATTGAACGGAGGAATTCTCCTAGGCATTTGCGAGGCCAATATACGCGAGGTGATCATAAAGTGCCGACTATTATGATTGAATGTATTGCTTTGCATGAAGTCATAGATAGGACAGTAATCCAACACGAGCCCAGAAACATAACATATCATATCATATAACAGTATAATACAGAATCGTAGATATATAGGATGCATCCATACTCCCCTGCAGATAACATAGTGGCCAAACATATACTTGAGCTCATATGAAGATTCGTCATTAAGGTTCATCAAGGTCGACAACAGGGCAATATCACCGGTTCATATGACCCAAGTGTACTGTCGGGTTGTTCGGTTAGTTTGGTTTCATTCAATTTGAAAATAATAATCATGAATATTTTAAAAATAATATTCAAATTATAACCATTTATAAAGATGGGCGTGATCTTTTTGAAATTCACGGGTTGAAAAGGTTAAACGGGTTTTTGGTTGACACAGTCAACCCTTTTTTGATACAAAAGTTGCCACATTTAGAAAAAAAGCTTAAACGGGTTAGATGGGTCGACCCAAACCCGACCCAATTAATTTATTCACAACCCGAACCTACCCTGATTAATAAACGGTTAGATGGGTCGACCCGTTTAACTAACCCGACCAAATATATTTATACTCAAAGACCGGTTACTAGTTCCTTCCTTGTTACAACTGCTTCAAACTCAAACTGAATTGGTTACACTTTGAGTCATCCCAATTAAAATAATAATCATCAATATTATGGGAACGCGTAAGTATTTCTCGACCTTTGATTTTCTGCAGTCTCTTCATTTGTCATCATTACTTGTTTTAATTATTTTATTTCTCATTAATACTCTTAATTTTTTCAGTTCATGCATCTACCCTTTATATATATGTTGGTTTTATTTTTATTTTTTCAGTTAATCCATATACTATTTTCGTTCATAACTTTTCACTATATACAACCCTAATTGAAAATGTATGCCACGCTTACCATACTTGAAGGAACTGAAAGATCTTTGTGGGTCTGAAAAGCTTCATGATTGTTTTATTTTTCTCAATATTAATGAGATACCTACGAATGAGGTCAACATGAGAAATGTTGCGGCCGTCAGAGACGACATGAGAATGCAAGTGGATACGAGAACAGAACGAATTATGGAGGTGTTTTCTTTGAATACTGATGAAGAAATGGTAGCTGAGGATGTTTATGATTCAATGCATGAAGTCCAGCTCATTGAGAGGCGATTGGTTGAATCTCTTGCAAGTGTTGTCGCTGATTTTCAGAGGTTGACAACATTGAAGAAGGAGACCATTAAGATTCTGGAGAAGTATGATGAAGAATGAAGGTAGTTGTTGGGTCTTTTTGTGGTTTTTGTGTCTGATGGTCTCATGTTGTTGGGTTATGTAATTATTTTGATGAAAACTTGTTATGTATTTTGGGTGAAGGGGATGGTTTGTGAACAATGGTTTCTGAACAATGGTTTAGGATAACTTATTATGGTTAATATTTCAATGGTATGTGCATATTTATGTTTAATGGCCGTTTGTTTTGTTATGTGTTTTGATGATAATCCATATGTGCTTATGTTGATAATCGGATTGTTAGTTGTTATTGTTAAATGTTGGTTGCTTTTGTTTATATGTGTTTAATTTAGCCTAGTACAAGCTTATGTATCAGTATTATGATTTAGATTGATCATTTTCCTTTTAAATTTGTTAACTCGTTATTAAGGGTGTTTGGTTCGTTGTTTCAACTGTGGTAGTTGCCTTTTCACTTGTTTATCGCACACACTATGACCTTTAGGTGATATTAGAACTAGTAAAACTATAAAACCAAAGTTTGAACTAGAGAAAGTCAAAATCAAATTACCTTCACTCTCACAGTCCACTGTTGGGACATGTGAGGATCAAATCTCACCCACTTGGTCTAAATCTTGTTCATGTATCTTAAATTAGTGTTATCATAGCTTAAATAATCATAATTAGTGCATACGGATGAAACAAGTTTCATTAAAGTCAAAGTTTAAGTTCAAAATCAAAAAGTCAAAATGGTATGTTAGTCAGAAACTCAGATCTTGGGAGAATTTTTGTGAATTTTGTGTTGAGATTCAAGTCTTGAGATTTTTACATGTTGAAATTCCCCATCTAAGCTTTTGAATCCCACAGTTAGGTTATTTTTATAATTTTTTCTCTGGCTTATGTGATAGTTGAAAGTGGCATGCAGGGCTAACCATTGCCCTGCACCAGCATCACTCAAAACCCCAACTTTCCATGTGCCTTAGCTTCTTCATTAGTGGGCCACATAGTGAGCTTATTGGTTTTTTTGAAATCCAATAAGCTCATCTATAATGTTCAGGGCTTATTTCAAACTTTTGAGCTTATTAGATAGGTCTGCAGATAGCTTTTTGTTTGTCCAAGTCCACCCATACACTGAAAGTGATCGTGTTGACCACCCAAGTTCAAGCCCTCATCAAGTGCTTATCTGTGGGACCCAAACCTTTAGTCCTAGCTTTTTAGAAACCTCAATAAGTCACCTTTTCATATCAAGTCTCACTTTGGATTCCTGTCAACCCTAGTGGGACCCACAAGGGCTGCAAGGTTGTTGGTTTTGGCCTGTTTGGCCTGTGATATTTGATCAAGTGATTATTCTGGTCTATAGCTTATTCCTTTAGCTTATCTGGTAGTGTTTAGCTTAATCTAGTTACTACTAATGTAGTTACAGCTTATTTAGCTTATTATAGCTTATTTGTAACTTATTATTCCTTTAGCTTATCTGCTTAAGGGGTGTTTGGCTCAAATTTTATAAAGTGTTGGGAGAGGCAAAGAAACCACTATATCCTGGGTGTAAGTTATCAGTTCTTTCTTTTATCATTAGACTATTTCATGGTAAGTGTGTTGGGAAATGTAGTGATAATGGTTTCAGCAAGATGCTAGATACAATGAGGGAAGCCTTCCCCGATGCTTCTATACCAAAGGCATTGTATGAACTAAGGAAGATAATTCAAGAGTTGGGACTTAGTTATGATAAAATTGATGCATGTCCTAATGATTGTATGATGTACTGGAAAGAAAACATTAATAAAACAGAATGTGATATATGCCATACGTCAAGGTATAAAGCAAGTGAAGATGATTGTGCAGATGAGTCAACCACAGCTGATACAAGTAAGAATATTGGAGCAAAGGTGTTAAGGCGTCATTTTCCCATTCTTACCACGATTGCAAATGTTATTTATGTCATCTAAAACAGCCGCCTCCATGAGATGGCATGAAGAGAGTCGCACGAAAGATGGTTACTTAGGACATCCTGCAGATTCCCGGCATGGAAAGCATTTGATTTTAAGTATGATAAGTTTGCCAAAGAATCTCGTAATGTTAGGCTTGGTTTAGCGAAAGTGATGGGTTTAACCCTTTTGGAACAATGAGTGTTTCTCATAGTACATGGCCTGTTGTTTTGATGCCATATAATCTACCTCCTTGGATGTGCATGCGGAAACCTTATTTCTTTCTAACGTTACTTATACCCGCCCATCTGCTCCGGAATAATATAGATGTCTATATGGAACCGTTAGTTGCTGAGCTAAAGGAGTTGTGGGATCGTAAAGGAGTAGACACTTATGATGCATCAACAAAAAGTAACTTTCGGATGCTTGCTTGTTTGTTATGGACGATCGTGACTTTCCCTGCTTATGCAAATTTATCCGGATGGAGCACCAAAGGTAAACTTGCATGTCCTAACTGCCATAAACATACAAAATCAACACGCTTGAGTCATGGCAAAAACAATGTTTTATGGGACATCGTCGATATTTGCCTACTGATCATGCTTTTAGAAGAGATACAAACTCTTTTGATGGCACAGAAGAACGAGACAGCAACCCCGGCTTAACAGACAAGAAGTACTTGATGAGTTAGATGGTTTTGAAGTTAAATTTGGAAAACTTGTGAAGAGCAACCCAGATTTACCTTTTAATTGGAAGAAGAAAAGTATTTTTTTTGAGTTACCGTACTGGAAAGATAACTTGCTACGCCATAATCTAGATGTAATGCATATTGAGAAGAATGTTTGTGACAGTGTCTTTGGAACGCTAATGAATCTAGATGGGAAGACCAAGGATCATATAAAAGCACGCCTAGATTTACAAGAAATGGGCATTAGACGTGAACTTCATCCTATAGTTCAAGATAACAATAAATTTTATTTGCCACCTTCTTGTTTCTCAATGGATAAAAAAGAGAAAGATATTTTTTGTCGTGTGCTTAAGAAGGTGAAAGTTCCAGATGGTTATGCAGCTAATATATCAAGATGCGTAGAGTTAAAACCTCCAAAACTGTTTGGACTTAAAAGTCATGATTGCCATATTTTGATGCAGCAGTTGCTTCCCATTGCCTTGCGAAAGGTGTTGCCTAAGCACGTGCGTATATGTGATGAAGCTATGTCGTTACTATAAACAATTATGCGCAAAGGTTCTTAATCCAAATGATTTGGTTCAAATGGAAACCGAGATTGGAAAAATACTTTGTGATTTAGAAAGGATTTTTCCGCCATCATTCTTTGATGTCATGGTTCATCTTTCGGTTCATCTTGCTTCAGAGGCCAGATTAGGAGGGACAGTTCATTACCGTTGGATGTATCCAATCGAGAGGTGCACATTACTATTATAGTAAATACCTTTATTAACAAATATTATTGAATCTAAAATTATTGGTTTTGATATCTCAGGTATTTAGCTATATTAAAATCTTACGTATAAAACAGAATAACCCGAGGGTTCCATTGCAGAAGGATATCTAGCTGAAGAGTGTGTGTCGTTTTGTTCATTGTACTTATCCAGTGATGTTGAGACCGTACATAATAAGACAAGTCGAAATAATGATGACGATGGTTATGAGGATGTTTTACCTATCTTTTCTATGGCGGGTCGACCGATTGGTGCTACAAAGGTAGAAATGATGGAACTTGACATTTTGGCTAAAGCACATTCATATGTGTTGTTCAATTGTAGTGAAGTTGATGAATTTCGAACGTAAGTAATTATATTAGTTGTGAGTTTCATAAATTATATTATACGATTAATAGTTGTCGTTGTTATCATCATTATCATCTGTTAACACTGCAGTGAACATCTGCCGTTGGTTCATCATCAAAATCGGAGAAAACGTAAGCGTGACATTCAACGTTTACATAGTGAGACTTTTGAGTCGTGGTTTCAAGATCATGTAAGGCATATACAGTGTTTATTACTTTTGAAAAATAATTATAATGACATAGCATTTTCGACCTACTAATAACAAAACAATTAACACATCTTGCCTTATTTCAGGTTGAGGAGCTACATGCTATAGGGGATCACAGAATCACAGAAAGTCTAAGGTGCTTGGCAAGTGGTCCATCTGAGTATGTGAAAAATATAAGGGATTTATCATAAATGGTTTCCGATTTCACACAAAAGATGTAGAACATAATAGGAAAACACAGAATAGTGGGGTTACTCTTCAGGCCATGACAAACAGTTACTCGAGTGCTACAGATAACAATCCTATCGCGGGAGATGTAGCTTACTACGGGGTTTTGAATGATATAATTGAGTTGGAGTATGGTATTGACAAGAAAGTAGTTTTGTTCGATTGTGATTGGATTTCGAATGGTTCAAGGAAAAAAGAAGATGACAACGGGTTTACTCTATTGAATTTTGAAGGATTGAAGGCTCATAACGAGCCTTTTATACTAGCTTCTCAAGCACATCAAGTATTTTACGTTGCAGATAGTGTTGACAAAGGATGGCTAGTTGTGATCAAGACATGACATGTTTATGACATGGATGAACAAACAAGTCTTGATGACGTGGAAACACATTTGCAGGGTGACTCATTTATGTGTCCTCAACATGACGAAACAATGGATATTGAATTGGTTATAGGTGGTTTCGATGGAACCGTTGTGGACAACAATGACTTAGTTATTGCCGATGAAGAAGATCCAGTTGAAGAAGCTTAATGATTTCAATTAGCTAAATAATAATAGTCCCTGTTTTTATGTAAAATTAGTTGTTAAGAATCAATGACAATCCTCATTACTGTTTGTATAACTCTTTCTTATACAACCATGCTTAAGGGGTGTTTGGCTCAAATGGGTCAAACGGGTCAATATGGCTTATCACTGTTTGGCTCAAATGCCCATATTAAGAGCTTAATTTCTGCTTATTCACTGTTGTTTCTCTTCTGTGTTTTGTTTCCTTTAGTAGCTTGTACTACTGACTAGAGAATTCTGAGCTTAATTGGGATTCTAGATCTTATCTTGTTGCTTTAATTTGGTATGCTAATCACCCCATTAGACTGAGATGCCCCACTCAGTCATATTTGTTTTTTAATCAAGCCTAGTTTATTTTGTGAGTGCAATTATGGCTTAGTATAGTACAGCAATAATGCACCAAATTAACCATTATCATTGATAGATAAGGACAATACAAAGACAGATAACCCATACATAACTTCCAAAATATTGAGACATATAACAATACAAAGACAGATAACACATTATCCTGATGGTTTTTTGACTCCAAATGTCTTCTTTTTTATTGCATCCCAAGTAACATTGTTAGCAAGACCTAACACTTGTATCCTTTTACCAGGAACTTGTTCAACATTTTTGCCTTTTGACTTCTTGCCTTTTGACTTTTTGGCTTCTTACTTTGTTAATCCTTTGAATTTCCAATTAGGTGGAAAGTAATCAGCCCAAGATGATTTTGAGCTTAACTCATCTTCACAGCTTGACATAGGTGATGATTTTGAGCTTCAAATGGTTATCACTTCTGCAACCACATCCAAGAAAACGCCTTAAAGGGAAATCAATTGTCCGCGAAGTCTGCCTAATTACTGGTGTTCACAATGTGTTGGTGGTGATGGCCGATTACTTCTATTTGAGGAGGAAGACATTTTATGTTTTTATTTATTTAGGGTTTATAATTGGGGAAAAATAATAGGGGAAGTATTATTATAATAAGGATTTAGTGGAAATCCTACATGGCATAAAACTAATGTTTAAATAAAACTTTTGTGAATAAGCGTTTCATAAAACTGATATTTTACGACTCAAATATCAAGTGTCCTATTATGGTGTATCAAGTTTTGATACCCAAGTATCAAGTGTCATACTAACTAATGTTTAAATAAAACTTTTGTAAATAAGCGTTCTAAAAAACTGATGTTTTATGACTCAAATAAAGGAGTGTTCTATTATGGCGTAGGATAATAAAACCACAACAAATAAGCGTACTATAAAGGTTAATGTTAAAAGACACAGTTGTCAAGGGTCCTGTTAATTTGTGTTCAAATAAAACTTTTGCAATTAAGTGTTCTATAAAACTGAATAAGCGTTATAAAAAGCGGATGTTTTACGACTCTAAAAAGATGTGCCATATTGTGGTGTATCATAAACAAACCATTATGAATAAGCGTTATATAAAGGTTAACGTTATAAGACGCTATTGTCAAGGGTCCTATTCACTTTTCTTATCAAAAAAACGTTTGCGAATAAGTGTTCCATAAAACCGATGTTTTATGACTCAAATATCAAGTGTCTTATGATGGTGTATCAATCTATGGGACCCAAGTGTCAACTGTCATATTAAGTTATGTTTTAATAATACGTTTGCGAATAAGCGTTTTAAATAATAAATGTTTTATGGCTTATATATCAAGTGTCCTATTATGGTGTATTGTAATAAAACCATAATTAATATGCATCCTTTAAGGGTCCTATTAAGTTTTGTTATAATAAAACTTTTGCAAATAATCGTTTTAAAAAGATGATGTTATAAAACCATTGTACATAAGCGTCCTATAAAGGTTAATGTTATAATACCGACGTGTCAAAGGTCCTATTAAATTTTGCTATAATAAAACTTTTGTGAATAAGCGTTTTAACTAACTGATGTCTTATGACTCAAAACTCACGTGTCCTATTATGGTTTATTATAATACAACTATAATGAATAAACGTCTTATAAAGGTAATTTATTAGGACCCATATTTTAAGTGTCATATTAAGTTATATGATAATAGGACCCCAAATCATAGACCATCCTATTATATACCTTTTTAGGACATCGCGTAAGTAGCAAATATTTAAAAAGGACCCTAAACGCTCATATGTCCTATTAAACAGTTTTTTAGGACTCCATTATCATACCGTCCCACACAAAGGGTCCTAAAAAGCCACTTTTGTTGTAGTGAGGTTTTATAGATCCAAGCAAACACACAAGAAATTTAGCTAGACATGTTAAACAAGCAAGCATACAAACAATCAATTGAAGACATAAAACACTTATCTTGATGTGTAAAATAGGGTTTGGGACCCTAAGATAGTGTCCAAGTTGCACTACAAACGTTTAGGGTTTTTTCTCCAAAATTCTACCTCTTTAAATGCAGAAAAATCAAATTCAATATATTTATTTACAAGTGCGAAAAGATTTAAATCCTTATCAGTAACATTTGTGATGGATTGTAAACAATGCTCTTCATTGATATTTCGGACACCAGAACATCACAAGAACCGCGAAAAGATAGGCACTGAGGGGTTGTCTAGGGGTATCGTGTACTAAAAATGAGTACATCGCAAGGGTGTTTGGTAATTACTCAACCGATGTAGCCAATGTAATTATTTAAAAAGGTTTAAAACAAGGGTTATCCTAATGCCTCTTATCATTTAGTTAATCTTAACTACATGAAAGTAGTCTCACTAGCGATCTTGGAATGTATTAAAAACACGTTCTAGAATTTATATACTACCGGTACACTCATAAGCATTAAAATTGAATGCTTTTATCCTATATATCTAAAGGAAAACCTCACATTTTTTGGGTGAAATCTGAGTGGTAAAGGTTTTTGTGCTAGTCATATAACTCCTATCTATGAGACGCTTTATTAAGCCTAAAGTTATGCGCATAAACGTCATAAAAATTTTAAAATTTGGTGCTAAAATTCCCTAACAAGTATTTCTTTTAGTTTATTATACTATTACTAAGGACAAGACAAATATCAAGCGAGCAAATAGTTTCTAAGGTATCCCTTTTCTCCCTCGCTACAATTAAACTGAACATTTTCCCCAATGTTCCCCGAAAGTATCAAAGTTATGATAATAGGAAGTAAATAAAAGAGAAAGAAACTAGTACTCCCCTGATTAGCTCGGTATGATTGGTGTAGAATCAAGGTTAAATCCTCCTCATAGAAGAATAAATAAATCAAAAATAATTCTTCCATTGTATATTTATATCTTCTTGTCCAATATAACCTATAAATTCTGAGAAAACAAACAAAAGAACTCGTGTAAAATTAGCGGTAAAACTATATATAATGCAAATTTAAACTAGAAAGCGAGTAATGTTGATCCCAGTTTACACTTGTAAATATTGATCGATTATATAGCTTCCGTTAAAGAACTGTTTGATTCACTAAGTATAATTCGGAATCTAACACTTAATGATTAAGAAGAACACAAAGAATAACAAAACAAACGCTTCAATACTATTGAGATTATACGAATACTCTTAATAGTATTAAGGTTTACAACCTTGAAGCTCTAAACAAATCATACTCTAAACAATTACCTAGGACCTCCTTTTATAGATTAAGGAGTCCTATTCGGTTTTCAATAACTTTCTATACAATGTATATCTTTATAGAATCGTTTCTATGTTTATCTGATACTAAAATTTAGGTACAAGACATTCTATAAATACAAACCAACACTAATACTCCAGTAGCAGTTAAAATACTTCAGCAGTCGAAACCTTAACTCTGGTAGTATTTAGTCTTTAGCAGTAGTAACTTTACACCAGCAGCAGAAACTCTTAGTCTAGCAGTAGTTACCACTTAGTGTATTTTCTTGATCATCTTCAGGAACACCAGCAGTAGTTCAAATACACTAGCAGTAGTTCATACTATATCAGAAATAGTTATGACTTGGAGCATTCTTCAATGAAATCACCTGAGTAGTTGAAACTTATAAGAGCAGCAGTATCAGCAGTAGTGTTTTAAAACCCAACAATCCTCCCCTAAACTTGATATTTGCTTCTCAAATCATCAATTTTCCACCATAGCTTGAAAAATCACTAGGAGGATGCTTCCAAACACATTAATCTTGCTTCTTTAGTTTAGGATTGAGATATCGTTCCATGTTTTTCAACAACTGATAAGCTTAATCATCATGAAAGTAAGAATACTGAAGTTGTAGCTTTACCTTAGTATTCAACATCTGATGCACAATAGCCTTCTGATACTGTAAGGGATAATCTTTCTCTCCAAGCATGTAGATAGTCAAACCATGACACTCTAAAACATGAACTCCACTTGATTGAAATAGCTTCCGTTGCAATACAGTGTTATGTTTCAATCTACTCCACACTTTATCTTCATGGTGTGGTTCAAACATCACCTTTAAGTATCCCCAAACAACTCTCTCATATATGTTTGCTGGACTAGTAATACCAAATTTGTCTTTAAACAGCTTCCACAGAGTTACCATATCTTCTCTATCAATTTGCATCACCATTTACAGAAAACTAACAAATATTACTTTACTTACACCAGCTCTGATGATGTCCTGAAATCCTTTATCCTTATACAATCCTAATTCATAAGCAACTATTGGATCTTTGGTTTTGAGAGGAACAACATGAAGGACTTCTTCTTGATTAACTGGTACAAGTGTAGTAGTATATTCTTTCAGTTTATCTCTTTCCTGCTCATTAACATGCTCTTCTGGCTCTTCAATATGCTCTTCTGGTTCTTTCTCTTTCTCCTTTTTACCTTTTGACTTAACTGCCCTGTGCTTCTTTCCACCCTACTTAACCAACTCTTCTCTTTTCCTTTTGGAACTTCCCTCCACCTCTTCTATTGCCATATGTATAAACATATCAATCTTTCTTCTTGCAACATTGTACAACTCCTCAATTTTTCCATCATCAAAATGAACTATATCATTTTGCTTCTTGTTGTCCATATTCTTGAAGAATGTACACATATGGCTTCTTCTTTGTGCTTTGGTGGGAGCCTTGTTCCTTTTAACTTCTGCTCTTTGTTGTGCAAAGAACTTCTTTCTCTCATCGGTCATCTCTTTCAACATCCTAGTCTTTTCATCAATGGTGTACTTATCTACCTCTTCCTATTAAAGCTTGCTTGCAAGCTCCACACTAGCAGCACAGTTTGCTATTTTTGAATCCCAATAGGCCAGTAATGCAAAGGTTTTTACTTCATTTTCAGCTGCTATTCTTTTTTGTTCTAGCACTTTCTGATTATCTTCATCATAATTAGCAGCAAAATCCCTTGCAACTTGATCATCTAGTATCATCTGTTCTTCCCTAGAAAAAGGTTTTTCTTCAAGTACAAGTACAGCTTTTCCTTTGTCCTGGGATGGTGGTTGTACAATTTTAACTGGTGTAGAAGAAGGTTCTCTAATTGTAACGACCTTAATTGGTGGTTTAGACTTCTTCAAATTTAGCATTACCTTAGCCAAAGTAGTCTCATCAAGAATCTCTTCTTTACCAGCAGCAGAAATATTAGCAGTAGAATCTTCCTTTGCAGTAGTAGGAACATTCTGTGCAAAGAGATTTTCCTCTTGTGCAGCAGCAGATGCAGCAGCAGGAATATTTGTACAAGCAGTAGTTTCATTTACATCAGCAGTAGTAACATCTCCTACAACAGAGACTTTCTTCAACATTCTTTGCAATTACAACTGCTTGATTCTGATGTTCCATAATCACTTCTTTACCCAATTTATCAACCACCATAAATTCATCTTTCTCAAATTCTGCACTATCACCCATTCAACATCCAAATTACTCATATCAGCACCTTCATTATCCTGAGCCTCCCCTGAACCTGTGCTATCATTCCTCCCATGTTTGGGAGCATCCTCCCCCAAAATTGGTTCTTCAAGGGAACTCACTCTTTATGATGTGCCCACTTTATGAATCCTCCTGAGTGCATGAGTTCTTGATCTGTGTACACCTTCCAAGTATATAACTCTTCTCTTCAATGACTTTATCTTTGACCCCTAGGAAGTAGTTATTTGTTGCAAGTCAAGAACCTGTTTGGAAAACTTGGTACATATATTCATCAAATTAGTTATTTGTTCCAAACTTCCCTTACCACTTTAGGTTGTATTACCTACCCTGAGAGGTTGATCAATGGGAATATCAAACACAGCCTCATCCCAATGACAATCATCTGTGCCCCCCATGGTATCTTGGCACCTGGGGTTTTCTTCACCTGGATCAGTTCCATGGGAACTGGATTCATTAGAAGTTGCCTTAGATTGGATGTTATTGATGTTACCACTGTCCTGCTCTACATCTAAGGTAGCAGCAGTAGTGGCAGCCCTTTCCAAACTGCCACTCAACTCCTTATGGGTAGCCTCATCTAGTTCCATACCAGTACTCGCTTGAGGAAGCTGAGTACCCTTTTTAGTGAGACTGGGTATTGGTCTTTCTTGGTTGAGATGTGGATGGTAAAATTATGGATGTGTGTTGGGTAGCAGATGGGATTTTTGCACCTTCATCTTAATTTTGAACAAGAGCCACCATGTTTGGAAATAAAGGTGTCTCCTTTCCAGAAAAGCCTATCCCTTCTTCCTTATGAATGTAAAAACCTTGTTTGTAAGTAGGGGAGTATCCAAAGTACCTTTATGAATTTTCTTTTTGGAATGTTTTTTATCCACAAAAAATTGAACAAATTTTGGATATAGAAAATAGTTACTTAGTTTCATCCAAGTTCTTAACCATACCTTCAAAAATCATTTTAGAAAAGTTAAGTTGATGTCCCTGAGTCATACAGATTATAGCAGAAGCTATAACAATACTGAACTCATTCCAGCCAGTTGTTTTAGGGCTTAAACAATGTAGGAAGATATGGACTAAAAATTTCCATTGAGGTGAGAACAACCTTTTATAAAATTTCAAATAATGGTTTGGCTTCTCATACCTTATTTTTTTCAAGACAATAAAAAATAGCAGAGGTTGAGAGACAGTCGACACCATCATCATCTGCTAAGTTGGTCATGTCAGCCTCTTCAACAAATTCACCAAAAATATCTTCATCAGTGTCAGCTTACATATCTACCAATGGAGGTATGGTGTCATCAGATTCATATTCCTTGAGAGTGGCTCCAGCATCATTAACACCAGACTTAGCAACAGGTTTAGAATAACTATCGCTAGTGTTATTTTAATGACTTCCTCCAGTAGTAGTAACACTAGGCTTAGCAGTAGGTACAAAATTACTGCTGCTAGTGTTATCAACTGGCAAAAGATCATCCTTCTTAGGATCTTCACTTCCAAGATCTGGACTAGGAACTTCTTCATCAACTATATTCTTGTTCCCTGGATCTTTAACCACACTTTCATCATCACTGGAAGGTTTATCAGCAGAGATCATGTGAACCCTTTGAAATTGAGGAGATTGGTGAGTCACCAGTCCATAAAGGCAGCGGGATGTAGTCTGCAACAAATTCTTTCTCCACCCTAGGTTGATCTGCAGCAACATTTTCCTTTGTACCTGCATTTTTGTTACCCTGGTTCCCTGCAAAAATTGGCTCATAATTCATAGTCATTATTAGTGCATCTATATCAAATAGCCAATCAGGATCCCTTCCTACAACTTTAGGTGAATTTTCACTAAACCTAATATGTAGATTCTCCTCAACCCTCCTTTTTCTACTGTTAAATACCCTAAAAGCTTTGCTATTTAGTGAGTACCCAACAAAGAATCCCTTATCAGCCTTCCCATCAAACTTGCCTAGGTGATCTATTGAATTAAGGATAGTTACAGGACACCCAAATGGTTTCATAAAGTCTAGGGTAGGTGTTCTACCATGAAATAAGTCATAGGGGGTCTTGTGTGAGGCTTCACTACCAAAACTCTATTCTGTACATAACAAGTGGTGTTAACTGCCTCAGCCCAAAAAGTTGTTGGTAATTTTGAATCTACAAGCATAGTCCTAGCGCCTCAATAAGTGTCCTATTCCTCCTCTCAGCCACTCCATACTGTTGAGGAGTTCTAGCTACACTAAACTGTCTCATAATACCTTTCACTTCACAAAACTAGTTCATCTCTTTATTCTTGAACTCAGTCCCATTGTCACATCTTATCAGATTAACTTTAAGATCAATTTGGTTTTCTATTCTGGTTATGAATGCCTTAAGGATCCCATTAATTTCATCCTTAGATGCTAAAAAGAAAACCCGAGTGAAGCTACTAAAGTCATCTGTGACAACTAAGCAGTACATCTTCTTCATTAAGCTCTTAACAAAAGTTGGTCCAAATAAGTCCATGTGAAGAATTTGTAAGGGTTGGCTTATAAAGATCAGACTCTTGGTCTTACAAGAGGCTTTTTGTTGCTTTCCTTTCTGACAAGCAACATAGGTTTCACTAAAGTCAAAAAGATTGGAAGGTAATCCTCTCACAAGATGTCCCTTCACAAGTTTGTTCATAGTTTCAAAATGCAAATGACAAAGCCTTCTATGCCAAAGTCTAGACTAATTAGATGTGGCTTTAGCAAATTGGCAAGTCAAACCACCCTTAGGAACCATGTTCATTAGGTCAACAATGTATATATTATCTGTTCTAGGAACTCTAAACAGGACATGACTTTCATCAATCAGCTTAAAGTTTGGAGATAAGATTATACACTCAGTGTCAGTGAAAAGTACACTATTCTTTTTGTCACACATTTGTGACACACTAAGGAGATTAAACTTAAGTTCTTTGACAAAATACACATCTTCAAAATCCAGAATACTGGTTTTAATTTTCCCTTTCCCAGTGATCTTACCACCCTTTGGGTTGCTTTCAAAGGCAACATATCCTCCATCAATAGGCACAAACTCATAAAGATAAGACATGTTTCTTGTCATGTGCCTAGAGCATCCACTGTCAAATACATCTCTTTCAAGTAAGTCCACCTGTGGATTGCCATGCACATAAAGTAAGAGAATTAGTTTATCTTGGTGACCCAAGCCATGATTGACTTGGATCTGCCTTGTGCATCTATGTAATCAAATCTCTTAAGTATATAAGATGCACTGTTATCTTTGGAGACATGGTCTAAAACATGTATCTTTGGTCTTCAAACCCAACAAGCTGATGCCTTTATAGCTTTAACCTCTTTACCCATAACAACATTGTCAGTTGCCTTATGATTAGCAGTATTAACTTTTTGCCAAGCAGTAGTTATTGGTTTTCTGAAAGCAGTGTTTACCTTTTGTTTATCCCTCTTATTTAATAATGTTGTTCTATTTTGAATGGGTCTATAAACAGTTGAATGTGCCCCTTTTGAAAAAAAAACATGACTTTGAATGGGGAGCATTAACTGAAGGTCTTGTAAAAGCAGTAGTAACAGATCTAGCAATATTAACAGTTTTTAAGCCTGATCTCATTAAGATTGCTCTTGGAACTAGATACTTTTGAGCATGAGGGTGAGTGTTATTGTTGGGATATGAAAGTACTGAAGATTGATAAAGTACTGTAAACTACAAGTACTGGAAAAAGTCAAAGAGTCAAAGTACTGCTAAAGATAAAGTCAAAGTACTGCTGATTGAAGTCAAAGTACTGCAAGAACAAAGAACTGTTATATTCGTTTATAGAAATTCTTGTAATTCTAGAATATTCTTTATTAGATTACTTGTCGTACAAGGATACAAATTGTAAATCGTTTAGGGTTATCCTTGAGCCTATAAAAGGACCCTTAGATTGATATTAGATATACGTGACATTATTAGAGTTTTAGAGAAAAGTTCGATATTTAGAGTTGTTGAAGTATCTGCATAATAAAGCAGAGTTAGAGTTATTAATATAATCGTTTAAAGTTTAAGTTATTCTTCTTAGCTTTGTTAAGTAAATTCCGCATACTTAATAGAGTTTGCTCAGTGTTTCTTTGTTAATAACTTAGGATTTATCCGAGGTTATTAAACCTTAACAAGCTATTTAAGTTAGTTTGGCTAGAGTACATCGATCCAACAAGTGGTATCAGAGCTTGTGTGGAAACTCTGACTAAGAAGAAAACCGATTTCAACAAACCCTGAAGATGTCGACTGAAGCTGCATCAACTCCTATCACAGAGGTATGTTCTAAGTGTCATGATTTTTATCAAAAAGTACTTAATGCTTATGTTTACGAAAGAGATAATTGTGTTAGGGCTAGGTATGAGGTAGCTGGTTATCAAATAACCTTAGAATCAATGGAAGCCAAAATCTTAACACATGAAAATAATGAAGTAGCTTGGGCTGAAAAATATGCACAACAGGATTATCAGTTAAAACTAAGTGAATGGAAATTAAACTGTAAAATTTCTGAAATAGAGAAACTGACTAAGGAAAGAGATGATTTGTTAGCTAAGTTTGCTGCTTGGGGTGAGTCTGGTCTGTCACATGTTACCTATGTTCAAAAACAGAGAAGAGCTTACATTAAAACTGGCTTAGGTTTTGGAATGGACTTTGATAACATAGAAGAGAATCAAGCTGATGATAACCTAGAGGATGTAACCACTAATGCTGATGAACTCATTAATTATGTAGACACATCTAGTAATGAGGATTCAATTAGTGAACCACCTCCTGAGTATAAGAAAGATAATGGTTATCATGCAGTTCCCCATCCCACTGGAAGTCATCAACCCCCTAGGCCTGATGTTTCTCGTTTTGGAGTAGACAGTCTAGAGTTTAGGAAAAAGCTAATTGGTCAATCTAGGTCTGAAAACCCCAAAGAAACTGTTGAAAATAATGTTCAAAGTCAAGCAGTACCTTCAACTCAAAGTACTGCTCCACAAGCAGTACCTTCAAGAAAACCTTTTCATAACAGATCGCTAAACCTTTTTGGGATAACTTTGGTCAAAACAAGTTTAATCACTCACCTAGAAGGCAAAATAGTTTTGGTCATAAACATAGAAGAAGTCACTTTGGAAGTATGGGTCAAAAACTGTGTTTTGTGTGTTTTAGTCCTAATCATTTAATCAAGGATTGTGAACATCACTCAGAATATCTTAGAAACTTCCCAAAGAACAGGACTGCCAACCAGAAACCTAGAGAGCACAAACCAGTCTGGAATAATTCAAATAGGGTCTATCACAGAAATTTCTCACCAGATCATAGATACCCATACCAGAGAAGACCTTTTTCAAAACCTTCAGTATCTCACAGTACTTTCCAATGTACTGTTAATTCTGACCAGATACTTTCTCAAAGTCTGCTCACCAAAACAAGGTACAGATCACACTCTTTGGAATAGGAACCCTAGGAGATCTCATTACTATCAACCTAGAAGGTATTACAATTCACATAAGGGATCTAGATCACAAGAACCAAGTGTTAAAACAGAATGGGTTAAGAGGGAAAGTACTGCTGAGGGACAAACAGTACTTTCAACAAAAAGTGAATCAGATGTTTTTGTGATACAAGAAAAAGAGAATGAACTTGTAAAAGAGAGTTATGTTGAAAAACCAGAAAGTTTTGAAAATCCACATGCTAAAAATCAAAAGATAATTTTGGATCATGTTTTGAAAAACAGTGGAAATTACATACTCAAAGAATTTGAGTTTGTAACTCCACAAGGGGAACACAAGTTAGTAATGGCTTGGGTTCCTAAAGATCACTAACTCTTTTATTTTTGCGCAGGGCAACCCAGAAGAGGAGCTTCAAGATCATCTGATTGTGGATAGTGGTTGATCTGGAAGTGTGACAGGAGACAAAGAGATCCTGTCTGATTTTAGATCTATTAGTGGAGGAAGAGTTGCATTTGGGAATGATCCCAATGGAGGAAGGATTACTGGCAAAGGAACTATCAAAGCAGGGCGTATAGATTTTGAGAATGTTAGATATGTGAAGGAGCTCAAGTTCAACTTATTATCAGTTTCTCAAATCTATGATAAAAAGCATCCTGTGTTATTCACTGACATAGAATGTCTCATCCTCTCTCCTGAATTCAAGCCTGTTGATGATAACTTGGTAGTTCTTAGAGTACCAAGAACAAATGATGTGTATAGTTTAGACATGAAGAGTCTACATTCTTATGGGAGAGCCACATGTTTAGTGGCTAAAGCAACATCTGAAGAGGCACATCAATGGCATAGAAGATTGGGCCATGTTAATTTCAAGAATATCAACAAACTAGTCAAAGGAAATTTAGTTAGAGGTTTACCTTCAAAGACTTACAAGAATGATCACTCATGTTTGGCATGTAAGAAGGGTAAACAACACAAAGCTTCATGCAAGAAGCTTGAGGAGAGGACTATTAGAGAACCTTTGGAGCTGTTACATATGGATTTGTTTGGACCTGTTTCTGTGGAAAGTTTAAACAAGAAAAAGTTCTGCTTGGTTGTCACAG
This sequence comes from Chrysanthemum makinoi, assembly GCA_910596185.1. Lineage (NCBI taxonomy): Eukaryota > Viridiplantae > Streptophyta > Magnoliopsida > Asterales > Asteraceae > Chrysanthemum > Chrysanthemum makinoi. The sequence continues at coordinate 224,955,182 of OU343223.1, read as the reverse complement.
ATGATTGCAGTAGATTCAGTTGGGTATTTTTCTTGGGATTTAAAGATGATACTTTTTGCTATTCAGACACTCATAATAGCACTAGAAAACCAATTGAGACTCAAGGTTAGAGGTACTAGATGTGACAATGGGACTGAATTCAAGAACAAGCTTATGGATGAATTTTGTGCAAAAAAAGGAATCAAGAGGGAGTTCAGTATTGCTAGAACACCACAGCATAATGGTGTTGCAGAGAGGAAGAATAGGACTTTGATTGAAGCAGCCAGAACAATGCTAGTAGATTCTCATCTACCTATTCAATTCTGGGTTGAAGTTGTAAGTACTGCTTGCTATGTACTTAACAGAGTATTTGTTACTAAGCCACAGATGAAGACACCTTATGAGTTGCTGATGGGCAACAAACCCAAAATTTGTTTTATGAAGCCTTTTGGATGCCCTCTTACTATTTTGAATACAATTGATAATCTGGGAAAGTTTGATGGAAAGTCAGAAGAAGGATATTTATTGGGTTATTGTACCAACAGTAAGGGATTTATAGTGTACAATAGAGTCACTACGAAGGTTCAAGATTGTCTTCATGTTGAGTTTTTAGAAGATCAAGTTAATGAGAAAGGTAAAGGTCCTGATTGGATGTTTGATCTTGAAGTTTTAACTCCCTCTATGAACTATGTACCTGTTAGAGAAGAAAATCAACCTGTGCATGATGGAGAAGACTTACAATATGTTGTTCATGGAGTTCATCTTAGACCTGATGTTGTATCTGATGAAGATCCTGTTAGTCCAAAGCAAAGTACTGATGCTCCAAAGCAAAGTACTGATGCTTCAAAACAAAGTACTGATGAACCAAAATCCTCATTGTCTGCTGAGGATCAATCTATTCAAGAAGAAATTAATCAGTTGCTTCTTCAAGATATTTTAGCACATTCTTACACATATGAACAGCGAAGAGCTTATGAAGAGGCAAAGAAGAAGAACAAGTCTGCAGAATACTCTTACAGTACTTTGGACAGTACTTTTGAACAAAGTACTACTACACCAGTTACCAGTACTTTAGATGATTTAGATGATCCTACCATGCCTGGATTAGAAGAAACTGATGATGAATTTGAAGATGAAGGAATTTTCTCAGATTCCAATGAAGATGCTGATTTTACTAATTTGGATGATACTTATGGAGTTCCACAGTCTCCAAGTTTAAAAATTCATAAGAATCATCCTACTGATCAAATCATTGGTCCTTCTACTTCTGGAGTGATGACTAGACACAGAGCTAAGACTTTTTCAACACCTCACAATGCTTTACTTAGCTTTGTGTATACACAAAATAGGCTGAATCATAAGGACCATCAAACCTGCCTATTTACTTATTTTATCTCTCAAGAGGAACCCAAGAATATTGCTCAAGCTTTGACTAAAGAAAGCTGGGTTGAAGCTATGCAGGAAGAACTTCTTCAATTTAAACTTCAAGAAGTATGGGTATTATGTGATCTTCCAGATGGGAAGAGAGTTATTGGAACCAGATGGGTTTTTAGAGTCAAAAGAGATGAAAGAGGTAATTTTATCAAGAATAAGGCAAGGTTAGTAGCACAAGGCTACAGACAGGAAGAAGGAGTAGACTATGATGAAGTATTTACTCCTGTGGCAAGGATAGAAGCTATTAGAATATTTCTTGCTTTTCCTTCATATATGGGATTTCAGGTTTACCAGATGGATGTCAAAAGTGCCTTTTTATATGGCAAGATTACAGAGGAAGTTTATGTCAAACAACCTCCTGGTTTTGAAGATCCTAAACATCCAAAAAAAGTCTACAAGGTAGTTAAGGCTCTTTATGGCCTTCATCAGGCACCTAGAGCTTGGTATGAGCGGCTCTCTACATTTTTATTGCAACATGGCTACAGAAGGGGAGCTATTGACAAGACTTTGTTTATCAAAAGAGACAAGAAGGATATCATGTTAGTTCAAGTCTATGTTGATGATATCATCTTTGGGGCTACCAAACAGTCCATGGTTAAGAAGTTTGAGCAGCTGATGCAGAAGGAATTTCAAATGAGTTCAATGGGATAGTTAAAATTCGTTTTGGGACTTCAAGTTAAACAATCAAAGGAAGGAATTTTCATAAGTCAAGACAAGTATGTTACAGACATACTTAAGAAGTTCAATTTTGATGATATGAAGACTGTTACTACACCTATTAAATCTATCAACTCATTGGGCAAAGATGAAGATGGACAACCTGTTGAAGTCAAGTTATACAGATCAATGATTGGCTCTCTTATGTATCTTACTGCATCAAGGCCTGATATCATGTTTGCAGTTTGTTTATGTGCAAGATATCAAGTCTCACCAAAAATCTCACATGAATGCAGTGAAGAGAATTTTCTGTTATTTGAAACAACAACCTAAGTTGGGGTTGTGGTATCCAAAAGAGTCACCTTTTCACTTAGAAGCTTTTTCAGATAGTGATTATGCAGGTGATAACTATGATAGAAGATCAACAACTGGTGGATACCAATATCTTGGAAGAAGATTAGTCTCCTGGCAATGTAAGAAACAAACAATTACAGCAACATCCTCTACTGAAGCTGAATATGTGGCTGCTGCAAGTTTTTGTGGACAAGTTTTGTGGATGCAGAATCAACTCTTGGACTATGGGTTCAATTTCAAGAATACTCCTATCAATATTGATAATGAGAGTACCATTTGTATTGTGAAGAATCTAGTTTATCATTCCAAGACCAAGCACATACAGATTAGGCATCACTTTATCAGAGATTGCTATGAGCACAGGCTCATTAATGTGGTTAAGGTTCACACGGATGATAATGTAGCTGACTTACTCACCAAAGGTTTTGATGTTTCAAGATTCAATCACTTGGTGGTGAGCATTGGCATGATTAACTACTGAGCTACATTTAAGGGGAGGACTATTTAGTATTAGTATAGTCATGTGCATTGCTTGAGGGGAGGATATTTATACTTAGCTTATACAGAGGAATTTGGAAAAGTACTGTTTTTTATGAAAGTACTGCTTGGAAAGTACTGCTTTGGAAAGTACTGCATACGTGGAAAGTACTGTTTATCTTATTAAAGTACTGTTCCAACGGTAATATTGAGGGGTAATTAATTCTAACAGTAACTTTGTTATTAAGGGCTGTAATTTTTTAAATCTCACCTATAAATAACTACTCTCCGTTTTTCCCTCTCATATTGATACTTTAGAATCTTTTCCATATTTCTCTCATCATCTCTATATTATTCGATTATATCTCTTATTGTGCTCACATATTCAACAATGGCGAATCATCCTACAGTTTCATAGCACAATATGGTGGCTAATTTAGATAAGACTGAAGCGAATGCACTTTTTCATGATATCATTGATTATCTTACTGGGTCGCCAATCAGTTATGCTCTTTTGGTGGAGCCAGATATAATTGAGCCCTGGATTCAAGAATTTTAGGCTACTGCTATGGAAAATATGGAGAATGATGAATTTTATCTTAGAGCTACAGTTGCTGGAAGAACTGTGAAGATTACTGAAGCCTCCATTAGAGAAGACTTATTGTTTAATGATGAAGATGGGGCTATTCGATTTGATAAACAATTGATTTGGGATACTTTTGGACATATTGGTTATGAAGGGTCTTTAAATGAACAAACATTTAGGAAACAACTCTTTTGCCCTCAATGGAAGTTTTTAGTACATGTGTTGCTTCACTGTATTAGTGCAAAAAGTACTTCATGGGAACAATTTGGATCAAATATAGCATCTGCTATTGTGGGATTGGCTACAGATCGTGTTTTTAATTTTTCAAGGCTCATTCTTGATGGTATGCTTTCCCACATCACTCATGGATCAAAATGGCTGATGTATCCAAGGTTTGTTCAAGTATTCCTCAATAAACAACTTTCAGATATTCCTAAGCCAACAAATCTTTTACTAGTTGTGGTTCAACAAGCCAAAATATTCACCTTTATGGCTAGGAAGAGTGATCAATTCACTGGAAGGGATACTCCCTTAACTACTTCTATGATGGAAGTTGTTCAAGCTGTTAGAGCTGATGCTAAAGAAGATGAAGCTAGTGAACGTACTGAATCTGCAAGTACTGCGTCTGCAAGTACTGCATCTGCAAGTACTGCATCTCAAAGTGCTACATCTCCAGAAGGTACTGCATCTCAAGGTACTGCTTCTCCAAGTACTGAAGTTCAAGAAGATGTTGCAGTTTCACTTTCTCCATCTCCACAAAGATCTGTTCCTGCTTCTCAATCAGAGGAACATTCACCATTTCAAGGAGATGATTCACATACTATACCCCCTGAAGAAATGACATTGGATAATTATGTTTTGACAAGGGAGTTAGTTAAGTTGAAAAAGACTACTGAGGCTCAAGCTAAGCAGATAAAGAAATTGAAATTCAAGTTTAGCTGGCTAAAGAATTTTGTTTGGCCTTTGGTTCAACATCATCGTATATGGGTCAAATCAAAGAAGAAGGAGCAAAGGCAGTCTAAGAAAACCAAACGCCAAAAGGTTCACCAACAATCTTCTGTCCAATTGGGGAGGAATTTAGAAGAAGAGAATTTGAAAGAAGATGTTGTGAAGGAGAATGAACCTGAAAGTACTGAAGAACATATTATTCAAGAAACTGAGGAACAAGTTATTGATGTTCCAGTTCAAAGTACTGAAGATCAAGGTACTGAAAATCAAAGTACTGCTTTTCAACAACAAGGATCCTACAGGCAAGAATTGTTAACTCCAAGGTTATTGGACTTTGAAGAGGAAGCTGGTCCTTCAACAACTGTACATAAAGAAGTTGTTGGTTCCTCAACTGTTATACAAGAAGAGGAAGCTACACCCAAACCTATCCATACTGCAAGTGATGATGAAACCATTGCTGTTATTTTGCAAGGTTTATCACAACCAAGGGGTGGTGTTAATATTCCAGGAGTGCAAGAAGAGGAACAACAAAGAACTTCTCAACCTGCAATTGATCCTAAGGATAAAGGGAAAGGTGTTTTGGTAGAAGTAAAGAAGAAGAAACTAACTTTAGCACAGATAAGAGCTGCCCAAGAAGCTTTGAATGAACAAGCAGCTAGAAAGCTTCAAGAGGAATTAAATGCTAAAGATAGAGAAGCTCAGGAAGCTGAAGAAGCTCAGAGTAGAGAAGAAGCTAAGAAGTTGCAAGAGGAATTGAATGCTGAAGCTGATGAACCATTAGAGTCACCTATTCCTGTTAGATTTCTACCAAGAAGGCCAAATAAAGCTAAAGACAGAAATGCTATGATGGCTTATCTTAAAAGTCAAGGGTATAAAGGATTGCAAAGGTTTAATTATTTTGAGATGAAACGATTGTATGATACTGCTAGGGAAGCTTATAAGAAACATGTTGAAAGCATCAAAGACTTTAGAGATGAAGCTACTTGGAAAGAAGAAGAGAGAAAGAAATGTTTAAAAAGAAAAAGAAAAACTGAAGTTAAAGATGTTCAGTTCTCAAAGAAAGAAAAAGTTGAGTTAAGATCTGAGACTAGGGATGAACTAAGAAATTATCTCAGAGTAGTAGATTTTGAATATTCCAAAGAAGATGCTGACATGAAGATGAACAGATCTCAGATTAGTGCTTTTGAAGTTGTGGAATCCAAAGAAGGGATTTATCTGATGTTTCATAAAGAAGATGAAAGTTTCAGAGTATTCAACAGATTATGGGATTTATTGCACATCATAGATAGAGTGGATCTATTCTATTTAGAAGGAATTGGTTTAGTTCTACTTGGAGATCTCACAACTGTATGGGAAACTGAAGAGCAGAGCACTGATGATATTTGGAAGAATCAAGAGAATTGGGAAATTGTTTGTTGGAGATTCTTTGAAGAATCTGGAGTTCATGTTTTAGGGCTGGAAAATGGTACAATGATACACATGTTTGCAAATAGAATATATCCTCTAACAATAGATCTTATGAGGAGGATGCTAGAGCATGGAATGGAAGTTGAAGAGGATAATGAAATTGCTTGCATGGTCATCAATCTGTTTATCAACTGGACTACTATTGCTGATGAGGATGAATGACTGGTATGAATCTTATTTGAATAAATTATTTTTGATAAATCAGTACTTTATTCAAATTACTGCTGATCAAACAGTACTTTCATCAAAGTACGCTTGCTTTTTAACCAGTTAAGTGATTTTTGGAAGAAACTTTTTGTTAAGTAACAAATCTTTTGAGACAAAGGTTGAATAAAATTAATGGTTTTTGAGATGGTAACATCAATAGGTTATCAATCCACCATGGTTACAAAAGGATTGGCTAATCCATGAGCAAACGGCTCTGGTAAAGATATGACAAATCCGTTTTTAGTTAACAACTTGCTAATAAGTTGTATGGTAATCAACTCACCATATCAGTTAATGTGAAGAGTTGGCTAGCCCACAAGAAAATGGCTTGTGGTAAAGGCTATGGAAAAACCATTATATGGTAATTAGTTCACCATGATTAAAGAACTAACTAGTCCGAAGGGTACAGACTTTTGGTAAAGACAACTCAAATCTGTTGATAGCTAGTGATTTGATAAAAATCATATGGTTATCAATGTACCATGGTCTTACACACCAAAACATTCGGCTACTCAGAGTTAATGGCTTTGGTAAAGAGATCTAAATCCATTAAATTTTCAATGATTCACCTCTCACTGGAGTTAACACACCTTGAAGTGATGAGAATAGATTGCAACTTAAACTGAATTAATGTACAAATTGTCATATGTTGCGTGTTCTTTGAAAAGATGGAGTTTGCTGGATGCTGCTGTAAAAAAATAATTCTAAAGATACTTTGACAAGCACAGAAACTACAGAGATATAATTCAAAGACATAGAAACAATCTGTCCTTAAAGATGAAGCTGTTAAAGATAAATTCACAAAGAAACTTGAAGTCAAGCTAGTAGTATTCAAGTTAGGGGAGGATTGTTGGGATATGAAAGTACTGAAGATTGATAAAGTACTATAAACTACAAGTACTGGAAAAAGTCAAAGAGTCAAAGTATTGCTAAAGATAAAGTCAAAGTACTGCTGATTGAAGTCAAAGTACTGCAAGAACAAAGAACTGTTATATTCGTTTATAGAAAGTCTTGTAATTCTAGAATATTCTTTATTAGATTACTTGTCGTACAAGGATACAAATTGTAAATCGTTTAGGGTTATCCTTGAGCCTATAAAAGGACCCCTAGATTGATATTAGATATACGTGACATTATTAGAGTTTTAGAGAAAAGTTCGATATTTAGAGTTGTTGAAGTATCTGCATAATAAAGCAGAGTTAGAGTTATTAATATAATCGTTTAAAGTTTAAGTTATTTTTCTTAGCTTTGTTAAGTAAATTCTGCATACTTAATAGAGTTTGCTCAGTGTTTCTTTGTTAATAACTTAGGATTTATCCGAGGTTATTAAACCTTAACAAGCTATTTAAGTTAGTTTGGTTAGAGTACATCGATCCAACAGTTATTAGCAAAATAAGTATGATTCACCCTTTGTGCATAGTTCCAAACATATTTTCTCACTTTTTCTTTTATATTATGATTGCAGTGAAATTGCAAGTTGTTAGCCTTAATAGTTTTTATTAGAAGTGATGGTCATTCACATTTAGGAACTTTATATCGTGTAGTAGATATCGTGATAGAATAGTCAACGGGCTCGTGGATTGGGCTATGCTAAATGGCTAGGCGTTATGATAAGCTTGCCTTGTATAAGTCCAAGTAACCCAATCCTATCCAACCCATATCCACGGCCCAAGCCAAAGCCCATTAGGGCGTTTATGTAATGTACTATATAAACCCCTCAAAGTCTCATTTGAGGGGTGTGCTTGAAAGTGTGTGTGTGTGTGTGTTTTCTTTGGAATATACAACATATTGTGTTTATCTTTATCCTCTCACATACACGGATTTCATATCATTCAAGTCACCATCTTTCCTTTCTTCTTATTCTTTCTAAGCATAACGTTTGAATTTGGTTGAACGTGTTCTACACGTAGCGTGGTTTCACGTGGTGATACTTGTATTTGTGTTGGGTTTGTGATAAGGTTGATAAAAATAAGGTCCTACACAAGTGATCAAAACAACCACAAATAAAACAAGATTTATTATTCACAACAAAATCACTCCCAAGTCTATTAGACATCAACTTGTTCCAAATTCTTTGATTTCCTCTATGACTAGAAGTGTTTTTATTACAATGCTCTAATGTTTCTACATTTTCCCTAGCAGCAGTTGTAGTAACAGTTTTATTTTGGACTCTAGGTGTGACCACAGCTTGATCCTCATCATCTGACACCCATTCCTCTATTACTGGGCATCAGACTTCCTTCTATCCTCTTCAGACTCTACTCTAACATACACCTTATCTCTAGGTGTTTCAACAACCTTTTCTTTACTTGTAAAAGACAAATCAGGCATAGGGGGAGAAAAATTTCTAGTTACATGAGGTGCAACAGCATGGTACCCTGTTCCTTTCATTTTATTATAAATCTGACAGTCTAGCATCTTGTTAACTTCTTTATATTGATATTCATATCTGTTAACATTCAACTCAATACTATCTTTCTCTATTTAAACCTTATCTTTCTCTGTTTGAACCTTATCATATTTTGTTTTAAGCTCATCAATGGTTTGATCTCTTAGATACCCCTTAACTTCCAATGTTCTAATTTTTCCACACAAAATAAGTTCATTAGATTTAAAGAATTCTAACCTAGCCTCAATAGATTTCAAACCCTCTGTATAGCCTAAAAGGATTAACATAGCATCTTCAAGTTCTTTAAACATTGTATTATACTCATATTTATAAAAACAAGGATCTGAACAACATGACTCAAAAGATACCTGAGAGTCTAATCCTGAAGAGCTGGAGCATCATGAGTATGCCATGAGTGCATAATCAGTAGGACCATCTGCAGCTTGGTTACTCCAGTCATATCCTCCCAATCCATCACAAGAAACCAAACCATTGTTGTTAAAGTCTCTAGAAATGGCATAGTCCTTCTCTCCACTTCCCTTGACATGTTGTCCTGTGACCTTCGGAATCTACACTACCTTGCAAAGTGACCCTTCTTCTTGCAGTTGTAGCACTCAACCTTGGACTTATCAAAGCCCACTCTGTCAATTCCATTCATCTCCTAGCTTCTCCCAGTCCTTTGCAAAAAACTTCTTGCCCTCATTGTTAGCATAGCCATTTGCTACCTAAGATCCATCTCCTCTATATCATCAGGTTGAATCTGTTGAAGATCCTCATTCTCCAGTTGAGTAGTAGTGCTTTGACTGGCAAAGAAAGAACATACAACAACATCATTCAAGTTATCACCTCCTGTAGTAGTAACCTGTTTGCTAGCAGCACTAACTTCCTGAGCAGTAGTAACTTCACTTATTGTGCTGCTATTGTTGTTGGATGAAACAAATGCCATATTTGGTGAACTGGAGCTAGAAATTGACATTTGTTTCACTTCATCTTCATAAACCTTGAGGTTGTTGCGAAGATCATCTAAAGTTTACTTTTCTAACTCATGCTTGTTTCTTGATACAATTGCATGTGTGTTCCATTCATATGGAAGACATCCTAGCAGCTTTTGATTCAAATCTTCTTGCTCAATAACCACTCCCAAAAGCTCTAGTTGGCTCACAATCTTTTGCAACTTGTTAAAGATCTCATCAAGAGTCTCAGTACTTGAGACAGAGAAGTTTGCATATTGTTGTTTAAGATGATTCTTCTTGTTCTTTTTGATAGCCTCATTCCCACCAAACTTCTTCTCCAAAGCCTCCAACAACAGTTTAGCATCCTTGAATGTGTTGACAGTCAACTGATATTCATCAGGTATGGCCATCATTAGAATAGATTTGGCCTTGATCTCCAACCTCCTATGAGCTTTTTCTTCAGCAATAGTGAGTGGAATAACTTTTCCATCTGCTCCTGCTTTCACATTCGTATTATCACTTTCAATAACCTCCCAGAGACAAATTTCAATCATCTATATGTGCTGCTCGATTCTCAGTTACCACATCTCATACTCATTTGGCTTGAGCATGGGAACCTTGTTTGTCGCCAAAGTTTGTGTTGATTCCATATCTTCACAATTGGTATTCTTCTTGGTATAACAACTTCTAGATCACACCTGGCTCTGATACCACTTGTTGATCCCAGTTTACACTTGTAAATATAGATCGATTATATAGCTTCTGTTAAGAAACTATTTGATTCACTAAGTATTATGCAGAATTTAACACTTAATGGTTAAGAAGAACACAAAAAATAACAAACCAAACGCTTTAATATTATTGAGATTATACGAATACTCTTAATAGTATTAGGGTTTACATCTTGAAAATCTAAAACAAATCGTACTCTAAACAATGACCTAGGACCTCCTTTTATAGATTAAGGAGTCCTAGTCAGTTTACAATAACTTTCTATACAATGTATATCTTTGTAGAATCTTTTCTATTTTTATCTAATACTAAACTTTAGGTACAAGATATTCTCTAAATACAAACCGACACTAATACTCTAGCAACAGTTAAAAAACTTCAGCAGTAGAAACCTTAACTCTGGCAGTATTTAGTTTTAATAGTAGTAACTTTACACCAGCAGCATAAACTATTAGTCTAGCAGTAGTTACCACTATTAGTCTAGCACTATCCTCAATATTGGTTTTATATTCCGAACCTAATTGTAGACATTCTTTGTAAAAACCACGCATCTTCTTCATCACATAATCTATACCTCTTCTCTTATCCTCTTTATTCCTATAGTAGACTGATTGCTTGAGTTCCTTTTCTAGGTTTGTTATAAGGATTTAAAACGCACACTTTTAAAGGGTCATTTAAGCCCTTAATTTCCCACTTTTATATCCGTTACTGCTTAATTTCGTTCCTTTTCACTTTTAGGTCTCTTGGAAGCAAAATGCTGGAATGATACATATTTGGACGAAAAAGAGTGAATATATGAAGAAAATAACTAAGTCAAGATCGAAGACACTTAAGCTACTGGAATTGCACCTGATGACGTCCCAATCAAAGGGCGACATCGTCCCTTTATACGTATTAAAATCTCTGACGGATCAGTAGACTTTTTTCTAAAATACACCTGACGGAGTCAGGCTTTTAAGAGGAAGGGCGTCACGAAGACTTTTCATCTCGGACGGCCTAGATCCAGAATCAGACGACGTCACTACTGAAGCCTGACGGTGTCACAACTACAACGTGACGCCGTCCCAACGATTATTTGGCCAAGACGAAACCCTAATGACAGCGATCTGACGGCATCCCACCTATAAGGCAACGCCGTCGCAAGTGTAAAATTATATATAGAAATCAAATTTTTAGAATTTTATGAGGTAGACTTGTGGAGTAAAAACCCTAAACATTTGTAGTCCGACTTGGACAGTATCTTAGGGTTCTCAAACCCTATTTTACATCAAGATAAGTGTTTTACTTCATTGATTTCATTATGTCTTCGATTGAATGTGTGTATGCTTACGTGTTCATCATGTCCAGCTAAATTTCTTGTGTGTTTGCTTAGATCTATGAAACCTAGTTATTAATTATTGATTGGTTGTCTCTTATCTTAATTGTAATTGGCTTAGGAGTACAATTAGACCATCGTTATGTTTAAATGCTTGAGTAATCTTTGTGAACCTTAGTTTATGAATCACTTAGCGGATTTGTAGTCTAAACATCCAAAGATAACCCTTAAAGTTAGTTTATGAATCATAGAAAATTTCGTAGGAAATAACCTTAAGGTAGTCTCAAAGAGTTAGGGAAAAAGGCACACCCTACGACCTTAGAAAACACAACGCGTTAAGAATAAGGACGTGACAATTCAACCACCAATAAAAGATAACTAGGGAGTAATAGTAACTAAGTAGACACATTTTTAATCATCATACGAGCACACATCAAAAAGACATAGACTACCCATAGTTTAGATAATTAGATTGTAGAGTAATCGGTAGAAGTACCACCACCCAAATCCAAACCCCGAGATTTTACCCTTAGCTTTCTAAAAAATATAAAAAGATAAAAAATAATCTTCCTCAACCTCAACCTTAGTGTAGTACACTTCTCAATAGCATTCCTATTCCCCTAGAGAACGATATCAATACCCGAGGCTTAACCAATACTACACTACAACGATTAGGTTCACTACCTAGGGTGTTGAAAAACTTGCTCGACGAAAAGGAAGTTCCTTTGACCCCGAATGCGCCTTGTACGCGCATCAAGTTTTTGGCATCGGTGCTGGGGAATAGAATAGCTAGTTAGATTTCTATCTCATTTAGGTTCCTTTACTTGATTCCTATCAAGTAATATTTTTTCCCCTTTTATAGCTTCCTTGTAGTATATCCTTCTTTGTGTGTGTGTTCGTAAACCCTTTTCATTTGTCGCTATGGCAAGTGAAGTTGCATTTGAATCATTAACAAATGAGGAACAATTGAATTTCACAGATAGGATTGCTTTTTATTGTTCTAAAGAATTTGTGAGTGATCTTAGAGATATCCAAAAGGAGACGGGTGTAAGGTTAGATGGATTTGATAAATTTTGTGCTTGTGTGGCTTCTATTCAACAATCATTATTAGAATCAACTCCTTTTAATGAGACCCTCTGGAAAAAATTTGAGAAAAGTTTCCTAAGCATAAACCACCAGTTGAATGAAATCATAGGCTTGTCTACATCACAACTTGAGGGAATAGATAAGGAGGATTTATCCAACCTTACACACCATGAACAAAAAGACCTAGATTTTAAGAACATGGAACCTAAATCCGAACAATATTGTGAGATGGTTAGAGTTGAACTACCTAATTGCATGCGTGGGATAGATTTCACCAAAACATATGACACGCATGAGGAATCCTTTAGGCAAATAGAACATAGTAGTCAAGTTTTTGAGAATAATTCTTATGAATCAGACCAAGAATTTGAAATGGCTAAAGAAGGATTTGAGATACTTAGTAGTGTATTTGGGTTAGATCATACTAAAACACATGATGAACATATAGGATATCTAGATATAATGGAGAATAATGTGGAAACTCCAAGCCCACAAGCCCTACCATCACTTGAGGAACAATCGTCGCCTATAACTTACCCGGAAGAAGTAGAAGAGACTATAGGAACCCCGATTGATATAGAACCTTTGGACCAAAAACCACTAGAGAATGTAGGTTTAGATGCTTGTTGTCATGACCTCTCTCTTAGTCCTAGGGAAGTTCCTAATTTTGATGAACCGGAGCCTCAACCAAAAACCTTACCCAATTTTCCGTCTTTAGATGTGAATCTAGGAATTGAATTAGGCCCCAATCCACCCATCAAAATAAATAGTTTGGGTAGTTGCATGATAAAGGTAGTAGACTCTAAGCCATGTAGAGTGGAAGCTAATATAGGAGTAACCCATGACCTTAGACACTTACATCACCCATTCATGGTTGATAACAAGAAACATTATGGGTTTAAACCGGGTTTATTAGGTCAAGATGGATCCTTAACTAACAATATTTTGAAGTTGGTAGAAGATGATCCATTTCTAGGAGAAAGACTTGACTCACCCGCTACACCAATAGAATTAAGTAAGGTTATAATGAATGGAGCATACCCCTATGAACATACAAATCACTCATCACCCTCTCCTCACGTAGCAAACTTCCACCCTAAGGGTGTGTATCGCTACTATCACCCGCACATAAGCTTTAGTGTAGGGAAAACTTCCCCTTTATCCGTTAAATAAGGGTAGCGTCAAGCTCGTGACTCGAACAAAAACAAGCGCTTCTTGGGAGGCAACCCATGTGTTTTTTTTTTTGTATTTTTTTATTTGTGTGTTTATATATCTTTTTCATTATTGTTTATTCTCATGTTAGACTTTGTGAAAATGCTTTATTTTGTTTTTAACCTCATCATAATTACATATAAAGGTATTTTAAAAAAAAGATAAGTGTAAGGAAGATCAAATATGTTTTTAAGAACACGAACATGAGATTAACGATAATTGAAATTGATATATATGTGTGTTTGTTAGAGTCAAATGCTTGTATCGAGTCATAATGGATGTTTTGTATGAATTTTTCCAGATTCTAAAGGTGTAATTTTTCCAAAATATTTCCAGAAAAACGCAGCAGACCAGTTTCTGTCAGGACAACCTGACGGCGTCATGATTAGAACCTGACGACGTCAGGAGGAGCAGAAACAGCTTATAAAATTCTTCTCGTTTTCTGTGCTAAGTATAAATTTTGGAAATTCTCAAGTCTTAATTTTCCAGAAAAACTACAAACATCCATTCCACAAGCATTGTATCCTAGTGTAGTTGAGTCATATATAGTTTTACCGCCGATTTTACGCGAAGGTTTCGTCTATTTTCTTAAAGTGTGCAGGTTTTATTTATCAAGAAGAAGAAACATAATATTGGATGGAGCTTATCACGCATACATTCTTCTTGGGAAAGAATTTAACCACTAATTCACACGGATCCTTATGAGCTAATCAGGAGAGTACTAGTTTCTTTCTCTTTTAATTACCTTCCATTATCATAACTTACAATGTTCAGTTTAAGTGTAGGGAGGTAGAATAAAACGGGAACTTTGAAACTATGCTTATCCTTGATTATTTGTCTTGTCCTATTTCATTTGTGTAATAAGCTATGAGAAATATTTGTTAGGGAAATTTTAGCGCCAAATTTAAATTTTTTCATGACATGTACGAGTGGGAATTTAGTCTTAATAAAGCGTCTCATGGATAGGAGTTATATGACTAGCACAAAAACCGTTTACCACTCAAATTCCACCCCAAAAATGTGAGGTTCGCCCCTAGATCTATAGGAATTAAAGCATTCACCTTTAATACTTCGAGAGTGTACCGGTAGTATAATAGATTCTAGAACTTGTTTTGTGATGCATCTCGAGATCGCTAGTGACACTACACTTGTGTAGTTAGGAATAACCAAATAATAAGAGGTATTAGGATAACCCTTGTTTGATACCCGTATTATAATTACTTCTTCTACATCGGTTGAGTAATTACCCCACACCCTTGCGATGTACTCATCTTTAGTACACGATACCCCTAGTTAACCCCTCAAAGCCTATCCTTTTCGCGATTCTCATGATGTTTCGGTTTTCCGGAATATCAATGAAGAGCATCACTTACAATCCACCCCTAAATGTACACCCAAATCGCCTTAGCCTACCTTGTATGCACTCACCTTTAGTGCATTATTGTTATCATACTAAACCCTTAGTTTAATTATCCAGTTACTTGCATTGTTGCTAAGTCGAGTCATATCTTTTGTACACAGTTTTGGGATGATTGGGACTTATGGGTAAAGTAAAAATTTATGGAGTGACGGGAAATAACGTTAAATTCAAATTCCCTTTATTTACGTAATTAAATACTCCAAGTGTTTTAATCTTTTCAAATCAGGTCAAATTAGTGTTAGAGTAATAAAAACTCAAATGTAGGGATGTTCCTATAAATTCCTTATATTTTGATGTTATCTTAGAGGATGGTAGAGTAAAAGTGTATGCAAAAAAAAAAAAAATCGAAAAAAAAATGAAAAAAAAAGTGTTGAAAAAAAAAACAAAAAAACAACATACAGGCTACCATCCTACATCTATCTTTATATTTATGTTTGTTTGTTTCAAGTTATCCGGAGTTTAGTAAGTCGAGTCTTGGCTTAGCAACGTCATTCTTTTCATGCTTGTAACATAAGATTTTTGACTTGCCACCACTAAATCGCCTATCCAACCAAACCCTTTGTTTCCCTACCGTAAGCCTAACATTACAACCCTTTTAAAGACCTCTTAGATAGTTGTTCCTAGGTGATTACGCCAAAGCGGGGGAGGTTTGATCTAGTCTCAAGCCTATGGTAATCTATGTACAATGACCAGGTAATGAGTGTTTATCTTCCATTTCCATTTACAATATTTCATATACACCCGAGAGATGAGAGAATCCAAACACCCCTTGTGAGGTGCTAGTATATAATTTTCGTTCTTGTTATGACTATTGCGGTGTTTTTACTTGTTATGAATTATGTCAAACCAATGCTTCGTGCCCCATAACTTATAAATTGATTGGCAAAAAGCACATTTGCTTGAGGACAAGCAAATACCAAGTGTAGGGATATTTGATAAGGATTTAAAACATACACTTTTAAGGGTCATTTAAGCCCTTAATTGCCCACTTTTATATCCATTAATGCTTAATTTCGTTCATTTTCACTTTTTAGGTCTCTTGGAAGCAAAATGCTGGAATGATACATATTTGGACGAAAAAGAGTGAATATATGAAGAAAATGGCTAAGTCAAGATCGAAGACACTCAAGCTGCTGGAATTGCACCTGACGGCATCCCAATCAAAGGGCGACGCTATCCCTTTATACGTAATAAAATCTCTGACGGCTCAGTAGACTTTTTTCTAAAATACACCTGACGGCGTCAGGCTTTGAAGAGGAAGAGCGTCACGAAGACTTTTCATCTCAGACGGCCTAGATCTAGAATCAGACGACGTCACTACTGAAGCCCGACGGCGTCACTACTACAACGTGACGCCGTCCCAACGATTACTTGGCCAAGATGAAACCATAATGACGGCGATCTGACGGCGTCCCACCTATAAGGCGACGCCGTCGCAAGTGTAAAATTATATATAGAAATTGAATTTTTAGAATTTTAGGAGGTAGACTTGTGGAGTAAAGACCCTAAATGTTTGTAGTCCGACTTCGACAGTATCTTAGGGTTCTCAAACCCTATTTTATATCAAGATAAGTGCTTTACTTCATTGATTTCATTATGTCTTCGATTGAATGTGTGTATGCTTGCTTGTTTAACATGTCCGGCTAAATTTCTTGTTTGTTTGCTTAGATCTATGAAAACTAGTTATTAATTATCGATTGGTTATCTCTTATCTTAATTGTAATTGGCTTAGGAGTGCAATTAGACCATCTTTGTGTTTAAATGCTTGAGTAATCTTTGTGAACCTTAGTTTATGAATTACTAAGCGGATTTGTAGTCTAAACATCCAAAGATAACCCTTAAATTTACTTTATGAATCATAGAGAATTTCGTAGGCAATAAGCTTAAGGTAGTCTCAAAGAGTTAAGGAAAAAGGCACACCCTACGACCTTAGAAAACACAACACGTTAAGAATAAGGACGTAACAATTCAACCACCAATAAAAGATAACTAGGGTGTAATAGTATCTAGGTAGACACATTTTTAATCATCATACGAGCACAAATCAAAAAGACATAGACTACCCATAGTTTAGATAATTAGATAGTAGAGTAATCGGTAGAAGTGCCACCCTCCCAAATACAAACCCCAAGATTTTACCCTTCGGTTTCTAAAAAATATAAAAAGATATAAAATAATCTTCCTCAAACTCAACCTTAGCGTAGTACACTTCTCACTAGCATTCCTATTCCCTTAGAGAACGATATCAATACCCGAGGCTTACCCAAGACTACACTACAACGATTAGGTTCACTGCCTAGTGTGTTGAAAAACTTGCTCGACGAAAAGGAAGTTCCTTTGACCCCGAACGCGCCTTGTACACGCATCAGTTTGGCATTAGTAGGAATTGCTCAATCTTAAACGGCATTTGGTATGCAATCTCGTCGGTTTCATCCATAAACCTAACTATCCCTAAGGTAGGGTCGTAATTTATTTTAGAAACTTTAGTAAATGACTTTCCTAATACTACATGAGACAAACTATAATCAATTTCCGGACTAATATTCTCCACTATCAAGAAATCCGTAACATATGTAAAATTTCCAACATGTACATGCATCCCCTTAACTCTCCCTACAAAATTACTTACTTTACCCGTAACGGGATCTTTCCTAGGTACTAATTGTTTTTTCATGACCCAGTTGTAGTGTATCCTAGTCATAATGTTTATAAGGGACTTAAGGTTAATGTAAGCTTTCCACACATGCACATGCCCATTATTGCATGGTATATTCATATTTGATGGGTTACCATTTTGGATAATTGGTAATGCCATGTAATAAGGTGGATTAAGATTGTGTCACAAATACATATGGTAGGCCAATGTATCCGTTGCGGGAAACTTTCCTCATTCTTATTGTCCTTAACACAATTGGTTTTATTATTTGAATCCCGTTTTCATCTTCCTTATCATTCCTATGTGGTGGTATCAAAGTGATGGTGTTGAAAAAGTGGAGATGCTTTGATGAGGAAGGATCCTTGATTTCTATGTTTTTTGAAGGTTTACTAGGCGAAGTTGTCATATGATTGTTGAAAGCCTTCAACAAATTGTCAATTTTATTTGTCATCTCATTTTGTTGTTGTTTGAAATTGGCTTTAAACTTTGTCAATCGAGCTTCTTGAGATGGTATAAAAGTAGACACCAATCCTTCAAGATTGTTAAAGTTATTAGATATGGAAGGATTCTTGTTATGGTACGGTTCGAGGATGAACTGTTTGGTTGAAAACGATTAGGTGGACATGAATAATTCTTTTAAGACTGGTTTGGGTTTTGTTCCCACCTAAGATTTTGGAGATTTCTCCAAGAGGGGTTGTATGAATCACCTAAGTTGTTTTGCTCGGGTTTGAAAGTGTACCACTTCTCTCCCGCTCCGTCGGTATGCGAGGATGCGTAGTCGTCAAAAGCTTTTCTAGGGAGTTTCGTGCAACCACGAGTGTCGTGAGGACCACTACATAACTCACACGAGGAAGTGATTTTGTTCACTTCGCGTGAAGGTCTAGGAGCATCACAGGAACTCATTAGGTATTTGACTTGATCTTCAAGTTCAAGAACGTATGATCAAAAGTATATTTGAAGGCAAGGATATTGCCTTGACGCTATTGCTCAACTCACGGGGGTCGTTCCAGTATTCGTTGTCATAGAGGGCAAGGTCCTCTATGATTCCCCATGATTATTCCATGGTTAGATCGCGAAGCTTACCACCGGCCGCTTGGTCAATGGTTTGCCTTGTGAAGAGCTTGACATAACCATAAAATATTTGGATTTGAAGCCAAAGATCAACGCCATGGTGAAGGACTTTATGGATTAAGTCCTTGAATTAAGTCCACACTTCATAGAGAGGTTCACCTTGATGTTGTTGGAACATAAGGATATCATTTCTAAGTTTAGTAGTCCTTCTCGGTGGAAAGAAGTGAGCGAGGAAATGGGTAGTAAGATCATCCCAACAAGAGATAGATCTCGCGGGTAGACGCTTAAGCCAAGTAGCTTGGTACGTATAGAAAATTGTAAGAGACGCAGTCGCGTTGTCTCTCGAGTAGCAACATCAAGGTCAATTGAGTCGACAATTTTAAGGAATCCTTGAGATGTTGATTTTGATCTTCAAAAAGAAGTCCATGGAATGCACATCTGTTTTACACCAAGAAAATGGTGTCGGATCGTAGGGCCATTGTCTGAGCTTCATGTAGAAGCTCAATGGTGTTACTATAGCCTTGGTGGCTTGGTCTAAAGAATTCACCAAGAGTACGGGCTCTTGGAGGGTTTTGTTGGTTCAGAATGGGTGGGACAGGTGGTGGTTGGTTAAGATGTGGTGGGTTTTGGTGAAAAGACGTCTCATTCACAATGGTGGCAAATGAGAATTTTTACGAACAAAGGGCAAAAAGAAAAAAATAGACTACTAGGAAGCTAATAAAATAAAAATAAAATCTCAGTTGATAGGAATCTAGTGACTAGACCTAAACGAGATAGAAATTGAACCTAAACTATTCCCCATCAGCTTGTAACTCTCTGAAGAAGTTTTACAATCCTCCTAGGCAGTGTACCTAACCACTGTAGTGTAGTATCGGTAAGACACTGGGGATTGATCATTCTCTAGGGGAATAGTGTTGGGAAGGTTGAGATGTATGACGAATAAGTCTATGGTGAGGGATCATTCTTTTTGTATTTTTATATTGTATAGGAAAGAAATTAAAATCTCGGGATTTGAAGATTGAGGGTTTTGTTTATCAACTAACTAAACTATTTTAACTAAACTAATATGCAGAAAATTAAATTTTGGTTCTACAAGAGAAGTGAAGTGTATCTACCTATGATGTATTACTCCTGGCTAGTTATCCAATTCTACCTACTAAATTGTCACATCCTTGTCTAATTGGTGCATTTTATTCCATTATTATTTGTAGGGTGGTGCCTAGTTCCCTAACTTTATAAATGTATTCGTCTCCTCTTGAAAACCCGAGATAGCCAAGTGACCGTAGTCATTTCCCCCGAATCTCCTACTATCAACAGCCGCAATCCATGCAATAAATTCAACGAAAGGTTTACTAGTGTACTCTAGGACATAACATACGTTATTAGGATGTTCAAGTTCCCAACAATTAAAGAAGAAGCCAGTTTTCCTATTCTAACGCGAACAACCAACCAAACAAGAGACAGTAGGATGCAAGTATTATAAACTAAATCACTTAGAATTATAGAATGTACACCTTAATGATGATATATACACTAGAATCAATAAAAACAAATAAGGTCTAATTAATTATATACAAGTTTCATATAATCATAAGCAAACACTAAGTGAATTAGCCAAGCATAATCAATGAATAATAAGCAACAATAATTATAATTGAAGACATGAATTAAGGTAGAATCAAAAACCCATCACAAGATGTTTATGGAATGATTGAAACTCTCTAAGTTGCTGGAAAAACACCTACTTAAACCTTAGAATGAGACTTAGGGTTTAGGGGTTACAAAAAGTGAAGTTATGAGGTTATATTTATAGTTGATTTTACTGTCGCACTGATGTGACGACGTCTGCTCTATGGATTGATGGCATCATGATGCCTTTTTCAACAGATCGTAGACTTTTTTGTCTCAATCATTTTCTTTTTTGTATCGCCTAAATCCGATTTTGTATGCAAAAGATATGGCCAAAACTGTATCAGCTACTTCGCGCGCATGTTGTGATAGTCTTGATCGGCTTGTGACGGTGTCGCTCAGGGTCTTCTGACACCGTCAGCTAATTTTTGACGCCGTCCCTTTGTAAAAGCTCTGTGTCATCACATTGTAATTTTGGCTTGGACTTTGATCTTCATTAACAAGTAATGTCGTCACTTGTTGGTGTCTTCAGTATGCTCTGAGTCGTCGCTTGTTAAATCTGGGATGTTTTGATATCTTTAGTAGTAAGTGACGGCGCCACCTTTTAGGTTGTGACGCCGTTTGGAGATCTTTTCTATACTTTTTCATGACTTGGTCGTTTTCTTAACATTTTCATCTCATTTCATACAAATATGCATGATTTACAGCTTTTTCTTCCAAAGTACCTAAAAAGTGAAAAGGAACGAATTTAGGCAATATTTGATCATAGACACACGATTTTAGGGCTCAAATGGCCCCCTAAAAATGTACATTTTAAATCCTTATCATATATGAGCATTATGTTCCTAAAACTGCTTCTCGCACTCGTTATGGTCACTATAAGTTTTAGTGATGCCAATTGTAGTGGCTAATGCTCGGGCTATTTTATGAACTTGATAAATCGTGTCTTTCATGAGTACTTGAACAAACTGGTCATAGTATGACTTCTTGGTGTATTCAGAGATGGAAGGGAAACACATGAATCATCTTCGTATTGTGTTGAAAATCCATTTTCTTTTTTTTCTTTTCCTTTTTTTTTAAAGAAGAAGCTTTATGCATACCCCCAAAGTATGGTTTGGGCGGATAGTTATAAGCCTCGAGTCTTGTGAGGAAATTATGGGTGGGAGAGTTTTCGCATTTGGCTTCACTTTCGACGAAGCTTATGGGAAAGAGAAGAAGAAGCTTGTTCGGGATGAAGAATGAGAGAAGAATGTCAAAAATCTGAAGAAGAGATTTGTTCCTGCTCAAGAAAGAAACTTGGTTATATCCCTACGCAACACGGAAGGATTATCATTTATAAATCAAGAAAATTAAAACCATATGAGGCAAATCATCCGAAAAATGACATGGGAGCAGCGAACATGAGGGTAGAATCTAATATCATATTACATATTAAAGAAGCTCATGAACAAGACGACGAATATTGATCTATGTTATAGGATTTGACGGAAGCTAATTTAACCAAGACAAACAGTTCTATTTTCTCTATTCATCGTAGTTGTACTAAGATGTATAGAGACTGGAAGCAACATTTCTGATAAAATGGTATGATACACTTTTTGTCTATTTGGAAAGGGTATTCAGTAGCAAGTTGGCAGAAATCTTTCGGCAAGTGATTGTTCGGTTACGGTGCACACCTGCAGCGATCGTGTCAGAGATCCGCGATTTGTTAGTCCTTAGGTTCATTCTTATCAGTAAGTATGTTCTATCCTTCTCATTTTGCATTTTGATAAGACTTAATAATTCGATATGTAAATCATTGATCGCTAGCACGTTTTCCTTAGTCCGTTCAGAATCTTAGATGGAATTGTGAAGTTTTCAACCGTTTACTATCACCTCTGTATTTGCCTCATACTTATATCACGTTCCATGTATATCTTTGAGTGGTTGGTACAATCATTTGTCGTACGTCATTTCGTATATGTTGGATCATATTTGTTATCATTTGACCTTTCATGGAGAGCATGGGGTTATCCTAGTTGGTTAGATCGAGTCATGAGAAACAAAAATTTTCCGTTCATTAAAATCCTTTGGATGAATCATTCTGAGCGTGTTACCATTTATTCTCATTTCTATTCGTGACTTGGTACATTTTCCCCTTCGGTATTTCATTTCGATTTCGAGGACGAAATCTTCTTTTTAGAGGGTAAGAGTTGTAAAACCCTAAAATTTGGACACACATTTTATGTAATTATTTGAATAAACCTAAGTATAAAAACTATATGTTATAAATTATTATGTAGTTAAAACTAAAGTTTCCTAATTTAACCATGTCCTACACTATTTATATACTACTTAAACCTTAAACTTAAGATAAACATATGACCCCCCCCCCCTTCCTTTTGAACCCTCACAATTTTTAAAGGGCCAAGAAAATCAAATTTTGAACCCCTATATCCTTTTACACGTTTGGAATAAATAGAGGGATAGGAGCAAATCAAACACAATAAACACTTACTTAAATTCCTAAAATTAAAGAACCAAAAATCCCTTCCCCTTTTATTTTTTATACAGCTTTCAACCCTCCTCCAAAAACACCGAATATCAAAAACTATAAACCCTAAAATCATCACTATTTTGCTCTCAAATCCAAGGTAGAAGAAGAAGACTTAGAGTTGGTGATTTGTGTGGTGTTTCCTTTGCTTGTTTATTTCTTGTTCTCTTGGTATTCGGCTGCTATAGGTAATCTATGTTCTCCTTTGTTTTCCTTCCGTTCGACACATACCTTAATGAGATACTAAAATCAGGTTCTTGATGTATTGTTATGTTGTGAACTCTATACGTGTAATATGTGTGATTGTTATGTGTTTTGTGGCATGTTTTAAAACCTAAAAACCTAGAAGTTAAATTACATTAATCGGATATTACATGGGATTTGGAATTTATTATTTTTGGTTAGGGTTTAGGGGTTTTGCTTGGATTGGTTTTCACCGAGAATCCCCTTTCGGGCTGTTGTGTCTCGGTTGTGGTTCCCACCGAGAAAAGGCTATGGTTGTGATTTGCTTTGTAAGGGATTTTACCGAGAATCTACTTGGTATTTCTATATATTTTTACCGGATTTCGTGTTGCCATAATACCGAATTTGCATGCTTATGTGTATTACCGAATTAGGTTTAGTGATTACCGTGATACTTGTTGATTGATTTCTTGTTTTGTGAAGTGATGATGATGTTTCATGTTGCTTAATATGATGTGAAACCCTAAGTACATTGATAAGGGGCGTGTGGATTAATAGGTGAATTAGAGTTTATGAACTTATGATTTTATGTGGTTATGATGCCTCCATGCTGCCTTGTTAAATGGATGTGTGATGTATAGGTATTTCTTGCTGATTTAGAGAGTGTTTAATACTTTTGAAATCAAGGTCTTAACGTATTTGTAAACCTTTACTTGAATTAGATTTGATGCTTATGGAATTAGCAAGAATTAGGGCTTGTAATTCATGATTTATGTGCTAAATGACGTTACTATGACTTTGTGCGTGTTTTGCTTGTGATTATGTGAAAGTCTTGAGGTTTCTATGGATGTTCTGATTTTTAGAATGAGTCTAAACTTGTATTAGAGTAAGAATGATAATTGGTATGAATATGGAATTAGAATTGTGGTTGCAAGTATGAAAACTAGTTGTGATTTTATGCATGTTTGCTGTCAAGATTTTTTGTCATATTGATGAGTGTGTAAAATGATGATGCTTAAGTGTTTTTAAGTGATTTCTGTGTCTAAACTCAATTACTTTCTGTCTAATTTCTGGAAATGTAACTGGAATCTAGTTATGGTTTTTTATTTTTTGTTTACATAACATAGGGATTTAATACTTCTCCTTTTATAGGGGTGATTTCTAAGTTATGAGTGACTTCTTGGCATTTTTTTAGAATTTTCTGAATGGTTTAAATAGGGTAAATAAATTCAAACTTTCTGGGTATACCTACAGTGCACTTTCTGGACGGGTTTGGGAAAATGATTTTTGAAATGATAATTACACTTGTTATTAAAATCTGCAAAAATTTAAGTAGTTAGGTAACATATACGGGAACCTCAGATAAAATTGGTAGAGTCTCAGGAGTTCTTTTGATGTGTCTAATAATTCATGAGAAACTGGTCTAGAAATGAAGCATAAACCCTAAATTGTACTATAAGTGTAAGTATAAGTATAAACCCTTAAAAATCATTTGTAATTTAATGAATGAACTTGTAAGTGATATATGAATCACCTTCGTGTTGATTTGGTGAGGAAAGAGTAGTCCTCGTCCTTGTGTTACTTCCTTATTTCTTACATTTGCTAAGGTACAGATATTCTATCATTTCTCAGTAAGAATTCCTCATGAATTTTAACCCATTGCTTGTTACACTTTGGTTATCTTGGTCCGAATCACTAACTCAGTTGTTACCATTAAACCTTATTGCTATCCCAGTTGAAAGGATACTCGTTCTACTATTATGAAAGGATTTGATTTAGTCGTGACTTTAAAATTCGTATTAGAATCTTTTGATACTTGTAATCCACTTGATATTATGACTTCATATTAAAACCTTTCTGATATATGTATCTTAAATATATTTTACGAAAACCCATTTTAAAATGATTTCTATGAAAACGATGCGACACCCCTTCTATATGAGGGTTTAAGGACTTTTGTGAAACTTCTTTTAGAAGAATATTTTTATGAAAACTATTTTAACAATGATATGTTTTTTATGAATAGAATGTGATACCACTTTTAAACGACTATCTCTTGACTGTTATGTAAAACTTGTTTAAAACAATTTTCATGAATAAAATGCGATATCACCTTATATGGAAGTTTCTTGAATACTACTTTTAATGATTTCTTTTAAGAAACAATGTTTAATTGATACCCAGGGTTACATAAACTATTTGTATAGACATCATGTTCTTTTAGTAAGGACATCCCATTCATGACACTTGATTTAATTTTGATTCTGATTATGCCATTCTGGCTTATGATACGCATCTGATTTTTATACATTGCTATGATGCACTTTAGTTGGCTTTACCTTATCGGATAATCATTTCGTTATCCTTCATACATATCTATATAATTGATTTACTTTTGGCCAAGTCATTTTTTTTGTTTACTAGCCATGGGGGTTCCATGGCTATGTCATTGAGGGACCGGTGGCATGTCACTATCCGTAGCAGTGTGATAGGTCCACGACATTCCTACTTTGATGCTACTTAGAAACATAGCCGCCATATTTATTATTATTTATACTAACATACATATCCACAGTCCCGAACTGGTATAAGTATATCTGTTTTGCAGGGAGCGTATGGATGCATCCCAGGTACTCGGTTTGGATAAGGTATATTGGTGCATGGTTGGGTGTGTGCCATACACCCCATGTCACCTGTGGAAAACTAGAAGGGGGGGGGGGTTGAATATTTTTTCCAATTAAAAACTTCCTTTTAATTATTTAGATCGACTTATGTCAATCTATTTGGTTGTTTATGTTGGACGTTGATAGATAGATATATAAACGTGTAATGAAAGATAAAGAGTAAGAAGCACATCACCACGACACAAGTATTTATAGTGGTTCGGCTACAAGGACACCTTCCTTGCCCTACTCCACTCCCCGAGTCACCTACTCGAGAGTTCGTAAACACTACAACAATCTCCTTATGGCGGAGAAGCCTTCACAACGTCGCTTACACCTTTTTCCGGTACAAAGCTAAATACCGAGTTCTTTCACACTAAGGCGAACCAAACCTAACACAACGTCGCCTACCCTTTATACGGTGCTAGGATAACCACCGAGTTCTTTCACTCCAAGGAGAACTAATCCTATCACAACGTCGCCTACCCTTTATTAGGTACTAGGCTAAGCACCTAGTTCCATTACTATAGAGGAACTACTACCCATCACAACACAACACCTAATCTTAAGGAGATCCACTCCTTATTAAAACACCATCAAGGATATGACCATCCTTGGAAATAAACTAATACTTATATGTATAACGATGCACCTCATCGATTATACAACCTAGGCATTCTTCTCTAATGCCACTTGATTTGATTCCTAGGCATCCTTCACTAATGCCTTTGACTTGACACCTTTAGCATTCTTCACCAATGCTTTTGACACGGACGTTAAGCACCTTTCACTAATGCTTTCGTCTTGACTCTTTCGGCATCCTTCACTAATGCCTTCAACACAACATCTACGGAGGAAGAAAGAACTATCAACAAGAGAACCTCAGTTGTCTTGATGATGACAAAGCATGGCAACTTATGGACTTGAGTTTGCTCGACTTCAAAGGTGGTGATCTCACCTTTAAGAGGAAACATAGATCTCTTGGATCTGAGGTTAGAGAGTTTTTAACTCAAGGGGAAAGTATATTGGAAAAGGGTGAGCAACAATGAAGAAATGGCTCACTATTTATAGAGGAAAAATTCTACTGTTCCCCGGATCCCACGGATCCCTCCCACAAGGGATCCGTCTAGCGTAAAGCTAGGGATCCGTAGGACGCTCCTCTTTACCCATGGGTATTTTGGTTATGGGTCATGGGTCATGGGTCATGGGTCATGGGTTGATCCATGGGTTTTTAGCTAAATACAATGTATCTCTTGAGTGCAATGCACCTAGTCACATGGGTATGGGTTAATACCATGGGTTATGGATATTATCCATATATGATATAAGCATGATGTCATGCAATGGGTTATGGGTCAAGCTCCATGGGTCATGGGCTTTGGGTTGTACCAAACTATATTCAATGTATTTGGTCAATGGGTTGTGATACCTAAGTTTATACCCATTTATATTACCCAATATACTACATACTAGTTATGTGTATATTTTACCCAAATATGTAAACACTAGTTGTTGTACATATGTAATATTAAATCATAAAATCACTTATACTTGTTTTAGTGTTTTATGTGAAAATGTGAATATGTTAGAAACTATTAGTTCAAACCATTTACGTATTTTATTTGTTTCGTTAAAATGATTTTTCGTTTGTTATCGACAAAATATTAGAAGATCGTAAAATATAAATAAACGTTTTTACGGCTTATTTGTATTAACATCACATTTGGTACATTGTAAGCTAGCTACTCCATGTACAATTTGATATGATTTGACTAATATTGCTATGATATTATTTATGATTACTTGTTTGGGTCTATTCATGTAGCATGGGTAGACATATATGGGCTCGTGGGCATTTTCCTTTATCATTTTCATATTCATTGTTTCTTTTGCTTATTGTTTTCTCATGACATCTTATTCATCATATTCTTTTTATTTCTGTTTGTTTATTCATTTTTTGCTTACTTCCTTTCATTATATATATTTGTTCACTGAACGTTAGCTCAGCCGCATTTTCTTTTCTCTACGACAGGTAATAAGCGAAAATCTGGGAATGACTGATGAGAGTAGGAGCTTGGAAGACTTACCCTTAGTTTCCCATTCATATTGGACTTATATTTTCTCATACTTTGTTATTTGGTTATCAGTTTGGATTATGTCTTCTTTCATTTGAACTTGGTTGTATACTTTGAGAGCCATTTTTTTTATATTTATTTTCTTTATTTATTTAAAGTCTTCCGCTTCCTTCATATTTGACACCATAATGTGACACTCAGACCTTGTCGGGTTGGGGTTTTCAAATGCGTTTCTATTTAACATCGGAAGATTCTTTTGTATCAAATTCCTGATCAAGTGTGGGTAAATATGAATAGTGACTACTACACTTATAACAAATATACATGTCACGTAATTACAAGTATGTTTATCAAATCAAGACTCACATATCATCAATACCGTACAAACATAAGCACGACAAAAAGTTAAAAGGATTGAGCTACTTTTGATCGAACTGGAGATGGTCCCTGAAATGTATAGACGGTCTCATATATATGTGGGACCGTCTGTCTATTTACAAGACTGTCACCAGTGGCGTGATGAAATTTTTCTTTACAATTTTCTAAGTTGTCTCAGTTTATGTCTCATGCATATTCACAATATAAGAAACTAAACACACAAACACAAACTTAATGCAACTGTAAATATAAAACGATGAATGCAAAAATAAAGCGTAAAAAGATAGTAAGAAAATGAAAACCGGACACGAAGATTTATAGTGGTTCGGTCACAAAGCTCCTCTTCGCCCTACTTCACTCCCCGAATCCCCAACTCGAGAGTTACTTCACTAATCAACAAGCTCCCTTTAGGCGGAACAAACCGTACACCTTCGCATATACCGATTAGCAACACTAAGCGGAATGTCGAGTTATAATCTTGGCTAGAACCAATCCAAACACACATCTCGGACGTACACACCATCCATATAACCCACGAACGTACACACTATCCCATTCTACACACGATCATCCACGGACATACACACTGTCCTAATCTACACATAATCACTCACGAACGTGCACACCGTCCTAATCTACACACTCAACCATGGACGTAAACACCGTCATAATATACACAATCACCCACGGACGTACACACCGTCCTAATCTACACAATCACCCACAGACGTACACACTGTCTTAATCTATTCTAACACAACTGATCTTGACTCACACACAAGTCGGATACACCAATATACAGCAAAGAGGAATGATAGAGTTTAGATAAAGAAGATAATCATAACACTAGTTACGTGTGTGTGATGCCTAGTCTAAAATACTTTGTTTCTTGACGAATACAAACATTCTTCTCTTGCACTTGGACGTAGAGGGTAACGAGATCACTTATAAACACATATCAATGAGTTATTGTGATCAAAGAAGGGAAAGGAAAGAACATAATATTTTTGTGCTAAGAGGGTTAATTTTGCTGAAGAAATAGTGCAATATTTATAGGCACCAGAAGGAGCGGGGGACGGTCTCTTAAACATTGGACGGTCCCGTAAATATAAGGGATCGTCCACCTATTTTTTTCCTAATGTGGTAAAAAAATATTTGGTGAAAATTTTATCTGATTAGGCGGGAAGAATAGCCGTTGGAGAATTTCAAATTCAAATTTATTTTTCTTATTAAACAATTCTTTATAAATATAAAATATTTTGTAAAAATGCTTTGTTAGATAAAAATATGAGGTTTAAAAAAATAACTTGTTTGATCACTTAACTAAATTGGTATAGTGTTTGTACATACCTTAAGTGATTCAGCCTTGAGCCGTCGAGAGATGTTGATACGTGTATGCATTGATGATTTGTGTAAACATGTAACTTGTGCACTTTACGTTATGTGTTACAAGTTGCATGTTTGTCATTATTAAAATATAAAGACACTGTATAGATTAAACGTCGTAATGTTTTGCAATAACAAATGCAACAAGTTTGAAAAATAGGTATGACTAGTGTAATAACAATGAATCCACAAGTGTAAATTTGTGTAAAACAAAAGGACGAACCATGTGATTAAATTTTATGGCAATTATATCTCTAATGTAAAGAGCAACGACGGTGGAATTTTATAAGAAAGTCGGTGATGTCGGTGCATACTTGTCGTTGACGTCGGTGCATACTTGGGCCGTTTGATTTTGCACCTATGTGGGCCGTTTGGTTTTTACTGTACGGGAGAGGTCCGTTTCTTATTTCTATCGCCTCGCCTCATGTTAACACGTGTTGTGATGACTCTTCTTTTTTCTACGGCGTTATGTTAACACGTGTTGTGGTAAGTTGATGTTATCATCTCTTTGCACTGAATCTCGGGGTAAATTTTATTCGGGTTTTCTTTTGATTCGATATGTTTAGATCAGTTTTTTGGTGCTATTGAATTTGATTTGCTTTATTTGGGTAACCGAATTTGGCTTGCCCAGACCCGTATCTTGGCGGGGTAGCCATTTGGTTGCAGCCATGATGGGTTTCGGGGACAGTCTTGCTGTCTTTGGACATAACAGGCGATGATGGATTTGCATTGGTTTTATCGAAGACGCGAACCTCTGCACCTTGGCGGGGCAAACAATCACGTTTGCAGCCATGGCGGATGTGTTTGGTTTTCGAGATTACTAATCAATCTGAGCCTCCAGAACGTGACAGCCGACGACGGTGGCCATTTAGTATTTGCTTTCCTAATGGTTGGTTGCTAAAGACGTTTTAGTTTCGTTATAGAATTGTTTGTGCTACGTTTCTTTACATGGGGGCAAAGTTGGTAGGTGGTGTGTTGCTTTTGATTAGGGTTTTTTTAAGGATTCTGTTGCAATACGTAGCTTTCAGTCTCGTACAACTGATGTGGTTGTTGTTTTGTATGAGTCGTATGTTTATGTTGCCTTTGTTTAGGTTGCATGTCGAAATCTAGAGAGCATCGACGGTGGCATTTTAAAAAAACAAGTAACACTTTGGTTGCTTAGTTGGTCTATGTTGTTGTTTTATTTCTGGGTCGCCTTATTTGTTGTATAATAGTATTGATTGTCCTAGGTTTCGATAATAGATGCCATCAGTAACATGCTGGCAAGCCAGCTAACTAGGCTTGCAGCCACTCTCACACGCGGTTAGTTTAGAAATATGTGGTGTACTAAGTAGCAGTGATGATTACATGTTTTCTGAATAAAATGAAGTAGGTCATTAGAGGCTCGGGCTGTAATGTAAAGAGCAACGACGGTTGAATTTTATAGGAAAATCGAAGATGTCGATGCATACTTGGTCCGTTTTAGTTTTTGCACCTATTTGGGCCGTTTGGTTTTTACTGTACGGGAGGGGTCCGTTTCTTATTTCTATCGCCTCACCTAATGTTAACACGTGTAGTAACTGGCAGTGACGATATTTGGGTAACCGAATTTGGCTTGCCCAGGCCCGTATCTTGGCGGGGTAGCCATTTGGTTGCAGCCACGATGGGTTTCGGGCAGAGTCTTGCTGTCTTTGGACATGAGAGGCGATGATGGATTTGCATTGGTTTTATCAAAGACACGAACCTCTGCACCTTGGCGGGGCAAACAATCGTGTTTGCAGCCATGGCGTATGTGTTCGGTTTTCGAGATTACTAAGCAATCTGAGCCAACATTTTTTTCTCCAGCGACGGCGGAATTCCAAATTCTTTGGCTCTTTCGCATTTAAGAAGCTGAGCCTAATTACTTATTTTATTCGAGTTTGGTTACTCTAATGTAAAGAGCAACGATGGTCGCCATTTTATATTTACTTACCTAATGGTCGACGAGTGAGGCAAGCTCCCTTATGTCATGCTCGGCCTTTGGGCTGTGTTTTGCATGTTTTGGGTCTTTGGCCCGTAGCCACAGTATATGACCGGTCCGGTGTTTCAACCTATATATTTTGAGCAGGACGCTTCATTTTCGTTCTTGAATCATTTGTGCTATGTTTCTTCACACGGGAGGAAACTTGGTAGGTAGCGTAGATCTCAGATTTTTTTAGGTTTTCGCTATATTCTTGCGTTGCGTTTACTTTTGTAGTAGGTTTTCTGTATAGTTTCCTTGGCATGCGTAGGTTTTAATGTCGCAGGATTGTTGTTGGTGTTGTTACGTGTGTTGCAAATGTTTATGTTGTCTTATTTATGATAGTTAGCTTCTGGGTTTATGCTTTGTTATATTGTTTTTCGTGTGCTTGCATGTGTTGTGTGGCTCTTTTAGATACGTTCGATGCATGTTCCAGTCTTTTGGCTTAAGTGTTAGGAACTTTAGGTTCGTTTAGGATGTCTCGTCGTAACTTATGTTGGTGGGTTTAGGTTGCGGTGGTAGTTTGTTGCTTTTCTTTCTTGGCTTCTTTCTATGTGATGGCGAAGGTTGTTAGAGATGTTTTGCGTCCCTTTTGTTATTGGCCATGGTTTGGGTACGTTAGAGCAAACTGCCGCAAAAGTCTTGCGTTGTGAGCTTATCTCAGCGCTGCATTTCTTTGCCATCCACTATTTCTGAAAAGTGTTCGGAAAATGGATGTTGTGACCCGTATTCAGTCACGAAAAACTAATCCTACTACTGGTGTACTGGGATTGTGTTTTCTTGGTCGAATACTGACCATCGCTTAGGATTTCCATAATGCATCCATTATAAGGCTCTCGAAACAGCAAAAGGAATTTGAAAGGGAGATCAAACGCATGTCATTATACTGAACATCGCGTGTCAACATCATCTACAGACGAGAACCACAGATCATTTGTTTACTTGCAATCCAGCTTTGTTGATTGAATGGCACGTCAAACCTAGGATCATTTGTGTAGTTTATAGATCATCCCAGATCTGGCGTACCATTCGAGCTACAAACCTGGATTGTAGTTGGACAAACAGTGCTGTTTGAGATATTGGCCGCCTCTCATTTTCCCCTCGAATTCCTTTCGTTGTGACAGTGGTCTAGCAATGTGTCTGTTCCAGGCCGTTGCACAAAGGCTATTGACGCAGCAAAAGGTATTTGAGGGGGCGATTAGATGGATGTTACTATCCTGAACATCGCGCGTCGACATCATCGATTAACGATTGAGGTGTACTTTCGTGTTGGAAAATTCAACTCGATGACACAACGAAAGACCTTTATATTATCTTACACCTTTAAGTTGTTACAGTAAAGATTGCATGATGCCCGTTTAGTTCGATCTCTGCTTACAAAAAGTTTTGTTGTAACAGGTCCTATCGAGGTTGCCTATTGGTTCTGTAGCTACAGATACGCAATCAAGGACCGGGTATAATTTAAAATGATACAACACTAGGGAAAGAGATGGTGATTAATGTTGGTGAGAGATTATTGCATAAAGTAGTGGTAAGAGGATTCTGAAAAATGGAGGTAATCAACAAGAGAAAAGAGATGAGGAGTTCGACTGCAAATGTTTGCTTACTTCCAAATTGCTATGCTCTTTTATATAGTACTCCCTCATTCTAATTCTAAGCAAACAACAAATAGACGCTTACGATATGTGTATTTAAGGGTGTTGATACTCGCACCTTTTATTTGATAATTACACGTGCCCTATTTTGAATTATCAGTTTTGCATATTCTCAACTTCAAGTTAACCTACGCATAGCTCTTTTATTTGTGTGATAGGCACTTGAAGGTGATGCACAAGAGAGGGGTACAATGAAAAGCTAAGAGAGATATTAGCTAAAAAAGTAAACAAACTATGTAAACCTAATACAACGTATTTAAGGGCCCAAAATTTTTTTTAACAAAACCCGCCGCAGCGCGGCGGCGGGTTTATACCTCGTTTTGACTAAATTAAAGTATATTATTGATCCATTAACTTTTTCTCTCTTCCTTAAAACTTTGGGACATTTTACCTCTCTGGTTTTTTTTTCTTTTTTTTTTTTTTATCTTTTTTTTTTTTAATTTTTTTTTCTCTTCTAATTTAATTATGTAACAATATATCTAATACACACATACCCAGTATATAATACACACAAAAGATATAAAATATTAATTTTTTTCTTGGAGAATGTATTTTTGTTTCAAGAGTATAGTCCCGCTTGGGATTTTTTTTCATTTAGCTACAATTTCCCACAAGGTTGGAAAGGAACTTGCCCTCACGTGAATTTCCCTCTGCACCCTTAAATTCCTAATTTAAGCATTGATTTGTTGTATACAGGATTTGCGTCTAAATAATAGAGACGTTATTTATTTTATTTTTTATTTTTATTTTTTATTATTATTATTTTTTTTAATCGACAAAAAATCAAAGTTAAACCAAATACACGGAAGCACGAGTTTTTTGTTAGATAATTGTAATTTAAAAAAATATATACACGAACGTGGTACTTTCTAAAATAAATAGAATATAATGTATCTTCCCATTTCTTTTCTTTTACATACATGTATACTTGTATACACCTATATATATTCAACATCTAGATTACTAGATACAAAGATTTTATCCATTCCTTGTGTTTTGCATGCAAAAATATTTCAAATCTTTCCTCCCAGTTGTTAAAAGATTATTGGCACAAGTTTTCGATTTGATGATTATTCTAGGAAGATGATATCTCGAGCTTGGTGTTATTCATGAGGTTGTTAAGTATGAGATAAAATTTATTTTATGATTAGAGACCCTCACAGCTATACGAACTAAAAAGCTTGTACGAGCACTATATGTTAACAGCCTAACAAGTAGTGAATTGAGAGGCCGCAAAGGTCGATTGGGGTGTAACATCGGTCAATCTAGTAACTTCGGTTTCACCTATTCTCGAATCATATCGGGTGAATTATTTTACTAATCGAATTGGCAAAAGTTAGTTTAATTGGGTCGGTTTGAGGGTTCGAGAACAATTTTTGTTTTGCTAAAGTTAAAAAATGAATCATGTTTGAAACGATTTTCATATATTTTAACATGCGGGATCTCATGAAACATACCCAATATTATTTGGTTTGATAATTGGATTTATTTGGTTTAATCGGGAAAAGAAAGAACAAGTGTTACGTTGAGTTTTCTATGTGCAAGTAGGGGTGTCAGTAGGGTCGGGTTGACCCGACCCGAACCC
The DNA here is from genome assembly GCA_910596185.1 of Chrysanthemum makinoi. NCBI lineage: Eukaryota > Viridiplantae > Streptophyta > Magnoliopsida > Asterales > Asteraceae > Chrysanthemum > Chrysanthemum makinoi. Next base: position 224,920,174 of record OU343223.1, on the reverse strand, counting down.
GAACCCGATAAGGTCTTATCGGGTCGGGTTAATCGGGTTAATAAATCTAGTCGGGTTTGTTTGACCCGAACCCGATAACCCGATATTGTTATCGGGTCGGGTTAGGGTTGAATTATTTTTCTTATCGGGTTATCGGGTCAACCCGATAAGACCCGGATAATCATCTTCATGTTCAACAACGTATAAATCCATATCAAAGACCAAAACAATTATACAATGAAATCCAAAAGTATTGCTTATTGTCGATGTTGATAGTGGTCTTGATGGTCAACCTCCAATATGTAATTGTAAAAATCAATTCAAATTAGGTATGGTTAGATTTATACTCACACAGTCACACGTATAAGTAAGTTGATTTGCATGAAAGGCGTCCACCTGATAATACCCCTGGTCATAATATATGGTTATAATAAATTAAAGCTATTAGTGAAAATGGAAAAAGTATTATTACAGTATATAAAAACTTGATGTGTGTCCATTTGGTAACAATGTTGGTTTCTTCTTTTTCAATGGAGTTGATTGTTATCGTGAATACTGATTTTCATCCCACATTGCCTCATAACCAAATCTGAAAAGGGTGGAGACTGTTATAAACTGAGAGGCCCAAACAGTTGAAAAATATTGTCTTTTTTACATAATCCAAAATAAATCTATGGTACACATATGTAAACCACACGCTTAGTGTTGAATTCATGGCCACTTGTGAGTCACAGGATACAGCAAAGTATGGCTACAATGTAAAATATAATCGGGTCAACCCGACAACCCGAATCACCCGACCCGATTAACACGACCCGATAACCCCGATTTCTTATTGGGTCGGGTTGCGGGTCACTTTTCAAAAAATCAAAACCAGACTCAATCCGACCCGATAAACCCGACAACCCCGATAACCCGACCCGATAGCACCCCTATGTGCAAGCGAGGAATGAGAGCAAAATGTTTTAGTATATTGTAAATAAATTTAGTAGTACAACGTTTATGTATTTATTTTCCTAAACAACTACGGTGTGATAAAAAACTCCGGAAGTACCTAATTTGCATTTAATGCCCAACAATAAACTGAAAACTTTTGAAATCCAGTTTGACTCTCTTATCAAAGTTTAATGTAAGCAACTTTTGGGGTTTGCATGCAAACTGATTTATTCTGCATTTTTGCATGCTATCTTGTCGTTGTGGGTCTGCTTTGTATAATCCTTCTCGTGCATTAAATTTGGTTGGGTTTCATAGAGGTGCATTTGTCTTGATGTATTTAGTATTGGTGTTCGTTTCATGCACTTCTCTTCTGCATGTCATAACATATCGATTATCAAATGGCATTGGGTTTTGTCCTCCTTTGAATTTACTTCTCTTATACTCCTTCAATTTAATCGGGTGTCCATTTTGAAACTACACAAATTTTTAAAGATATAATCAAGTGCACTATCGATCAATACCTATTGAAGTCTTTTTGGATTGATTCAAATATGAAGTAAACACTTATTTTGAGACAATATCTTTACTACATAAAATAGAAAAATGGTCAAAGGTGAAAGTGAAAATTGAAAGTTGAAAATTGAAAGTCAAAGGTGAGAGAAATGTATAATGTAATTAATACTTTTATTAAAACACCCCATTACTTAAAAGTACATTGATTTATTCATATTGTACAACCAACTAAAAGCATATCCACCAAATTAAATACAAACAATTAAAAACCTCATACTAAAAAGTACAATAAAATTTTCACAATATACAATTTAAACAAGCTTCAACAAAATCCAGAATATAAAATAATTACACACACTAATTAATGTTATTTTTAAAACACCCTAAAATGAAAGTACGTGTTATTATACACATTGTACAAATTAATAAAACACACAAAGTTTCATACAAGCTAACAAGTTGGTGGTACATATAGTTTGAAAACTGGACCGGACCGACCACCAGTTCAACTGGAAGCGATTTCGCCACTGGTTCGACTACCGATAAAGTCATCCGAAAATGAACCAGAAGGCCCGTTGAAACCAATACAAACTGGTAAATCAGGCCCCATCTAGATCTGTTTCTCCAGTTAATCGTCACAAGGTACCCGCGTATACTATATGTAAAGGAAAACACAAAAAGTGAAATGTTGAAACTAAAAATAGAAATGTTGAAACATATATTTCAAAAGGAAACTATTAATACACATCGAAAACCGGGTTAACACGGGACGCTTCAAACCCGACGGGTTGACCCGGTTTAATTTCACCCGTTGTCAACCCAACCCCTCGGGTTGACCCGGTTTAAATCAATCCGTTTTTCGACCAAAACGGTTTTAAAACATTATGTTTAATACCCAAATCTTCAAACTTTTATTATTTTTCATTTATAACCATAAACATTTTTTATCACTAAACGATATGTCGCTATAAAATCTCGTTGCTATGCACGGGTACTCGTCTTTAACTATATGTATATATAATTACCATTAAAAATTCAAATTAATATTAAATGAAAACTGGTTTGGCATATTCAACGTTGGAAAGTCAAAACAATTTTTTTTTATTAGTATACATACAAAGCATGTATCCATGATTTTGAAACTTAAAAAGTGAGTAATGTTAAATTTCTAAAATTCCTTTAAAACTAAAATTTCTATATAAAAATTCAAAAAATTTGTGCTTAATGAAGTAGCTACCATAACAATTCACACCTAAAATTTCAAAGAAATGTATGACAAATTTTGACAACTTTTACTAATGTAATTTTCCAAAAAAAAATATATATATATTTTTAATTTATTTAATCTTAACACTTCTAACTTCTAAACTTTTATCAATATATTTTATTTTATAAGGCACAATTTTACAACTTATTTTTTTATTGTTATGTTACTTTATAGTGTGTGTATTATATGCGATCTCAGTTATTAAATATTGAAATGTGTGCAATGATCATATGATTTTTAAAAATATTGTTTCGACATTTATATATAGTTGAAGTTGCAGATATATTATTGTGAATAATTTGAATGTTTACAATCACAAAACATTGTATCGATTTATTATATAGTCACGGAGTTCATTTTTTTTGTTCTTGTTCTTGCGCATTAAATACGTTAAATACAAATCTGTTTTCAAATATTGCGATAATGATGGTGATTGATTGTTCCTTTAATCGTTGATTGTTCCGGCACATTAATTTCAAAGATATACAAAGTTTTCTGAAATAATTTGGTCAAAATACATTATACAACCGGTGTATATATTTTTGTTAAGTATCTTAGGTTTGAAGTTTTTTTGATTGGGTCAAATACCATGCCTTGATGGATGATAACTATAAAGTGAAGTCAATCAAAGAGTTCTGTCAAAGAGGATTCAACACCTCATATGCCATGTACTAAGAAATTTTACACGACGAGTAACGTGAATTGTTAGTTATCTCATAATTGATGTAATGTTTTATTTTCAGTTTCAATAAATATTTTTATATGTTTTTTGATACATGTTAAGAATTTTTGCTTCAGTTGAATTATCGCATGTTACGAAACACTTACCACAATACCGCCTATTGTTAATTATCTGCCGCTAGGAACCGCTGCCGGTAGGCGCGGGTACTCGTCTAGTATACAAAATGGATGTAGACATTTAAGATATGCTTGACGAAAGTCATTATTGCTATAACCGGAGATGAAGCTATAGATAGAGATCGATGAAGTAGAAAATTAAAAATTGAAATTATTTTTGTAAAGCTAAATGAAGTAGCATTTAATTTTAATAGATTATGGGATATTTTATTTCTATAATCTCCGATAAATATTTTTGTGAAAGTTAATGGCTTTCACTACAACAATATGACGGACGGGCGAGGAGGTTTTCTCCGGGGACACAAAGTCCCCGGTAAAAGTCGCTAAACGAAAAAATTGAATCTGACGTGGCACATGAATTCGCTGACTTGTTACGAAATTTTCAACGCAGACGTTCCGCGGGGACATGTCCCCGGGGAAGGTATTTTGATTTTTATGAAATTTTGACCGGATAGTCAAAATTCAACGCAAAGTTTCGCCGGGGACTTGTCCCCGCAGAAAGTATTTTCAACATTTACCAATAATTGGGCATAGTCAATAGCGTGTTAATTGTACGCGGGAAATTTCCCGCCAAACCTTTTGCCGGGGACATGTCCCCGGTAAAACCTTTATCCAGAGTAATTACACTTTATATACCATATCTTATCCTCAAATTTCTTCACAAATTTCTACCATATCTGATCTTCACACAAATTTCAAAACCTGTGATGGAGCAATTTAATCCTTTTATGTGTTCTTGTGGAGCACGAAATATAAGATTAAGAACATCACATAAAGATTATTCATCTGGACGAAAATATTATTCATGTCCTCTATCAAAGGTGAACAATCATACATTTCCTATTTATGTAAATATACAAATAATTGGGTTGTAATATCTTAAAATTTTCTTATTATGTAACAGCCCAGAAAAGATAATGGATGCGGATATTTTATGTGGAAGGATGCATTTGACGAGTACTTAAGAACAATCTCTGCACCAACAGAGTGCTCGAGCTGCCATGAAAAAGATCTTAGGATAAGCTTGCTGGAAACACAAAAACATGTGCTAGAGACAAGAATAAGGGTGCTTGAGGCCAAACTTGAAATGGCAACGATTCCTGACGACCACGCATGTCAGTCGGATAAATTACTTCGTGAGCTGTTAGGTGACATGGAAAATCTTCGTATGTAGTAATAGGAGTAGTAGTAGTAGTAGTAGTAGTAGTAGTAGTTGTTGTTGTTGTTGTTGTTGTTGTTGTTGTAGTTGTTGTTGTTGTTGTTCTTGTTGTTGCTAATCAAAGTAGTAGTTGTTCTTGTATTTGTTGTTGTTGTTGTTGTTGTTGTTGTTGTTCTTGTTGTTGCTATACTTGGTCGTTTAACAAGATACGTATACCAATGCACCTATACTTGGTCGTTTAACATGATACGTATACCAATAGCACATATACTCGGTCGTTTAACATGATACGTCTACCATAGCACCTATACTCGGTCGTTTAACATGATACGTATACCAATAGCACCTATACTTGGTCGTTTAACATGATACGTATACCATAGCACATATACTCGCTCGTGTAACATGATACGTATACCATAGCACCTATACTCGGTCGTTTAACATGATACGTCTACCATAGCACCTATACTCGGTCGTTTAACATGATACGTATACCAATAGCTCATATACTTGGTCGTTTAACATGATACGTGTATCATAGCACATATACTCGCTCGTGTAACATGATACGTATACCATAGCACCTATACTCGGTCTTTTAACATGATACGTATACCATAGCACCTATACTCGATCGTTTAACATGATACGTATACCAATAGCTCTAATACTTGGTCGTTTAACATGATACATGTACCATAGCACATATACTCGCTCATGTAACATGATACGTATACCATAGCACCTATACTCGGTCGTTTAACATGATATGTATACCATAGCACCTATACTCGGTCGTTTAACATGATATGTATACCATAGCACCTATACTCGGTCGTTTAACATGATACGTCTACCATAACACCCAATGTTGCAAAAATCGTGAATCGGTAGCCGGGCGGTCGACCACCCTGCAGCGCGTAATCGGTCAAGTCGGGGATTAATCGGTGATTAATCGGATTGACATTTCCTGCAGTTTTTTGGTATTTCTGGAGACCAAACTAAAAATCTTAACCGATTCCAAGCCTGCTATGTTTCCAAACCTCAATAAAAGGCTCCAATTCTGATTATGATGCCCATTGTGCGTTATAAGTGAAATATACGATCCCCAAATTAAGTATAATGCCTAAATTATTATTATTTTTAAAATGACCGATTTGCCCGATTCGGCCGATTTTTACCGAATCGGCCGATTTTGACGAATCGGCCGATTCGGCGATTTTTTTGACCGGGGTCGATTTTTATCCTAGGCCGATTTTTCGACCGATTTTCAAAAATCGCCAAGGTACTCGGCCGATTACCGATTAATCGGCGATTAATCGGCCGAGTTGACCGATTTTTGCAACACTGATAACACCTATACTTGGTCGTTTAACATGATACGTATACCAATAGCACATATACTCGGTCGTTTAACATGATACGTCTACCATAGCACCTATACTCGGTCGTTTAACATGATACGTATACCAATAGCTCATATACTTGGTCGTTTAACATGATACGTGTACCATAGCACATATACTCGCTCGTGTAACATGATACGTATACCATAGCACCTATACTCGGTCGTTTAACATGATACGTCTACCATAGCACCTATACTTGGTCGTTTAACATGATACGTATACCAATAGCTCATATACTTGGTCGTTTAACATGATACGTGTACCATAGCACATATACTCGCTCGTGTAACATGATACGTATACCATAGCACCTATACTCGGTCGTTTAACATGATACATATACCATAGCACCTATACTCAGTATTTTAACATGATACGTATACCAATAGCTCATATACTTGGTCATTTAACATGATACGTGTACCATAGCACATATACTCGCTCGTGTAACCTGATACGTATACCATAGCACCTATACTCGGTCGTTTAACATGATATGTATACCATAGCACCTATACTCGGTCGTTTAACATGATACGTCTACCATAACACCTATACTTGGTCATTTAACATGATACGTATACCAATAGCTCATATACTTGGTCGTTTAACATGATACGTATACCAATGCACCTATACTTGGTCGTTTAACATGATACGTATACCAATAGCTCATATACTTGGTCGTTTAACATGATACGTATACCAATGCACCTATACTTGGTCGTTTAACATGATACGTATACCATAGCACCTATACTCGGTCGTTTAACATGATACGTCTTCCATAGCACCTATACTCGGTCGTTAAAAGTAATTAGATTAGTTTTATAATTTTTAGGTTTAATTTAATTATATAATTTTATAATTTATTATTAGTTCTAATTATTAAAAATGAAAGTTTTTATTTTATAAGTAAACCTTTTCCCGGGGACATGTCCCCTGGGAAAGTTTTGGGCTAAATTTTCATTTTCCCTCCGTACTTTTGCTTTATCCCGCCATCAGTTTTGCCGGGGACATGTCCCCGGTAAAGGTCTGGCAAGAAGACAAATAAAACTTTCCCCGGGGAATTGTCCCCCGCAAAAGGAGAAAAGAAATATTAACCTCAATTATTAGCAGATCTGGTCTCACTCGGGGAAAAAAAAGGAAAAAAACCCTTCTTCCTCCTCTCAACTCACCACCACAGCACCCTGCTACTCTCACACCACCACCACCACCACTGCTACTCTCACACCACCACCACCACCACTGCTACTCTTCCCTACACTCGCACCACTGTGCACCACCTCCATTGCTACTCTCAACCCTCTAATTGTTTAATTCTTTTCTCAAACCCTCTCATTGTTTAATTCTTTCTCTTCCCCTCTACTCTCACAACATCCGAGACCAGGTACACATTTTTTTTAATTTTGCTAGTTTTTTTATTTTTGTTATTTTTATTTTTCTTATAATTGTTGTTATTTGTTAATTGTTAATTGTTAATTGTTAATTTTTAATTGTTAATTGTTTAATTTTTAATTTATAATTTTTTTTTAATTTTTTTTGGTACAGTAGCTGTGGTGTGACCAACAATAACTGTGAGCCGAGACCACAACCGTGAGCCGAGACCAAAAGGTATGTTTATTATTTTTTTTTGTTAATTTTTTTTAGCGGGGACATGTCACCGGCGAAAGTTTATAGCTCCCTATTTTTGAATATATATGTATTTTTTTAGCTTCCTGTTAATATGAGTAGGGTATAGCTCCTTTATAGTTATTGCTGTTAAATGACAAATTTTCCCTCTAAAAGTATAAGGCTTCACTGCAACGCAACCACCCAAAGGGGTTCAAACTAAGACTATTGTGAATGGCTCCTTGCCACGACTCAGGCCACTTAAATTATGGTCTGTAACTTTTAAAGTTACTTATTATTGCAACGATGAGTTCAGCTCTATTACCATCCCTTAGTTTGGTTACTGCTCCATGTGATTTGCTGCTCGTGATTTATTATTTAATCTGCAATAATCTAAGTTTAAAGTTACTTATTATTGCAACGATTAAACATACCAAGTACGGATCAGTTTTGAAGGGTAATTAAACAATTAGATCTTCATGTGTTGCCATTAGTTTTGATATAATATCTGCTATACCTCAACGTGATACATGCCTATCTGAACCTGCAAGATAACTCCTTGTCACCATTACTGTTTATTGAACATGTTCTCTTGGACTTGACATATCAATCCAGTGTTATCTTGGACTTGACATTGAAGAAGTGATCAAGCAAACCATTGGTGTGTCCGGCTCCATTGGGGTGCGTTTTGCTTGTTTATTTTCTGCACCAAGAGTGCGTTTGTAGCTGCTGAATTCAGCCTCTAAATGGGTCGTTTGCCCGCTGAATTTCCAGGTTATAAAGGGGCTGTTTGCCCGCTGATTCTCAGGTCATAAAGGGGCCGTTTGGCTGCTAATTTTCAGCTCATAAAAGGGTCCATTTGCCCGCTGTTTGACAGCCCAGAAAGGGGTGTTTTGATCTAGCTTCTTTAAGTGTTTTGCCGGGGACATGTCCAACTTGAGATTGCTTTATGTGTCCCTCTAAGAATGAAATAGTACAAAACTAGCTGTGTTGATGGAATCGAACTTATTTGGTTCTGGTTTGTTTCAAATTGTTCTCTTTACCTCTATAACTACTTAAGTTATTGCAATTATGATGGTATATGTGTTGATAGTTGATAATAAAAGGTGTATGTAGTTAACAGTGCTCCATTTATAAGTGTCACTTTAAGATATTGATTGGGCATATGTAGGATTGTAGGCTACCTGTTTATGCTGTATGCGTTTTTTTACTAGTACTAGTATTGTTATCACTTTTATTCTAAGAACTCTCTTGTGCAACTCTTCCAGGTGAAAATTGATATGGTTTAATAAAAAGAAAGAAAAAAGACCAGCCCGGCATTGTTTGTTTGTTTATTTATTTATTTAATTATATATATGTTTCTTCACTAATTTCTATGTTCGTTTAACAGATGGCAGATGTTGTAGCTAGGTCTCACGGTGGCGACGGAGGTAATTCGCCACCTCGTGGTCCCTCGAGGAGGATAGGCAGCAATTGCCAGCGTAAGAATTTCTGAATTATTTTTCACTAAACTATATTTGATTACATGTTATTTTAAATTGATAAAATGTTATTTTATGTCATCATCACTTGAATTTGATTACTTGTAGGCTCTAAATCAAAAGCTGCAGACCCAAACGCCAAAATTGGGAAAGGCGGTAAGGTGGTGCGTGGTCCCACGAAGAACACGACACTGAAGGCGAAGAGGGCACTGGATGGTCGTCCTGTGTCGATCGAATTTCGGCCCAACCAGGAGGGGTTTTGGACACACGTGGGCCCTCACTCTTCTTGGTTCTCCAACTATGTTGGGGAGGTGTTACGGGACTCGATTCCCATGTATTGCGAGTCATGGGCTAGGGTTCCGGAAACGGCCAAGTCTCACATCCATGAGTATCTACACGTAAGTTTTTTTTAACCTTTATTTAAATTTGTATATTTATTCAAACTTGTTTGTTTATTTAAAACTTGTATATTTTTTTATTTATATTTTATTGCAGCACTACTTTGATCTGGACACACACCTTGCTGGCCCGAATGGAGATAAGATTGTTGACAGTATCGAATATTATCTCCAAAAACGATACGACGACAACAAATATCAGTACAAAAAATATAACTTTACGGCAGCAGGTGGGATGGAGAAAATTGAGGAGATAAAAAGAAAGCGTCCAGATAACAAGACGCCAGAGGATTGGGATGCGTTGGTAAATTTTTGGATCGACACTTTATAATAATAATAATAATTCATTTATATCATAGTTTTTACAATTTAAAATACGCAGGTTAAGCTTTGGACAGACCCCAAGAAGCAGAAGATCTCAGAGGTGAATCGACAAAACCGAATGGCGAACACGAGCTCTAGCCTTCACGGATCTCAGTCGTATGCGGCTATTCGCCATAACTTTGTAAGAAACTATTTAATCATTTTATTTATATATATACATGGTGTTTGGTGTGTCGTTATTGATTTTATTTCTAAACAGTTGACCAGCGAGGATGACGCGGCGGTCGGAGAAGACTTGATAGAGCTTTACCGTCTGAACCATACGACGGGTGATGTCTTTGAGTCCTCGTTATCTGAGGCTAGATATGTAAGTATAATTTATTTTCAAAGTCACCCGTTTTGATGATATATAATTCATCACGACTTATATATTACTTTTCTTGTTTTTTTGTAACTAAACAGAACGAGATGTTGCCGATGCGGGAAGAGAGCACCTCCGATGGGACTCGCATGACTGACCGTCAGATTTTGCGTACCGTGATTGGTGGTAAGCAGCGCGGTCATATTCCTGGTGTAGGTCAGGTCTTACCCGACGATGGAGTGAAGAAGACCTTTAGCACCTCCCGACCTCGTGATGCAGCGGATGTGTCCTCACTGCGGGAAACAGTGCAGAAACAGACCGAGGAGCTCACTACACAGAGGACTCAGATGGAGCAGGTCATGGATTTTGTGAGGACATTCCCGGCTTGGCAGGAGCGAATACAGTCCGCCCCGGGATCAAGTGCTACTCCACCAGGTGGGTCAAGTGCTACTCCACCGGGATCTGGAGAGGGTGGGTCGGGATCTCGTGCTACTCCATCCGGCGAGTCTAGAGATACCGGGGACGGTAATGAGGGTAGTGGGGTTTGAGATGCCGATTTATGTTACTTTAACACATTTTGGATACGTTTTTACAGAATAACATGGATTATTATGTCGTTTATGTGCTAGGATTCCCGTAAATGGATTATACGTATAGTTTTGGACCATTTGCGGATAGGTAGTTTTGGATAGTTTTGTAGATGATCATGCGTTAACGGTTTAGGAACCGTTTTGGCGATTTTGGAAAAGGATAATGTGACAACTCGTATTTTCAGGTCATATTTCAAAACATTACTCATGCTTCATCATTTATCGTTTATCGTAAACTAGGTTTACGAGTATCAAATTCATGTAACCTTAATGGTTTAGCTGTGAATTCATGAATAATCATCAAGGACATTCCATATAGACTAGGTTTAGTCTACATATCATTAGCATCATTATCATCATATTAGTTCATGCATGGTTTTGCATTTTACATTAACCGTATAATTTCATATTAAATAAACGCTATCGCGTAATTAATTATTTTGAACAATTGATCCATTACTTTCAAAAATTATCCCAATATATTTTTATACTCATATTAAGTTTATAAAAATATTATTATTAGTTTACCCAGTGTTTTAAATTTATTTTGTATCTAAATTGTTATATTTAAATAATTACGACGGTTTTCTTAAAAACTACACGATAATTATTATTTCACTCAAATTTTTCAAGAAATGTATTTTTATAATTTTTAGGACCTCAATATATTTTATCTTGACCAGTTAAAATTTATTTTTATCTAACGCTACCCTAAATACTCAAATGTGTATACAACTTACCACATATCTTCAATTAACTTACACTAAATTATACTTATACATATTAAAAAAAAAAAATATCTAAGTAATGACTAACACCCCCTTGTCGACACAAGGGGGGTGAGTCACTTGTGTTTGTTAAATATCTTACAAGTTAATGTATTATACTCTAATAACACAAACACATTCACTCATTATATCCAAGTGAAAAGATCAAACCATTTCTCTCTTTCTCTTCCTCACACAACCGGCCACACCAAGGACCAAGGAAGGATCATCCAAATATTTTCTAGACAAGATTTTACACTCTAGTATCACTCTTTATTAAGGTTTTGCAATAAAAACCTTGGGTGATTAGGAAAATCCTTTGTTCTCATAAACCTCATCAAGTTTACTAGTAAGCATCCATATTCATGATCATATTTCATATTCATTGTTATTTTCATTTCATCATATTTGAGAAAACATGCAAGTCTCATGGATGTTTATACCACTTTTACATGTTTTTAAGAGTTATATATATTTATGTCATCCTATAATTACTCCATGTTATAAATCACTCTTGGTGATGTCTAGGAACCCATGACACCCTAAGAAGGTGTATGGTAGGATTAGAATAGCTTCGGAGTTATTTTGAATGGGTTAGAATAGGTTTGGCGCGAGAAAAACTCATTTCGACAAGTTTGCAAAAGGGTCTGTCCTTATTTTCGAAATCTGGAAAATTCGACAGTGGATATTTAGAAAATACACTTTAAAAGCACGTGGTCGCTTGAACGGATTAAAACGGAGCTATAACGAAGAAGTTATGAATTTTTCAAGTTAGGCGACGAAAACTATAAATTCTGGAAATTTTAGCATGTTATGTTTATTTTGTACGAGTCAAAAATGAAGCTTAGGCGTTATAAATTGTGTCGACTTATCAAAAATATATTAGTATACTTTGATATAAAGCTAAGGACATATAAAACGTAGAAAACGGATTTGTAATGATTAAATTATGCACGTTTACAAAAAGTTGTCGTAACTTTATTATATAAGAAAAACTATTAAATTTCTAATAGACAAGTTTTACGTCAACACGAGACCATGTTGAAGGTTGTTTTTAACATTGATGTTGAACTTTTTATAAAGTGATGTCTTCTAGTAAAAGTAAGTTCGCCAAGTATATTTTCCAAAATGTTCGACCGTTTGTTTAGCGGAGTTGTAATGAATTAAATACGTTTACTCAAACTTTGCCGAAAACCATCATTAAACTATATTTTGGGACACAAGTACCATACTTAACCTTTATTTTTCTTTATGTTCAAGACCTCTAGGAAGGAAACTCATGTACTAAAACTTTGAGATAATGATACAAACTTACCAAAACCGTTGAGTTCGTTTTCTATATATATATATATATATATATATATATATATATATATATATATAGAAAACGAACTCAACGGTTTTGGTAAGTTTGTATCATTATCTCAAAGTTTTAGTACATGAGTTTCCTTCCTAGAGGTCTTGAACATAAAGAAAAATAAAGGTTAAGTATGGTACTTGTGTCCCAAAATATAGTTTAATGATGGTTTTCGGCAAAGTTTGAGTAAACGTATTTAATTCATTACAACTCCGCTAAACAAACGGTCGAACATTTTGGAAAATATACTTGGCGAACTTACTTTTACTAGAAGACATCACTTTATAAAAAGTTCAACATCAATGTTAAAAACAACCTTCAACATGGTCTCGTGTTGACGTAAAACTTGTCTATTAGAAATTTAATAGTTTTTCTTATATAATAAAGTTACGACAACTTTTTGTAAACGTGCATAATTTAATCATTACAAATCCGTTTTCTACGTTTTATATGTCCTTAGCTTTATATCAAAGTATACTAATATATTTTTGATAAGTCGACACAATTTATAACGCCTAAGCTTCATTTTTGACTCGTACAAAATAAACATAACATGCTGAAATTTCCAGAATTTATAGTTTTCGTTGCCTAACTTGAAAAATTCATAACTTCTTCGTTATAGCTCCGTTTTAATCCGTTCAGCGACCACATTTCGTTTTAAAAGTGTATTTTCTAAATATCTAGGCCAAAATTTTTTATCCACTGTCGAATTTTCCAGATTTCGAAAATAAGGACAGACCCTTTTGCAAACTTGTCGAAATGAGTTTTTCTCGCGCCAAACCTATTCTAACCGATTCAAAACAACTCCGAAGCTATTCTAATCCTACCATACACCTTCTTAGGGTGTCATGGGTTCCTAGACATCACCAAGAGTGATTTATAACAAGGAGTAATTATAGGATGAAATAAATATATATAACTCTTAAAAACATGTAAAAGTGGTATAAACATCCATGAGACTTGCATGTTTTCTCAAATATGATGAAATGAAAATAAAAATGAATATGAAATATGATCATGAATATGGATGCTTACTAGTAAACTTGATGAGGTTTATGAGAACAAAGGATTTTCCTAATCACCCAAGGTTTTTATTGCAAAACCTTAATAAAGAGTGATACTTGAGTGTAAACTCTTGTCTAGAAAATATTTGGATGATCCTTCCTTGGTCCTTGGTGTGGCCGGTTGTGTGAGGAAGAGAAAGAGAGAAATGGTTTGATCTTTTCACTTGGATATAATGAGTGAATGTGTTTGTGTTATTAGAGTATAATACATTAACTTGTAAGATATTAATCAAACACAAGTGACTCACCCCCCTTGTGTCGACAAGGGGGTGTTAGTCATTACTTAGATATATATATATATATTTTTAATATGTATAAGTATAATTTAGTGTAAGTTAATTGAAGATATGTGGTAAGTTGTATACACATTTGAGTATTTAGGGTAGCGTTAGATAAAAATAAATTTTAACGGGTCAAGATAAAATATATTGAGGTCCTAAAAATTATAAAAATACATTTCTTGAAAAATTTGAGTGAAATAATAATTATCGTGTAGTTTTTAAGAAAACCGTCGTAATTATTTAAATATAACAACTGTTAAGACCATAGATATATCAACCTTATCACAAATACCCACTTAACGAACACAAGTATACCACGTTAAACCAACACTTTATGCGTAAATAATAGGAAAGGAAAAGAGGAAGAACTTGGTGACTTGAATATGATATTCGTATGTATGTTTAGAAAGATAAAGGAAAGAAATGAAAACAATAAGATGATATATTGCTTCAAAGGAAAACACACACACACACACACTCAAGCACACCCCTCAAATGAGACTTTGAGGGGTTTATATAGTTCCTTACAACAATACCCTAATGGGCTTGGCAAGGGCCACGAATTGGACTTGGATTGGGCTTGGGATACATAAGCTTATCAATGGCTAGCATAGCTTATCTTTTAACCAATTATCTTAGCCCAATCCACGAGCCCGATGACTATTCTATCACGATATCTAACACACGTTACAAAGTTCCTAAATGTGAATGACCATCACTTCTAATAAAAACTATTAAGGCTAACAATATCCCCCTAAGGGGTGGTCATTCAAATGATGCTCCACTTGATTAGGTCTTTACTTTTCTTGAGCTCGAACTTTTTGTGTAGATATAGAATAGTCTTGATTCTTTGTTCCTTCATGCTTTGTGATAAATTAATGTGGTTGTCTGCCATTGTCAACTTCGTTGGTTAGGTATCTCCACGTCTTTCTCCACCATGCTCACACTTCTATTTGTCTTTGAGTTTCCAATGATGAAGTTCTCGAGTCTTTACACTTTGTATATTCTTTGACATTGACGAAGAATCATCTTTAACTTTGAGTTGCCTTTGATTTTGATGAGAACTTTCATGTGTTGTTGGTATGAGCATGTGGCGAGTCTGCACGATCCATCCGCTCCGGAGCTTCCATAAGAAGAAAACATAAAACAGGTTAGTAATAAGCGGATTCCGGCACTTACAAGTTTGAATTTCGAGGGTGTTAACAGCATAGTGTGAAAACACATCTCTAATTCTCACAAAGGCCGTTCCTGAACTGGAGTCCCACAAGTGAGATAACGCGATATACTGAAGTACATCAACAGTTCAGATGAGTCGCTGAGGTACACCGAAGCATCACCCCACGACTGTAGACCGTTTGAGACACACTAAGCGTAATCCACGGGGAGTTACCGGAGTGACCTGCTGTCAGGGCTGCTTGATGTTGACCCTGGCAGGAGTTTCCATTCAATCACTGAAGATCACAGATGTGAAACTTCTCATAAATGTTCTGGCAAATTGCTAAGATCTGCGTAGGACTCTATAATATATCACTTGTGTCCTTATAGATGAACAACAAGCGATGTCATGTCATGTGTTCCTATGAGATCTTTTGATGAATCTCGTGGCTCTAGACTCAATTAGTGCATTTTGGTTTTCCTAAGCGGAGACTAGGGAGAAGGTCTCCTTCTTCAATATCATCGATAGATTATGTAGGGTTCCCAGTGAGAATGAAACAAGTCCTTTTAAGAGGAATTGAGTGGCTAGAAGGTTTAGTGCAGTGCGTCACTGGGTCCATGACGTCTTTGTCTTCAATACCAGTGTCATCTAGTGACAACCAGTAGCATATGTATTGAACCCGGTTTCTGCCCTAAGGTTGAACATGGAGGGCTATTTCTTTTCACCCTTTCTTTACATTTCTTTTTAATTCTTCAACCCCTTCTTTCTCCTTTCTCACATTACTCCTTTTTTCAATCATTCCTAAGGACTTCTAATACTAACTATTTGTGATGTCCTTGGGTAGATCCCTCCGGTTCTGGCAGATCATAGGACGAATTTCCTATCCTTAGTCACCTTATAACTCCATGACTGTCCCATGTTGCCATAAAACCATTTTTCTTGAAAATCTCACAGAGTGTTTATGATAGAAAACATGTTTGAGACACTCCGCGAGTTTTATATTTTCAGAAACACTCCCCCTTCACACGTGCTTATGAGTTTTAACAGAAATCTGCACATAGAGGGTAGAGTTTGCACTTTTTGAATTGATAGGCTCATGATAGACAATTCCCCACGAGACACGGTTACGTTGCCTAGTTAAAGAGATCCATTGTCAGCTTTTAGGTGACAACTAGCTTTAATAACTAACTTGAAGTTGTAAACACTCCTTGAAAAGGAGGTTAGACCCATGAAGGTGCATATCTATCACAAGTTTCTAGAGATGGTACATTTATGACTTTGATTCCGTCAATTCATTGGTTCCGTCTGAGTCGAGCTCATTTTGAGATTCAAACAACGATCATTAAACTTTTGATCACATTTTAATCACGTCTCCTCCCCCTCAAAAATAGCATATTCGTGATATTTTGATATCAACGGATTAAACAACATTTTAGAATCTTTTGGGGAGACAAACGGATTTGATTTAAGCATGAATATGGAACATTTTAGTTTTATACTCCCCTTTAATAAAGCATAATCAATTAAAGGGTTTTAGAGGGAGTTATCTTGAGCACAAGGTATTTTGAAAGATTTTGAAAAATCTTTTTGAACAATCTTGAAAAGGTGCTCAAGATGATGATGATTTCTCACCATTTTTAAAGGTAGTGCACTGAAGCGTACATTTGATTTTTCTATAAAAGCACGAGTTTTGATTTGAAAAATAATCAAAAGTCATCATTTCGGTCCGGGTTTCGTATCAAGTATCGAAAGCCATTATTTTGAGAAATTTTGAGAAACGACATGTTTTAGAAAACATTTAAAGAACTCTCGCTCAAGCATCTGTACATACCTGTATCATTGTTTGAATGACATTTCTAGAAGCGTCGAATATCGATTATACGAGAGACATGTCGGAGAAGAATATTTTTGATTTTTTGATTTTATATTGTTTTTGTATTTTTTGAAAATTTTTTATTTTTGTATTTTGCTTTTGTTGGTTTTATAAAAGAAATGGAAAATCAAAGATAGACGATAGAGAGAATGAAGAATAAGAGTTTACAGAATTAATAAGAAGAGTTTTCACAAATAACAGTGTTAGAAGTACAAGATTCCTCACGGTGAGGGTGATCACTATCAACGGTTGTAGTGGTTTCTACTTCCTTAACTAGATGAGTTTCACTATTATCTGTGTTGGTGCAAGTATCAAAAATCTTTCCTGTAGGAATCCATTTAAGACCTATTGTGTTGAAAACTTTGCCCGTGGGTATCCACCTAAGGTAAGATCTAGGAGTTGTTTTCTTTTCAGATACAGCGGAAGACTCAGTTTTGGAAAAACTACGTCCTGAAGAGATCCACCTATTAGGTTTCTTTTCCATGTTCATTTTGTCAACAGGTTTGTTTCTATTTGGTGTCTTAGTGGATTGTGCCTTGGCCCGAGAATTATCTTTCTTGAGATATTGTGAGACACATGCATCATGGTTAGCTAAAAGACACATTTTTTACATGTAGTACAGACAAATTCAATATTCTTGTTTACAACAGCAGCTTTAACTTTGTCACTACAGTCTTTTGGAAATTGATTCTTGTTCGAAAGAGACTTAGAATTCCTAGTGTTGTTTTCTAAGGGCATAACATTTTCTTTTGCGCAACTACTCTTAGATGCAAGCCAATTCCTAGTCTTTTGTAGAGTGTTCCTAGGTAATGGTTTACTACTATTAGTAGTGCCTTGAGCTCTTGTAGAATTCATCACCCTAGATGTTGCACCTAAAATTCCGTCTTTTCGAGTCTGTGCCTTTTTCCTAGCTTCTTCTAGATAGTGATTGTTGACCATGTTGTTAGAACCGACAGATTCTTTAACTGGATTTTTTGTCACATTCCGTGTACTAGTCTTAGAAATGCCAGGTGAAATAACTTTTTCTTTATCAAAGCTTTTGATAATTCTCTTTTTAATAGGCAGGGACTGTGGAGTAACTGTTTTTGACAAATCATTTTTCTCATTGACTTTTGGAGGAGGCTGAGAAATTGACATTTTTGGTTTAAAAACCGGTTTGGGAACATTTGTTTTCTGCTCAGTCAATGGTTTTGCAAACTTAGTATCCACAGCCTTTCCTTTTAGACTTCCCAGTTGAGTGCTCAAAAGATCATTTTTCTCTTTCATGTCCATGTAGGCACGCTCATACGACAGTTTGTCATACTTGCATTCCTCAGATTTTCGATCAAGTTGTTTAAAATAGGACACGTTTTTTTTTTCAAGTTTTTCAAGAGCTTTTTCATATTTTGAAACAATTTCGGAGGTCGCATCCTGGAGTCTTTCATGATCTTCAACAGAATATGTTTGCAAAATAATGGACATAATATCAGAGTCGAACATCTTCAAGAGAGAGTCATTTAAATTTTCCAAAACTTTGATGTGTTCAACACTTTCATTAGCTTGCTTTACAAGGGATTTATGGTCCTTGACAAAGTTAGCTGTTTCTTTCAAAAACGCTTGTTCGAAATGAATTACCCTCGACCTGATGCCAAATGAGGGGCAATTTGAGTTTCAAAAAACTTTCTTTGTTCGATGTCAAAACTAGAGAAGCAGTTGTTAGGTGTAATAGTGGTTTTAGTTTTAACAGTGTCTTGAAGATCTGCAATTCGAGTTTTCACATTTTCTAAAATACTTCTCGCATCACTTGTGTTAAAAGGATTGTTTGAAGACATTTGTTCAATGTTCGAAAGAGATTTTGAGACAACGACTGGTTTTGAAACAGGTGTTGACTCTTTTTTTGAAACATTTGGTATGATGGAGAACTTTGACTTTTCTTTTTGATTAACAAAAGTAATTCCGTTAATTTTGTTCCATTTGTTATAATCAATTGGTTTGATTTCCAAATTCTTTTGTTTCATTTTTGATCTACTCTCCTCAGATAGTTCTAACGTTTCAAGAGAAGCACGAACAATAATGGGTTCATGTAAAGCATTTCCATTATTTAACAGATTCTGAGGTTTCTGAGCTTTCTTGAGGAACGAAGAAGGGTCGTTACCAAGTGCCATTCTATGATTAGTATGAAAATATGGATTAACTTGATTAGAAAGCATCTTGTTTGTTTGAGCTGAATGACCCGTTGTAAGAAGCAAATTTTCCAAAGTTTTGATTTTCTCGTTTTTATCAATAATTTCATCAAGAAGAGAATCTTCTCGTTTTGAAAATCAGTAATCAACTGCTTCTTTTCTTTTTCAAGATCAGAAAATAATGATTTTTTTTTAGAAAGTTGGTCATTTAGATCAGAAATTTCCTTGTTTAAAGATTTAATTTTCAAGTGCAAATTCACATCAAGTGTGTCATACTTGACTTGTAATTCTTTTTCTCTTAAAACAGAATTTTGGTAACCAATTTCTAGTTCTGATTCTTTGTTTTTATGAAATTCAAAGGCTTTTGCATTCTCCTTGTAACTCTCAAGCTCAACGGTCAATTTGGCATTCGCGGCCTTAACTTCGCGATTGACCGTTCTAACTTTCTCAATTTCAATACCACAATTATTAATTAATGTTTCAAAATAAGCACGAGTTTCCTCATCATTAGCACCATTCTGTTCAACTAGACCTCCATTAGGATCCATATATGGAGTTTCAGAGTTAACATTGCTATTAACTTGCTCACCCACATATGTGTCATATTAAGGTTCGGGAGACACAAAATGTGGCTTCTCATGAGTAAACGAATTAGCAACATTACAATAATTTGGTACCTCATTGAGTGGATCTGTGTCGTAGACAGGAGTTGTGTCAAAAGTACTGCATGATGTTGTGTCCTGCTGGTTGACTTTATGACTGGAGGTTGCAATTATGTTTGCTAATTCTGCCATTCCTGCATCCGTGAAGGCGTATTCCTCAACAGTCAACTGTATTCCCGACTCTTTTTTATGTGCTAACATCAACATGTATTGAACCTTTTCTTGAATCGTCATTGGTTTGACACTGCATTCTGAATAACCTGAATCTTTGTTGTGATCGACAAAGGTAGCTTGCTGAACCGAAGTCATAAAACAGTTATTCCTAGTTGATTCCTTATCCTTTGTTTCGCTATAACCACCGTGTTTAATACCTGCAGATATTGGTGCATCGACTTAGATTCAAACAATGCTGCACTTCGTTCATGTTCGGTCAATGGCTTGCGCCTCATATGCTCAACGAATGAAATTGGAAATCTCAAGTCAAGATATTTTAAGTGATCTGGAAGCTCATTTTCTTCAACCTCTTGCTCATTATCAGTCGACGTTTTCTCATTTTCAGTCAAATATTCTTCAGTCTCGGACACCGTCTTTTCAGTCTTAGGATATGGAGAAAAAAATTGAACAATAGAGTCCATATCGATCGATGGTAGGAAGTTGTTGAGAAAAGACATTGTGAACGTGTGAAATGAATTTGTGGATCTTGTAGACGATAAAGAAGTAAATTTTGTTTTTGAACCGTGTTATCCAATAACTAGCACAGCAGTTATATTCAAACGTACCCAAAAATTCAATCCCAAAAGAATACTCAGTCTCGGATTATCGAAGCTTAATCACAATCTTGGTCCAAAATTCATGCAATTCATCCCTTAATTTTCTTAACAATGTCAACCCAAATTTTCAACAGCCCAAACAAATATTTAGATTTCGGAGTAGACAATTGAAGCCCAAATTACTTTTACCTTCACAACCCAAGTCCAATAATTCTAACCTAAATTAACGGTATAAAACACTCACTCAACCTCACACACTACCCTAATAATCCTCAATCTCACCCTAATCTCAAAACAAAAGCGCAGTCACTTTCTCACCCTTCAAAATAAACGCAGACACCAAGACAATCTCCTTTTTCTAATAACAAATCACCCTTTAATCCTTTAATACACTGAAATGAAGAAGACAAACACCCTTCAATTATGATAATATGAACCACCTATGGTTACAGTTGCACGATCTATGAAAAGGTCGAAGGTAGGTTTGATTTTCGTTTTTGATCTTGTTAAACAGAAAGAAAGATTGGATGAAATACGTTTGTATTTTTGTTCTCTCTTAAATTTCGGATATTAAAGTGAGTTGATTTTCACAGATCTGTGATGTGTCTTGTGTTACAATATTATAGAGATATATCTAATCTTAACACACACACTGAGATCTATATATTTTTTCTTTGATGGGTTTTTCAGTATGGTTTAGAATAGGTTGATGTTGTAGATGTGAAAGTTAGGATAGTTGGGATTGATTGTTGTTTGATGGCACATTTAGTTTAGAT
Source organism: Chrysanthemum makinoi (assembly GCA_910596185.1). Taxonomy (NCBI): domain Eukaryota; kingdom Viridiplantae; phylum Streptophyta; class Magnoliopsida; order Asterales; family Asteraceae; genus Chrysanthemum; species Chrysanthemum makinoi. Next base: position 224,898,417 of record OU343223.1, on the reverse strand, counting down.
TAGGTGATGAGTTTCTGTTTTTCGACATTTCTTTTTCCTTTCTTTTGTAATTTGAAAACTGATATTGAAAAGTTGTTTGTAATGCTTTACGCGTAAGCCCTCATCTTAGACGTAACTTCTTGTTTGAAAACACCTTTACGCGTAAAACTTTGGTCTTTAACCTTTATACGTAAACAGTTTTAAAAACCTTATGCGTAAACACTCTGACGCATAAACACTCTTACGCGTAACAACTTTTCTTAGGCGTAAATAACCCTTACGATTAAGGTTTATGCGTAAACACTCTTACGAGTAAGGTTTATGCGTAAAAAAACCGTACGAAATACTTTCCAAGTAAGTCGTAAAAGCTCTGAAGATAGTCGAAAGGCCTTATGCATAGAAATGGGGTCTTACGCGTAAATCTGAATCCTTACGCGTAAAAAAATAGGTTTGACTTTTTCGTTGACTTTTTTCCGACCAAGTTTTCCAGTTACGTTTTCCGACTAGTTTTTTTCACCAGTTTTTGTGACCACAAGAACAGAACAAGATAAAGAAATATACTTTGGACAACAAACTGTTTGGACAGAAAACGTTTTGGACTGGGACTGTTTGGACGTTTAAAAACTGTGTTGGATATGGACAGAAATAAGCTTGAGATGAGTGTAAAGATTTTTCTTTTTGACCAGACAAGCAAGAAAAACTAACCTTAAAAACTGCAATTTTGACTTAAGATAAGCACAAAAATATGTAAACAGCAAAAAGATAAGCAGTTTGATAAGCGGATACGAGAAAAAAATGCCAAAAAATTTTAATGACAGATTTTGGACAATAAAAAGACACGATTTATAACCATAAAAACACTTCTAAATCATCTTGAGGCTCTTGATACCACTTGTTAGGACCCTTTTTATCAATCCATTTCACACAATATAACTAGAGAGATGAAGAAAAGATATGGTGACTTGAATGATTATATGATGTGTTTTAGAGAGACAAAGAGTAGAAGATGAAAACAATATTTCATAAGAAAAACACACACACACACACTCAAGCACACCCCTCAAATGAGACTTTGAGGGGTTTATATAGTTCCTTACAACAATACCCTAATGGGCTTGGCAAGGGCCACGAATTGGACTTGGATTGGGCTTGGGATACATAAGCTTATCAATGGCTAGCATAGCTTATCTTTTAACCAATTAGCTTAGCCCAATCCACGAGCCCGATGACTATTCTATCACGATATCTAACACACGTTACAAAGTTCCTAAATGTGAATGACCATCACTTCTAATAAAAACTATTAAGGCTAACAACAATTTAGATACAAAATAAATTTAAAACACTGGGTAAACTAATAATAATATTTTTATAAACTTAATATGAGTATAAAAATATATTGGGATAGTTTTTGAAAGTAATGGATCAATTGTTCAAAATAATTAATTACGCGATAGCGTTTATTTAATATGAAATTATACGGTTAATGTAAAATGCAAAACCATGCATGAACTAATATGATGATAATGATGCTAATGATATGTAGACTAAACCTAGTCTATATGGAATGTCCTTGATGATTATTCATGAATTCACAGCTAAATCATTAAGGTTACGTGAATTTGATACTCGTAAACCTAGTTTACGATAAACGATAAATGATGAAGCATGAGTAATGTTTTGAAATATGACCTGAAAATACGAGTTGTCACATTGCCCATCCAAAAGGAATTCAGTCCACTGAATTCAGTCCTTGTTGGGTCCTACGGTGTTGTCGGTGAAAAGATGAGGATATTTGAGGCGCATCTGGTCTTCCCGTTCCCAAGTAAACTCAGGACCTCTTCGAGAATTCCAGCGAACCTTCACGATAGGAATACAACTTTGTTTCAACTGCTTGACCTCGCGGTCGATGATTTCTACAGGTTCCTCCACAAAATTGAGTTTATCGTCGAGTTGAATTTCTTCCAATGGAATAACGAGTGATTCGTCCGAAAGACATTTCTTCAGGTTTGAAACGTGAAACGTGTTGTGTACGTGACCAAGTTCTGTCGGAAGATCAAGTCGATAAGCTACAGGGTCGACTCTGCTTAAAATTTTGAATGGCCCAATGTACCTCGGGTTCAACTTCCCGCGTTTTCCAAATCGTACCACGCCTTTCCAAGGCGATACTTTCAACATCACTTTGTCGCCGACTTGAAATTCTAATGGTTTGCATCTAACATCTGCGTAACTTTTATGTCGACTCCTGGCAGTTCTGAGTCTATCTCGGATTTGGACTATCTTTTCTGTTCTTTCCCGTACCATTTCGGACCGAGTGAGTTGTGCGTCTCCAACCTCGGCCCAACAAACAGGTGATCGGCACTTTCGACCATATAGTGCCTCAAATGGTGCGCTTTTATCTTGGTGTGATAACTATTGTTGTACGAGAATTCGATCAATGGCAAATGATTAGCCCAACCATTTCCAAAATCAATCACACATGCTCTCAGCATATCTTCTAATGTTTGAATTTTCCTTTCAATTTGACCATCGGTTTGTGGATGATATGTTGTACTCATCTCTAATTTGGTTCCAAATGAATCTTGTAATGATTTCCAGAAGTTTGAAGTGAATCGACTATCTCTGTCGGAAATGATGGAAATTGGTGCTCCATGCCTTGAGATTATTTCCTTGACATAAAGTCTAGTGAGTTGTTCCATGGTATAAGTCTCTCTAATTGGTATGAAATGGGCTGATTTGGTAAGACGATCGACGATTACCCATATTGCATCGTAACCTCCCGATGTCTTAGGAAGTTTCGTGACAAAGTCCATCGTAATGCGTTCCCATTTCCATTGGGGAATTTCTGGTTGTTGGAGTAATCCTGAAGGTTTCTGATATTCGACTTTTACCTTAGAGCAAGTAAGACATTTGCTCACGTACGTGTCAATCTCCGCTTTCATGTTCGGCCACCAATAAAGTTTCTTGAGATCCTGATACATCTTATCAGAACCTGGGTGAATAGAATACTTTGACTTATGCGACTCATGCATAATCAATTCTCGTATCCCGCCATAAAATGGTACCCACATTCTATCCTTGAAGCATAATACTCCATCTGTTCTCTTTACAAATCCATTTGCATTTTCTGGCATACCATAAAGCTTTTCACTTGATCGGTTTTCCTCCTTAAGTGCCTCGATTTGTGCCTCGAGTATTTTTTATGGTAAAGGAGAACTGATCGTCATTCCTAATGATCGGACTCTTAAAGGTTTGGGTCTTTCTTTCCGGCTAAGAGCATCAACCACAACATTGGCTTTTCCCGGATGATACTTGATTTCACAATCATAATCGCTGAGTAATTCCAACCAACGGCGTTGCCTCATGTTAAGTTCCTTCTGATCAAGAACATATTGTAAACTCTTGTGGTCCGTAAACACTGTGCACTTTGTACCGTAAAGGTAGTGTCTCGAAATCTTGAGTGCAAAAACTACGGCCCCCAACTCAAGATCATGAGTGGTGTAATTCTTCTCATGAACCTTAAGTTGTCGAGAAGCATAAGCTATCACCTTCTCGTTTTGCATTAAAACAGCTCCAAGCCATTTATGTGAAGCATCGCAGTATACAACGAAGTTCTCAATTCCTTCGGGTAATGCCAAAATCGGCGCACTGCAAAGCTTTTGCTTCAACCTTGAAAAGAAGCTTCTTGTTTCTTTCCCCATTCGTACTTCTTGTTTTTTCTGGTCAACTTAGTCAAAGCTTTAGCTATCTTTGAAAAACCTTCGATGAATATTCGGTAATACCCGGCAAGTCCTAGAAATTGTCGGATTTCTGTAGGATTTGTTGGAGTAGCCCAATCTTTTACGGCTTCAATCTTTGCAGGGTCTACTTGTAGTCCTTGACTATCAATGACATGACCAAGAAATTGTACTTTACGATTCCAAAAATCACACTTGGAAAATTTGGCATACAACTTCTCATTCTTGAGTAGTCCTAAAATCGTTCTTAAATGCCCTTCGTGCTCTTCTTTGCTCTTTGAGTAAATCAATATGTCGTCGATGAATACTATAACAAACTTGTCCAAATACGGTTTACATACCCTATTCATGAGATCCATGAATACTGCAGGTGCATTAGTTAATCCGAACGGCATTACTTGAAACTCATAATGTCCATAACGTGTTCTAAACGCTGTTTTCGGGATATCCTCCTCCCGCACTCTAAGTTGATGGTAACCTGACCTTAGGTCAATCTTTGAGTAGATACTAGAGCCTTGCAACTGATCGAACAAGTCGTCAATTCTGGGGAGTGGGTAACGATTCTTCACCGTTAACTTGTTCAGCTCTCTATAATCTATACACATTCTGAAGGATCCATCTTTCTTCTTCACAAACAAGACCGGTGCTCCCCAAGGCGAGGAACTTGGCCTAATGAATCCTTTGTCTAAAAGTTCTTTAAACTGATTAGACAACTCTTGCATCTCCGATGGTGCTAATCGGTAAGGTGCTCGCGCAATTGGTGCAGCTCCGGGCACTAAGTCAATATGAAATTCTACTTGACGTGCCGGTGGGAGTCCTGGCAAGTCTTCGGGAAAGATTTCAGGAAATTCTAGAGCAATCGGTACATTCTCAAGTCGCTTCTCCTCCGACTTCTCTCGGTTATATGTGCTAAGAAAGCAAAACAACCTTTCTTTATGTACTTCTCCGTTTTGATGCATGATATAATACTGAGTCTAGTTCCACTTCGTTCCCCATGAATGATCAAAGTTTCGCCGTTGTAAGGAAGATGAACAACTTTTTCATCACAAATGATTCTTGCACGATGTTTGGATAACCAATCCATACGGATGATGACGTCGAAACTACCAAGTTCTACAGGCATAAGGTCTATATTGAAGGGATGATTTAGAAAATTGAGTGTACAACCACGGACAATGGTGTCGGTGCTAATTAAGTTACCATTATCTAATTCAATGTTGTATGATGTGTCTAATGTGGTTGGTTTGATATTGAGTAAAGGTGCAAATATAGTGGACAAAAAACTCTTATCGGCTCCCGAATCAAATAAAACTGATGCATAACGATTATTGATAAGGAACGTACCCGTGACGACATTCGGGTCTTCCCTAGCTTCTCCACCTCCCATAACATAGGCTCTTCCTTGTGCCATTCCACCTTGATTCCTGTTTCCTTGGTTCCTTCCTTTCGGACACTCAGTCTTATAGTGTCCCCTTTCTCCGCAACCAAAACATGTCACTTGGTGGTTTTGATTTTCCCCGTAGCTGGCATCTTGCATTCCCTAGTTTGATGTCCCACTTTCTTACAATTCCCGCACGGATCGGGACAACGTCCGGCTTGTGATGACTAGAACACATCTCACACTTAGGCAAAATCCCCGTGTACCCCTTTTTCTCCTTTGGGCCTGCAACATAGGCCTTTGCAACCTCCTGTCTCTTAGGTGGTTGTTGAGTGACATTTCCACCTTTGTTGTTGTCCCACTTCCGTTTGTTGTTATTATTGTTGTTATAGTTGGTGTAATTGTTTCGGTTATTGTTGAAATTGGAGCGGTTGTTGGCATTGTTGTTGTTTCGGTTGGTCTTGGCGATGTTGCTTCTCTTCACTACTTGTGCCATTAGCTTTTGAGTCACTCGAATGGATTCCTCGATCGTTTGCGGATCAAAAGAAATCACGTCTCCTTGAACAACCTGGGGAAGTCCCCCAATGAAAGCCTCCAGTAGCTTCTCATTATCCGAAACCATAGATGGGCATAAAGCGGCCAATTCTTGGAACCTTCGAATGTAAGTATCAATGTCATACCCAATAGTTACCAATTCATAGAATTCGGTCTCCAACTTCTTCACCTCCGTACGCGGACAATACTTCCTCGTTAGTAACCTTTTGAATTGCTCCCAGGTGAGCTTGTACGCATTTTCCATTCCCATTGGCTGAGCATACGAATTCCACCACGACATTACCCCATCAAGTAGTGTACTCGTAGCAAACTTAACCTTGCTATCCTCCGGGCAATTACATAGCAGAAACACGGACTCCATTTTCTCGAAACATCTAACCATGGCAGTTGCCCCTTCCCCTTGAACTTAGCGGGATCTCACTTTTAAAATCCTTATACGTACAACTTCTAACCCCGGACCCTCTTGCAATGCCTGCAGCAGCAGCATGTCTAGCGGCCTCGGCAGTAGCCGCAGCCTCAGCAGCCGCCACCCCGATGCTCTTTCAGTCCTAATGCATTGGCTATGCTATCGTTCACATACTTCGCATAGCGCTTGTGTCAATTCAGTGGCTTTCTTGGCGCCATTGCTCTTCAAAACCATAAGATGAAACAATCATGAGAACTCGTAAGTAGAAACAAACATTACACATATATATCCACAACCGCAACATGCATAATATAAATGAAATCACAACGGAACAACCACGAAATATCACAAATATAATCACAACACACGTGGATAATATACATGAAAATTTCGGCCTACGTGGACCGATATCATAGATAGTAAAACCATTCCTACATAGTTGAGTCAACACTTGATATTTTGTTTGTACAACAACCAAAAGACAACAAGTTCTTTAAACTATGTCACACACCTTGTGACAGGGATAATAGTAAATAAAAACTATACATGATAAAAGTCTACACTAGGCACCTCCTGGTGCTCCGCCAGCTCGATCCTGTAGATCTCGAACCTGTGTAGTCAAACTAGCAACCAAACCCCTCAACTCGCTAATCTGACCCTGTGCGGTAACCATGCTCTCACGTGCTAATGCCAACTCCTGAGCCTGACGCTGAAGTTCGTCCTGTGCCATCTCGGCTCTATCATATAACTCAGGCATCTCCTGCCTCAACTCAACAATATGTCCCTGATTCTCTAACTGTCTAGATTCTAAACCCTGGTGAGCCATATCAATCGAAACCCTACCTATCACGAGGCCTTCAACCTCCTCCTCAATGGTCTCCACTCGATCCAATGATAATTCCACCAACTGTCCTAACATCCTATCTATCTGAACCTGTTATTTTTTATTAACTAAAATACATTTTTTAGAATTGTCAAACAATATTATAAAACAATTGTTTCTTCAGTTTTTAGTTGTTGGTTTTTTTTTGGTTACGAATTATAAATAATTGTATGGTTTGCGTGGATGGTTAATAACACAACATATATAATATTTACAACATTATCAATTTTATGTATGTGTGTAAAGTTGTAGATAATTAAAATGTATTAAAAAACAAATCTGTTATTAATTAGTTATGGTTTTTAATTTTGGTTAAAATTATGTTTTTTGTTATGTTAGTTTATCATTCAATATCGATTGTGTGTTATGATTGTTTTGTGGTTGCAATTATCACTCCCTCATCCTTTTTGTATTGGGTTAGTTGCTTAATACTCTACTTTGATTCATCAGTTCGACTTGAATTAAAATAAGATATAAATCTGCCTCGCTCGGCTGCCGACCGATGAATTTTTTATAGCGGGCCGGTAACCGCGGCGTATGAAAACCGTTGGGTAATGAATATACTATATAGGAATTTTTCATATTTAAGATATATTTCTTGTTTTGCAATATAATAAAAGAATGAATAAAATACCGATTGTTTCCATTGATAGAGGATGCCGACATAACCCCTGATGTCTTTGGATACAAGTGAATATCAAAATTCCAATTGGTTCCAGCTGGAATTTCCGTGACAATCTGCATAGGTTTTTAATCCTTAGCAACCCAAATAAGTACAGTAAGTTCGAAAGTAAAACCATCAGCCTAAAACAGCTATGACATACCTTAGCTGAATTAGTGTCCTAGCATGTAGTGCGGTTGTCATTGGCACAGGTAAGCAAATAGGAGCTTTAGGACACCAGTACATTGCAACAACACCTGGTTAATTGGGTTGTTAGAATTAATGTGTTATACATGTAAAAATTGATTGAAGAGTGACATCATTAATAGCAGACGATCAACCAATAAATAATACCATCATACCTTTAGTGTGACCTACCAACTCCCGCAGTGGAGTCATGTGTTCCTTATATCCCATATCCGCATGATCAATAGATACGTAAATTAAATAAGTAACATATTTACAAAAAGACATGTATATAGCAAATAAATCAGTACCCTCAAAGAAGGTGAACTGTCATCGTCTTAAGCAACAATAAGTTGTGTGGCCATATCATGATGCAACTGTAAGACAGAGCATCGCCTTCTAACTGAATATGAGAAACTGTGAATCGAAAATTTCTTGCCGAATAGGTTAAAAGTTCAAGTATGCATCACAAAGTCATAACAGCAGATTCCATAAACATACCATATAATCAGTTTTTGCTTCCTCAGGTCCCAAACCACTATAACAATAGAAATAACGTATGATTAGTTTTTCTACATTATATTAGCTACCATTATACCTTTAGTGTGATCTACCAACTCCCGTAGTGGAGTCATGTGTTCCACGTCAATAGATACGTAAATGAAATAAGTAACATATTTACAAAAATACATGTATATAGAAAATAAATCAGTACTCTCAAAGAAGGTGATGAAGCAACAATAAGTTGTGTGGCCATATCATGATGCAACTATAAGACAGAGCATCGCCTACTAACTGAATATGAGAAACTCTGAATCGAAAAGTTCTTGCTGAATAGGTTAAAAGTTCAAGTATGCATCACAAAGTCGTAATACCAGATTCCATAAACATACCTTTTAATCAGTTTTTGCTTCCTCAGGTCCCAAACCACTATAACAACAGAAATAACGTATGATTAGTATATTTTCTTTAATTTTAATAAAATAAAATAAAAAAATTCTAAATGGTACTTCAAAAAATTCAATATACGTTATACAGTAGCTTTTTGAAAATTTTCTTGTCAATTGAATACAAATGTTGTTTTATATATCCAACCAAAGATTTTGAAGAATTTATTTAAGGTTGGGGTTCAATTTGTCATATTAAATGTAAAAGGGTTAAGACCAAAGTTTTACATCTTAGTGGGGCACAAGGTACACAGCTTATCTTGGACCTACAAATAAACAACTACTTTTAGTCGTCTTCCTCATCAAATTAAAAACAACACAATCTTTGTTTTTCAATACCTTTAATAATAAGCTCATTATTTCATATAATGGATGTTCTTCACCATAAACACCAACATAAGAAGTGGGATAGTTGGGCCGGTTGGGGGTGGCCAAGCACCCGCCAGCCACCCACTGGCTCCTTCATTACCTTTCACGATTTTGTCATTGTATGCAATAGGCTTGTATTTTTACCATTTTATGCAATAAACTTTTATTACTGAAACAAAAGCCTTGGTTGCTGAGAAACCAAAGCTGGAGCTCAAAGAAATTCCTATTACTGAAACAAAAGCCTTGGTTTCTCAAGAAAGTTTATCAGAGGTTGACTGGAGTGCTGAGTTTGATGATGAACCAGTAACCTATTGTATGGTAGCAGTGGAAGAAGCAGTTGAAGATTCAGTAGAAGAATTGGACTGGTGCACTGCCTTTGATGGGGAATCTGATCATGCTGCTTTGGAATCCGGAGATGGTTTTGGAGGATTTGATTGGAGCATGGAGAGTGAAGATGATCCTGTTCTACTTGCAATGGTGGCTACTTCACCAAGTTCACCCCTATCTCTGAGGTATGCTCAAATTGTCATGATTTTTATCAAAAAAGTACTTGGCAGTTATGTGATTGAAAGAGATAATTGTGTTAGGTCTAGGTCTGAGGTAGCTGGTTATCAAATAACCTTAGAGTCAATGGAAGCCAAAATATTAACACATGAAAATAATGAAATGGCTTAGGCTGAAAAGTATGAACAACAGGATTACCAGTTAAAACTAAGTGAATGGAAACTAAATTGTAAAATTGCTGAAATTGAGAAATTGACTAAGGAAAGAGATGATTTGTTAGCAAAGTTTGATTCTTGGAAAGAATCTGGTTTGTCACATGTTACTTATGTTCAAAAACAGAGAAGAGCTTACATTAGAACTGGCTTAGGTTTTGGTATGGACTTTGATAACATAGAAGAGAATCTGTCTGGTGATGACCTAGAGGATATAACCACTAGTGATGATGAACTCATTAATTATGTAGACACATCTAGTAATGAGGATTCAATTAGTGAAACACCTCCTGAGTATAAGAAAGATAATGGTTATCATTCAGTCCCCCATCCCACTGGAATTCATCAACCCCCTAGGCCTGATGTTTCTCGTTTTGGAGTAGACAGTCTAGAGTTTAGGAAAAAGCTAGTTGGTCAATCTAGGTCTGAAACCCCAAAAGAAACTGTTGAAAACAATGTTCAAAGTCAAGCAGTACCTTCAACTCAAAGTACTGCTCCACAAGCAGTACCTTCAGGAAAACCTTTTCAAAACAGTACTGCTAAACCTTTTTGGGATAACTTTGGTCAAAACAGGTTTAATCATTCACCTAGAAGGCAAAATAGTTTTGGTCATAGACATAGAAGAAGTCACTTTGGGAGTATGGGTCAAAAATTGTGTTTTGTGTGCTTTAGTTCTACTCATTTAATCAAGGATTGTGAATTTCATTCAGAATACCTTAGAAAATTTCCAAAGCATAGGTCTGCCAATCAGAAACCTAGAGAGCACAAACCAGTCTGGAATAATTCAAATAGGGTCAATCACAGCAATTTCTCACCAGACCATAGGTACCCTCACCAGAGAAGGCCCTTTTCAAAACCTCTAGTACCCTTCAATACTTTCCAATATACTTCTAAGCCAAGACCAGTACTTTCTCAAAGTACTGCTCAGTTCTCACCTAAAACCTCTTGGAATAGGAACCCTAGGAGATCTCATTACTATCAACCTAGAAGGTATTACAATTCACATAGGGGATCTAGATCACAGGAACCAAGTGTTAAAACCGAATTGTTAAGAGAGAAAGTACTGCTGAGGGACAAACAGTACTTTCAACAAAAAGTGAATCAGATGTTTTTGTGATACAAGAAAAAGTGAATGAACTTGTAAAAGAGAGTTTTGTTGAAAATCCAGAAAGTTTTAAAAATCCACATGCTAAAAATCAAAAGACAATTATGGATCATGTTTTAAAAAATAGTGGGAATTACATACTCAAAGAATTTGAGTTTGTAACTCCACAAGGGGAACACAAGTCAGTAATGGCTTGGGTTCCTAAAAGAAACTAACTCTCTAAATCTTTGTGAAGGGCAACCCAGAAGAGGAGCTTAAAGATCACTTGATTGTAGATAGTGGTTGCTCTGGAAGTATGACAGGAGACAAGGAGATTCTATCTGATTTTAGATCTATTAGTGGAGGAAGAGTTGCATTTGGGAATGATCCCAATGGAGGAAGAATTACTGGAAAAGGAACCATCAAAGCAGGGCGTATAGATTTTGAGAATGTTAGATATGTGAAGGAGCTCAAGTTCAACTTATTGTCAGTCTCTCAAATCTGTGATAAACAACATCCTGTGTTATTCACTGACACAGAATGTCTCATCCTTTCTCCTGAATTTAAGCCTGTTGATGATAACTTGGTAGTCCTTAGAGTACCAAGAACCAATGATGTGTATAGTCTAGATATGAAGAGTCTTCATTCTTATGGAAGAGCCACATGTTTGGTGGCAAAAGCAACATCTGAAGAAGCACATCAGTGGCATAGAAGATTGGGCCATGTCAATTTCAAGAATATAAACAAACCGGTCAAAGGAAATTTAGTTAGAGGTTTACCTTCAAAGACCTACAAGAATGATCACTCATGTTTGGCGTGCAAGAAGGGTAAACAACACAAAGCTTCATGCAAGAAGCTTGAGGAGAGGACTATTAGAGAACCTTTCGAGCTGTTACACATGAATTTGTTTGGACCTGTTTCTGTGGCAAGTTTAAACAAGAAAAAGTACTGCTTAGTTGTAACAGATGATTGCAGTAGATTCAGTTGGGTATTTTTCTTGGGATTTAAAGATGATACTTTTGATGCTATTCAGACTCTCATAATAGCATTTGAAAACCAATTGAGACTCAAGGTTAGAGGTATTAGATGTGATAATGGAACTGAATTCAAGAACAAGCTTATGGATGAATTTTGTGCAAACAAAGGAATTAAGAGGGAGTTCAGTATTGCAAGAACACCATAGCAGAATGGTGTTGCAGAGAGAAAGAATAGGACTTTAATTGAAGCAGCCAGAACAATGCTAGCAGATTCTCAACTACCTATTCAATTCTGGGCTGAAGTTGTAAGTACTGCTTGCTATGTACTTAACAGAGTATCAGTTACTAAGCCACATATGAAGACACCTTATGAGTTGCTGATGGGCAATAAACCCAACATTTGATTTATGAAGCCTTTTGGATGCCCTCTCACCATTCTTAATACAATTGATAATCTGGGTAAATTTGATGGCAAGTCAGAAGAAGGTTATTTATTGGGCTATTGCACAACAGCAAGGGCTTTAGAGTGTACAACAGAGTCACTAAGAAGGTTCAAGATTGTGTTCATGTTGACTTTTTAGAAGATCAAGACAATGAGAAAGGTAAAGGTCCTGATTGGATGTTTGATCTTGAAGTTATAACTCCTTCTATGAACTATGTACCTGTTAGAGAAGAAAATCAACCTGTGCACAATGGAGAAGATTTACAATATGTTGTTCATGGAGTCCATATTAGACCAGATGCTGTTCATGATGAAGAACCAAAATCTACTGAGACAGAGAAAAGTACTGATGAGCCAAAATCCTCATTGTCTGCTGAGGATAAATCTATTTAAGAAGAACTTAATCAGATGCTTCTTCAAGATGTTTTAGCACATTCTTATACTGATGAACAAATAAGAGCTTATGAAGAAGCAAAGAAGAGGAACAAGACTGCAGAGTACTCTCACAGTACTTTGGACAGTACTTTTGACCAAAGTACTGCTGCACCAGTTACCAATACTTTGGATGATTTGGATGACCCTACCATGCCTGGATTAGAAGATACTGATGACGAGTTTGAAGATGAAGGTATTTTCTCAGATTCTAATGAAGATGCTGATTTTACTAATTTGGAAGATACTTATGGAGTTCCACAGTCTCCAAACTTAAGAATTCATAAAAATCATCCTACTGATCAAATCATTGGTCCTTCTACTTCTGGAGTGATGACTAGACACAAAGCTAAGAGTTTTACTAAACCACATAATGCTTTACTTAGCTTTGTCTATAAACAAAACAGACTGAATCATAAGGACCATCAAACATTTCTGTTTACTTGCTTTATCTCTCAAGAGGAACCCAAGAATATTGCTCAAGGATTGACTAAAGAAAGTTGGCTTGAAGCTATGCAAGAAGAACTGCTACAATTCAGACTTCCAGAAGTTTAGGTATTATGTGATCTTCCTGATGGTAAGAAGGTCATTGGTACAAGATGGGTGTTCAGAGTCAAGAGAGATGAAAGAGGGAATGTCATCAAAAACAAAGCAAGGTTAGTTGCACAAGGCTATAGACAAGAAGAAGGAGTTGATTATGATGAAGTGTTTGCTCCTGTAGCAAGGATAGAAGCAATTCGAATCTTTCTTGCTTTTGCTTCTTAGATGGGATTTCAGGTTTATCAAATGGATGTTAAGAGTGCCCTTTTATATGGCAAGATTACAGAGGAATTATATGTCAAGCAACCTCCTGGTTTTGAAGATCCTAAACATCCAAACAAAGTCTACAAAGTTGTCAAAGCTCTGTATAGCTTACATCAAGCACCTAGAGCTAGGTATGAAAGGCTCTCTACCTTTTTATTGCAACATGGTTATAGGAGAGGAGCTATTGATAAGACCTTGTTTATCAAGAGAGATAAGAAGGATATCATGCTAGTTCAAGTGTATGTAGATGATATCATCTTTGAAGCTACCAAACAATCTATGGTCAAGGTGTTTGAGAAGCTGATGCAGAATGAATTTCAAATGAGTTTGATAGGTGAGTTAACTTTCTTTTTGGGACTTCAAGTTAAGCAGTCAAAGGAAGGAATTTTCATAAGTCAAGACAAGTATGTAACTGACATACTTAAGAATTTCAATTTTGATGACATGAAGCCTGTTACTACACCTATTAAATCAATCAACTCATTGGGCAAGGATGAAGATGGACAACCAGTAGAAGTCAAGTTATACAGATCCATGATTGGCTGTCTTATGTATCTTACTGCCTCAAGGTCTGATATCATATTTGTTGTTTGCTTATGTGCAAGATATCAAGTCTCACCCAAGGTCTCTCACATGAATGCAGTAAAGAGAATTTTTTGTTATTTGAAACAACAACCTAAGTTAGGGTTGTGGTATCCAAAGGATTCACCTTTTCACTTAGAAGCTTTTTCAGATAGTGATTATGCAGGTGATAATTATGACAGAAGATCAACCACAGGTGGATGCCAATATCTTGGAAGAAGATTAGTTTCATGGTAGTGTAAAAAGCAAACAATTGCAGCAACATCATCAACTGAAGCAGAATATGTGGCTGCTGCAAGCTGTTGTGGACAAGTGTTGTGGATGCAGAATCAACTCTTGGATTATGGGTTCGATTTCAAGAATACTAATATCAATATTGATAATGAGAGTACTATTTGCATTGTGAAGAATCCAGTTTATCATTCCAAGACCAAGCATATTCAGATTAGGCACCATTTCATCAGAGATTGTTATGAGCATAGGCTCATTAATGTTGTCAAGGTGCATACGGATGATAATGTAGCTGATTTACTCACCAAAGGATTTGATGTTTTTAGATTTACTCACTTGGTGGTGAGTATTGGCATGATCAATTACTGAGCTACATTTAAGGGGAGGACTATTTAGTGTAAGTATAGTCCTATGCATTGCTTGAGGGGAGGATATTCGTGTATATGCTGTTGTAAGGAAGAAAATGGAAAAGTACTGCTTTTTACTTTTATGAAAGTACTGCTTGGAAAGTACAACACACGTGGAAAGTGCTGTTTGTCTTATTAAAGTACTGTTCCAACGGTAATATTGAGGGGTAATTAAACCTAACGGTAACTTTGTTATTTATGGCTGTGATTTTTTAAATCTCACCTATAAATACCTACTCTCCGAATTTCCCTCTCATATTGATATCTCATAATCTTTTCCATATTTCTCTCACTTTCACCTATATTATTCGTTCTATTTCTTACTGTGATCATATACTCATCAATGGCGAATCGTAATACCGTTTCCAAACACAACATGGTGGCGAATTTAGACAAGACTGAAGAAAATGTAATCTTTCATGACATCATCAATTTTCTTACTAGGTCGCCAATTAGTTATGCGCTGTTAGTAGAACCAGATGTTATTGAGCCATGGATTCAACAATTTTGGGAAACTGTTAGGGTTCATATGGAGAATGATGAAGAATATATTCATGCTATGGTTGTTGGGAGAACTGTCAAGGTTACTGAAGCCTTTATTCGTGAAGACTTATTGTTTGATGATGCTGATAGGGCTGTTCGTTTTGATAAGCAACTGATTTGGGATACTTTTGGGCATATTGGTTATGAAGGGTCCTTAACTGAACAAACATTCAGGAAACCCTTATTTTGTCCTCACTGGAAGTTTTTAGTGCATGTGTTGCTTCATTGTATTAGTGCTAAAAGTACTTCATGGGAGCAATTTGGATCTAACATAGCATCTGCTATAGTGGGTTTAACTACTGATCGTGTTTTCAATTTTTCAAGGCTAATTCTGGATGGAATGCTTTCACACATCACTCATGGTTCAAAATGGTTGATGTATCCAAGGTTTGTTCAAGTATTCCTCAATAAACAACTTTCAGATGTACCAATGACTACAAGTCTTTTACCTGTTGTGGTACAACAAGCCAAGATCTTTACTTTCATGGCTAGGAAGAGTGATTTATTCACTGGAAAGGACACTCCCTTAACTACTTCTATGATGGAAGTTGTTCAAGCTGTCGGAGCTGTTGCTGCAGAGGATGAAGATAGAGAAGGTACTGCTTCTGAAAGTACTGCTTCTCAAAGTTCTGCATCTCAAGAAGGTACTGCATCACAAGGTACTGCTTCACCAAGTACTGAAGTTCAAGAAGATGTTTCAATTTCACCTTCACCATCTCCACAAAGGTCTGTTCCTGATTCTCAACCAGAAGAACATTCACCAATTCCAGGAGATGATCTACCTATATTGGATAATTATGTTCTAACAAGGGAGTTAGTCAAGTTGAAGAAAACAACTGAGGCTCAAGCTAAACAAATTAAGAAGTTGAAGCTCAAATTTAGAAGACTCAAGAATTTTGTCTGGCCATTGGTTCAACATCATCGTCTTTGGGTCAAATCTAAAAAGAAGGAGCAACGGCAGTTTAAGAAGACCAAACGCCAAAATGTTAAAAAACAATCATCTTCTGTCCAATTGGGGAGGAATTTAGAAGAAGAGAATTTGAAAGAAGATGTTGTTAAGGAGACTGAACCTCAAGGTACTGAAAAATATGTTAATATTGAAAGTACTGAGGAAGAAACGACTCAAGTTCAAGGTACTGAGGAGCAAGTTATTGATGTTCAAGTTCAAGGTACTGATGATCAAGATACTGCAGATCAAAGTACTGCATTTCAAAGAACTTACAAGCAAGAATTGATTACTCCAAGGATGATAGATTTTGAAGAGGAAGCTGGTCGTTCAACTGTCATACCAGAAAAGGAAGTTGATACACCAAAACCTATACATACTGCAAGTGATGACGAAACCATTGCTAAGATTTTGCATGATTTATCAAGGCCGAGGGGTGTTAACATTCCAGGAGTGCAAGAAGAAGAACAACCAAGAGCTTCTCAACCTGTTATTGATCCAAAGGATAAAGGAAAAGGTATATTGGTAGAAGTAAAGAAGAAAAAGAAACCTACTTTGGCACAGATAATGGCTGTTCAAGTTGCTATGAATGAGGAAGCAGCTAGAAAGGTACAATCTGAACTAAATGATGAGGTAGCTAATGAAGAAGAAGCTATGAATGAAGAAGCAGCTAGGAAATTACAGGAAGAATTGAATGCTGAAGATGTTATACCATCACCACTTCCTATTTCTTCTCTACCAAGAAGACCAAATCTTTCAAAGGAAAGGAATGCTATGATGGCTTATCTAAAGAAGATGGGATATGTTGGTTTGAACAAGCTGAATTATGTTAATATGAAAGAGTTATATGATGCTGTAAGAGAAGAATATAAAAGACAAGTTGATAGTATCAAAGATTATAAAGATGATGATGCTTACAAAGAAGAAGAAAGAAAAGGAAGCTTAAAAAGAAAAAAAAAACTGGAGTTAAAATCTGAAGTCATCAAATAAAGTTGAGTTAAGGTCTGATACGGATGATGAGCTAAGGAATTACTTAAGAGTAATAGATTTTGAGTATTCTAAAGATGATGCTGAATTCAAGATGAACAAGTCTCCAATAACTACTTTTGAAGTTTTTGAGTCAAAAGATGGGAATTATCTGATGTTTCACAAAGAAGATGAAAGTTTCAAGGTATTCAATATGCTATGGGATTTATTGCATATAATTGATAGAGTGGATTTACTCCATTTGTATCATGTGGTAAAAGAATATTATGAACACAATCCATCAGAAGGATATGGTTTAGTCTTGCTTGGAGATCTCATAACCGTTTGGGAAACTGAAGAAACAAGTACTTCTGAGATCTGGAAAAATCAAGAAGATTGGGAGATTAGTTGCTGGAGATTCTTTGAAGAATCTGGAGTACATGTTCTTGAGCTAGAAGATGGGACAATGATTCACATGTTAGCTAATAGAAGATATCCTCTTACACCAGAACTTATGAGGAGGATGCTGGAGCATGGAATGGAAGTAGAAGAAGATAATTAAATAGCACGTCTGGTTATCAAGCTGTTTATCAGATGGACTACAATTGCTGATGATGATGAATAACTGGTATGAATCTTAATTGATTAAATTTTTGATATATCAGTACTTTATTCAAAGTACTGCTGATCAAACAGTACTTTCATCAAAGTACTGCTTGCGGTTTTTAAACCCATCGATTTTGTTAAGTAATAAATGTTTTGAAACAAAGGTTAAAAGAAATAAATGGTTTTTTAGATGGTAATACCAATAGGTTATCAATCCACCATGGTTACAAAAGGATTGGCTAATCCATGAGCAAATGGCTCTGGTAAAGATATTTCAAATCCGTTTTTAGTTAACAACTTGCTAATAAGTTGTATGGTCATCAACTCACCATATCAGTAATGTGAAGAGTTGGCTAGCCCACAAGAAAATGGCTTGTGGTAAAGGCTGTGGAAAAACCATTATATGGTAATTAGTTCACCATGATGAAAGAACTAACTAGTCCAAAAGGGTACAACTTTTGGTAAAGACAAATCAAATCTATTGATAGCTGATGATTTGCTAAAAATCATATGGTTATCAGTGTACCATGATCTTACACATCAAAACATTTGGCTACTCCAGAGTTAATGGCTTTGGTAAAGAGAACTCAAATCCATTATATATTCAATGATTCACCTCTCACAGGAGTTTACACACATGGAAGTGATGAGAATAGACTGAAACTGGGTTAATATACAAAAAAGTTACTAAACTTTCAAAAAAATTTGTCCTAAGTCACTAATGTTTATCTTCTGTCATCTAGGTTACTATACTTTACGTAACCGGTTATCTAAGTCACTAACCTTTTTTACCGGTATTTTGGCTGACGTGTATACACACCAAGTTGTGGCACATGTTATCTAGGTCACTAAACTTTGCGAAAAATTTGTCTTAAGTCACTAATGTTTCATTCCTGTCATCTAAGGTACTAAACTTTGCGAAAAATTTGTCCTAAGTCACTAATGAAAAATTTGTCCTAAGTCACGAGTTGTGGCACATGTTACTGAACCTTTAAAATTATACGTTTTATACGATTTTATACACCTTTTAAACGTTTTTATTCATTTTCATTCGTTTTTATACGTTTTTGTTTGTTTTGTTACGTTTTTGTCCGTTTTTATACGTTTTCGTCCGTTTTTGTCCCATTTTTATACGTTTTTATGTTTTCATCCGTTTTTATACGTTTTGCTTGTTTTTATATGGTTTTGTACAAATTTTATACGTTTTTATGTTTTCATCCGTTTTTATACGTTTTTATTCGTTTTTATATGGTTTTGTATAATTTTTATACGTTTTATTTTTTACGTTTTCGTCCATTTTTCTTATGTTTTTGCCCGTTTTTCTATTTTTATACGTATAAAAACGGATGAAAACATATAAAAACGAATAAAAATGTTAAAAAAATGTACAAAACCGTATAAAAACGGACAAAAACGTATAAAAACGGATGAAAACATAAAAAACGTATAAAAACAGACGTAAAAAATGGGACAAAAATGGACGAAAACGGACAAAAACGTAAGAAAACAAACAAAAACGTATAAAAACGAATGAAAATGAATAAAAATGTATAAAAACGAATGAAAATGCATAAAAACGTATAATTTTAAAGGTTCAGTAACATGTGCCACAACTCGTGACTAAGGACAAATTTTTCATCAGTGACTTAGGACAAATTTTTCGCAAAGTTTAGTACCTTAGATGACAGGAATGAAACATTAGTGACTTAAGACAAATTTTTCGTAAAGTTTAGTGACTTGGGTGACACATATATTGAAAAAGTGTGCCACAACCGGTTGCCCTTCCCTGTAGTGACTAGGGTGGCACATATAAAAAAGTTTAGTAACATATGTGAATAACCCGTGAAGTATAGTAACCTAGATGACAGAAGATAAACATTAGTGACTTAGGACAAATTTTTTTGAAAGTTTAGTAACTTTTTTGTATATTAACCCGACTGAAACTTAATAGAATTAAATGTACACATTGTCTTATGTTGCTGAAAAGATGGAGCTTGCTGAATGTTGCTGAAAAGAAATAAGATTGTTGACTGATGCTGAAAAGAATTATACAAATAAAGACTACTTTGATAATGATATAAGCAGAGAAACTACAAAGATAAAATCAGAAGATAAAGTCACAATTCCTCTTTGAAGACAAAGATGTTAAAGCTAAATCTACAAAGGAACTTGAAATCAAACAAGTAGAATTCAAGTTAGGGGAGGATTGTTGAGATACAGAAGATTAAAGTACTGAAGAGTCAAAGTGCTGAAGATTGACAAAGTACTGCAGAAAGACAAAGTACTGCAAGAAGTCAAAGTACTGCTTATTCATTGAAGTACTGTAAAGTTTAAAGTCGGTTGTATTAGATTAAAGATAGAAAGTAATGTTTATCTAGAACTTTCTAAGTATTGTTTACTTGACGTACAAGGATAAGAATTGTAAGTCATTTAGGGTTATCCTTGAGCCTATAAAAGGACCCCTAGATTGGCATTAGATGTACGTGACACTATTAGAGTTTTAGAGAAGTTCGATATTATTAGACTTGTTAAAGAATCTCCATAATAAGCAGAGTTAGAGTTATTAATAAAATCGTTCTAAGTTAAAGTTATTCTTCTTAGCTTTGTTAAGTAAATTCCGCATACTTAATAGAGTTTGCTCAGTGTTTCATTGTTAATAACTTAGGATTTATCCAAGGTTATTAAACCTTAACAAGCTATTTAAGTTAGTTTGGTTAGAGTACATCGATCCAACAAAAATACTCTAAAAGTATACTCCAAAAGCCCATTATTTAAGTTTATTTGGGATGAATTTGTACCTGAAACTTCACCTTTCCTAACTTCCTGAAAATAAAATTTAAAAAGTGGCACTAATATTGGAGCAACCTGTTCATTTATTTAGCTTGTATACTTGGAAAGTGCCTTATAGAGTCTCAAACGACACTGCGTCAAATACAAAGAATAAAAGTGTTTAATACATGCCAATGGCAGGGGAGGATAAAGTTCATCAGGGAACGTTTATCTATTGAAAGAGATGTATCATCAACTGTCCATCACAAGTTTTTTGCAACAATATTCTTTTGAAGTTTCCACTTCTTTTCGACATTATAAATCTTAATGTGGCTTCCCTATTATAGAAGAAAATTCTACTTGTTTACAGCAATAACCAAACACGGCTCCTAATTCAATTTAATATTTCGTTATATATCATAAAAACTTCATTGAGAGGACAAAAGGTACCTTAAACACAGACAAAAAGGGCACCATCATTTGAAAACTGTGAAACCTAAGCCTGGGTAGTTAATTGGTCTACAATAGTAGGACCTTTAACAAGAAAATAATTTGTTAAGCTTACAATTACTACCGCGTTAGGATTTGACAGTTTCTTGGTAATGCGTCAGGGTGCTGGTCCTCTCAATGCAACTGATGAGTCAAAAACCGAATCTCTTAGCTCTTTATCTGCCAGTGTTAAAGAAATGCCCTGACACACAATAAAATGCATTAACGAATAGATGAGTTATAAAATTTGAAAACTTCATATTGTACTCTATATGTATTCTATGTTAGCATAATGTATTTTCTTCGAAAAATCATGCAGTCAACAGCTAACCGCACATTGGACCAACAATGTACAGTAACACGTCCTGGGCTTTCTCCTATTGCTTCAGCCCTTGAATTCTAACTCTTAGTTGTGATTTTGCATCATCCTCTTGGCTAATGCTTTGGTTTTGAACTCAGGCTATGATCTTAGAAGTATTTGTAACTTCATGTGCATATGAGTTTACCATTCAAGAACATCAGACTTAAAGATGAAGAAAGTGGGATACAATAGACGGTTATTTGATTATTTCACATCTATATTTCATATTTATTGTTGGGTTTATTATAGATTTGATGATACAAAATAAGAAGAATGAAACATGAAGGACTAAAAGTGACAAGAAGAGAAACTACAAAAAGATGGAGGATTTGGAAGATTCTAAAAGATATGCTTAAAAGAATATTTAGTTTCCTAATTGTATTATGATTCCTCTTGTAAAGAGACATAGGGTCATTAGTTTTATAGTACGTACAAGATGTAAACCTAAAAGGTGTGTGTGTGTGGGAACCTAGGCGTAGGGAAAACGCCTAGGGTTTAGTTAGTTAGTGTTTTTAGAATCCAAAAGTACGATCAATATTAGAGTTTTAGCGAGTTCGATATTTAGTGTTTTAGAGTTATTAATAAAGTTATATTCTTCTTAGCTTTGTTAAGTAAATTCCGCATACTTGATAAATATTACTCAGTGTTTCATTGTTAATGACTTAGGATTTATCCGAGGTTATTAAACCCTTAACAAGCTATTTAAGTTAGTTTGGTTAGAGTACATCGATCCATAAAGTGGTATCAGAGCTTAACTCAACTTTCTTTGATGACTGTTGATCTTTAACTCCAGTTATTCTTTTTCTTTTTAAGCTTCCTTTTCTTTCTTCTTCTTTGTAAGCATCATCATCTTTAAAATCTTTAATATTAGCAACTTGTCTCTTATATTCTTCTCGAACAGCTTCATATAACTCTTTCATATTAACATAATTCAGCTTGTTCAATCCAACATATCCTCTTCCTTTCAGATAAGCCATCATTGCATTCCTTTCCTTAGCAAGATTTGGTCTTCTTGGTAGAGAAGAAATAGAAAGTGGTGATGGTATAGCGACTTCAAAGATTCAATTCTTCTTGTAATTTCCTAGCTGCTTCTTCATTCATAGCTTCTTCTTCATTAGCAACCTTAGCATTCAGTTCAGCTTGTACCTTTCTAGCTGCTTCCTCATTCATAGCAATTTGAGCAGCCCTTATCTGTGCTAAAGTAGGTTTCTTTTTCTTCTTTGTTTCTACCAATATACCTTTTCCTTTATCCTTTGGATCAATAACAGGTTGAGAAGCTCTTGGTTGTTCTTCTTCTTGCATTCCTTGGCCTTGATAAATCATGCAAAATCTCAGTAATAGTTTCATCATCACTTGCAGTATGTATAGGTTTGGCTGTATCAGCTTCCTTTTCTGGTATGACAGTTGAAGGACCAGCTTCTTCTTCAGTTAAAACAGTTGAAGGCCCAGCTTCTTCTTCAAAATCTATCAACCTTGGTGAAATTAACCCTTGTCTGTAAGTTCCTTGAAAAGCAGTACTTCGATCAGCAGTACCTTGATCATCAGTACTTTGAACTTGAACATCAATAACTTGCTCCTTAGTACCTTGAACTTTGATTTCTTCCTCAGTACTTTCAATAACATGTTCTTCAGTATCTTGTGGCTGAATAGTTGTACCTTGAGGTTCAGCTTCAGATTCTTCATTCAAATTCTTATCTTCCAAATTCCTCCCCAATTGGAATGAAGATTGCTTTAGAACCTTTTGGCGTTTGGTCTTCTTAAACTGCCGTTGCTCCTTCTTTTTAGCTTTGACCCATAGACGATGATGTTGAACCAATGGCCAGACAAAATTCTTGAGTCTTCTAAACTTGAGCTTCAACTTTGTAATCTGTTTAGCTTGAGCCTCAGTTGTTTTCTTCAATCTGACTAACTCCCTTGTCAAAACATAATTATCCAACACCAAACCTTCAGGAGGTATAGTAGCTGGATCATCTCCTTTAATTGGTGAATGTTCTTCTGGTTGAGAATCAGGAACAGATATTTGTGGAGATGGTGAAGGTGAAACTGCAACATCATCTTGAACTTCAGTACTTTGCCAAGCAATACCTTGTGATGCAGTACCTTCTAATGCAACACTTAGAGATGCAGTACCTTGTGATGCAGCACTTTGAGAAGCAGTACCCTGTGTAGAAGCAGTACCTTCAGTGTCATCACCTTCTGCAGCCTCATCTCTAATAGCCTGAACAATCTCCATCATAGAAGTAGTTAATGGAGTCTCCCTTCCAGTGAATAAATCACTCTTCCTAGCCATGAATAAACCGAGGATACATCAACCATTTTGAACCATGAGAGATGTTTGAAAGCATTCCATCGAGGATTAACCTTGAAAAGTTGAAAAGACGATCAGTAGCCAAACCCACTATAGCAGATGCTATGTTAGAACCAAATTGCTCCCATGATGTAATTTTAGCACTTATACAATGAAGCAATACATGAACTAAAAACTTCCAGTGAGGACTAAATAAAGGTTTCTTGAATGTTTGTTCAGTTAAGGATCCTTCATACCCAATGTCTCTGAAAGTATCCCAAATCAATTGCTTATCAAAACGAACAGCCCCTTCGCCATCATCAAACAATAAATCTTCATGAATTGAGGCTTCAGTAATCTTCACAGTTCTCTCAGCAACTGTGGCTTGAATATATGATTCATCATTCTCCATATGAACCCTAGCAGTTTCCCAAAATTGTTGAATCCAGGGCTCAATAACATCTGGTTCTACTAACAGTGCATAACTAATTGGCGACCCAGTAAGAAAATCAATGATAGCATGAAAGATCTCATTGGCTTTAGTCTTGTCCAAATTCGCCACCATGTTATGTTTAGAAACGGTATTACGATTTGCCATTGATGATTATATGATCACAGTAAGAGATAGAACGAATAATATAGGCGAAAGTGAGAGAAATATGGAAAAATTTGAAGATATCAATATGAGAGGGAAATTCAGAGAGTAGCTATTTATAGGTGAGATTTAAAAAATCACAACCATTAATAACAAAGTTACCGTTGGGTGTAGTTACCCCTCAATATTACCGTTGGAACAGTACTTTAATAAGACAAACAGTACTTTCCACGTGTGCAGTACTTTCCAAGCAGTACTTTCCAAGCAATACTTTCATAACATCAAAAATCAGTACTTTTCCATTCTCTTCCTTACAATAGCATATACAGCAAATAAACATGAATATCCTCCCCTCAAGCAATGCATAGGACTATACTTACACTTAATAGTCCTCCCCATAAATGTAGCTCAGTAATTAATCATGCCAATACTCACCACCAAGTGAGTAAATCTTGAAACATCAAATCCTTTGGTGAGTAAATCAGCTACATTATCATCTGTATGCACCTTGACAAAATTAATGAGCCTATGCTCATAACAATCTCTGATGAAGTGGTGCCTAATCGGAATATGCTTGGCCTTGGAATGATAAACTGGATTCTTCACAATGCAAATGGTACTCTCATTATCAATATTGATAGGAGTATTCTTGAAATTGAACCCATAATCCAAGAGTTGATTCTGCATCCACAATACTTGTCCACAACAACTTGCAGCAGCCACATATTCTGCTTCAGTTGATGATGTTGCTGCAATTGTTTGCTTCTTACACTGCCATGAAACTAACCTTCTTCCAAGATATTGGCATCCACCTGTGGTTGATCTTCTGTCATAGTTGTCACCTACATAATCACTATCTGAAAAATCTTCCAAGTGAAAAGGTGAATCCTTTGGATACCACAACCCTAACTTAGGTTGTTGTTTCAAATAAAAAAAATTATCTTCACTGCATTCATGTGAGAGACCTTGGATGAGACTTGATATCTTGCACATAAGCAAACAGCAAACATGATATCAGGCCTTGATGCAGTAAGATACATAAGACAGCCAATCATGGATCTGTATAACTTGACTTCAACTGGTTGTCCATCTTCATCCTTGCCTAATGAGTTGATAGATTTAATAGGTGTAGTAACAGGCTTCATTTCATCAAAATTGAACTTCTTAAGTATGTCAGTTACATACTTGTCTTGACTTATGAAAATTCCTTCCTTTGACTGCTTAACTTGAAGTCCCAAAAAGAAAGTTAACTCACCCATTGAACTCATTTGAAATTCATTATGCATCAGCTTCTCAAATTCCTTGACCATAGATTGTTTGGTAGCTCCAAAGATGATATCATCTGCATACACTTGAACTAGCATGATATCCTTCTTATTTCTCTTGATAAACAAGGTCTTATCAATATCTCCTCTCTTATAACCGTGTTGCAATAAAAAGGTAGAGAGCCGTTCATACCAAGCTCTAGGTGCTTGATGTAAGCCATAAAGAGCTTTGACAACTTTGTAGACTTTGTTTGGATGTTTAGGATCTTCAAAACCAGGAGGTTGTTTGACATATACTTCCTCTGTAATCTTGCCATATAAAAAGGCACTCTTGACATCCATTTGATAAACCTGAAATCCCATATAAGATGCAAAAGCAAGAAAGATTCGAATTGCTTCAATTCTTGCTACAGGAGCAAACACTTCATCATAATCAACTCCTTCTTCTTGTCTGTAGCCTTGTGCAACTAACCTTGCTTTGTTTTTGATAACATTCCCTCTTTCATCTCTCTTAACTCTGAACACCCATCTTGTACCAATGACCTTCTTACCATCAGGAAGATCACATAATATCCAAACTTCTTGAAGTCTGAATTGTAGTAGTTCTTCTTGCATAGCTTCAACCCAACTCTCTTTAGTCAATGCTTGAGCAATATTCTTGGGTTCCTCTTGAGAGATAAAGCAAGTAAATAGACATGTTTGATGGTCCTTATGATTCAGTCTGTTTTGTTTATAGACAAAGCTAAGTCAAGCATTATGAGGTTTAGAAAAACTCTTAGCTCTGTGTCTAGTCATCACTCCAGAAGTAGAAGGACCAATGATTTGATTAGTAGGATGATTCTTTTGAATTCTTAAGTTTGGAGACTGTGGAACTCCATAAGTATCATCCAAATTAGTGAAATCAGCATCTTCATTAGAATCTGAGAAAATACCTTCATCTTCAAACTCATCATCAGTATCTTCTATGGCAAGCATGGTAGGATCATCCAAATCATCCAAAGTGCTGGTAACTGGTGCAGCAGTACTTTGTTCAAAAGTACTGTCCAGTTGTGAGAGTACTTTGCGCCTTGTTCTTTTCTTTGCTTCTTCATAAGCTCTTCTTTGATCATCTGTATAAGAATGTGCTAAGACATCTTGAAGAAGCATCTGATTAAGTTCATCTTGAATAGATTGATCCTCAGCAGACAATGAGGATTTTGGCTCATCAGTACTTTTCTCTGTCTCAGCAAGTTTAGGTTCTTCATCATGAACAACATCTGGTCTAATATGGACTCCATGAACAACATACTATACCTCTTCTCCAGTGTGTACAGGTTGATTATCTTCTCTAACAGGAACATAATTCATTGAAGGAGTCAAAACTTCAAGATCAAACATCCAATCAGGACCTTTACCCTTTTGATTTTCTTGATCTTCCAAAAACTCAACATGAAGACAATCTTGAACCTTCTTAGTGACTCTGTTGTATAATATAAATCCCTTGCTGTTGGTGCAGTAGCCCAATAAATAATCTTCTTCTGACTTGCCATCAAATTTACCCAGATTATCAATTGTATTAAGAATAATGAGAGGGCATCCAAAAGGTTTCATAAATCGAATGTTGGGTTTGTTTCCCTTCAGCAACTCATAAGGTGTCTTCATCTGTGGTTTGGTGAATGATACTCTGTTAAGTACATAGCAAGCAGTACTACAGTTCTGTACCCGAATTGAACAGGTAAGTGTGAGTCGCAAGCATTGTTCGGCAACTTCTATCAAAGTCCTATTCTTTCTCTCTGCAACACCATTCTCGTGGTGTTTTGGCAATACTGAACTCCCTCTTGATTCCTTTGTTAGCACAAAATTCATCCATAAGCTTGTTCTTGAATTCAGTTCCATTGTCACATCTAATACCTCTAACTTTCAGTCTCAGTTGGTTTTCAAGTGCTATTATAAGATCATGAATAGCATCAAAAGTATCATCCTTAAATCCCAAAAAAATACCCAACTGAATCTCAGTAATCATGTCACTACTAAGCAGTACTTCTTCTTGTTCAAACTTGTAACAGATACATGACCAAATAGATCCATATGTAACTGCTCCAATGGTTCTCTAACAGTCCTTTCCTCAAGCTTCTTGCAAGAAGCTTTGTGTTGTTTACCCTTCTTACATGCCAAACAGGAGTGATCATTCTTGTAAGTCTTTGAAGGTAAACCTCTAACTAAATTCCCTTTGACCAATTTGTTGATATTTTTATAATTCACATGGCCCAGTCTTCTATGCCACGATGTGCTTCAAGGGATGCCTTTGCTACTAAACATGTAGCTCTTTCAGAAGAGTGAAGACTCTTCATATCCAAACTGTACACATCATTGGTTCTTGGTACTTTGAGTATCACCAAATTATCATCATCAAGCTTGAATTCAGGTGAAAGTATGACACATTCTGTGTAAGTGAATAACACAAGATGCTTTTTGTCACAGATTTGAGAGACTGACAAAAGGTTGAACTTATCTTTATTATAATTAGTTAGTTAGTCTATGATAATGAAAAACCTTGTTCATTATAATGTTGATTCTATGTTTGAATATTCCGCTTTCATTATTATGTGTTCCTAGATATAATATTAGACATAGTCTAAGAGTTACAACGATCTTTACATGTGGTATCAGAGCCTGGGGCTCGTGATATCTAGGATCTACAAGGTTTCTCCAAAAAGAAAGAAGAAAATCGAATTTCAACAATTTTCGTATTACTTCTGCAGCACTGTTTTCAAAAGGCCATAACTTTTTATTGAACCGTTGGATCAAGATAAAATTTTGGCTGGTGCATCTCAGTATATCTATCTAAATTTTCACCTAAGGGATTGTCAATTAGAGCTCTCAATCAAAAGATATAAGCAGTCTAAGTCTGCTGCAGAAAATTCCGTAATGCTTCTATAGGACTATTTTGAAACGATCATAACTTTTTCGTTAACCGTTGGATCGTAACGAAATTTTGGGTGGATGTTCTCTATATATCAATCTAACTTTCCACCGAAGGGATCTTCGATCTGAGTTTTTATGTGAAAGATATATGCTGTCGAATTTGGCTGCTGTGAAAGTACTGCTGGAACACGCAAAGTACTGCTACCCTTTTTTAAAGTACTGTTAGGGTTTTTACAAAGTACTGCTCTGAGTTCAAAAGTACTGCTCTTGGACACGAAAGTACTTCTCATTAGGATGAAAGTACTGCTCTTGAATTAAAGTACTGCTCATTGGACGCAAAGTACTGCTTGGAGTTTTTAAAGTACTGCCCGTATATTTTCAAAGTACTGCTGCTGCTGCAAGTCTCATTCAAATATAATGGTTTATTACAAGGAGATTTGGAATTAAGGGGAAGTCGAGCATAATTATTGTTATGGTTTTTGGACGACACACACACAGGTTATTGTTCACACACACACGGAGTTTGGTGAATTTGTTCTTAAAGGATTCAAAAAGGCTCGTATTTGATTCTTATGGATTAATTGATTACGAAGAAGGTTGAATATCATTTATTTAATGTTGTAGTTGAGTTTCACAGGTTTGTGTTCTTATCATATAGCTTGATGAATCTAGCAATGTGTGATTTTTCTTATGATGCTCTATGCACACATTGGCTATCACTTAAAGGAGTTAAATTGTAGTGCCCAGTGTCTCATATTAGTTGATGATTTTGTCAAGGGATTGCGGTCTACTTATCTTTGGTGATTCGTATAAGTATGGAGTTCCGTGGATAGTACAAGATTTAAGACACAAGTTTGGGAAATTCTACTTCTTCATCAAATTCGTTATATTTGATTTTCTTCACAAGTAATCATTACATAAATCCTACAGATTTTGAAGAATCAGTTGATGTTCATGCATCACTCAAGGGGAAGTTTCTACGGTTTATTCATTCTCTATTTATCGATAACAAAAAGGGTAAGAGATGTTTGAGTGACATGTTCAAGTCAAGGGGAAGCATGGAAGACAAAATTGTTTCACTCATGGTGAGATTTAATTATCTCAACTTCAGCTACTTCGTCTAGGGAAGTTCGTACAAGAATCGTGTTTGTTTTGTCATCATCAAATAGGGGAAGATTGTTGGGTCTATTATAGATTTGATGATACAAAACAAGAAGAATGAAACATGAAGGACTAAAAGTGACAAGAAGGGAAACTACAAAAGATGGAGGATTTGGAAGATTCTAAAAGATATGCTTAAAAGAATATTTAGTTTCCTAATTGTATTATGATTCCTCTTGTAAACCCTAGATGTCTCTAGTATATAAAGAGACATAGGGTCATTAGTTTTATAGTACGTACAAGATGTAAACCTAAAAGGTGTGTGTGTGTGGGAACCTAGGCGTAGGGAAAACGCCTAGGGTTTAGTTAGTTAGTGTTTTTAGAATCCAAAAGTACGATCAATATTAGAGTTTTAGCGAGTTCGATATTTAGTGTTTTAGAGTTATTAATAAAGTTATATTCTTCTTAGCTTTGTTAAGTAAATTCCGCATACTTGATAAATATTACTCAGTGTTTCATTGTTAATAACTTAGGATTTATCCGAGGTTATTAAACCTTTAACAAGCTATTTAAGTTAGTTTTGTTAGAGTACATCGATCCAACATTTATAATATTGTTTACTATTGGTGCACATTCTCTACATTTATCTTTTATTAGCGCATATGCTTTCTATTGAATTTAAAACTACAACAAAGTTATAAATAAGTAACAGGTACGCTAAGGTTTTCCCTGAACCTGTCTATAGAACCAAAAAAATAACAATGGAATATAACTGACCCATTTATACTTTTACGACATTTAGTTGGCAAACTATATGGTCCTTGGCGGTATAGTTATCGGTTCTAATCCTATTGGCACTTTTTTTTGGAAAGGGTTTGTAAAGTTTATACTATCATCAAGTGATGTTCCTAAAAAAGGTGTGAAGATGAAATGAGACGATTTATAAAGAGATATATAGAAGCAATTACTTACCTGGGCAAGAAGAATACAATCACGACCAGAAAACATGACTGGTAGAGCTTGTCTCTGAATCTCTGTAGGTGTGACGTATCCGACTTCTTCAACCCTGCATCATGGTAAACCAGGTCAAAATGACACACTTTGAGCATTATATAAAGCAAGCATATTCGGCACCAAATTCCACTGTGACAAGTCATTGTGTTTGCAAGTAAAAACTGCTAAAACTTTGAAAAAGTGCTAAAGCTACTAACTTTTAATTGGGGGAAAAAATGTCAATAGTTAAAGAAAAGTAACAAAATTGTGAATTTAAGCTACTTAACTCTATTGATCATTATCAGGATGATATGGGTTGCCCCGAAATCAGCGTATTATAAATTAACGGTCACAACTGTTAATGTTGGATGTTTGGGTAAGCTTATTCAAAGAGCTAATCGGTTTATTGCATCCCGAAAACACAATAAGCTATCTTGGATATCCCTCATTGCATTCTAAGAAACCAATGTGAATAGCTTATCTAAAGAGCTTATTCAGCACTTGGATAATACGGGTGAAGTGACAATCTTGGGTGTTTGGGTAAGCTGTTTAATGAGCTTATCGGCTTATTGCATTTGGAATACATGTTAAGCTGTTTTGAATACCCAAACGGCTCGGCATAGTGATTCCATCGTCCGCATATCCCAAGCACGACTGAGATGTCAGCATACCATAAGTTCGTACAGATAAAAAAAATAAGTGGTTACCTTCATAATCTCTGATGAACAAAGAAGCATGAGTGTTTAAACCACTTCTTGATGGCCGCCACTAATCAGTAGGTAGCACGTAGTATTTCCTGCTAGAATAGTAAACTACATTGTTATCTTACGTCAGAAATTTGTATAAGGAGATGTTGCAGCAGGGTAATTTAACATTAGCATCTTATTTTATTTTGTAAAGCAAATAACAATCGACTATGCATTAACATTTTACAAACTTAGCCCCTCCTAAAATTCATCTTTCATATCTATGGGTGATTATCTACTTCTCGACTTCTACTTGATCAAAAGTTTACCCATTTGACATTTACAGTGGTTGGAAGCACCAATAATACATGAAGCTTGTAAATCATATAATCTACTTGGAGATGATATGGTGCTCTTTAACTACCCTACTCGTAAACTTATGAAGGTGCCAGTTCTGGTCTATTGTAATACTTACATAAAGAGCTAACTATTATAAAGCTTATGAAGGTGCCAACCTGATATGGTGACTATTATATGGGATTGCATCTTTTTAGCTTATCCTGGTACGTTATAAGAACTTTTGATTGAATTGATACAGAATGATAAACCTGAATGTGACTTGGGCATTGAACTCTATATAATAGCAACATCAAATGATATAACAAAATAAAGTTGGATACCTTTAAGCTTTTAAAGTCCCATTCCAGCATTTGTCTCAATTAGTAAAAAGCATGATGTATCATCATAAATTTCAAAACTTTATTACTAAGACAGTTTATCAAACACTTACAATGTATTTCATTAAACATACTTTTTACTTACTACCATTAACAAATATAAAAAGAAGATTGAAATAATCAGTAAAATAAAAAAAAGGTATAACCTGGAAGTGACTTAATTACTGACCTTGTTTTAAAGTTGAGAAAAAGAGTACTTAATCATCAGCTTGAGTTCTTTCCACCAATACATCTCATCCTCAAAGGCATCTGAAAGTGTAGCAACTTTTTTCGCTTATAGGAAAATATGTAAGAGTGGTGAACTGGAGTTTTGGCCACTAATTTGTGATCCCCATTATGCGCACTAATTATGTACAGTATACAAAAAGTAATAATATGGGAAAATACATATGATCAACCAGACTGACCCGTACCAAATATTTGTTTGACCGACCCATTTTGATCCATTTTGTCCCGGGTCAAGAACTTCAAGCAGTGCTGAAGCAGGGTCACCATGTACATCCAACAACATAACTAGGTTGCAAACGGTTGCTTTCTAAAGTCAAAACACAATAAACACAAATATTTCTATATAACATCCAGGCTCACTTTTAATCCATCAATATGGAGGCCCGACATGCTTCCAATGTATATCCTCCTATGCCCTCTAATATTAGCCTCATCCTTCAGACCATCAAAGCATAATACCGGGCTCCTGGCGAACCAACAAAACATAATACCGGGCTCTTGCGTCTCGTTTGAACTGCAATCCAAGAATTTAGTTAATTACTTTCCAATAAAATATTAATATTAAATAGAGCCGATCAACCTTGTGAACTACTGAGTATTCAATAATTCTTTTTTGCACTTTCACTTAGCCATAGTGGTCAGCGTTGCGCCGATCTTTTGTGGCTTTTAGGTCTAACTCAATTCCTTGCTGGTAGTCTCCCATGGTAAATCAGCAAGAAGCTCGAGATAAACCCAAGAGCTATTATATCCTGGTTGCTGCGGTTGCATCTTTTTCAGTCCCCTGATAAAAGAATTTTGTGTCACGGTTTAAAAATAGCTGAAATATTTTATCATGACAATTATATGTAAAAATAACTAAAGCTAGCGCTAAAGGTTAAAGGCTCCTAATAGAAAATGCACAAATCAGACCAGAAAGTATATAATCAACTAATTAGTAATTATCGTGATTAAATGGACGTATATAACATAAATCATCTATAAAAAGATATTCCTTTTCATCATTGTCGTCTTGCCTGATTCATCATCCACATATCATACATCCTTAGTTTATGTTATCAACAAACATAATAATTTAACATAAATATAATATTTCACTCGCAGAAAACATTTTTATCAGATAGATGCTGCACGATTCTGTCAAAAATAATAACCTGCAAGCAAGAACCCGGTCAACCATTGTATATTCAGGCCTGATTGCAACAAAATCATCATCGGCATTATTCCCCACAGACATGTTCTTGCGGAAATTGTTTACTTTTGTCCTTAACCGAGGAAGTTCCTTGTAAGCTTTTATGAACTCTTTTTTGGGCACCCTAAAATACCAAAAACATAAAAAAATAAAAAATGGAAGAAAAAAGATTTATTTTTTCTAGAATCAGAATCATATAGTAACGCATTGTTTAAAAGAATAGCTATGAGTAGATATACCATGTTCAATGGAGATAAGATAGTCCTTTCCACTTGACAAGATATTGTTTCACAAGTACTTGCTTCGAACCAAGCTTTGAGGCGTCGCTTTCCTCAGCAACCGTAGGCCGCATTTTACAGTCCAAAATATTTTCTATATCATTAAGAGGATTAACCTGCGAATACCGTACATCATTAATACTTACAGAAAAAAAGGTTAATGGCATACATTTCATATACTGTTGATTGATAACATACGCATTTCGGACAATGCCAGGTGGTAGGAAGAGGGGCTTTAAGAGGTGGCAGTAAACACTTAGGATGGTATTCGTAAGTGCACGTTTCACATATGAGTAGATTCCCAGATTCACCACACGCGTTACACAAATCCTCTTTCTATATATGATAACAAAACATATGGAAACTGTTATTTTAATACCTAAACATGCAACAAATACGGAAAAAAAAAACATTATCATAGTTCATAAAAGCAGAAATTATGGTAAGCCAAAAAAAGTACCGCATCATCTCTGACAATTTTCTCATATTGCTCTTTTTTCTTTGATTTACCGTGCAGAAGGTCTGACTCGTCATCAGATTCATCAATACTATAACGGGGCCTTGAATCCGATCTAACACGTAGTCTCTCAGCTAAACTACTCATCCTCTACAACATAACCAGCAAACTCCTAAAGTTTCATTCATCCACAGAATATCGATAGAACCAAGGTGCATGTACCATAAAAACGCAAGCAGGTAATTATAAACAAAAAACAAAAAAAATCTAAAATGCGCCAACTCCCAAAACGTAAACACGACACTTAGGAAACTTGCAAAGCCGGCAATTTCCGCTTCTTGGTTGTACTTGATGTTTTTGAGTCTTTTCGCCGGCAGCTTGAAAAGGTAAAGTCGAAGTCACAATGTTTAATCAACGAAGATCTAAAAGTGACAAAACCCAGTGCAAGGTCAAGTTGCATACCGTTCTAAACCGCTTAGATCGCTACTGGTTCATTTTTGCCCTTGGCTCCACATCTTAATATTCCACTGCTTTTCTGTATTTGAGTCGTTCCTCGGCAGCCTAAAAAGTTAAACCGAAAGTCAAAAAGTTTAATCAAGGGAAATCTAAAAGTGACAAAACACAGTGCAGGCTGAAGATGCCTACCGTGTCTGCTGTTTGCAAAATGACTACGACAAAACATAGTGCAAGCTGAAGATGAGTCAAACGATTACAAAAAAAGGTAAAGGCGAGCTGGGCACATGATCGAAAACAGAAAAGTTGTTTATCTGCTGTTTGCGAAACGGATAATTAATCAGCAATCCCAAACAGTTACTGAAGTAAAAACCAAAATTATTAGAGGGGTGTTCTTGTTACCTATTTATCCGGCTTATTTTAATATATCCAATCAAATCATGTCACCAACATCAGCTTCCAATAACAGTTGAAATTGCATAATTCAGAGCTGTTTGAGAAATGCAAAAAGAAATAGAAGTCATAACAAAATTTAGTTAATAAAAGAAAAAATACATTTCTGCTTATCCATAATTAATTTCGAATAACAACACCATCATTAAATAACTCTTTACCTGTATAGATGAATCTGAAGACAATTAACCATTGGCAACACAACCCCTGAACATACCCCGTGAATACACCCTCTGAACATGTCCCGTGAACACACGAACTCAACCAACACATTCAACCCAATAACTAAAGTAACTCTCTCATAGCTAGAAAAAAAATAATTCTATCTCTACGATATTCTTCAAACACCATTTAAGAAACCATTGTCAGTGGAAAAGTTTGCTTCAACAGTGCAAATCCAGTTATAGTGTTTAAATAAAGTTCCAATATTTCTTATCAAATGTAGCCATGTAGTTGAAGCAAACTTGTATCAAATGTTGATGGCAGTAGTCTTTCTACACACAGATAACTTCACGTTCTCTTTTCACACGCACACCGCAAAAAAAAGATCACACAGTGGTTTCCCACCGAAACAAAAAACACACACACAAACCAATTCAAGATTCAAACCAAGTCATGTTGGTAAACAAATCCACACACCTAAGAATACCACAAATCTCAGCGACATCGAAGTCACATTAATTTCGATTGTCAAATTCACCTTTTTTTACCTAATCTAGGATCATGAAAGAAAAATTTAGTCTATAAGCATCAAAACATAAGTTGAAACGCTCAGATTTAAATTCATTGCCACCATCACCCCAAAACTTTCTGTAACGGTGCATTGACACAACATCAGTGCATATGTTGGTTCCATGAGGGACTATAGTATCTTTGTCTACTCGAAGAAAATAATGTGCAAACGTTTTTGAGTGAACCCTATCTGACACATACCAATAAAGTTACTCAAATTTACCTAAACATGTTTTGACCCATCACCCAAATGGTTTACTCTACCATATCTGATAACATGCTTAAATGCTATTAGTGTTTGTATTACCTTTTCTTTGCTGATATCAGTTCTTGACCCTAATTATCAGCCAAACCTAGAGCTTTTTTGGACAAAACAAAGACTGTTGGCGGTTACCTACTGCTCTTCCTGCATAAAGTAATCAAAATAAGCATTAATGAGTTAAACTATTAAGTATAATAAGATGAATGTAGTATACACCTAAAGCAAACTTACGTGGTTGTGGCTTTGCATAATATCACCTAAATCAAACTTGCATTTGAAGACTTACCCCACCATGTTGAGCCATCAGCTCCTGCATTCGTCCTGCATTCTATTTCTAGACGAGCATTTATTTCAAAAGTAGTAATGTCCATCCACTATGATGTTATACGAAACTTGCATTAAAATAATTGTGATTTTTGAATGCGGTTATAAATTATATCTTGAATAAATCTATAATAACATAACCCAAGTCCTAACTAACACAATTATCCGTGCACCCGTACCAAGGAAGCAAGGCCCAAGCAATCCCGCTGCAACACTCAACACCATTTGATACACCTTGTCGATCTATTGGCAGGTGCAATCAGCCATTGATCTTTACCTATTCCACCAAAAGCTTGATATCATAACCTCTTAGAAAAATAAGCATTCAAAAAGTTCAAATTAAAACAAATCTAATATTTCAAGACCAAACATCATACTCACTAAACCTGAAGTGCGAACTCCTAAGCCGGCCACCATTTAGAAATCCAACTCTCCTAAGAAATTGATCAATACGATTTTAGGAATTTAGGTAGAGACTGCACAAATTTGGTGAAGAGTAAATAAGAGAATCCGGAATTCGTTTCAGCCTATAAAACAAATAGATTAGAAAAACCAATCTTCAAAATCAAAGATTGAAACTTAAATTACAACTACATACCTTCAGAACTCATCCGCATGAGATAGAAGTTACTCAAAGAAGGACAAAGGAGTTCCATAACCACTTGAAGCTGGCGGGTCTCTGTTTCTGATGTCTCAGGATCATGGGATTTTGCAGGAAGCACAGATGAATGGCCTTAACATAAAAGTTGTTTAGTAAAGTAATAAAAAGATTTATAATAAATGTCATAACTCGTGACATAGTCGTAGATTTGATTGTGTACCTTCTGATGTAGTCAAAGAAAGCTCCTCAGATCCTAGTTTTCTTCATGCAGAGAGTTCTAATAGGGTTTGCTTTTTTTTTCTTTCAAAATATACGTATGATTTTTTTTTGTTAATAATGAATGAATTAAGAAAAAATATATATTTAAGGAAAAGATATGTATAAAAGGTTTTAAAAAAGATAATTACTTAATATAATTTTTGTAGATAAATTGTATTTAGTATAGGATTCCAATATAATTATAGCCATTTATAGATTATAATATGCAACATAATTATCAAAATAACTTGTTGCCTAAGTGGTAAACACACAAGTTATTTATCCAAATGACCAAGGTTCAATCCTTGCATGGGTCATTTTTTATAAATAATTTTCAAAAATAATTTCTAAAAAACCGAAATTTACAAAAATAATTATTAAAAATCCGAAATTTAAATAAACTCTAATTAAATTAAAAAATTAATGCTTAGGTGGATAAAAATATTGCTTAGTTGGACAACAAATGATTATGTGGCATTAAATTGGATTATGTGGCATTGAGGTGGCATTAATGCCAAATGCCTCCTGTTATATAATATATATATATATATATAGTAGTGATCCTGTAAGAAGTAAATTAAAATAAGAAGTGGTGAGAAGTGACCAAAACCACGCATTTGAGATGCAACGACTTGAATTAGATGCATTTATATTCCTATAGATGCAACATCTTGAGTTTCGAAAGTTAATTTGATGTATAGATGGTGCAAATTGATTTTCATGATTTCGGCACGTGTAGAGGAACAAAAAACAAGATAAATCATGAAATGCATCTAATATACATATATGCATCTGATTAAAAGCTAGAAAACATACTATGGTGCGTTGTAATGCATCTAAGATTATAGGGATGCATCTAATTAAGGTCGGTGCATCTCGAATTTGCGGTTATAGTTCTTCTTATTCCTTCTTATTTTAAGTAATCTTCTTATTTGATCCTAACTATATATATATATATATATATATATAGATT
The DNA here is from genome assembly GCA_910596185.1 of Chrysanthemum makinoi. Taxonomy (NCBI): domain Eukaryota; kingdom Viridiplantae; phylum Streptophyta; class Magnoliopsida; order Asterales; family Asteraceae; genus Chrysanthemum; species Chrysanthemum makinoi. Next base: position 224,860,185 of record OU343223.1, on the reverse strand, counting down.
ATACCGAATCTACAAGAATCATGTTTTTGGGGCCGCTGCCGGGTACTTAACTTAGCATTCTTTTAGTTTGTGGAGTCCCAAACCTTGGATCAAAAACACTTAGCTTGTAAACGTGTAGTTGCCTTGGATAATTCCAAAACAACAATGAGAAACTTTGTTGTAGATACACACAAGTACGCAGAATCTACTTGAATGTACTTAGAAGATTAATGTAAACACAAATGTAACACCAATAGCTTAAATATTATTGATTAATAATACGAGTACTCTCCTAGTACTAGGGTTTACAACCTTGAAGATTTTCTTAAGATGGCTAGAGTATGTGTATGTGTTCGAGCTAGCTAGGATCTCCTTTTATACACTAAAGAGATCCCTTACAGAGATAACTATGTATTGAATATATCATATCTTCTATTGGTATAGAAGATATGTTGTTACAGACCATACACGACATTCTTAATACAGAACAGTACAAACTCAAACACTATCAGTACCAACTTTTGCACTATCAGTACTAACTAGTTAATACTTTTCCAATATCACTATCAGTACTAACTCCAACACTATAAGTATTAACTCTCTAAATGTGAATTTCCCAACAATCCTCCCCTAAAATTGTGATTAGGTTTCTGAATCACAAGTTTCTTCAGACTTAGAGGATTCTTCCAAACTTCACTTTCTTCTGCTAGGTCTTCCAGCTTGGTCAAAAATCTTCAGCAGCAATTCCTTGGCCATTTCAATTGCATTCACCATCCTTACCCCTGCATCCAGCATTTGTAGAAGGGTTCCAAGTGCAAGAGGATATGTTCTCTCTACTAACATATATATGTCTGTTCCATTGCATGTAGTGACTAGGTGCAGTCCACAAGAATCAAGCAAGGTCCAACTGAGGGCTTCATCTCCAGGTTGAAACTTCCATTGTTCTCCTGTTGGATCAGGTTCAAAGATGTTCTGGAGTTCATAGAGTAGCTCCAGATCCTTATCATAATCTGGATCTATATTCTTGAACCTGTCTTTGACTAACTCCCATAGCTTAAGGAGATCTTCCCTGTCAATGAATGCAAACAGATCCACTAAGTATAAGTAAGCACTTGTCCTTCCACCAGCTCTGTGAATCCTCCAATGTCTTTTTCTTTCTTCAATGTAGATATCCCAGTTGATGATTGGATATCTAGTGTTGATAGGCTCTGAGTACAATGCTTCTTCAGGAGCTTCAATTAGCATCATCTTGTTAAGCTCTTTTTCAGTAAGTCCACCTTCATCTTCATCAGAGGCTTTTCGTCTTTCTGGAGTAGTTGAGGAAGCACCTTCTTCAGATGGTCTTTTGTAGCTTCCAATGGGTTGTCACATCTCAACAGTATCATCAGCTTGCATAGGTCTGAAATTGATAAATCTTCTTTGAATTGTGTCAGCAAGCCTTTGGAGAGTCTCCCAAGACAATTGATTTAGCTGCTTTAGTGTTCTCCTGTCTTCACCTGAATACCTGATGTACTTACAGAGATACATCTTTTGCTGACTCTTGTTTGGAGGCTTTGAAAGATTTTCAATTTCTCTTTGCTGTATGAATTGACTTTGTCTTCTAGCCAAGATCTCACTACATAACTGAGCTGCTTCATTGATACTTGTACCTTGATCTTGTTGCAGCTTCTGTTGTACCTCCTTGGTAGCTTCTACTTTGGCTCTCATGTCATCCCATGTTTGCCAGTCTTCAGCAATTTTATCCATCTTTTGCTTTTCTTTCCTTGCAGCTTCTTCCTGTAACTCTTCCTCACTCCATTGTGCTGCAAGCTTCCTTGCTGCCTCTTCATTTAGCCTTTCAATCTCAGCCCTAGAAAGCTTTTTCTTCTTTAGTTCTTCTTCCAAAATGCCCTTGCCTTTGTCTTTGGGATCAATCTTTGGAGCTGAGGAGGTTCGTGATGCTGGAACACCTCCTTCTTGGATAACAACTCCCTTTTCTTTAGGCTTGGGTGCTTCTGACTTGGATAACAACTCCCAATACAGCATGTTTCTCTCTTTCCTCTTCATCACTGTCTTCATGTGGAGTGGTAGTGATGGTGGTGGCCTCTGTAGTTGTTGCTTGTTGTAGATCAGCAGCCACTTGTACGATTGGGCTTAACACTGGTTGTGGTATTCCAGGAGTACTAACCATAGTACTAACAGTACTAACTACAACACTAACAATACTAACTGAGATAGTACTGATAGTGCTTGTAGGAGTACTAAGTACTTCTTCAACGTCAATAGTGACTTGAACTTCTTCTTCATCAACAAAAGGGCTCTGAAATGCTGCACCACCTTGCCATTGACCAAATTCTTTTCTACTTTGAATATCAAAACTCCTCCCCTGTTTGGTAGAATCCTCTATAGAGGTACTTGATACTTTTAACTTGGCCTTTCTTTTGGGAGATGCAGTGACTAGAGATGATGCTGCAGTAGGCTTGGAGAGAAGCTTGACCTGATGCTCTAAATTTTTCATCTTCAAGAGCATCTTGGTATGAACTTTTGCAGCAGCTTTCTTGTTCTCTTCTAAAGCAATCTCCAGTCTGTTCACCTTTTGACAAAGAAACCTGTCAATTCCGTCATATCCTTTAGTGATAAGCTGCCCTCACCACTTCCAGCTGTGTTACCTACTGAGAGAGGTGGGTCATTTGGCAATTGAGATGCACTCCCAGGCCTAGCCTAAGTAGATACACCCCCCTTTGAAGCCTTTGCCTGGGTCCACCCTGTGAGGAGTGATCACTAGGTATTGGCATGGGTTGGGTCTTATGTATGTTACCACTATCCTCACCAGCTTCTAAGCTTGGTGGAGTAGTGGCAGCCCTTACCATTCTATCTCCTGTATCACTTGAGTTAGGCTCATCTGGTTCAATGTTAGGAGGAGAATGGGGCTGAGCTGTCCCACTCTCCTGTCTGGAATGCCTACTTGTTGATGAATGTTGTTGAGTAGGAGAATTATCACCAGTTGTGGGTGTGTGTTGGGAGCTACCTGTGCTTGATGGTCCTTCACCCTCTGCAATTAGCATTTCAGGAAACAATGGCACTACAACCCCACTATATCCTACCACAACTCTTAACATATTTGAAAACACTTTGGCTGTGAGTAGTTTTGATGGATAAAAATTTTTGTGAGGCTGCAAGTTTTGTTTCTGAAGATCCAAAAATATTTGAATAAACTTGGGATACATCAAAAACTTGGTTTTGCTAACAACATTTTTAAGCATACCCTCAAAAATATAATTTGAAAAATTGAACACCCTGCCTGTTGCAAGGCAGATCAAGGTTGTGGCTAAGTTTGTAGGAAAAGCATCCCAGCCAGTCCTTTTGTGACTCAAACAATGTAGGAGGGTATGAATTAGAAACCTCCATTGTGAGGAAAACTGACTTTTATGAAAGTTAAAAGTGTTGTCATGCCTGTACCCCATCAAAGAGAGTTGTTCAATTATGTCAGTGGCTGGAAAAGTGCTAATACCTTCAGCATCCCTAAGATTAAGATGTTCTCTTACAGAAGCTTCAGTAATAACATTTTGTGTGCCATCCACTGTGCCAATTAACATTTTGTCCTTCCTCAGTTGTTGAGGCAATAGCAGTTTGCCAAAACTTCCTAACAGGGGTACATAAGATAGTAGGGTTTAGGAGTAAAGCAAACCAAATGCTGCTTCTATTTAGGAAAGCTACTATCTCAGTGAATTCTTCATTGCCTTCTGGCAAGTCCAAGCACGCCACCATGTTGTGCTTATCGACAAAATCAATAGGAGCCATGAGCAATAAGAGTGAGGGTTAGTAAAGTAGGATTTGATCACAAAATTCTTTAGAGAATTGTGGTGAATGCAATTGAAAAGTTATGCAATATATAGGGATTTGGAGAATTTTGGTTGAACCGCCTTGTAAATATTTATGGTAATAAGTAAAGAAAAACAAATTAGGAAACCCTTATATAAAGGAACAAGCGGTAACAGCTCAATTTTCAAATGTAATCATTGCATAACTGACTTTTGGAATAAGTACTAACGGCTAGTTCATCAGTACTAACTAGGCTTATCAATACTAACTTATAACCATCAATATTAACTTTACCCATCAGTATTATCTTATAGTTTGGAAATTATAATACTGAACCCTAATTTTGAAGGGATTAAGTATGGTGACAGACACTTAATCAAGGTCGGACTCACATGACCTCTGGTTTGGTGAAAACCAATGGTTTCAGTTCTTTAGCACTGCCTGTGATGGATAGTCCCATTAAAAGGGCCTTCTTGACAGGGTTTCCAGCTCGTGGCAGGTGTTGCCTCCAAAACAAGTGTTGGATTCACGGTTGCTCGCTGTTCTCTAAGCCAGATGCCCTTGGGCTAGTCACACTATCTATAAACAAATAGAATGGCAAAGAGTGGGTTAGTGCAGAATGACCTGACTAACTGAAACCATCAATTCATGCTCATTAATACCACAAGATGCCACATAATGCTTTGGCATCACAAAATCCAGAGTTACAACAAGTTTCATCATGTGGTTGCATCAGAAGGAGCATAAGTTAGAGAACCACATTTGCTGTAACCATCAGTCACCAAACCACATCCATACTGCTTGTGCTATGCCCATAGTCAAGCATCTGATTCTAAATCCAGAGGACTTGACCACAGCAACTTGTAACAGCTACATACTCAGCCTCAGTTGTAGAGTTTGCCACAATGCTTTGCTTCTTGCACTGCCATGAAATCAACCTATCACCAAGAAACTGACATCCATACTGCTTGTGCTATGCCTATAGTCAAGCATCTGATTATGAATCCAGAGGACTTGACCACAACAACTTGCAACAACTATATACTCAGCCTCAGTTGTAGAGTTTGCCATAATGCTTTGCTTCTTGCACTGACATGAAATCAACCTATCACCAAGAAACTGACATCCTCCTGTGGTTGACTTTCTATCAAGACTTGCCCCAGCATAATCACTGTCAGAGTAAGCTACCAGATCAAAGGTAGAGTCCTTAGGATACCAAAGGCCTAGGTAAGCATGGCCTTTCAGATATCTTAAGATTCTTTTAACAGCATGCACGAGAGAAAGCTTTGGAGAGACTTGAAATCTTGCACATGCACACACTGCAAACATAATATCTGGTCTGGAGGCAGTCAAATACATCAATGATCCAATCATTTACCTGTAGAGGTGCTGATCAACTTCTTCACCATCAGCATCTGGAAGTAGTGGCTTATTGTGCTCCATATGAGTGCTTGCAATCTTTGTATTTTCATAGACAAACTTCCCCAAAATCTCCTTGACATACTTATCCTGACTGATAAATATTCCATATGTCTTCTTCTTGACTTGTAGCCCAAGAAAGAAGTAGAACTCATCTGAAACCTATCATGCATCAACTTTTCAAACTCTCTGCATAGATCCTACTTGGTTGAACCAAAAGATACTTGGCTAAAGTTTCATACCAAGCAGGATATCATTCTTCACATTCTTGATGAATAGAATCAGACCAATCTTCCCTCTTCTGAAGCCATTGCCCAAAAGATACTTGGCTAAAGTTTCATACCAAGCTCTTGGGGCCTGATGCAAACCATAGAGTGCCTTTTGAACCCTGTAAACTTTGTCAGGAAAGGTTGGATCTTCAAAGCCAGGAGGTTGACAGACATATACCTCCTCCTCAATCTTCCCATAGAGGAAAGCACTCTTCACATCCATCTAGTATACTGTGAAGTTTTATATGATGCATAGGCCAGGATTAGTCTGATAGCGTCAATCCTTACCACTGGAGCAAAGACCTCTTCATAGTCAATCCCTTCCTGTTGTGTATACCCTTGAGCGACTAGTCTAGCCTTATTCCTTATTACCACACCCCTTTCATCCTTCTTGTTTCTGAAAACCTATTTAGTGCCAAAAGCTCTCTTACCTTAAGGAAGATCCACTGGAACCCATACATTCTAAAGTTTGAACTGGAGAAGCTCTTCTTGCATTGCTTCTACCAAGGATTCATCTTAAAGAGCTTTGTAGACTTTCTTTGGTTCTGCTTGGGAAACAAAACAAACAAAGAGACATTTTTGGGTGTCCCCTTGGATCCTTTCTTCATAAATGGCACTAAAGAATCTAGTCTCACTATGCTGAACTTTAGATCTTGTAGTTCTTTCAGCATGAACATCCCCAATAACATTCTCCAAGGGATGATCCTGATTAATTCTTCTGTGTGGTGTAGTAGGAAAAGCATAAGATGAAGCTATATTAGTAAAATCAATCTCATCAGCTTCACCATAGGGATCAGGAACCTCTGTATTAACTGATGGAATGGAATGGGGACCATCAGTACTAAATTCTGGCTCATCAGTACTAACATGTGGCTTATCAGTATTAACCACATTAGTACTGATCACTTGAGTTTCTACCACTGTGTCACCTGTATTGGTTACATCTCCGTTGGTATTAAAATCATTGGTCTTTAGAGGCTGATCATGTTCTTTGTTTGTCTCTCTTAAAGAAGTGCTTCCAACTGAGTTGTCCTTCCAAATGGGCAATAGAACACAGTCATCATCATCATCAGAATCTGCATCAGGACCTTGCTTTTCTCCTGCAATAATGTTAGAATCTACATATTCAGGCACATAGTTCATAGATTATGTTAGCATATCAATATCAAAAAGCCATTTTGGTCCTTGCCCCTCTACACTAGGTTTGTCCTCAAGAAACTCTATGTGCAGATTCTCCTCTATCCTTCTGGTTCTAGAATTATAAACCCTAAAGGCTTTACTATTCAGGGAGTAGCCAATCAGATATCCACTATCAGATTTTCCATCAAACTTACCTAAGTGGTCAATGGTATTGAAAATAGAGACATGACACCCAAAAGGTTTAAGAAAGTCTAGGGTAGGCTTTCTACCTAAAAACAACTCATAGGGAGTCTTGCCATGAGGCTTTACTACCAGTACCCTGTTCTGAACATAAAAAGCAGTATTAACTGACTCAGCCCAAAATGTTGTGGGCAACTTGGAATCTGCTAACATAGTCCTAGCAGCCTCTATCAGCCTCTATCAATGTCCTATTTCTCCTTTCAGTAACATTGTATTCTCTTTTAATACCCTTAAGTTGACAGAAATCATTCATTACATGGTTTTTAAACTCTATCCCATTATCACACCTAATGATTTTAACTTTCTTATCAGCAAGGTTCTCTACTGCAGTTATGTATGACTTAAGGATTTCACTGGTCTCATCCTTAGTATTCATGAAGAAAAGTAAATCTGCTAAAATAATCAGTCACAACCAAACAATACTTCTTAAAATTCGGGCTGCTAACAGAGGTAGGGCCAAATAAGTCCATGTGCAGCATATGAAGTGGTTGGGTGATAGAGTTAAAAACCTTGGGCTTACAAGAGGCTCTATGCTGCTTCCCTTTGAGCCATGCAATACAGGTCTGTTTATTTTCAAATCTTTTTGAAGGTAAACCTCTTACAAGGTTATTTTTAGCTAAAAGATTTATTACCTTAAAGTTCACATGACCTAGCCTTATATGCCATAACATAGATTCATCCAAAGAAGCTGTAGCAACTAAACATGTAAGGTTTTCTTTGGGCACTATGATTTTCATACTTACACTGTACAGATTGCTCTTCCTAGGGAACTTAAGTAATACCTCATCTTCACTAGGCAACTTAAAATTATGAGATAAAACCAAGAAATCAGTATCTGTGAATAGAACAAAATTCTTCATGTCACACATTTGTGACACACTGAATAGATTGTATTTGAGTTCTTTCACATAGTACACATCTTCAAAGTCCAAATTACCAGTCTTGATTATTCCTTTACCAGTAATTCTTCCACCTATACCACCTCTAAAAGAAACATATCCTCCATTCAAATCAGTTAAGTCTGAAAGATAGGATAGATTTCCAGTCATGTGCCTGGAACACCCACTATCTGAATAGCCAAAATCATCATTATTGTTGGAGTGTCCCTGCATACAAGAGAAAGGAAATTAGTTCCTTTTGGGGACCCAAGCCATTACTGACTTGGATCTGCCTCGTGCATCAAAGTAATCATATTTCTTGAGAGTGACTGACGCACTATTGGGTTGAGTGGTCTTTCTCACCCAACAAGCTGAGGGCTTAACAACATTGCCCTTGATTCCCCCAGCAATATTCACTTTTGAACCAACAGTTTTCATTTTAGGCTTAAAAGTATTAACTTTTGGCCTATCAGTATTAAGTTTAGGCTCATAAGTATTAACCTTTTTCTTGTAAAACTTGATTTCTTCATCATAAGATTTAAAGGTTTGTGCTCCTCTAGCATTAAAGGGCCTTGGTGAAGTAGATGGTGATTTTGAAAAATTTCTTTTAGGTCTTTCACCAAATACTCTGGGTTTTTGTCTAGCATTATTAACTGGCCTTGTAGTATTCAAAGATTTTATGCCAGTTTTAAAAAGAACTGCTCTTGGGGTCATGATGGGTTGAGGTCTCATAGGGTGTCTGCATTGAGCCTGCAAATGAGAAAAACTTCCACACACAAAGCAAGATTTATTATACATGACAAATTCGTCTCCTAGTTGCTCAGATTTTAGCTGGTTCCAGTTTATTTTGTTACCTCTAGGACTAGATGACTTGTTTCTATACATCTCAGCATACTTTACTGGCTTACTAACAGGTTTGTCAGTTGGTCTTACAGGTTTAGTGGCCTGTTTTTGCTTTGGTTCACTAAACTCTACATTAGCCTTTTTGTTTTCAAACACATACACCTCAGGTAAAGAAGTGTCACTGGCACTTTCAAAGGTCTCATCAGGCTTTTCATCCTTGGTCTCAATGGGTTTACGGTTACAGACAAATGTGGGTGCCTTAAACTCCTCTAAGCCAGTGTGTTCAAGGTCTATACCAGGAGGTGAAGGAATACCTCTGAATGGTGGTGGTGTTGTCTTATAACCCATACCTGATTTGGCTTTACCAATTAGTGCTTTTTCAAGGAATTTATCCACTTTCTTAGAGTTATAATGATGTGTGTCTTTAAGGGTATCAACACTTAGTTCTATGTTGTCTTTAATTTGTGTGACTTTCTCTAGTTCTTCTTATAACACACTTATGGTGGTGTCTTTAAGAGAAATTTCCCTATTAAGTACAGAAGTTGCTTAAGAAAATTTTGACTCATTTTCTTTATAATGCACAATTTCTTTTTCTAAAACTGCTAAGCCTCTTTTATGATTCGCTAAGTTATAACTCATTTTAGAAAACTCTTCAGCCAACTTATCAAACTCATTTTTAAGAGACTCATATTTACTTAATGGGACACATGTATCTGAGCAATTTGTTTCAGTAAGTACCTCAGATACCAAAGCCATATTGATTGGACTCTCCTCATCATCATCCATGAAGCTCCAATCATATCCAGCACCATCAATAGCCACTATTGCTTTAGAAGATGAATCATTAGATTCGCTACTCTTTCCCTTGCTCCTGGGGCTTCTGCATTCCCTGGCAAAATGGCCAAGCTTGCCATAGTTGTAGCGTTCCACCTTTCCCTTGTCAAACCCAGCAGTATCTCCATCATTGATCTTAATCTGCTTCCCAGTTCTCTTCATAAACTTTCTTGCCCTCATACTAATCAAGGTAATGTTCCACTTGATATCTATCTCTTCCATGTCGTCCTCATGGATTTGTCTCAAGTCATCATGAGTGATCTGGGCCTTTTTGTTGCTCAGAGATGAAAGCATAGATTGTACTTTCATTGATGCATGCCACAGTGGTAACCAAGCAACCAGTATTAATATTAGTACTAGAAGTACTAACACCAAAACTGTCTTTATCAGCACTAGTGACTGGATGAGCCACAAATGCTATGTTTTGTGATCCAGAACCGGAAGATGCAGCTGTAGCTCTCTTCATATCTTGTTCAATCACCTTAAAGCTATTGAACAGATTGTCCAATCCCATGGTTTCAAATTTTGCCTTGTTCTTCCATACAATGACATGGGTGTCCCATTTCGGTGATGGAAGACTTCTAACAAACCTGAGATTGATGTCCTCCTGAGGGATGTCCACACCCAATACAGCTAGTTGACTGATAAGCTTTTGAAGCCTATTGTAAACTGAGTCAATGGACTCAGTTGCACCAGCAATGAAGTTTTCAAATTCTTGCTTCAAAAGAGCTTTCTGAGTCTTCTTGGTGACAGAGTTTCCACCAAATCTTGTCTCAATGGCTTTGAACAAAGTCTAAGCATCCTTATGTTTGCTGAAATTGAGTTGATGATCATCTGGTAGGGCCATAAGTAGGAGACTCTGACATTCAGATCATTGCCTCTTTGAGCCATTTCATCAACAGTAACAGGTTCACCTTTATCTTTAAGAACAACTTTGCCAGCCACTTCTTCAGAAACATGATTTTTAGGAGTCTCCATTGATCACAATGTTCCACAGCTTAAAATCAAGAACCAAAAAGTACTACTCTATGCGCATCCTCCATAGTTCATATTCATTAGGCTGCAACTTAGGAACTTTGGTAACAACACTGGATTTACTTGAATCAAAATCCATTTCTTCAGATTTGTCACACAAGATCTTCTAAAAACAAAGCTTCAGGACACAAGTTCTGATACCACTTGTGGAGTCCTAAATCTTGGATCAAGAACACTTAGCTTGTAAACGTGTAGTTGCCTTGGATGATTCCAAAACAACAATGAGAAACTTTATTGTAGATACACACAAGTATGCGAAATCTACTTGTATGTACCTAGAAGATTAATGTAAACACAAATGTAACACCAACAGCTTTAATATTATTGATTAATAATACGAGTACTCTCCTAGTACTAGGGTTTACAACCTTGAATCTTTTCTTAAGACGGCTAGAGTATGTGTATGTGTTTGACCTAGCTAGGATCTCCTTTTATACACTAAGGAGATCCCTTACAGAGATAACTATGTATTAAATATATCATATCTTCTATTGGTATAGAAGATATGCTGTTACAGACCATACACTACATTTGATGCAGGTTTTGCTGACTAGGTTTTAATATTTATAAAGTCTCGTTATACCTATGGTCTACCATAATGCACTAACGGGCAGTGTACCCGGTCATGTGTGTTGGATTATTACTAAGTCTAGGTGTCACAGATTTTAATAAGGATTTTGATAAGGAATTAATTAATAAACTACTAAAGCAGATAAAAGCAGACAAAAGGAAAAGGTTTAATCAATAGAGGAAAGTGGTGCTAACCAAGTTAATCCTCCTAGCTAGTAATGTCTACGTCTACTTACTTCCAATTACTTCAAGTGGAGTCAAATTCGAGAGGACATCATTTGGTCAATTCGCCCTAACCTATCAGCAAAGATGCCACCACTAGAGAAGTCAGGTGTCCCTTCATAAGTCCAGTTGTTCCTGGTCTACTAAGCCAAGTCATTAAGTACCGCTACATGCTAGATTTATAATAGTCAGTACCCGGGCGTTAGCAACTTAAACACTCACCCCCTAGTTCTTAAGTTCATCCAAACGGTAGGTGATCAGTTGGTCAAATCGCACAAGTAGAAAGGGTCGTCAGTTGGTCATATCTTACCCTTCCCGTCTCAGTCTACTCACTTAGGGTTAGTTGGTCATATCTCCTAAGCAACTAGCCTCTACCGCCATTCAAAACTACCGAAACAAGGGTAGCTACCAATAAACTATGCATGCATACACTTAGAAATAATTATACGGAAGTAATGTAAACACAAACAAGACAATTTAGGAATCATAACTAGGCCATCACCAAGAGGTTCTTAGCCGCTCATATTAACCATACAAATCAATTCAATATTCAGAGTTACGAAATACATGAATCGAAAGTAAAGAAAATATAAAATGCTAATGCTTATCGTAGGGGAGTGATTTCTCCCTTGGAGATAGCTCCGTATGCTCTTCTAGACCTGCCTTTGGCTTCTTCCCACGTTCTTTGGTTGTGGTGTGTGTAATGGGATGCTTTGAAATGCTGGAAATGATGGGGTATTTATAGGCCAGATCTAGGTTACTGCATAACTAATATAAGAGTTACGTCGTAATCTTCAATTCCTTCGTATTTTGCACTAGATCTGCTGGTTACGGCGTAACCTCATGAGTGGTTACGCCGTATTCTTCAATATTACTTGGTTACGCCGTAGTTGGTGAAATAGTTACGGCGTAGTTATCAGCGGCGTGGAACCTCATTTGACCTAATATAGTTACGTCGTAGTCTTTAGGGGGAGTTACGCCGTAATCTTCTAATGAGTTGGCTTTCTGAGTCACGCTTTAGTTACGACATAATGTGAGAGATGAGTTACGCCGTAACTTCTTCAAAGTCAGCATACTAAGATCATCTGATATTTCTCCAATTCCGCGTCTCTTTAGCTCCAATGCTCGTAATTTACCTGAAAGTGGAAAACAATGGAAAACAAGCATAAATCCATATAAATGATATAAATAACAAGCATTATCGGGGGAAATTGACACTTAATATTCCGGACTATTTGATGTTATCAAATATCCCCCCACTTGAACTCTACTTCCCTCAAATAGAAACACTCAAATCTCTCAACTATTCTAAGTGTCAATTTCTGGGTGATCACTCAATCGCACATTCATAGAATGTATTCTATCATAAGCTTGGCGGTTACACAAATCTCCACCACTAGAGTTAAGGGCTAAACAATTCTCGAAGGCAATATGGGTAGAGACGACAAAGGTTAAGGGGTGACTCGTCATTACTATCATGTCACGGCGAAGTGGACAAAATCAATGATACATAAGCAAATCCATGGCCAAGACACCAAAGATTGCTCGCTGCATCACCTAGACACGCTTAATGACTAAAGGGTAAGATAAGACATGGGATATATAAATGGTGTAAAATAAAAATCAAGTAGGTAGTCTAAATCTATAACCAAGTCATCATCAATTACCGTCCGCCCAAAGTTCAAGCTTTGAAGTCAAGAAACCGGATCATAAAATACTAGGTAGATGTATCATTAGAGGACGTCGTGATGGGCACACTACCTTTTCTCCAACTGTTGCCAAATTTACCAACTCCAATCTTCGAATGTGACCGAGGTGGCCTCCTCGATACTAAATCTATAAAGCTCATAACATAATGCTTATAACAATGCACTTTACAATAACTAAATAACATAACAAATTTTTTTTCAACATAACAATAACAACTAAACATAATATCCCCCCACTTGAGATGAACAACGGGAATTCGAGGAGTCTTCAAAGATCTTCAAGAATATGTCGTTGACGAAAGCGTGATTTCCGAACCTTTCGACTTGAACCTTAAACTTAGGCAAATGATGCCTTCCCAATCACAAATAAAGACTGCAGGGCAGGCTAAATTGTATAGGTGTATCGAAACAATATATTGGGTTAACAAAATGAAAGGAATGGCTCAGATGGGTGTATCTAGGGGTATCTTGCACTAAAGGTGAGTGCAACAAAAGGGTTTCACATGGGGGTCGAGAAGTCGAGGTGACTAATCGATAGATACACAATGGTAGGCTATTTGGTTGATAATCCTATAATATTACCTTTTTAAACTGAAAAGTACAAAAACATCGAGCTAACTCAACATTCCTTGTCTATGGTCTCGAAATGATGCAAAGGCCAAGTTCTAAAGTTTACAAGCTACCGGCACACTCATAATTTGGTGGATTTAGGGTAAAATATTGGAAACGGATAAGGCTAATCTCACCATATAATATCAAGGGTTGTATGTGCTCGGCTAAGGACTAATCTAGTCAGGTTAAGAAAAACATGTCAAAATTTTTAAAAATGGCATAATTTTTTCAAAATAAACTTGAAAAACGAGGGCAAAATAATGTTCAAGAGATAATTCTTCTCCCGTCCCCCCACTTGAATTGTACAAAGTCCCTTTTGTACTAAGCGTTAAATAAAGGTGAAGAGAAAAGTAGAATTAGAGTGAGAATTTCCCTGAAATTTGCTCCAAAAAGAAAGAAGGCCCATGAAAAAGAGACGTGCCGTCATATAAGCATCATGAACAAACTTCAATCCCTGAAATCGCATTACCGACAAACATAATTCTAAAAAGAAAAAAAATGAAAAACAAACCTTACTCACTTTCGTAGGAATCACGGTTGCATTTAGCATATGCAACAAGCCTTTTAAACCACTTGGTGTACCAAGTGGACGAGTGAATTCTCGTGAGGGTTTACAGGGAACATACCCACAAAGTTCATTTAAAATACTAATACAAGGTTATTGTGTTTTAAACTGAAAGAAGTAAAGTAGAGGAAGGTTACGTCGTAACTCTTTGAGGGAGTTACGCCGTAACTGGCAAAACCTGACATAAGCTGCAAAGCAAGTGGCTACGGCGTAACCACTGAGATAGCATTACGCCGTAATTGGTAATGCGTCTAAAATCTGCAGCAAAAGGTTTATACAGCGTAATCACAGAGGTGATACGCCGTAGCTATGGTCAAATCAGCAAACTGCAGCAGCAATCATTTCCTCGTTCCCTGCAAAAATGGTTAAAACACAAAACCCTACAAAAATGGAAATAAAACAAAAGAGAGGGATAATTCGGGTTGTCTCCCGAAAGAGCACTTTTCTTTATTTATGAGTCTTTAAGTTAGACTCAGAGCCGCGGGGCTCTATGGGGGCCTTTGGACTTGCCCGACTTCCTCCATATCTTTCATCAAGTTACGCCTGATGCAACTGACATTTGTGGCAGAGCGGAGGTATTCTTTAGTTTCAATCTTTCGAATTTTTTCTTTTTCCTCTGGTCCTAAATGGTATCGAGTGAACTCGTATATTTCGGCAATAATTGGTGGCGGTCTCTTAAACGGGATGCCAAGAAGTTTGCAACTTCTTTTCTCGTGTACTTAATCATCGGGGTCAATGAAACCGTCTTCACCTTGTGGCTTGAGGTAATCGAAATCATCGTCTTCGAAATCGGTATCTTTGAGTTGGTCATCGTTAGGTGAATTTTCTACGAGTATTTGCTTGCATTCTTCTTTTTCTTTCTTTGATGAGTCCTTGGTGTCATCCTATGATTTTCCATTTGGAATTTTGTCATTAGGTTGAACTTTACTCATACATCCATTCCAGATTTTCTCCTTAGTTAACGCGTCAATTTTTCCGTATTTGATTCTGACCCAATCGTCGAATCCGAGATCATCTGGCCAAGGAAATTCTGTTCTTTTTGAATCATTATTCGAGGTCCATAGGAACTCGTCTTCCCCAGCTCTCTCAATGCTGCTTCCCCAGTTATATTCATAATCAAAAGGGTTGTAGGAAGCCAAAACATTTTCGTCAGCAGTTTTAATTTGTTCACACCAATGATTTTGAGTCCCTTCGTCATTGTCATTTTCAAAAGGAATATTGTCGAGGGGCTTAATGGTTTTTCCTTGAAGAATATGTTTTTCATATTTGAGTTCCAGATTTCTAAACAAGACCGAATTAATTATTGCGTCACCGAACCTTACCAATCTCTGAATGACATATCTCCAAAATCAACGTCATGCCTCCATGATTCATGTGGGCATACCCAAACTTCGTTCTTCACATTACCCCCTCCGTTGCAATACTCACAAAAGGGGTTGCAGGTTGGCCAAGCTTGTGTAATCTCATCTTCCGTGGTGAGTAAGGGTCTGCAGTAATTCTTGATATGTGGTCCTTTCACTTCGTTAATAGAAACTTTGGTTAACCTTTCTCCGTCGTTAAGTGTAGTCCACATGCATCGGTCATCATTTACCCTCTCTTTATCAACTCCTCCATCGCAGATTTTCCGAAGGTCACAAGAGGCCCATAAGCTGTAGCATTCTCCATCGTCAATTACAATAGCCTTACACCAATGACTCTTCCTTTTAGAGTTTTCAATCTTGGTAACCATGTCGTTTCTTGTATTCTGGTTACGCCGTGACTCTGAGATGTGATTACGGCATAACTCACTTTCGCCTTCAGTATTAGACTCATCAGAGGACTTGTCATTTTCAGAAAATACAGCTTTACATATTGTAGATTTGTTCTTTTGTGCCTCATTTCTCCTTTGTACCTCGTCGCCAAGCTTTCCAATCATAGTTTCCAAGTTTTTTAGTGATATGTCATGGGAAGAAAGGCTTTTGTTTGTATTATCTTGGAAATTTTTCAGCCATTCTTCTTGCTCCTTTTGCCTCTTGGTTGAATCTACAAGGTACTTGTTAATAATTTCCTCCAATTTAGATCTTCTTTCATTACGCTCATAATAAGGGGGGGTCCTCCACGATACCCATTACGATTATCCCCGTAGAAAGGTCGATTCTTTCCATATTTAGCTTCCTCGATCGTATCTTCTTTGTCAATTTTAGGACAATTCTTAGTTAGATGTCCCCCACCACAGTTTTCGTAGCCGACATGGATGGCATGAACAATTTCTTTGATTTTAGCATATCCTAGATTCTCAAGCTTGTTGGTTATTGCCGCAATTCCATCGAAACTTCCGCCTTGGTTTTTTAACCTCCATCGCATTTTTGAGAATGATCAGCCATTTTTTGAATGGCTTCAATAGCAAGGGTAGGCTTCATGTTCGGAATAGGTCCTTGATAGTCCAGCATCTATCTCGTAGTTACATTGATTCCTTTGTAGAAGATGTTGACCTTTTGCTGGTTGTTTAGATCATGTGTAGGACATTTGTAAAGGAGATCGTTGTATCTATCCCAGGCTTGATACAACGTTTCATCGTCTTCTTGTTTGAAATTATGGATCTTTAAAAGCTGGTTAGAAATCTTAGACAGAGGACAATACCTCTGAATAAAGTGCTTTTTGAGTAGAGCCCAAGTATTAATTGCCCCCGCGGGCAATCTTTCAATCCATATTCTGGAAACTCCAGTAAGAGTCATGGGGAATACCCTTAGCATAACAGCATCATGAGACACGCCCGGAATGTTGAAAAGGCTTGCGATGTATAGGACATTTTCGACGTGCTCATATGCATCCTCGTCCCTGTTTCCTGAAAAAGGGTTAGCACGAAGCTCCCTAATAAATAGGTCTTTGATTTCGAAACGGGCATCCGCTCCAATCGCCAGTCTTACGAGACCCGGCCCTTGTTCTGCTCTCGTCAATGCCAAATATTCCTCAAGAGTGAGGTCATCGATGTTAACAACTTCCATGGTACCTAAAATCTCGAATAATGATCATGAGAATAATTGAAAAGTTTAAAACAAAAATAATATGAAAGACTTAATAGCAATCCTAATATAACTCCCCGGCAGCGGCGCCAAAAACTTCATGCAAGTTTTACCGACCATGTTTTAATATTTATAAAGTCTCGTTATACCTATGTTCTACCCTAATGCACTAACGGGCAGTGTACCCGGTCGTTTGTAGTGTAGTATTTGGTAAAACCGAGGTCGTCCTAAGAGCTATGTGTGTTGGATTTGTCACAGATTTTAATAATGATTTCGACAAGGAATTAATTAATAAACTACTAAAGTAGATAAAAGCAGATAAAAGGAAAAGGTTTAATCAATAGAGGAGAGTGGTGTTAACCTAGTTAATCCTCCTACCTAGTAATGTCTACGTCTACTTACTTCCAATTACTTTAGGTGGGGTCAAATTTGAGAAGACAGAATTTGGTCATATCGCCCTAACCTATCAGCAAAGATGCCACCACTAGAGAAGTCAGGTGTCCCTTCATAAGTCCAGTTGTTCCTGGTCCCCTAAGCCAAGTCATTAAGTACCGCTACATGCTAGATTTATAATAGTGAATGGCCGGGCGTTAGCAACTTAAACACTCATCCCCTAATTCTTAAGTTCATCCAAATGGTAGGTGATCAGTTGGTCAAATTGTACAAGTAGAAAGGGTCGTCAGTTGGTCATATCTTACCCTTCCCATCTCAGTCTACTCACTTAGGGTAAGTTGGTCATATCTCCTAAGCAACTAGCCTCTACCGCCATTCAAAACTACCAAAACAAGGGTAGCTAACAATAAACTATGCATGCATACACTTAGAAATAATTATACAGAAGTAATGTAAATGCAAACAAAACAATTAAGGAATCATAATTAGGCCAGCACCAAGAGGTGCTTAGCCGCTCATATTAACCATACAAATCAATTCAACATTCAGAGTTACAAAATACATGAATCGAAAGTAAAGAAAAGATAAAATGCTAATGCTTATCGTAGGGGGGTGATTTCTCCCTCGGAGATAGCTCCGTATGCTCCTCTAGACCTTCCTTTGGCTTCTTCCCACATTCTTTGGTTGTGGTGTGTGGAATGGGATGCTTTGAAATGCTGGAAATCGTGAGGTATTTATAGGCCATATATGGGTTACGGCTTAACTAATATAAGAGTTAAGCCGTAATCTTCAATTCGTTCATATTTTGCACTAGATCTGCTAGTTACGGAGTAACCTCATGAGTGGTTACGCCGTATTCTTCAATATTACTTGGTTATGCCGTAGTTGGTGAAATAGTTACGGCGTAGTTATCAGAGGCGTGGAACCCCATTTTACCTAATATAGTTACGTCGTAGTCTTTAGGGGGAGTTACGCCCTAATCTTCTAATGAGTTGGCTTTCTGAGTCACTCTTTAGTTACGACATAATGTGAGAGATGAGTTACGCCGTAACTTCTTCAAAGTCAGCGTACTAAGATAAGTCTTTGATATTTCTCCAATTCCGCGTCTCTTTAGCTCCAATGCTCGTAATTTACCCCAAAGTGGAAAACAATGGAAAACAATCGTAAATCCATATAAATGATATAAATTACAAGCATTATCGGGGGAAATTGACACTTAATATTCAGGACTATTTGATGTTATCAAGTATCCCCCCACTTGAACTCTACTTGCCCTCAAGTAGACCTTATTAGAAAGATTCCTAAAAAGATATCTCCCATAACCTGGAAAATATAAGTTTACAAATCCCTTATGCTAGAATAAAACAAAGCTGAACACCTCACAAAATGGGAACAAAACACTCAAATCTGTCAACTATTCTAAGTGTCAATTTCAGGGTGATCACTCAATCGCACAGTCATAGAATGTATTCTAGCATAAGCTTGGCAGTTACACAAATCTCCACCACTAGAGTTAAGGGCTAAACAATTCTCGAAGGCAATATGGGTAGAGACGACAAAGGTTAAGGGGTGACTCGTCATTACTAACATGTCACGGCGAAGTGGACAAAATCAATGATACATCACCAAATCCATGGCCAAGACACCAAAGATTGCTCGCTGCATCACCTAGACACGCTTAATGACTAAAGGGTAGGATAAAACATGGGATATATAAATGGTGTAAAATAAAAATCAAGCATGTAGTCTAAATCTATAACCAAGTCATCATCAATTACCGTCTGCCCAAAGTTCAAGCTTTGAAGTCAAGAAACCGGATCATGAAATACTAGGTAGATGTATCATTAGAGGACATCGTGATGGGCACACTACCTTTTCTCCAACTGTTGCCAAATTTACCAACTCCAATCTTTGAATGTGACCGAGGTGGCCTCCTCGATACTAAATCTATAAAGCTCATAACATAGTGCTTATAACAATGCACTTTACAATAACTAAATAACATAACAATTTTTTTTTCAACATAACAATAACAACTAAACATAATATCCCCCCACTTGAGATGAACAACGGGAATTCGAGGAGTCTTCAATGATCTTCAAGAATATGTCGTTGACGAAAGCGTGATTTCCGAACCTTTCGACTTGAACCTTAAACTTAGGCAAATGATGCCTTCCCAATCATAAATAAAGACTACATGGTAGGCTAAATTGTATAGGTGTATCGAAATAATATATTGGGTTAACAAAACGAAAGGAATGGCTTAGATGGGTGTATCTAGGGGTATCTTGCACTAAAGGTGAGTGCAACAAAAGGGTTTCACATGGGGGTCGAGAAGTTTAGGTGACTAATCGATAGATACACAATGGTAGGCTATTTGGTTGATAATCCTATAATATTGCCTTTTTAAACTGAAAAGTCCAAAAACATCGAGCTAACTCAACATTCCTTGTCTATGGTCTCGAAATGATGCAAAGGCCAAGTTCTAAAGTTTACAAGCTACCGGCACACTCATAATTTGGTGGATTTGGGGTAAAATATTGGAAACGGATAAGGCTAATCTCACCATATAATATCAAGGGTTGTATGTGCTCGGCTAATGGCTAATCTAGTCAGGTTAAGAAAAACGTGTCAAAATTTTTAAAAATGGCATAATTTTTTCAAAATAAACTTGAAAAATGAGGGAAAAATAATGTTCAAGAGATAAGTTTTCTCCCGTCCCCCCACTTGAATTGTACAAAGTCCCTTTTGTACTAAGCGTTAAATAAAGGTGAAGAGAAAAGTAGAATTAGAGTGAGAACTTCCCTGAAATTTGCTCCAAAAAGAAAGAAGGCCCACAAAAAAGAGACGTGCCGTTGTAAAAGAATCATGAACAAACTTCAATCCCTGAAATCACATTACCGACAAACATAATTCTAAAAAGAAAAAAAATGAAAAACAAACCTTACTCACTTTCGTAGGAATCATGGTTGCATTTAGCATATGCAACAAGCCTTTTAAACCACTTGGTGTCCCAAGTGGACGAGTGAAATCTCGTGAGGGTTTACAAGGAACACACCCACAAAGTTTATTTAAAATACTAATACAAGGTTATTGTGTTTTAAACTGAAAGAAGTAAAGTAGAGGAAGGTTACGTCGTAACTCTTTGAGGAAGTTACGCCGTAACTGGCAAAACCTGACACAAGCTGCAAAGCGAGTGGGTATGGCGTAACCACTGAGATAGCATTATGCCGTAATTGGTAATGCGTCTAAAATCTGCTGCAAAAGGTTTGTTACAGCGTAATCACAGAGATGATATGCCGTAACTATGGTCAGATCAGCAAACTGCTAAAGAAAGAATCACTGTTCCCTGCCAAAATGGTTAAAACACAAAACCCTACAGAAATGGAAATAAAACAAAAGAGAGGGATAATTCGGGTTGTCTCCCGAAAGAGCACTTTTCTTTATTTACGAGTCTTTAAGTTAGACTCAGAGCCGCGGGGCTCTATGGGTGCCTTTGGACTTGCCCGACTTCCTCCATATCTTTCATCAAGTTACTCCTGATCCAACCGACATTTGTGGCAGTGTAGAGGTATTCTTTAGTTTCAATCTTCCGAACTTTTCAAAATTTTTCTCTGGTCCTAAATGGTATCGAGTGAACTCATATTTTTCGGCTATAATTGGTGGCGGTCTCTTAAATGGGATGCCAGGAAGTTTGCAACTTCTTTTCTCGTGTACTTCATCATCAGGGTCAATGAAACCGTCTTCACCTTGTAGCTCGAGGTAATCGAAATCATCGTCTTTGAAATCGGTATCTTCGAGTTAGTCATCGTTAGGTGAATTTTCTACGAGTATTTGCTTGCATTCTTCTTTTTCTTTCTTTGATGAGTCCTTGGTGTCATCCTATGATTTTCCATTTGGAATTTTGTCATTAGGTTGAACTTTACTCATACATCCATTCCAGATTTTCTCCTTAGTTAACGCGTTAATTTTTCCGTATTTGATTCTGACCCAATCGTCGAATCCGAGATCATCGGCCAAGAAATTTCATTTCTTTTTGAATCATTATTGAGGTCCATAGGAACTTGTCTTCCCCAGCTCTCTCAATCTTTGCTTCCCAGGTATATTCATAATCAAAAGGGTTGTAGGAAGCCAAATTTTCGTCAGCGGTTTTAATTTGTTCACACCAATGATTTTGAGTGCCTTCGTCATTGTCATTTTCAAAAGGAATATTGTCGAGGGGCTTGGTTTCCTGAAGAATATGTTTCATATGAGTTCTAGATTTTAAACAAGACCAATTAATATTAGATTGTTTGAACCTTACCAATCTCTGAATGACATATCTCCAAAATCAACGTCATGCCTCCATGATTCATGTGGGCATACCCAAACTTCGTTCTTCACATTACCCCCTCCGTTGCAATACTCACAAAATGGGTTGCAAGTTGGCCAAGCTTGTGTAATCTCATCTTTCGTGGTGAGTAAGGGTCTGCAGTAATGCTTGATAGGTGGTCCTTCCACTTCGTTAATAGAAAATTTGGCTAACCTTTCTTCGATGGTAAGTGTAGTCCACATGCATGTCATCATTTACCCTCTTTATCAACTCCTCCATCGCGGGTTTCCGAGGGTCCAAGAGGCCCATAAGTTGTAGCATTCTCCATTGTCAATTGCAATAGCCTTACACCAATGACTCTTCCTTTTAGAGTTGTCAATCTTGGTAACCATGTGGTTGTTGCTGATTCGGTTCTTGTAGTAACTCTGAGATGTGATTCGGCATAACTCACTGGCCTTCCGTATTAGACTCATCAGGAGGGACTTGTCATTTTAAAATGACTTTACATATTGTAGATTTGTTCTTTTGTGCCTCATTTCTCCTTTGTACCTCTTCGCCAAGCTTTCCAATCATAGTTTCCAAGTTTTTTAGTGATATGTCATGGGAAGAAAGGCTTTTGTTTGTATTATCTTGGAAAATTTTCAGCCATTCTTCTTGCTCCTTTTGCCTCTTGGTTGAATCTACAAGGTACTTGTTAATAATTTCCCCCAATTTAGCTCTCTTTCATTACGCTCATAATAAGGTGGGGGTCCTCCACGATACCTATTATGATTATCCCCGTAGAAAGGTCGATTCTTTCCATATTTAGCTTCCTCGATCGTATCTTCTTTGTCAATTTTAGGACAATTCTTAGTCGGATGTCCCCACCACGGTTTTAAGTAGCCGGCGTGGATGGCATGAACACTTTCTTTGATTTTTAACATATCTCGACCTAGATTCTCAAGCTTGTTGGTTATTGCCGCAATTCCATCAAAACTTCCGCCTTGGTTTCTTTTACTTCCTCCATCGTGCCATTTTTGAGAATGATCAGCCATTTTTTGAATGGCTTCAATAGC
This sequence comes from Chrysanthemum makinoi, assembly GCA_910596185.1. NCBI lineage: Eukaryota > Viridiplantae > Streptophyta > Magnoliopsida > Asterales > Asteraceae > Chrysanthemum > Chrysanthemum makinoi. The sequence goes on along the minus strand of OU343223.1, from coordinate 224,837,307 downwards.
AAGGGTAGGCGTCATGTTCGGAATAGGTCCTTGATAGTCCAGCATCTATCTCATAGTTACATTGATTCCTTTGTAGAAGATGTTGACCTTTTGCTGGTTGTTTAGATCATGTGTAGGACATTTGTAAAGGAGATCATTGTATCTATCCCAGGCTTGATACAACGTTTCATCGTCTTCTTGTTTGAAATTATGGATCTTCAAAAGTTGGTTAGAAATCTTAGACGGAGGACAATACCTCTGAATAAAGTGCTTTTTGTGTAAAGCCCTAGTATTAATTGCCCTCGTGGGCAATCTTTCAATCCATATTCTGGCAGCTCCAATAAGAGTCATGGGGAATACCCTTAGCTTAACAGCATCATGAGACACGTCCCTGTTTCCTGAAAAAGGGTTAGCACGAAGCTCCCTCATAAATTGGTCATTGATTTCGAAACGGACATATTCTTTTTGTTTTAAACTTTTCTATTATTCTCATGATCATTATTCGAGTTTTCAGGTATCATGGAAGTTGTTAATATCGATGACCTCACTCTTGAGGAATATTTGGCGTTGACGAGAGTAGAACAACGGCCCAGAGCTGTGGCGTAAAAGCAATCTAACACCTTTCCCGGCGTAAAAACTTGATGCAAGTTTCTTGACCATGTTTTAATATTTATAAAGTCTCGTTATACCTATGTTCTACCCTAATGCACTAACGGGCAGTGTACCCGGTCGTGTGTAGTGTAGTATTGGTAAAACCGAGGTCGTCCAAAGAGCTATGTGTGTTGGATTATTACTAAGTCTAGGTGTCACAGTTTTAATATGATTTCGATAAAGAATTAATTCATAAACTACTAAAGTAGATAAGCGGATAAAGGCAAAGGTTTAATCAATAGGGAGAGTGGTGTTAACCTAGTTAATCTTCTACCTAGTTATGTCTCACGTCTACTTACTTCCATTACTTGGTGGGGTCAAATTCGAGGAAGACAGTATTTGGTCAATGCATACAACCATGAAAAGATGCCACCACTAGAGTCGGTGTCCTTCATAAGTCCAAGTTGTTCTTGGTCCCCTAAGCCAAGTCATTAAGTACCGCTACATGCTAGATTTATACTAGTGAGTGCCCGGGCGTTAGCAAGTTAAACACTCACCCCCTAATTCTTAAGTTCATCCAAATGGTAGGTGATCAGTTGGTCATATCTTACCCTTCCATCTAGTCTACTCACTTAGGGTAAGTTGGTCATATCTCCTTGACTAGCCTCTAGCCATTCAAAACTACCAAAACAATGGTAGCTACCAATAAACTATGCATGTATACACTTAGAAATAATATCACAGTAATGTAGCAAACAAGACAATTAAGGAATCATAATTAGGCCAGCACCAAGAGGTGCTTAGCGGCTCATATTAACCATACAAATCATTCAACATTGAGTTACAATACATGAATGAAAGTAAAGAAAAGATAAAATGCTAATGCTTATCGTAGGGGGAGTGATTTCTCCCTTGGAACTGCTCAGTATGCTCTAGACATGCCTTTGGCTTCTTCCCACGTTCTTTGGTTTGTGGAATGGGATGATTTGAAATGTTGGAAATCGTGGGGTATTTATAGGCCATATCTGGGTTACGGCTTAACTAATATAAGAGTTATGCCATAATCTTCAATTCCTTCGTATTTTGCACTAGATCTGCTAGTTAAGGCGTAACCTCATGAGTGGCTACGCCGTATTCTTCAATATTACTTGGTTATTCCATAGTTGGTGAAATAGTTCTGGTATTAGTTATCATGATTATGGAACCTCATTTGACCTAATATAGTTACGTCGTAGTCTTTAGGGGAGTTACATGGTAATCTTCTAATGAGTTGGCTTTAAGTCAGCTTTAGTTACGACATAATGTGAGAGATGAGTTGCATGGCTTCTTCAAAGTCACATACTAAGATAAATATTTGATATTTCTCAATTCCGCGTCCTCTTTAGCTCCAATGCTCGTAATTTACCTGAAAGTGGAAAACTATGGAAAACAAGCGTAAATCCATATAAATGATATAAATTACAAGCATTATCGAGGGAAATTGACACTTAATATTCAGGATTATTTGATGTTATCAACATTCTTAATATAGAATAGTACAAACTCAATAACTATCAGTACTAACTTTTGCACTATCAGTACTAACTAGTTAATGCTTTTCTAATATCACTATCAGTACTAACTCCAACACTATAAGTATTAACTCTCTAAATGTGAATTTCCCTACATAGTTTTAGTTTAGATTAGTTTGTATATAGTAGCATAGATTTTGTTTTCCATGCATGTTATTGTTTAATTTGTTTATCATTTATGTGACTAGTTTAATTTTTACCCGTTTTATGAGTTCTTGAGTGTTTGGATGATTTCATGTTTGACTTGTTTAGCTTGTTTCCATTTGATTTCCATTTGAATTCTATGTTTTATATGAGTTTTAAGAGTTTTTCTAGGCTTATGTTGGATAAAATATTAAAAAGTAAAGAAACAAAAAGTTTTGCAGAAAATTCCGGCAACCTTACGGTACGGAAGTCCCAACTGTCTTGACTTTGGATAAAAGCGTCTACGACAAATCGAGGCTGACTAGAGTCCTAGCTGTCTTGGCTAGAATTGACATGTGAATCTCAACGCCCATTTGGAAATTCCAACAGCCTTTGATTGAACTTGATCATGGGACATAAAATTAATAAATAAATAATTTTCCTTTTTGGTTTTTGATGTTTAAGTTTTCTTTCACTTGATTGTAATTTGTTTAATTATATGATTTCTTGTTTTTGATAGTTTAGATTTATGTTTTGTTAACCCTTAACGTTTATGTTTGATTTTTTTGTTTTTGAATTGTTTGGTTCACTTTTAGCGTTTTGGAATCATTGAGTGAAGTCTCGGAATACTTGGAGAATTTGGAAGCTGAATTGATGGATGTTGGGGATGTGTTGGAAAAAATAGAGAAGATGGTTGAAGTTGAGTGTGACAACCTATAATATTCCTGACGCTTCTTATACGGAGAAATGACGAATGGATCGACCCTTTCCGCCGAGCCTACGAGGTATTTATATATCATTTTTATCGGAATTATTATTTTAAGAGCGATGGCATAATTTTCATATTCACACGACAATTTTTGATGACCGAAAGGAGCTCGACAAACGTTATTCGCGAAAGATTAATAAAATTTACAATTTAGGTCCCTATGATAAGTTTCATCCGCCCCTCCTCATCTTTGGCCTATTTACGCTTTCATTCCATCCTTGAGTATAAATAGTCTCCACTCTCTCTCTCCTCCCTCATTTTAACACTACCCGCACCAGAATCCCTCTCTCTTTAGGGTTCCGGTGCAGTCAGCTGTTCTCCGACCACCCTCCGGCCGCCACCACCATACTTCATCGCAACCATCAAACGATAGATCGGGTCCTTGTGGTTACATTTACGTACCACACTCGCCCTCAAAGCCTCTGACTCTCTCTAGATCTAGGGTTAGATTAGTTAAGTATACAGGTTTTTTATGGTTACGGTATGACACGGGCTTGGTTCGAGACGGGTCACGGCTAGGATTAGCGCGTGGCTGTGGAGGTGGTATGTTAGTAACACACCACCATCGGCTCTTATCTCTTTCCCTCTCATTCCTATTGGTAAGCCGAATCCATCCTTGTTATTCTTTCTAATAAAAACCAATTAGTAATCCGTTTAGTGGTTTTCATGGATAAAAGTGTTACATAAATTAACAACGTTATAGAAAATGGGTTAATAATCTGGAAAACATGTTTTCAATTTGTTTTGTGTGGTAAGAAACCGATAAGAGGTGATTGTTTGATTTGGATTTTGGTCTCGGATTGTTAGTTGGAGTGTCATAGTTTGTTGATAAGGATTTAAAATGTACACTTTTAAGGGGTAATTTAAGCCCTTAATGCATACACTTTATATCCGTTCTTGCTTAATTTAGTTTCTTTTCACTTTTTAGGTCTTGGAAGGGAAAATCTTTGGAATGATGCATTTTGGATTAAAAGGTGGATATATGAAGAAAATGGCTAAATCAAAATCAAGACACTCAGTAGCTTTGGAATTACACTGCTTGGCGTCCCAAATAGAGGCGACGCCGTCTCTCGTAATTAAATTTGCGACGACTTCGGTAGCCTTTTGCTAATTTACACGGCTGCGTGTTCGAGGCTTGAAGAAGTAAGGGCGTCCACGAAGACTTTTCTTCTTAGGCATCTAGATCGGTTCAGGGCGGCGTCCTTTCTTGACGGCGGCGTCACAACCTAGCGTGAAGCAATTCCAATGATGAAGCTTGAGAGCCGAAACCAAGCCAATGACGTCACGGCGGCTTCCCTCTTTAAGGGTGGCCCTGTCATTGTAAAACTATATATAGAAATTGAATTTTCATAATTTTAGGAGGTAGACTTGTAGAGTAAAAACCTAGAAGCGATTGTAGTCACGGTTTAGACATTATTTTGGGTTCTCATACCTGATTTTACATCAATAAGTATTTTTACTTCATTGATTTCATTATGTCTTTGATTGTATGTGTGTATGCTTGCATGTTTAACATGTCCGGCTAAATTTCTTGTGTGTTTGCTTAGATCTATGAAACATAGTTATTAATTATTGGTTGGTTGTCTCTTATCTTAATTGTAATTGGCTTAGGAGTGCATTAGGCCATCGTTGTGTTTTTAATGCTTGGGTAATCTTTGTGAACCTAAGTTTATAGTCACTTGAGTAGGTGTAGACTAAACATCAGAAGATAACTTATAGAGTTAGTTTATGAATCCTAGAGATTTAAGTAGGCAATAACCTTAAGGTAGTCTCAAAGTTAGGGATAAAAGCATACCCTCTGACCTTAGAAAACATAATCGTTAAGAATAAGGGCGTGGCGTTTAAACCACCAATAAAAGATAGCTAGGGGTAATAGTATCTAGGTAGACACATTTTTAATCATCATACGAGCACACATCCAATAGACATAGACTACCCCTTAGTTTAGATAATTAGATAAGTAGAAGTAATCGGTAGAAATTACCACCCCAATCAAACCACGATTTACCAAGCTTTATAAAAATATAAAAAAGATAAAAAAGTAATCTTCCTCAACCTCAAACCTTAGCGTAGTACATCTCTCACTAGCATTCCTATTCCCTAGAAGATGATATCAATACAGGGCTTTTGTTAGGAATTAGAAATTCCCGGTATTAAAGAGTCGGTCACCTCAAGTATATGTAATCGTTAGAGAGCTCGTAGTCATAGTAATATTAAGTTAAGTAGTATTTAGTTAAGTAACACCGTGGAGGGCGGACGGTCTTTACCTTGTATGCACGATCCACGACCCGATGTGTGATTTATGTAAGACTATAAATACTCTCTACCTCCCAAGGTAGAGAGTTGGAGCTCATAATAATATCTTTCACTTTCTCACTAAGTTCCCTAAACCTCTAACTTTCTCTCTCTAGAATTCCACTTATCATACTTGTGTTAATGGTTTGATGTGTATGTGAAAAGTTATATCTTACAATTGGTATCACGAGCCATGGTTAGATCATATCTTGCACATCTTTGGATTTCTAGTGGTTTTAGGTGGTTTTTGAGTTTGAAAAAGTTTAGTGGTTTTGCATCATTTGGTTGATTTCTAGTGTTAAAGTTTGGATTTTGATTGTACTTTTGTGTTTAGAATCATAAGTGTTTAGGTTTTGATTTGGTAAGCTTGAATCATCTTGGTTGGGTTGTTTTTGGATTGAAAAGTGTGTTTTGGAAGTTTTTCAAGCTAGCGACTTGGCTCACGGTATAACTTTCTTGCTAGCGACTTGCTTCACAATTTGTAGCGATTACGGTTTTGGAGCTAGCGACTTAGACCTAGCGATTCTTGATTACAAGTAGTGGACTCTCCACTACGGTGTTGAGACTTAATGGTAGCGACTTGGTGCGTAGCGAGTTGCTCTTTAGCGACTTGAAGTTTTAGCGACTTGAGTAGCGAATTGCTGCCAAAATTGTTAGCGATTTGGTGTTAGCGAGTTGGTACCTAGCGAGTTGCTATTTAGCGACTTGACAAATTAGCGACATAGTTCTTAGCGACTTCTTTGTCAAAATTTTGCTAGCGACTTGGAGCTTAGCGAGTTGTTACTTAGCGACTTGGGTACTAGCGACTTGGTCTTGAGCTTGGTTCAAGAATTCTTAGCGACTTGTTGACTTTTTCGACAAAAAACTTCAAGCGGCTATAACTTTTGATCCGTAACTCCGTTTTCAGCGTTCTACCCATCAAAGCGACCGTGAGCGAGGGAAAATGTATGCGAATAAACTAAGTTTATTGGTAAACTTCGAGGCTAAATCCGCTCTGAACAATTTATTGAGGTTTTTATGTTTTAGACCTAAATTTCTCGGAAAATGTGCATAAACCATCAAATCTCAACCAAACAACATCTCGCTTATCCCACAAACAATCATAAGTCCTAACACACAATTGTCTATCATTGTGTGATCCATCGATCATCTTAACACATTCCATTGGTCATTGCTTACGGTTTGGTCTTGATTTTAGTAAAATCCCTCGAAAGATTCTATTTCTCGGTTTAAATCATAGACTTGTAAAATCCTGTGCATTCCACCACATCATGTCTTACTCTACTTACTCTCTTGACCCGGTGATTTCAGAAGTGCTTAAATTGTATGATGATGTGGACAACAATGTTAATGTTGCTACAACTGAGCGATTAAAGATGTTTGAATTGAACAATGAGGATGTGAAATCTTCATGTACGAGTACAATGAATTGCACACCTTTCTGAATGCCATGCAAATGGAATGCAGCATTGAGCCTATCGGCTACTTCATGCACCTCATACAAGCTTTATTATCCATAGTTGGGGATCGAACATGTAGTGCTCTTTTTCGCCCGGGACTTACCTACATTGACAAACTTCTTTGTTGAACTTAGAACACTTAAAGCTGCAACTTACCAATAAAGAGGTTCAAAAGGATGGTTCAGGTCACGACTCTTCAAGTAATCTACAAACAATTTGACCATTCATGAGTGGGGAATATTGTGATTACGATCAACACTTATTGACTGGAATTTCCTTCAAAAACATCTTTGGAATGGAAATTGAGAATTCATTGAGACATTTATCCAACTCATGGATAATGTGAAAAGTACATTGAAGAATCTGCTCAAAAGAATGAAGACGTGAATGAGTGTCAGGTGCGGTTGAAAGATTGTTGTGATAAGTTGGGTAATGTATATGTTGAAGAATGGGTGTTCTTTGAATGCGAGAATGTCAGTGACAACAAAAATGATGAGTCGGATAATGGAAAAATGGAATCTTCGTGCTCAAATTCACAAGAGAGAGAGAGAGGTGCACGGACACAACGTGCAAGTTAATGCAAAGGAACGCTCCATGGAAGCTTCGGATGTACCCAAGATAGAGATGCACCGTCACAACTTTGTGCATGTCAATGCTCGAGGTAAGTTGCATGGATGTTTCTGGCGTACCTAGTTGTGCATCTTCTACTCAAAATGATGATTATGGCTGCATGAGTCTGCTGCATTTGTGCACGATGATTCCCACCACTGAGCTTAACATATATAAGGATCGGGTTGCTATTTATGAACAGCGTGCTAAGTTTGAGTTGACCACCGTGTGGGGAAATGGATGTCCAAATCGTTACAACTATTAGAAAAAGTAGGTTTAGAGAAGTATTAAAACAAGAGTTAAACTCCTTACAAGAAAAGCTTTCTAAATATGCTAAGCAAAAACAAGAACTTCAAGAAAATGTTAAAATGCTTAAGCAAGAATTCAAGGCTAAGGAATCAAAACTTTTGAATGATTTTTCCAATCTAAAACTTTGAAAAACAAGCTTGAAAATAAGTTGTACGTACAAGGGAATACCATTGATTTGCTCACATGATCACTAAGCATAGAGTCTTAAGCGATAAGCATATCATTCCCCTTGTTGAGGAACCTAATCGAGGTAATTAAAAGGCTAGAAATGCTCATAAGGTATGATGGTAATGAGATCCTTAAGCCTAGACAGAAACCTAGTTGCGTTTGAGTGCGAGGAAGATAAGAAATCAGATGAAGTCACTAGGGAGAAAATGAATAAGAAGCTAGAAGATCCCGAGTGTAAAAAGAACAAGATAACGATAAAACCCCATGATTACACTAAGGAAAATTGGATATCCTTAAACATGTTTAAGCCTCGGACTCTATTGACCCCTGAACAAGTGTTCTGGAAAAAGGATATGGACTTGCAAAAGGCTGAAAATCTTGTTGAAAAGAATCCCCTTGTGGAAATTCCTAAAGCGTGTATCCTCCAAATACACCAATGCATTTAGTTCCTAGAACTATTGCCACTAAGAGCAAGACCTTAATCAGTCAATATGTTATTCTTCAACTATTTGTTGATTTTGAGAAAACTTGTAAGAAAAGGATCACACCAGCTGGGATAGCGGAAGGGAAAGGGGTTTTGAGCAAATGAAAGAATGTTATTTGCGAGGTCATGCCTTTCTTTAAACAACTAAAAGATCATTTTGAGAGTCTTAAAAAGGGGATAAAATCGGATATTAAAGAAATGGAAAAGGAATTTGATGCAATGGTAGTTGAAGTTAGTGATTATGGGCGTGCACTAAAATATAATGAGATTGAGAGGAAGAACTTGCATACCTTAAATGAGACTCTTATTACTGAATGTGTTTCTCAAGATATCTTTTCCTTTGCTTCAAATTGCTCTATTAATGCTTCCAAATTTCATGAACTATCATGGCCTGAAAGTCTCCCATGATCGTGTCATTGAGCTTGAAAAAACTAATTCTAAACTAAGCGAGAAAATTGAACTGGATGATCACGACAATTTGGTTAAACATTTTTCTAAACTAGAAGTTGAGCATTTTAATTTACAACTCAAATATCAACATCTCAAAGAAAATGTCAAAACTTCCAATATCAAGACATCTTGATGCTCGAGTTTGATGCGAGTTTTCAAATTAACAAGCGTGATGAACAGATTCAAGCTCGTTGCAACACGATCAGAAAGTTGAAAGCCCAAATCTCTCAATTAAAGGGTCAAACGAACAATATGGCTCCCAAATGCCTCCTCCTTTAGATTCTGAGAATTCTCAAACGTTTCATCTTCAAAACCTAGTAAATGCTTTACAAAAGGAAAACGAAAGTTTTCTAGAAGAAAATGAAAAGGTTAAGCGACATTTTAAAGAGTTATATGATTCAATAAAAGTCACCCGTGACCAAAACAACGAAAAATAACGTCTTTACAAAAGGAAATTGAGAATCTGAAAAGTCAGGGAAATGGGAAGCGCCACTTGTTTTCAATAAGAATGTTGTCTCAAAATCACCCTTAGATTGCAAATACCTTTGTGTGATTAAATATATTCCTCCTCATCTTAGGAATAATGAACATGCTTTTCATGACTACTGTGCTCACCTTAAGGATAGTCTAGAATGTCTCAGTGAGATTGTCGAAGAGGATTTCATTAACAAACCTCTTGATAGTGAAATAAGGTTTGCTTGCCTCCGGCCAAAGCGATCTCAAGAGCTGCTTGAATGTGTAATTGCAACATGTCCAAAACCCTTAGGTGAAAAGGCAAAGCTGTGAAGCCTTGTTCTATGCCTAGTGCCAAGCGAAATCCGTTCTATGCCTAAAGCCAAGCATGTGACCCTTGATATGCCTTGTTCCATATCTAAATTCAAGCAAGCAACTTGTGATGTGCCTCCTAGAATTTGAGATCCGGCACTTCTAGACGAGGGAATGCAGAAAGTAGTGAAGCCATGTAATGTTCCCATCGTTACTTCTACGGATGTTAAGATTGACACTAAAGTTAGCGGGTCAAAACCTAGAAGCTATGCAAAGAAGGATAGGATTACACAAACTAAAAGTGTTCATGATAAGGAAGTGAAAGAACACCATAGGGACAAGAAGTTTGATTTGAACAAAAAAATCGTGTTAGTTCTAGTATTAGCTCTAAGCTTACTAAAATTAATTGAGGCCTTATCTTTGTCATGCAAAACATGCAAAAATGTTTAATTTCGGTAATCATGATAAATGTGATGTGTTATTTACGAGGTCTAAGATTCATAACCCGTTAAGAAAGTTTGGAGAGCGAAGCAGTTAAGCAATCCACGGAAACCTCAGGGGAAGGTTTTTACCAATGTAGGATTTCGATTGGAAGCCAACAGTCGAATATTCACGAATGGCAAACCTTGCCCCTTAACTAGATCCACTATGCCTAGAGTAGTGCATGTTAAGGTTTGGAAGCCAACTGGTAGAATAATCCCATTAAGCACAAAATGTCCCTCGACTAAGTCCGATGCTTCTACTAGTTTAGCTCCTAGTGACAATGACATTGCACCTAGGGTTTCTGCTGATTCAAAGATTGTTTGTGCTAACCAAAAGGACCCCATGAGCACGTGGGGATCCAATGTTTCAATTCTATGTCTTAGTCATTTGTCCAAAGCGGGTCGTATAAATCGATCCCTTGGTATTTGGATTTGGGGCTCTAAACATATAGTGGGCTCTAAACAATGGCGATCATTGCATCGATTCGGGCCTCGTACTTCATCATTATGGTGTCTGCGGATAACACCGGGGCCCGTTCTTCAAAGAAAGAAAAGTATGCGCTCTTATGTCGCTTTATCTTGACTAAGAAGAGAAATCTTCATGTTTATGACCATACTCATCTACATTCTTCATCAACAAGCTTCATGTTTTTCCACGCTCATTCAATCATCAAGTGGATCTATGTTCATTGGTGTATACTCTTCTTGTTAAATCAAAATGGCAACCGGATGCAATTTTTGAGGGAAAAAGTGAATATACTACATGATGATGGATGTTTGAATAATGGTTATATGACTTTATTTTTGATGATGATGAGTGTATATTCCTTTTGATTATGAGTGAATATACTAAGGATAACTGGGATTCATTGTTTTGATTTTTGATGACTCTCCTCCAACGCTAATGCTTCACTTACTAAGGATAATTGGGAATCAATGTTTGGGATTCATTGTTTTCAAAGATATGTTTGATGAGTACCTTCAACCTTCGCGAATGTTGATCATCCGCTTACGAAGCTCATGCTCGGTTTCTATTGACTCAGCGGTTCATCATTAAGAAGTACCTTCGGACTCAAAAAGCCCTATCTCGGTTATTCCTCAAGGCGTTGATAATGATTATCATAATATTGCGATTGCACTCATTGAATAATGATCCGCTCTTTGGTATTCCTTTGCCAAATCTTCACGGATTATTGTTCATGGATAATGATCCGCTCTTTGGTATTCCTTTGCCAAATCTTCATGGATTATTGTTCCTCTCATTGTGCTCGCTATAAATCAACCACATGCACATTAAGGAAAATGCTACCTCATTAAACAAAGACATTTGTGGTGAATCTTCGGTCGGTCTCTACATGTATACCTTTAGGAAGAATGCATTAATGTCGAAATCATTTGGTTCATCATAGGTGGATCGACGTACATCCGGTTGTGCGTCTATTCACGTGTTGGGCATTGACACAAGCGATTACTTGAGTTAATCAATTATCACTTATTTGAGATTGAAGTTAAAATTCACAAAGGTGAGCTTAAGATGCAAATGCATGGAATTCTTCTTTAGTTTCAAGTTTGGTATATCAGGTTTTCTTTATCGGATGGTCACTTCAAATTGTCTACATATGGGTTGATAAAGATAGTCGAGAGAGAGTTTCTATCATGGTGGTCCTATGGCTCTGGACCTCCGATTCAGGACCCGCACTTCAAAACAGTCCCATTGGTTCATCCCTTGTTCCAAACTCTTCTTTAGAAACTCCATATGTACCTCCATCTGAAGATGATTTAAAGAAATTGTTTGATCCTATGTTTGATGAACAGTATAAGCCAAGTGCTAATGTGTTGATTCCTACTTGGTGCTCATATTCCTGTGAATGAAGTCAATCCTTCAATCTCAATATCATTAAGTCAAGAAGCTGCTTCTCGATCACTCTGTCTCATCAACAAATCATCAAACTTGAGGGTACATCATGGAACTATGTTTGCGTATCAATGATGAAGTTAATCCCTTTGCTACTCCCGAAGATGCTCCATTTGAAAATGTATTTGCTCCTGAATCTTCATCAGAACCATCTTCTTCGGGAGACATCGACTCTGCTACTTCAGTCCCTCAACAACTTACACATGAACACCTCGATAAATGGACTCACGATCATCCATTGGACAACATCATTGGAAATCCCTCTCATCCTGTATCCACACGGAAACAACTTGCAGCAGATGCCTTATGGTGCTTCTTCAACTCCGTACTCTCTAAGATCGAACCAAAAGATGTTAAAACTGCCATGAATGAAGACAGTTGGTTCAATGCCATGCAAGAAGAAATTCATGAGTTTGATCGACTTGACATATGGGAATTAGTACACTGCTCAGTTGTGCTATGATTATTGCTCTAAAATGGATCTTCAAAGTGAAACTTGATGAGCATGGTGATGTGTTTAAGAACAAGGCTCGATTAGTTGCTAAAGGATACCGTCAAGAGGAGGGTATAGACTTCAAAGAATCTTTTGCTCGTTGGCTCGAATCGAGGCAATCGGAATCTTTTGGCTAATCTTGCTAAGTAAGAACATGGTAGTCTATCGGATGGATGTAAAGGCGGCATTTACGAGCGGAGATCTTAAAGAAGTCGTCTACGTCGACCAACTGAAGGCTTTGTGAATTCAGAGCATCCTACTCACGTTTATCGTTTGAAGAAGGCTCTTTACGGTTTAAAGCAAGCTCGAAGGGCATGGTATGATACACTATCAAAGTTTCTTCTATCATCCGGATTTTAGGCGGCCGACAAAGGGCGTTGATCCAACATTGTTCACCGAAAGTCGGGCAAACATTTAATTCATGTTCAAATTTATGTTGATGATATTATTTTTGCTTCGACTGACCCAAGGGAATGTGATCGTTTTCAAATGAAATGAGTTCAAATTTCAAATGTCAATGATGGGACAAATGTCATTTTCTTGGGATTACAAATTTCACAAAGTCCCAGAGGCATTTTCATAAATTAATCTAAATATGCAACGAGATCTTTAAAGAAATTTGGATTTGATTCAAGTGACCTGTTGACACTCCCATGATTGATCGAACCAAACTAGATGAGGACCACTCGGGGATCATGATTGACCAAACAAAATATCGTAGTATGATTGGATCCACGATGTACCTCACAACTAGTGAGACCAGACATCTTGTTCTTTGTTTGCATGTGTGCTAGATACCAGGCTAAGCCTACTAAAAAGCACCTTGAAGCGGTTAAACGGGTCTTTCGGTATCTCAAGGAACCATCAATATGGGACTTTGGTACCCGAAGGACACCGGTATGTCACTAACGACCTATCGAGATCGCGATCATGCGAGGATGTCAAGATACTCGTCGAAATGCGTACATCGGAGGTGCTCAGTTTTTGGGTGATAAGCTTGTGAGCTGGTCTTCAAAGAAGCAAATGAGTACTTCTATTTCCTCTACAAAGGGTGAATACATAGCCATGTCATCTTGTTGTGCTCAAATCTTATGGATGAGATCTCAATTATCTTACTATGGCTTTGAATTCAACAAAATCCTACATCTGTTTGTGATAATAAAAGTGCTATTGCTCTCTCATGCAACAACGTTCAACACTCAAGAGCAAAGCATATCGACATTCGACATCATTTCATCAGGGGAACAAGTGGAAAAAGGTGTGGTGGAACTCTATTTTGTGAGATCCGAATATCGGTTAGCGGACATCTTCACCAAAGCTCTTCCAAGAGAACGTTTTGAGTTTATTCTTCCTCGACTTGGGTTGAAAAGTCTTCAACTAGAAACACTCAAACGTCTTGGGAGGAAGGCGAGAGTAAAGGTCTTTCTTCATCTATCTCTTTGTATATATTTATCCCAAAAGCAAAATACAAAATTATAAAACCCTATAAAACCAAATAGAAAAATATAAAACTTTCAAAATCCATAAAAATCTGAAAAAATTCGAAAAATCTTCAAACAATATTGTCAATTTGTCATGTTTTTCTCGGTTCGATATTATCTACGGTCTTTGTGTTGTCATTCAAAGAATGACACGGGACTTTAGATGTTGTTCGAATTCTTAAAAAAAAAATCAAAAATCAAAATTATTTTTGAGAAAAGAAAAAAATGGTTTATTGTCATTTTAGGGCAATAACCGGTTTTAAAGAAAGAAAACGAGCCATGTTTTACCATGTTTTCAAATTCCATGCTCCGATTCTATAAACATTTATCTGCTGAAAACTAAATGCTTTGAAAAATAACTCGGTCTCTATTTTTGATAATCATCTGGACTTATTTGTCAAAATATCTATCTCTCAATCAACAACCTATGTCATTGATTGAGGGGAGAATGATTTCAATTAAATTAAAAAGTTATTTGGCATTAAATTGTTTTCAAAAGATATACATGCATGTTTTATCAATGGAGTTTAAAGTCTTAAAATCCGATCCTTATCGGTTAAAGCGCTTTTCATAATCAAGTCACAATTCTCCTTAAAAGCTTTCAAAATCAATTTAAATCTATAAGAGATCACAAATCTCAAATGATTTGATAATTGTGATCGGGGAGAATGTGTGATTTAAATTGGATTTAAAGCGATAATTAGGTAAATGGTTTTATAAGGATGTACATGCTATCCTGCTCACATGTGACAAACGATTTCAAATTTTCCATGCACATGTTGAGGGGGAACATCTATCTTAAACCTATGATTTGAAGAGTGATCATTTATCTCAATAATGTCTTGGTTCCCTCTAGTATGTGTAAAACTCTTTTCAAACCTCGAGGCACATATTGAGGGGGAGCAAAATCATGAAAACCTCATCCTTCCCAAAATGCTTTATCTACTTGATTCGATTAGGGAAGTGATGTTGATATTTTTAGAAAATGGTAATCAAAGAAGTTAATTCTTCCTCTTGCCTCCGTGTGCAAAACAATTTCAAATACTTGATGCACATGTTGAGGGGGAGCACTTATTCTAAAAATATCAAAAACAATTCTGGTACAAAATGCTTTGATAATATATCACAAGTATCTGGATTGATTTTCAAATGGTTTTCAATTGGTTCCAATGGCGGATGAACAATACCAAATAGACCGACCAACTTTACTTTTATGCGGTGATATAAGGATGATAAGGTTAGGTATTGGTTCCCATGATCCGCCAGAACCGGAGGGATCTACCGAGGGACTATCCACTAGTTAGTGTAGAGTTCTTAGGTATGATGATAAAAGGAGAAAAATGAGATATGGGTAGAGTGCGGACTAAGAGCTGAGCTAGTCTTGGAATAAACCCAACAAGGTTCTAGTTATGAAGTCTCGGTAAGCACTGAAGGGGTTGAAGAATTAAAAGAATTGAATGAGAAAAGGGTGAAAACAAATAGCCCTCCATTTATTCAACCTTAGAGCAGAAACCGGGTTCAATTCATATACTCTTGATGGTAACATCGGTATTGAAGACAAGGCGTCATGGACCCAGTGGCCTTACTGCACTTCAACTTTCCAAACCACTCAAGTTCCTCTTAAAAGGACTTGTTTCATTCTCACGGGGAACCGACATTATCTATCGACTTTCTCTTAGAGATTGTTGATATTGAAGAAGGAGACCCTCTCCCTAGTCTCCGATATATGATCCAAATATGCACAAATTGAGTCTAGAGCCACGAGATCATCAATAAATCTCATTAGGACACTTTCAATGAAGACTCTCAGTTTCACACAATGTGGAAAGAGATTATATCTTGAGTCCTACGCATTATCCTTGTGGTATTGCCAGAACATCTGAGTGATGTGCAAACATATTCACAATGAAGATGGAAAGCCTTACGGAGCCAACATCTAACAAGCTCTGGTAGGTGGCATGTGAGATCTATTATACAGAATCAACCATGTGACAAGCTGAGACGAAACAATGGGGCGATTCAATCTTTTGAATCAATCACGGTTCGAGTTATGGATTGACGGATACCTTTGAAAAAACGGTCTTTGTGCTTAAAAACTCTTTTCTTTAGCACGTCGACCGTGTACTAATTTTCAAATCAAAAGGTGTTTTATGATTGATAATTGATTTTCATTAAAACCTTCGTTATATTGCAAAACAATTTCTATTGAGCAATACACGATTGTTTTTCAAATCTCTTTTCATCAATCGATGGACTTAAATTATTCTTTGATTCACTCACTCCGTGTTGTCTTCTTTGAGGCGTTCGGTTTGAGAACAGCTAGAGCAGTTTGAAACCACCTGTCAAGGAAATTCTTGAATTTTACGATCACGAGGCGTACTTATCTTGATCAGCGGGGAACCGTGGGCGTGTACCTCAATTCATCGAAAGTGATCAAAGACACTTTCGATGCGTTTATGCTAAGCTTCTTATGCAGGTACACCCGGCGTTTGCGGTGATCTATTGAGAATGAAGCGGTCAATCCATAGCCGCATGCTCACCTAACACATTCATCTCAAAGAAATCATGATTAGTGCATCAATGACTCTGATATTTTCACTCCATGCTTACCTTTCTGGCTGCGCCAATATCATGAATCAACAAATGCTTCGCTACTCGATGAGAAGATATCATGATCCCGAATGTGAGCATGTCGGTCCGAAAGTCACAACATCACATAATACCAACACCACAAATGGATGTATCGAGAGATTTTTATTAGTGATGATCTCAAAAGATGGCTCAAATTATTATCACGTGGATCATAAAAGACCTCCACTTGGAAGTAACCAAACATGCAATGTGAAGAATCAATGACTACGAGCTTAGGAACAAAGGACTACATCAAGAATGCAAGAACAATTGTTAATGTAATATCTGTTTGTATTCAATGTAATTTTAGTGCATGATTGAGGTGACCTCCCTTAGGGGAGATTGTTAGGAATTAGAAATTCCGTTATTAAAGAGTCGGTCACCTCAAGTATATGTAATCGTTAGAAAGCTCGTAGTCGTAGTTATTTTTAAGTTAAGTAGTATTTAGTTAAGTAATACCGTGGAGGACGGACGGGTCTTTACCCATTTGTATGCACGATCCACATTGATGTGTGGCGTTTTATGTAAGGACTATAAATACTCTACCTCCCAAGGTAGAGAGTTGGAGCTCATAATAATATCTTTCACTTTCTCTCACTAAGTTCCCTAAACCTCTAACTTTCTCACTCTAGAATTCCATCTATATATTACGCCACTTGTGTTAATGGTTTGATGTGTATGTGAAAAGTTATATCTTACAAAGAGAAAGTAGAATTAGGCGAGAACTTCACTGAAATTTGCTCAAAAAGAAAGAAGAGGCATGAAAAGAGGCGTGCCTTATTATAAGCATCATGAACTAACTTCAATCCACAGAAATCACACTACCGACAAGCATAATTCTAAAATAAAAAATGAAATGAAAAACAAGCCTAACTCACTTTATTTCAGGAATCCGGTTTGCATTTAGCATATGCACACAAGCCTTTAAATACTTGGTGTCCCAGTGGACCAGTGAGAATCTCAGTGGGTTTCTGAGAACACACTTACAAAGTTCATTTTAAATACTAATACAAGGTTATTGTGTTTTAAAATGAATTAAAGCGGAGAAATTACGTCGTAACTCTTGAGGAGTGCATACGTAGGCAGCAAAACTGGCATAGTACATGGCGGTGGTTCTGGTAACCGAGATGGTAATGCGCCGTAATTGGTAATGCGTCTAAATTACTTTGCCAAAAGGTTGATTTACGGCGTAATCACAAAGATGATTCATAAACTATATTGAATCCCTGACGTATTTTACGTGACAATTACTTCCTCGTTCTTTGCAAAATGGTTAGAAAACACAAAACCTTACTGAAATGGAAATAAAACAGAAAGGGATAATTCGGGTTGTCTCGAAAGAGCACTTTTCTTTATTTACAGTCTTTAAGTTAGATTTCAGTCAGCGGGGCTCTATAGAGGCCTATGGACTTGCGAACTTCTTCAATGTATTTTATCGGGTTATGCCTCACCCAGCGACATTAGTGTGATCTTGAGGTATTCATTAGTTTCAATCTTCGAATTTTCAAAATTTTTCGGTCCCAAGTGGTAGCAGTGAACTCATTTTTTAGACAATAATTGGTGGTGGCCTCTTATATGGAATCCCAAAGAGTTTGCACCTCCTTTGCTCATATGCTTCATTACGATTGATAAATTCCTCATTCCCTTGCATCAGGTAATCTAAAATCCATAATATCATCGTCATGAGCTACCTTTAAACCATTCTTCATCGATTCACACTAGTAGCGCTTGCATTCTTCTTTTTCATCTCTTACCAACTCTTGTCATTCTCAAGCTGTATTTTACTCATTTTGTTAGGACTCTCGTTGTTTGAATTATATTTACTCATGTACTCCTTCCAAATCTTTTCTTTTGTTAACATATCTACATGCCCATACTTAATCTTCACCCACTCCAAATCCCGGGTTGTCCAACCAAGGTAAACTTGTTCCTCATCGTTGGTTGAGTCAAAAATTTGTCTTCTCCATTCTCCTTAATTGCTTCCCGCTTACATTTATGCGTCATAAGGGTTGCATGATGCCTAGAAAACTTCCTAGGATATTTTATTTTTTTAGCACCTGACTACGTAATTCCTTGTTGTCGATTTTCGCTTAAATGATCTTCCATGATGATGTCGGTATTAGCCACTTCCTTTTTCCGATTATGATCCTCGTAGTCAATCTTGAGCTTTTTAAGAAGATTCAGGTTAATCTTAGCATTCTCGAATTGTATTACGTACAATCATCAAATGTCAAATCTTGAACTTGATATTATGTCTTTCACGCCGTGAGGAGCGTCCTCTTCTTATCTTTCATTAACCCCACCGTTGCAATACTCGTGGAAGGGGGTACGTAGGCCATGCTCGTGTGGTTTCATTGTCGATTATGATTATTGGAGTGCACCAATGAGTGATAGGCGGTTCCTCTTCTTCCTCGAAGGAGAGTTTTTCTAATCTTTCTTCATCGGTATATCTGCCCAAATAAATTTTTATTCTTGATCCTATCCTTATTTTACGTGCAAACTTACGTTTATAGGATCGCATGCCATAGATCATCGAGTCCCAGATTCTGGGTATTGCCTTGCACCGGTGATATTTCTTTTAGATGGGGACAGGGGCATAATTATAATGTTGGGACCATCCGTTAATTACCTGTTCTCGATTCGTCTACTTCGAGAAATCGTCACCCATGTATCCATTCGCGTAGCTGGCATGATGATGTATGGTTACGGTGTAACTCGATTGAGTCATCCTTATCAAAATCAGTCATAACTCCTCGATGTGTCAAAGACATAGTTCTGCCAGTAACTCTTGACAGATTCTGACGTAACTCTAGACTGTCGACGGAATTTTTCCGATATTCGCATCTTCAACATGAGAATTACACTGTATCGAGTCATTATCGGCAAAAATCACTTACATTCCATAGTAGGTTTTGATCCCGGTTTATTATTATTCATTCTTACTTTCTCACTAAGCTTTTCCACCATAGATTCAAGGTTTTTTAGGGTTGTGTCATGATTGGAAAGGCCGATGTTTTCTCGGAATTCCTTTAATAACCACTCATCTTGTTCCTTTGTCTTTGGGTGAACTTTCCAGGAATTTGTTAATTATTTCTTCAAGACTGGGCTTTCTTTCTCCATAAGGCCCACGGTTGTAATTTCCACGATACCCGTTACTATTTCGATTATCACGTAAAGCGGTGATTTTCTCCATACTTGGCTTCTTCAATTATATTCTTCTTAGTGAGCGTGAGGACAATTCTTTGTGGGTGTCCTCCTCCACACTTTCACAACCCACTTGGATGGCGCAAACGGTTTCTCACCTTCACATATCTCGACTAAGATTTTCAATTTTACTAGCGATTGCTGCAATTCCGTCAAAATTTCCGCCTTGGTTTCCTTTACTTCCTCCGTGCATGCCATTTTGAGAATGATCGGCCATTTTGAATGGCTTCAATTGCAAGTAGGATTCATGTTGGATAGGTCCTGATAGTCTAGCATCGCCTTGTAGTTCACGTTGATTCCTTTGTAGAAGATGTTGACCTTTTTCTTGGTTGTTCGAGGATCATGTGTAGGACACTTGTAAAGGAGATCGTTGTATCTATCGTGCTTGATACAACGTTTCGCCTTCTTGTTTGAAATTATGGATTTCCAAAGCGGTTAGAAATCTTCGCACTAGGACAATACCTATGAATAAAGTGCTTCTTAAGTAGAGCCCAAGTATTAATTGCGGCGAGCAATCTGATCCATCTTACGGCGGCTCGATGTAAGTCATGGGAATACCCTTAGCATAACACATCATTAGACATTCTTGGAATGTTGAAAAGGCTTGCGATGTATAGGAAATTTTCAACGTGCTCATATGCATCCTGCGTCTGTTTCTGAAAAAGGGTTATACGAAACTCCCTCATAAATTGGTCTTTAATTTGAAAGGGACATCCGCTCCAATCGCCGGTCTTACGAGACCCGGCCCTTGATCTGCTCTTGTCAACGAAATATTCCTCAAGAGTGAGGTCATCGATGTTAACAACTTCCATGGTACCTGAAAACTTGAATAATGATCATGAGAATATATAGAAAAAGTTTAAAATGAAATGAAAGACTTAATATTAATCCTAATATAACTCCTGGCAGCAAGCGTAAAAAACTTGATGCAGGTTTTCTTGACGAGTTTAATATTTATAAAGTCTCGTTATACCTATGGTCTACCCTAATGCACTAGACGTGTACGGTGCGATGTAGTGTAGTATTAATTAAAGCCGAGTCATCCCAAGAGCTATGTGTGTTGGATTATTACTAAGTCTAAGTGTCACAGATTTTAATAATGATTTCGATAAGGAATTAATTAACTACTAAAGCAGATAACAACAAATAAAGGCAAGGGATAAAACAATAGAGGAGAGTGGTGCTAAACTAGTTATTCCTCCTAGCTAGTAATGTCTACGTCTACTTACTTCCAATTACTTCAGGTGGGGTCAAAGTCGAGAGGACAACATTTGGTCAATTCGCCCTAACCTATCTGCAA
Organism: Chrysanthemum makinoi; assembly: GCA_910596185.1. Classification (NCBI taxonomy): domain Eukaryota; kingdom Viridiplantae; phylum Streptophyta; class Magnoliopsida; order Asterales; family Asteraceae; genus Chrysanthemum; species Chrysanthemum makinoi. Next base: position 224,816,228 of record OU343223.1, on the reverse strand, counting down.
AGATGCCACCACAGGGAGAGTCGTGTCCCCTCATAAGTCTGTTGTTCTGGTCCCTAAGCCAAGTCATTAAGTACCGCTACATGCTAGATTTATAATAGTGAGTGCCTGGGGCGTTAGCAACAAACACTCACCCACTAATTCTTAAGTTCATCCAAACGGTAGGTGATCAGTTGGTTAAATCGCACAAGTAGAAGGGCGTCGCTTGGTCATATCTTACCCTTCCCATCTCGATCCGCTCACCTAGGGTCAGTTGGTCATATCTCGTAGGCAATTAGCCTCTACCGCCATTCAAAACTACAAAACAAGGGTAGCTACCAATAAATGCATGCATACAATTAGAAATAATTATCGGAAGTAATGTAAGCAAAACAAAACAATTAAGGAATCATAACTAGGCTGCACCAAGAGGTGCTTAGCCGCTATATTAACTATATACAAATCAATTCAATATTCAAAGTAACGAAATACATGAATCAAAGTAAAAAAAGATAAAATGCTAATGCTTATGTAGGGGAGTGATTTCTCCTTGGAGACGACTCAGTATGCTCCTCTAGACTGCCTTTGGCTTCTTCCCACGCGTTCTCTGTTTGTTGTGTGGAATGGGATGATTGGAAATGCTAGAATTAGTGGGGTATTTGTTGGCGGTCTTGGGTTACTGGCGTAACTAATATAAGAGTTACCCGTAACCATCAATTCCTTCAGTATTTTGCACTAGATCTTACGGTTACATTGGCTAATCTTATTAGTGGTTACGCCGTAGTCTTCAATATTACTTGGTTACACCGTAGTTGATGAAATAGTTACGGGTAGTTATTAGCGCGCATGGAACCTCATTTGACCTAATATAGTTACGTCGTAGCCTTTGGGGAGATTTACGCGTAACCGTCAATGAGTTGGTTTTCGAGTCACGCTTTAGTTACGGCGTAATGTGAGAGAAGAGTTACGCCGTAACTTCTTCAAAGTGAGCATACTATGATAAATCTTTTGATATTTCTCCAGTTCCGCGTCTCTTTAGCTCCAATGCTCGAAATTTACCTGAAAGTGGAAAACAAGCGTAAATCCATATAAATGATATAAATTATAAGAATTATCGGGGGAAATTGACACTTAATATTCAGAACCATTTGATGTTATTAGGAAGACTTTATTTATTTATTTATTTATTTATTTTTTTTATCTTTTTTATATTTTTTAGAAAATTGAAAGATGCAGAATCTCGGGTATGGATGGATATGGGGTGGTATTTCTACGATTACTCTACTATTATCTATTCTAATTAACTAAGCTAAGGGGTAGTCTATGTCTAATTGATATGTGCTCGTATGATGATTAAAAATGAGTCTACCTAGATACTATTACTCCCTAGTTATCTTTTATTGATGGTTGAATTGTCACGTCCTTATTCTTAAAGCGTTGTGTCTTCTAAGCTCGTAGAGTATGCTTTTTTCCCTAACTCTTTGAGGATACCTTAAGGTTATTGCCTACAAAATCTCTAGGATTTATAAACTAACTCTAAGGTTATCTTTGGATTTTAGCCTACAATAACTCTAGGCGATTATAAACTAATGTTCACAAAGATTACTCAAGCATTAAAAACACAACGATGGCCTACTGCAATCCTAAGCCAATTACAATTAAGAAAATAGACAACCAATCAATATTCAATAACTAGGTTTCATAGATCTAAGCAAACACACAAGTAAATTAACTGGACATGGTAAACATGCATGCAGTAACATTAAAATACAATGAAATCAATGAAAGTAAATTACTTATCTTGATGTAAAATAGGGTATGGGAACCCTAAGATACTGCCAAAGACAAACCAAAATCGTTTTAGGGTTTTACTCCACAATTCTACCTCTCCTAAAGTTTGAAAATTCGAATTCTATATATAGAGTTACAACTGCGACGGCGTCACTCTTTAATTGTGACGCCGTCGGATCGCCGCCATTAGGGTTTCATTTTGACCAAGTCAACTTTGTGACGGCGTCACGTTGTGGTTGTGACGCCGTCGGCTTCATCTTCGGCGTCGTCGAATCCGGATCTAGGCCGTCTCGAGTTGTGACGCCCTACTCTTTAAAGCTGGCGCCGTCAGTACAAAATAGCAATTTCACTCCTGAGCCGTCGCAATTAGAGGGGAGGCGTCGCCCTTTATCTGTGACGCCGTCGGGTGCATTTCCAGCAGCTTGAGTGTCTTGATCTTGACTTTGGCCATTTTCTTCACATATTCACGCCTTTTCGTCCAAATAAGCATCATTCCAGCATTTTGCCTTCAAGAGACCTAAAAAGTGAAAAGGAATGAAATTAAGCAGTAACAGATATAAAAGTGGTCGATTAAGGGCTTAAATGACCCCTCAAAAGTGTACCTTTTAAATCCTTATCAAATATCCCTACACTTGGTATTTGCTTGTCCTCAAGCAAATGTGCTTTTGGCCAATTAATTTATAAGTTAGGGGGCATGTAGCATTGGTTTAGAACAAATCACAACAAGTATAAGCCCCGCAAAATTCGTAACAAGCACGGAAATTACATACTAGCACCTCACAAGTGGTGTTTGGATACTCTCATCTCTCGGGTGTATATGAAATATATCAAATTGGAAATGGAAGATAAACATTCATTAACCGGTCCTAGTACATAGATTACCATAGGCTTGAGACTAGATCAAACCTCCATCGCTTTGGCGTAAGCACCTAGGAAAAACTATCTAAGAGGTCTTTTAAAGGGTTGTAATGTTAGGTTACGGTAGGGAAACAAAGGGTTTGGTTGGATAGGCGATTTAGTGGTGGCAAGTCAAAAATCTTTATGTTACAAGAATGAGAAGAATGGCGTTGCTAAGCCAAGACTCGACACTCTAAACTCTAGACAACTTTGAAATAAACAAACATAAATTTAAAGATAGATGTAGGATGGTAGCCCGTATGTTTTTTTCATTTTTTCATTTTTTTTCTTTTTAACACTCTTTTTTTCAATTTTTTTCCATACACTTTTACTCTACCATCCTCTACAATAACATCAAAATATAAGGGATTTATAGGCACATCCCTACACTTGAGTTTTTATTACTCTAACACTAATTTGACCCGAATTGAAAAGATCAAAACACTTGGAGTACATTATTACGTAGATAAAGGGAATTTGAATTTAACGTTCTTTCCCATCACTTCATAAAATTTAACTTTTCCCATGAGTCCCAATCGTCACAAAACTGTATACAAAGGATATGGCTCGACTTAGCAACTTGTGTAAGTAACTAGATAATTGAACTAAGGGTTTAGTATGATAACAATAATGCACTAAAAGTGAGTGCATACAAGGTAGGCTAAGGCGATTTGGGTGTACATTTGGGGGTGGATTGTAAACAATGCTCTTCATTGATATTCCGAAAAACCGAAACATCACGAGAACTGCGAAAAGGATAGGCTCTGAGGGGTTAACTAGGGGTATCGTGTACTAAATATGAGTACATCGCAAGGGTGTGGGGGAATTACTCAACCGATGTGGAAGAAGTAATTATAATACGGGTATCAAATTATCATTTAGTTATTCCTAACTACACAAGTGTAGTCTCACTAGCGATCTCGGGATGCATCACAAAACAAGTTCTAGAATCTATTATATTACCGATACACTCTCGAAGCATTAAAGATGAATGCTTTAATTCCTACAAATCTAGGGGCGAACCTCACATTTTTGGGGTGGAATTTGAGTGGTAAAGGGTTTTGTGCTAGTCATATAACTTCCTATCCATGAGACGCTTTATTAAGACTAATGGCCCACTCCTACATGTCATGAAAAATTTTAAATTTGGTGCCAAAATTACCCTAACCGATATTTCTCATGGTTTATTACACAAATGAAATTGGACAAGACAAATAATCAAGGATAAGCATAGTTTCAAAGTTCTCGTTTTATTTTCCCTCCCTACACTTAAACTGAACATTGTCCCCAATGTTCCCCAAAAGTATCAAAGTTATGATAATGGAAGGTAATTAAAAGCGAAAGAAACTAATACTCCCCTGATTAGCTCGGTAGGATCCGTGTGAAGTAGTGGTTAAATTCTTCTTCAAGAAGAATGTATGCGTGAAAAGATCCATCCAATCTTATGTATTTTCTTCTTGATGAATAAAACCTGCACACTTTAAGAAAATAGATGAAACCTTCGCGTAAAATCGGCGGTAAAACTATATATGACTCAACTAAACTAGGATATAATGCTTGTGGAATGGATGTTTACAGGTTTTCTGGAAAATTAAGACCTGAGAAATTCCAAAAATTTAAGTAGCACAGAAAAATGAGAGAAATAAGATAAGTCACTTTTGCTCCTCCTCCGCCGTCGTAGCGAGTCTGACGCCGTCGAAGTTATCCTGACAGAACCTGGTGCATTGCGTTTTTCTGGAAAAATTCTGGAAAAATTACATCTTTAGAATCTGGAAAAAGTCCTGCAAAACATCCATTATGACTCGATACAAGCATTTGACTCTAACAAACACACATATATATCTTTTCAATAATCGTAATTCTCATGTTCACGTTCTTTTAAAAACGTGTGTAATCTTCCCTACACTTATCCTTTTTGTAAAATACCTTTATATGTAATTAAGACGAGGTTAAAGACAAAATAAAGCATTTTCACAAATTCAATCATGAGAATAAACAATCAATGAAAAGATATATGACACACAAACAAGCAAACAATTAAGCATGTGTTGCCTCCCACGAAGCGCTTTTCTTTATTTATGAGTCTTGTAGCTAGACTCGAAGTCGTGCCCCTACGTACCTATGTAAGTAAGCTTATCCTCAAGAATGTCATAAGGATCAAACTTATCAATTAAGTTCCTAGTGGTACGCTTAGTTCGGTATGCCTTTTCAAACTTTTCTCCATCGGGGTCATAGATCGTCATCCTAATGTGCCATTCTCCATTACCATCACTAGGTGGTCTATCCCAATTCCACTTATGCTTAGGCTTCTCACTCTCAACTTTCCATTTATTCATGACAAGATTAACGGGCAAGCTTCCTAGGAACTCGGTCATCTTCCTAAATACGAAGGCGTCCTCGAACGGGTTCACTTCTATATCCCTAGCCAATTCTTGGTCATGGAAAGTTGAATTACTAACAAAGGCCAATTCTAGATAGAAAGGTCGTTGGGGACCTATGAAATCTTTATTAATCCAAGGCCCATATCTAGATGTCGTTCTATCTAACATGATCTCGTAGGGAATTTCTTCCTCTTTGTAGTAGATATGCTTCTTGACATCGTAAATTGACCTAGCACTCCCTTCTCCTACCACTATTTTAGACATCTTACAATCAATGATGGCACTAGTGGGTAGCTAAGAATCCCCTTCCTACTAACAATGGGTATGTCGGGTCCTTATTCATGTCTAGCGCATGGAAATCCGCCAAAAGAGTCAATTCTCCTACGTGCACAACCATGTCTTTTATTATCCCTACCGGATATGCAATACTATCGTTCGCTAGACCTAAGATGGTTTCCATTGGCTCTATCTTACCTAGGTTAAGGCTTCTATGGAGTGACAACGGAAGAAGATTGATGCTCGATCCTAAGTCGGCTAAAGTGTCGAAAGGTTTGGAGTTTCCAAGCCTACACGGAAGAACGAATAGACCGGGATCATCTAACTTCTTAGGTAACTTATTTTGCACAAATGCGGACCCACGTTCTCCTAGTTTTAGTTCTTGCGCATATTTTTCTTTTAAAGCATTGTAATAAGGTGCATGAGCCAAGACTTCAAGAACCGGTTTTTCTTGGTGGAGTTTCTTGTACTCCTCCTCTAGATTAAGTTTGGGTTCTTGGTTGACGGGTTTTTTCAAGAGTTGGTTGGACCAATGGTTTGGGTCCTTGATACTTCATGAGGGATCGCTTGGAACCCCGTGTTGATAGCGTTAACCGGATGAACTTTCGGGTGTGAAGGGCATGTATATGCACTATCCCAAGGTGAGCAAGAACATGAAGTCGATGAAATCAAATTCACTTTTGGGTTCTTTGTAGTGTCGCTTGGTAGTGCTCCATTTTCCCGGTCATTGAAGGCTTTTAAGAGGGCGTCGAGCTTTTTTTTCATCTCGGCTTGTTGTTGCTTGAAATCGGCTTCAAGCTTTGTCAATCGAGTTTCTTGAGATGACATGAATCTAGACACAATTTCCTCAAGACTAGCGAAGTTCTCGGTGTTTGGAGGGTTGAACCTATTAGGTGGACTAGATGAGCTTTGGGGTGGGTTTGAATTTTGGTTCCACTTAAGGTTAGGGTGATTCCTCCATGAGGGGTTGTAGGAGTTTCCTAAGTTGTTTTGTTCGGGCTTGAAAGTGTACCACTTCTCTCCCGCTTCGTCGGTACGCGTGGAGGCGTAGTCCGCAAAAGCTTGTTCGGGGAGTCTTGTGCAATCACGAGTGTCGTGGGGACCACTACACAACTCACAAGGTAGAGTGATTTTGTTTACTTGATGCGAAGACTTAGGATTTTTGTAAGAGCTCATTAGGAATTTGACTTGATCTTCAAGCTCGAGCATCCTACGGTCGGAAGGTTGTGAGTCAATAGGAGGCAAGGAGATTGCCTTTAAGGTTTTGGGCAACTCACGGGGGTCATTCCAACTTTCGTTGTCATAGAGAGCAAGGTCCTCTATTGTACCCCACGATTCTTCCGCGGTGAGATTACTAAGTTTACCACCGGCCGCTTGGTCGATGGATTGCTTAGTTAGGAAGTTGACATGATCATAGAAGATTTGGACTTGAAGCCAAAGATCAATGGCGTGATGAGGGACTTTATGGAGTAAGTCCTTGAATCGAGTCCATGCTTCATAGATAGATTCACCTTGACGCTGTTGGAACATCAAGATTTCATTCCTAAGCTTTGTATTTCTCCCCATGGGAAAAATTGGGCAAGGAAACGAGTGGTGAGATCATCCCAACTTGAGATGGAGCCGGCGGGAAGTCGCTCAAGCCAATTACTAGCTTGGTCCCGTAGAGAGAATTGGAAGAGACGCAAGCGCGTGGTCTCCCGAGTAGTAGCATCATGCTCGATGGAATCGACGATTTTAAGGAAATCCTTAAGATGCCGATTAGGATCTTTGGAACGAAGTCCATGGAATGCACATCCGTTTTGCACCAACCGGATGGTGTCGGATCGCAGGGCCGTAGTTTGAGCTTGAGCGAGGAGCTCAATGGTGTTCCTATAGCCTTGGTGGCTTGGTCTAGAGTATTCACCAAGAGTACGGCCTCTTGGCGGGTCATTTCGTGGTGGGTTGATGAGTGGTGGCTGGTTATCACCTTCCATGACGAAAAGTGATGGGATTACTAACAAAGTCACGAAGAAGGGGGAAAGACTACGAGGAAGCTAAAATTGAGAAAAAAAAAAGCTTACTTGATAGGAATCAAGCAAGGGAACCTAAACGAGATAAAATCCTAACTAGCTATTCTATTCCCCGGAAGCGGCGCCAAAAACTTGATACTCGT
>OU343223.1:224745782-224802270 GCA_910596185.1 Chrysanthemum makinoi | reverse complement strand
GGTGCATGTTTCATAAGAGATGGTGGGGGCATATTATTGTCACCAAGACCACCATCCGGAACAATTTTTGACCTATTGGCTTATTTACTAGATCGAAGCATATTGTGTTTTAGCAACCCTAACAACATGTTTTTCTTTTTCTTTTAGGGCTTCTACCTTTACACTTTCTGCCTTTTCTAGTTTCTCTTTAAGCATCTTAATATCTCTATCCTTAAGATCAATTTCACCACCAAGTATATTAATTTTATCAACATACTCAAACTCACACTTAATACAGTAATTTAGCTTTTCTTCAACACTTTCTAGACCAACTCTATAACCTAAGTTATCTAGAGACAGTCTTTCTACTTCTTTCCTTAAACTCTTAGTGATAGCTTTTTGAGATTCTAAGTTATCTTGACATGATTTAAAAGAACAAGTAGAAGTTTTTGAATCATTAGATACCTCGAATCTAAACGGAAAGATGAAGCATAGGCCATAAGAGCAAAGTTATGCTCTTTTGAAGCTTCACTAGCAAGAAAAGCTGCATTGGGTCCTTCTTTAATTTCATCACTCCAGTCATAATCACCTATACCATCTTGAGCCACCAATGCTTTGAAGAAGGAGCGGGCCTTCAGTGAGCCGTCTTCTTGATGCTTTCTATCCTCTTGGGTGCTCTACATTCCCTAGCAAAGTGCCCCTTCTTTTTGCAGTTAAAGCACTCTATCTTGCTTTTATCAAATCCAGCTCTCCTTTGTCCATTATACTTGACCTGTCTTCGAGTCCTCCTCAGAAACTTCCTTGCTTGAAGAGTCAACATTGCCATTTGCCATTGAAGATTTATCTCTTCAAGATCATCAGGATCAATTTGATCTAGATCTTGATTCAAAACAGTAACACTGGTAGTTAAATCAGCCAGAAAAGCACAAATTGCACCATCATTGACATTATCACTAACAGTGGTATTGTTTGCAATAGTCGTGGTTATTCCATAGGCAGCTGTGGATACATCTTGTGAACTCTTGTGATTGGTGGAAACAAAAGCAATGTTTTAGCTAGTTGAAGATGTACAAAGAATGTTGTTCTCGACTCATATACCTTTAAGTTGTTGTAAAGATTGTCCAGAGTCATCTTTTCAAAGTCATCCTTGTTCCTCCACACAACAAGTATGCATAGCCGTCAGGAGGTGATAAACTTCTGATGAATTTTAGATTAATATCTTCTTGAGCAACTTTGTAGTCCACTGACTTCAGTTGACTTATGAGCTTTTGAAGTCTATTATAGGTGCCATCAAGTTTTTCTCCACTCAGAGAAGTGAAGTTTTCCAGCTGATGCTTGAGCATATTTTTCCTTGATTTCTTGGTAGCTTCATTACAAGCAAACCTTGTTTCTATGGCATCCATAAGCTCCTTAGCAGACTCATATTGTTCAAAGTCCAAAGCATATTCATTAGGTATTCCCATAGAGAGAATACTATGAGCTTTAATCTCCATCTTTCTCTTAGCCTTGTCGATCTCACTAACAATGGAGATTTCTTTGCCATTTTCACCCTTCTTAGGAAGAGTATCACCTTTTTCCACAACATCCCAGAGAGCATAATCAATCATACGAATATATTGCCTTATTCACATTCTCCAGATTTGGTACTCTCCATGCTTGAGCATGGGCACCTTGGAAGCAGTAACCATGTGTGTTTCGTCAGACAACTTATCTTACTAAAAAGACATGTAACAAAGCTTCTTCTTGGTAACAGTTTCTAGATCACAAGCTCTGAAACCACTTGTTGTTCCCAGTTGAGCAAACGATCTAGTATAGAAACTGACTTGAATAAAGACTTATTAAGTATCACGCGGAATTTAATACTTAATCTTAAGAAGAAGAACAATAAACATTCAACACCTCAATATTATTATTAATATGAATACTCTAACCAGTATTAGGGTTTTACAACCTTGAAGTGTATTGATCTTAGATATAAAACATATGTATATCTAATCTAACCTAGGACCTCCTTTTATAGGCTAAGGAGTCCTTTACATAATACAATACGTAACCTACAAGATAAATATCTTTTCCATATTTATCTAATACAGAATACTAAACCGACTATACAAGACTAGCAGTGGTTACATTACATTATCCGTGGTTACACAATACTACTAGCCACGGTTTGTCTTCAGCAGTGGTTCCATTCTTCTGTCCATGGTTTCATCAAGACTGTCCGTGGTTCCAACACTTAGAATAATTCTTGATCCAAGGAACCAAAAACCGAACAAGTGGTTTGGACAATACCATGGATTATGGGTCAATACCATTTGTTAGTTTTTACCCATTTTAGTATATACTAGTTTAAGTATATATTTACCCAAATATGTAAACACTAGTTGTTGTACATATGTATTACTAAATCATAAAATCACTTATACTTGTTTTTGTGTTTTATGTGAAAGTGTAAGTGTGTTAGAAAACTATTGGCTCAAACAGTTTACGTATTTTATTTGTTTTGTTAAAATGATTTTACGTTTGTTATCGACAAAACATTAGAAGATCATAAAATATCAATAAACGTTTTTACGGATTATTTGTATTAACAATCTCCCCCTTTTTGTTGATGACAAAACATAAAATTATTTTAAGGAAAAACTAAAATTCGGAAAAGTTCGAATTGGAGTTTTTACTCTCTTCTCCCCCTTTTTTTCGAAACAAAAAGAGCGTTGAAAAGAAACTAACACAAAGTTTTAAGAAAAACTTGTAAAAATAAAAGATGTAAAGTGAGTAAGTGACGGGAATGGTTCTCGTCTTAACTCCCCCTTAACGAGTCCATCCCTTTGTGAGGGCGTCAAGTACATAAGGATAAGTAAGCTAATATTTTGCAATTATGTTTGCAAATGGTTCGTCCTTGTGACGAAAATGCTCCCCTTTGAAGATTGCAACTTTGCAATGGGGTGTCATGAAGAGTAATCCAAATAAGGATCAAGTTGAAAATGGATTTGCAATGGATGGTTTGACATAAAGCTCCCCCTAGCTTTATGGTGTCAAAATCTTCATGTGTATTTTGAAAATCTACAAAATAAAGGTTAGAAAACAAGAGTATAGTGCATAATTTCCTGCAAATAAGACTCAAGTCAGTGTAAAAATGTTCTTCTATACCATGGATCCCACGGTTCCCTTTGTGGAGGGATCCGTCTAGGCATTTTGGAAGGATCCGGCTGTCTGGTGACAGATTTTCATTAATTGTAATATTCCAAACAATGCTAAATATGAGAGTGAAACATGTATAAATAATACACTCAAAGCAATATGGCACACAAGATATCATTCAATAAAACAAAGAGATAATCAAACAAATCTCTAAAAATAAGAGAATGATCTAGCCATATATTTTGTACAAGTACTAACAAGTCACCTAAACTTAAGAAGTAACCACGTTCTTAAGGATAAAATGGGATTCCTAGACGTTCTAAGTTTTGAACTTAAGACTAGGATACCGCTTTAGGCTCATGGTTGTTTTAGGTTTGTTGACCTCTTCAAAACGTTCGAGGAGATAAAACATGAAACGTTGCTCTTCACGTAGTTCATGTATCAACCTTTCAACATGTTGACAATGATAGCAATCCTTGTCATGGTTTTGAGCTTCTTGAAGTGGAGGTTCAAGTGAGGTGGGTTGAGGATCTTCAAATGAGGGACGAATTGGTGGAGGCTCATTAAGTGGTGGCTCAACAATGTTTGAGGGTGGAGGTAAAGAAGCGTCAACTTCCATGTGGTCGGGTGGTTGACTTTGATGTCTCCTTATAATCCAAAATGGACTATTGGGGGGAATAGGAGAAGTTGATATTGGTTCAAGTGTTGATTCAACACTTTGGTTTTGTTGCACAACATTTTCAAGTGAATTTGTTGGTAGTGGTGGAAGGTGAGATGGCCAAGGAGGTAAGTCCTCTAAGTTGTGAGAATGTGGAGATGATTGTGAGGTGGCTCTAGGCACCAATGGTGTTGGTTGAGTTGAAGAGGGTATGTTTGGTTTAGTATAGTTTGGTGATGATATCCTTGTGGGAAAAATCCTCTTGGGGATTAGTTTGATTGGTTTCTTTGGTGTAGGATAAATCCTAGCATTTGTGGACTTAACTGGAGATGATTCGGTTGAGGAAACTTCGTGTATGACCCTAGTAAGTTTCTTGGGTGGTTCATGGGTGGATGAGTTTGCATTAGGAGCTTTTCTCATGATGAAATGACTAAGGAAGATGTTTGTAATTGCTGAGAATTGTGTTGTGTTTGATGATTAAGGTGTTCTAGCAATATGACTTATAAAGGGAAGAGTTTGGCAAGTGCATTTAAGACTTAAGCCACTAAGATTCTTAGAAATGTGATGATTAACATGCACAAGGTTGAAGTTTAGATTTTCACTGATCTAGGAACTTAATGAGGATGAGGTGGAGTGTTCAAGTAAGCAAGATGAGCTTGAAATGATTGTTTTGGCTAGAGTTGACACAATCTGTAACCCGGATCCCACGGTTCCCTCTTCTGAGGGATCCGGCTAGGCTAATCCTAAGGATCTGGCTCTCAGCAGTTACGAAAGGTTAGAAATGAAGTTTCTAAGAGCTAAAACCTATATCATTTTGAGTGTTTTAGTCCTCCTAAGTATCTAAGATGAGGGTGTACATGAATGATGAAGAGTAATGAGTGTTATAGCAAATGATTGCTTTTTATGGAAGGAAAATGGGACTAAATGACTACCAATGGATGTTCAAGGATAACACTAAGAGTTTTGGTGGTGTCAATTCATAATCAATGATCCTAGTGATCAGATTTTAGCTTGAGATGGAATTTGAAAAATCCTTAAAAATCAAAAGAATTGAAAAACTGATTTTTGACCCATTTTGAGATAAAGATGACTAGAAACAACTTCCTAAAATTATTCAATATGTCCACCTAAGTGTTTTGAAAAATGAAAAACAATTTGTGAGTATTGAAGCAGAAATATGGTGAGTTTTGATGTGTTGATAAATCAAAATAAATCTTGAACTAAGTCCTAGGTGACCCATGGGTGAGTGTCAAGCTATCACATGTTAGGACAATGCTTAGTTGGCTCTAAGGTCTTATGTTAGGCTTATGTGAGGTGATCTAGTGATTTGTTTTGATGTAAGGTGATCTGTATAACTCATCTGCAGTCACGGATCCCACGGTTCCCTTATGGGAGGGATCCGGCTAGTTATAATTCTGGGATCCGCCTGCTGCAGATCGGAACCTTTACAGCAGCTAATGCAGATTTTGCACTAATCAATCTACACATATAACATGTAATTTAAACAGCAAGGTAAACAAATTATCACATACGACATACCATAGATAATTTTCGTAATAATAGTATCCAAGAAAAAACACAAACAAACGTGCTAATAACATAATCATTCATACACAAACTAGGTGTCTCAAGACAATCACAATCCTATAGTCTCTTTTGTCAACTCTTTCTTTTCCTCTTTCCCGACTTTGTGAGGTTATAAGCTAGATTTTGAATCATACCCCTTAATTGTTTGAATTTCGCGGTCTCCTTTGGAATGGTAGGAAGTTGTTCATAGTAATCAAAGGGTTCCAATTCAATGTTAGCTATGGGGTCGACATCTTCTTCTTCTCCATCTTCTTCTTCTTCTCCTTCCGAGGAATCTGGGAGAGCTTTAGGTTTCTTTCCATTGACCATGAACCGTTTAGAGGGTATTTTGGTAAGAGGTACCATTACGTGATCGGCAAAGAAATGATCATTGTTTATAGAAGATGGTTGCAATGAACTAACATACTTACAAAGTCGTGTTAGGAGCATACCATCTGGAAGTACCATGTTGGAAGCTTTGAATACCCCGGCCATTCTCCTCACCATGTAATAGGCGAGATTAAATGGCTTTTGGTGGATAAGACAATAGATCATTTGCACAAGACATGCATTTGGATGACCTTGTTACCAACTAGGCTAATGACGTTTTCCCTAAGGATTTCTTCCCATTTTTTAAATATGGGATGCATTTCGAAAAGTTCCATTTGAAAAGGATCAAGGTGAATGAGCTTTTGGTTTCGGTTGTAACGGGATTGGTTGGTCCTAACCTTGAAGATAGTATCTCGAATGGTTTCGGGATCATCGAGAGGAGTGTTGTAGATAGGTTTAGAATCAAGTGCAAGGTTTTGAGCGTTAATTGCCCAATCTTGAGAATACATACAAATTCCTTTACAAGGAATGCGAAGAATTTGAGAAAAAGTGTTGAGAGGTAGAACGAAGTTTCATTTATTGATGATGAAGGCGATTGAAATGCTATCATCGGCGTTTCGAATGATCCTAGTGCTTTTATAGAATTCATAGACGAAAACCGGGCAAATTTGTTCATCAATGTCAAGAAGACAATCAAAGTTGATTGTCGAGAAAACTTGATGAATTTCGGTATCTTCAAGGAAACATTCCTTGACTACACGACCTTCTCGTGAATAAGTCATTTTTCAAGTCTTTTAAAGACTTTGCGATCAGTTTTTCATAGTCCTTCTTTCCCGATAGTAATGGGTGAGGTAATGGACGGTATCATGGTGGTCTTGTTGAGTGGCTTTAGGCATGGTTGATCCTAGAAACAAAATATTCTAATTAGGTAAAATTAGTTGAGATGGGTTTATGGTTTTGATTTGTATTAACAATGTTGTGAACAAGGTGTAATCCTAATTGTGTCAAAAGCCCCTTTTAATGATTAATTTAAAAAACCCTAATTGAATTAATTGATTGGAAATTATGTAACCATAAACCCTAGGATGAGGATGATGGAAATTAGAACAAGTTAGTGTAATTACTTACAATGGTGTTCAAATGAGGAGTACTTGAGGGTTTGGAGTCCTATGAGGATGAAATCAATTGTTGAGTCGTTTTTGTGTTGCGTGAAGAGAGGGAAACTGGTCTGTGATGTTTTTGAAATGCGTATAGCTGTATTCTGTTCTACGGTTCCCCCGGATCCCTTGTATTTGGGATCCGGCTAGTACAACTAGAGGGATCCGGATCCTGTAGACAGAAAAAGGGTTGTTTGGTTTTAATTTTGTAGTAGGCTATAAGCTAGCTTACAGAACAAAATTAGTTTAAAGGTTTCAAATAAAAAGATGTTTTGGTCGACGTGATTTGATAAGTTAATTATCAAGGATCCATTTGTGACGATGGCGTTAGTTGGACGAAATCAAAAGGAATACCATTCCCGATGATGAGTAAGTCGGGAAAGTGACGAAAGAGAGAATTTTTCAAGAGACTAGCAGTTTATTTAAACAAGTAAGAACTATGATATCAACATAATCATGTAAGTTAGCTAATGAAGAAGTAAACATACCTTTATGCTTCTTGATTTGGCTTATGAAGACATAATACCAATAATACTTCATGAGCTCTTAAAGTAATCCTTTGTACTTAGAGTAAGTAGGTTGTGATTACTTTTGGATCCTTTCTCGAAGGTTGACTTTATTATTCTTTGAATAGAAATGAAGGTTTTGAAGAGATCCTTGCATGAAGATTTCTTGAAACAAATATGTTAGGATGATCTATCAATGTCCAACATGAACGAGAAAAAAAATGTTTTGAAATATTTCCTTCCTTGTAGTTTTCAAACATACACTGATCGTATCAAGTTTTTTAAAGTACAACATACTCTAAGAAACTTGGTAACGAAGCTCTGATGCCAATTGTGGAAAACTAGAAGGGGGGGTTGAATAGTTTTACCAATTTAAATATTTACTTTTAAATATTTAGATCGACTTATGTCAATCTATTTGGTTGTTTATGTTGGACGTTGATAGATAGATATATAAACGTGTAATGAAAGATAAAGAGTAAGAAGCACATAACCACGACACGAGTATTTATAATGGTTCGGCTACAAGGACACCTTCCTTGCCCTGCTACACTCCCCGAGTCACCTACTATAGAGTTCGTAAACACTACACGACACCAATCTCCTTATGGCGGAGAAGCCTTCACAACGTCACCTACTCTTTTTCCGGTACTAGGCTAACCACCGGGTTCTTTCACTCCAAGGTGAACCACACCTATCACAACGTCGCCTACCCTTTATTAGGTACTAGGCTAAGCACCTTGTTCCATTATTATGGAGGAACTACTACCCAACACAACACAACACCTAATCTCAAGGAGATCCACTCCTTGTTACAACACCATCAAGGATATCACCATCCTTGGAAATAAACTAATACTTATATGTATTACGATGCACCTCATGGATTATATGACCTAGAAATTCTTCCCTAATGCCACTTTATTTGGTTCTTAGGCATCCTTCACTAATGCCTTTGACACAACGCTTGGCACCTTTCACCAATGCCTTCGTCTTGACACCTTTAGCATTCTTCACTAATGCTTTTGACATGGACGTTAAACACCTTTCACTAATGCTTTCGTCTTTACTCTTTCGGAATCCTTCACTAATGCCTTCAACACAACATCTACGGAGGAAGAAAGAACTATCAACAAGAGAACCTCAGTTGTCTTGATGATGACGAAGCATGGCAACTCATGGACTTGAGCTTGCTCGACTTCAAGAGGTGATGATCTCGCCTTTAAGTGGAACCTAGAGAATCACACAAAAACAAAAGACAAACTACATAGAAAGATCCCTTAGGATCAGTGGTTAGAGAGGTACAATACTTGGAGAAAGTATGTGTGAAAGTGGTGAGCAAAAAGGAAGAAATGGCTCACTATTTATAGAGGAGAAAACTTACTGTTGCCCGGATCCCGCGGATCCCTCCCTCAAAGGATCCGGCTAGCGTAAAGCTAGGGATCCGTGGGACGCTCCTCTTTACCCATGGGTATTTTGGTTATGGGTCATGAGTCATGGGTTATGGGTTGATCCATGGGTTACATTTTAGACAAAAATGTATCTTATAAGTTCAATGTACCAAGTCAAGTGGTTTGGACAATACCATGGATTATGGGTCAATACCATTTGTTAGTTTTTACCCATTTTAGTATATACTAGTTTAAGTATATATTTACCCAAATATGTAAACACTAGTTGTTGTACATATGTATTACTAAATCATAAAATCACTTATACTTGTTTTAGTGTTTTATGTGAAAGTGTAAGTGTGTTAGAAAACTATTGGCTCAAACAGTTTACGTATTTTATTTGTTTTGTTAAAATGATTTTACGTTTGTTATCGACAAAACATTAGAAAATCATAAAATATAAATAAACGTTTTTACGGCTTATTTGTATTAACAGACGTGGTGCTAGTATAACTAAGTCGAGTATAACAAAATTCATTGAACCTTGGGTGAATATAGACAGATCACCTATATTCAGCCATGGACAGTGGGACATGGACTGATCAGCTATGTCCGACTCAGAGGTGAATTTTGCGATACTAGGAGTAGTTATAACAGAATTATGTCTGGGTTAGAGATTGGTTTTGGAAATGATGAGTTTTAGGTGGACACGCACATTAAATATCACGAAAGCCTGCACTCACATACGACACACTGGTATCGCAACACCTAATGTATCGTAATGCTTCGGAAGCCGCTATGCATCTATGCTTAAATGGAATTTCCGATTGCCATCGTCGAGTGTAGTTCGCCTTGGGTCGGGTTGGACCCGATTGACGCCAATTAAAATCCAAGTTTCTTATCGTCATAAGCCTCGTCGACCTTATTGGAATTATTGGAGTGGGTTTTGACTACTTTCTCATAATTTTGGACCTCATTCAAAATTGGACTCGTTATTCAGCCTCGTTTCGTTGATAATCTTTGTTGGAATCATTAGTTGGCCTCGTTTTGTTGATAATCTTGTTAGAATTATTATTCGACCTTGTTTCGTTGGTAATCTTTCCCAACAGAAATCTTGAGATCTTAAGGAGTACCCTAAATTGCGACCCTCGGAGCTGACGCCTAATTCTTCATTCGTCTTTCGAGTATACCTGGTATCCTTACTTCCCTCTTACCGATCAATAAGCTACGTCTTAAATGAAACCTCGGAAGAAGATCCCGCACCTCTACCAGAATAGTTGTTGGTAGTCCTACCCAACCTGTTCGCCTCACGCTAATGGCGACCTTGCTCGTCTATACGTAAAGAAGATCGTGAGCATCAACAAGTGCTGATTTCTAACCCTTTTCAGATCATGGCAATCGCCTCACACCCACGTTTTGTCTTTCACTTTCAAGAGCCGTGAGAACAGATTTGGATAGGCATACGGTGTATCATCTCCAGACTGATGGCCGAAGTGAAGAAACCATTCGAGTGTTAGTAGACATGTCGCGTGCCTGTCGAGTTTGACAATGGTTGGGATAGACACCTTCCATTAGCCAAACTCTCTTATAATAATACCAGTCACTTCAATACCTCCAAGGTACCGAAAGAGAGACCCTCTATGTTCATAAGTGCCGATCTCGATTGTTGGGTAGAAATGGAAATACCCAACTTACTGACCCCGAGCCTGTTCGAGAAGATACCGAGGAGACCGTTGGAAGACGTGATGGATATGCAAGCTACTCGCGAATCGTTAGAAGACACAGATGACAAAAATCTCTTGAATCCCCAGATATAGCCTAGATTAAACTTAAAGATTCACCATGAGAATGTGTGAAGCATTTAGTAAACGTGGAAAGTTTAATCCTTGCTATATTGATCTTTTCAAAATCCTTGCTAGAGTTAGACCGGTAGCTTAGAGCCTTGAGCTGCCATCAAGACTCAGCAGTATTCTCGACATTTCATGTGCGTGATATGAAAAAATGACTCACCGACGAGGCAGTTGTTATTCTTCTGGGAGATCCAAATCATTGAACATCTAAACCTCGTCGACCCATCAAAATCGAAGACCATGAAGATACACAACTTTAGTAAAGTCGTATCCCGATCACCGAAGTTCGCCGAGACTCGTGGAAAGATCCTAAATTCACATAGGAATGTGAAGATGAATCCTTGTACGTCTATACTCATTTCTTTTCGACCATTACGGGTAACTTGAATTGTATCGCGAGGACGCGATTTCGTTTAAGGAGGTGCGACTATGACAACCCGTAATTTTCTCGACGCGTCTTATACGGAGAAATGACGAATGGATCGACCCTTTTCCTTTACTTCGAGCTACGAGAGGTATTTATATATCATTTTTATCGGAATTATTATTTTAAGAGCGATGGCATAATTTTCATATTCACACGACAATTTTTGATGACCGAAAGGAGCTCGACAAACGTTATTCATGAAAGATTAATAAAATTTACAATTTAGGTCCCTGTGATAAGTTTCATCCACCCCTCCCCCATCTTTGGCCTATTTACGCTCTCAGTCCCTCCTAGAGTATAAATAGTCTCCACTCTCTCTCTCCTCCATCATTTTAACACTACCGTCACCGGAATCCCTCTCTCACCAACCCTTCCCATAGAGGGAAGGGGTATTTATACATCTTACATAACGCCACCTATGGGCTGTGGATCAGGCATACAGTGGGTAAAGACCCGTCCGTCCTCCACGGTATTTCTAAACTAACTAAATAACTAATAAGTAACGTATGTCTACGAGCTAACATATGCTAGACTATTGTTGGGGTGACCAACACTTCATCATGGATTTTCTAAATCCCAACAATCTTCCCCTAAGGGAGGTCACCCCATGAGTTACATTTTGAATCCTAACATTCTATCTTTAACTTCATGCTCGAGCTCGTAGACTTTAAATCTTCAATTTTTGCAATCTTTGTGCTTTAGCAGCTGATTTAGGGAAACCAATTATAGTATTGGGAAACTCAAACATATTAGGTTTGAGTCCCCGGATTGTTCCTAGCGAAGGATGAATGGAGTTAAAAACTCACGTCATGTAATTCGAGATTTGAATGGTTAAAAGGGATTTTTGTGATTTCTAAACTACGGGGCAAGGAATAATAATGAAAGGCAATTAAAACTTCTAAATCTATACTGCAAACAAGAAATTTCAACAAAATATGCAAATTTAACTAAAAACGTAAATTACGATATTTCTAAAACGTATTCTAAAATGCAAACTAAACTAAATTAACCTCTAAAAGGTAACTAATTTTTTTCTAAAGCTAAAAATGCGATTTAAAAATTATCTAAAATTTAAAACTAATTTTTTTGGTTTTTCTTAATATCATTTTAATTAAAAACTACTTTTGTATTTTTAAAATTGATTTAAAAAGCTAGAAAATATGAAAATCTACAAGAAAATTTCCAAACTATTTTTCAAATATCTAAATAAACTAAAAATGATTTTTAAAATGGAAATTATATTTTTCTGACTTTTCTCTTTTTTCTATGAATTTAAAAGTGGTTAAAACTAATATAATTCCTAGAAAATACTATATTAACTTATAAAAATGTGGAAAAAAACTTTTTATGGCTTTTTGATTTTTATAAACCTAATAAAATTAAATTTATATTTATATGACCTTTTTCTGATTTTCTTGAATTAAAAACTATTTAAAAATGGTTAAAAATGACTTTTATTCTATAAAAATAGCAAATGAACTAGGAAAAATGTGAAAATTTGCAGAAAAGTCCTAAATTATATTCTGATTCTATGAAAAACAAGAAAATCAAGTAGAGAAGTCTAAATAAACACTATGAGGTAAACTGTTATGAAAAAGCTATAAGGAAATAAGCTAAATGCACAATTAAACTACCACAAGCCACCACAAGCTCAAATAAGCTGAAACTAACTAAAAGTAACTTAGTTCTGCTAACTACAACCAAATAAGCACAAGGAAATAGCCAAAAAGCACTTTTCACTATCCAAATACCAAACAACAAACAGTTTTGAGATGCAAACTTTAAGCAATTCTACAAGCTTGTAAACAAGAGCTTTTGGAAAAGTACAAGTGGGAACTTCAAAACAACCTGGCTAAGTGCTTATGAACCAAATTTGAGCTTATGAGGAGCTTTATTGAGCTTCTGAGAAGCTCTTGAAACAACAGAGATGAGATCAGTGTACGCTGATACACTGACACAGGACACGTTTTTTAAAACAACCCTACTTTAAGCACTTTTTAAACTGATTTTGAAAAATGTAAAAATACCTTGATGAAAACCACCATCCAAATATCCAATATCCAAAATTACAACTAAATTGGGCTTAGAATGAGTGAATTAAAAATGCAGAAATAAGCTTGATGAAACTGATATTGGATTTTTGAATTTTTACAAAAAACTTTGCAAATTGACTTTAATGAGATTTGATTCCTTCTAATTAAACCTAAATGATGTTTTACGCTGGTTTAAGACTTGATAAGACTAACCTTACTGATTTTACACCTAAATGAGAGCTTATGCAAAGTTATATCTAAGTGTTATGCAAGCTTTTAAGGTTTGAAGATGAATTAGACTTTTGAACAAATGCAAGTGCAAAATAATGACTATTCTCAACTACTTGGACCTATGTATGTCTGATTATGCTATTCATGACCACTTCACTATCTTCTAATACAGATTAATCAACTGATCCAAACACCCTTGCAGAAAGTGATTTGCAAATTTCTCAAAACAATCCACTAATATAACTGATGCAAGCCTCAAAACAGATTTACCTACTATGATTAAAGCTAAATGAATGCCAATTGACTGATCAAACACACTAGAATCATAAGCAGAAATGCATGACAGATTAAAATAGTTAAAATGCTAGAAATGAAGATTAAGCTAGAATAACTCTAAGACATTACAACAAACTGAATAAGATGAAATCATGCTAAATATGACAGAATTAAGCTAATCAAATCAGATTCAAACTATTTGAGCACTAATAGATCAAAATCAATAACAAGGAAGCAAAACTCACTTAGGACCCTAGCTAAACAAGGGCTCCAACTTAATGGCAGCTACAAGCTCCAGCTTATTCAGAGAATAAGCTGGCAAAAGTCCATCTGGCCAATCCATTTAAACCACGTCCATGCTTTCCACAGTTTGCAAAGGAATTTTTGATCATTTTGTGAGTTTTTGTTGATTTTGTGTGTAAACTGATTTAGGAACTTAATGAAGCTTAATATAAGATGTGTAGAGCTTACAAAACTTAAGTAGATAGATTATAAGCTTATTGAAGCTTAGAAACAGATTTGAGATTATTTTTTTTACTTTTCAAGTATTTTTTATTTTTATTTTTATTATTATTTTTTTTTGTGATTTTTGATTTGAAACAGAAACAAGCTCAAATAGAGATGTAATAAGGTAACTTAAACTAATTCAAGCTTAAAATCAGTAGAAGATTATTTAAATCAGAAACAAGAGATTAAAAATAAACTGCAAAATTAAACTAAATTTTTACTAAATGTAAATTGAGTACAATACTGAAATAAGAAATACTAAACTATTTAGAAGCTTAAAAACATTAAAGATATTGAAATTACACACACTAATTCACCTAAAATACTACATACATTTGTGTGAGATTTGGGGGCCTTTTATAACTGAGCTTGAGGCTTGGGAAGCTTCAGGAAGCTCGAATATGTGCTTCTTTGAATCCATCTCAACCCTTGATCATGCTTATTTGGCAATCCCAAAGATCCTCCAATCAATTGTGTCCCTTAGATCAAATCAGTGACATAGCATCCTCAAATCACAACTCACCTTGGCACATGAATTGCCAGGGTGGCATTCCTTATGTCAGGGATTATACGAAAATACCCTTAATTGTTGTTAATTGTGGTTAATTTGGTACGGGGTAAATTAGGGTTCTTATGATTTGGGGGAAAATTTGGCGCGGGTAACTTTTGGGTAATATTTTATTCACGTTTGACTTGGTTTGACCGGGGTAAATGGGAAGGGGTCAGGTTATTTCACAAGGGGTCATTTGGGGAAAGGGTCAAATAGGTTAAAGGCCAAGGGTAAGTTTCATTTGTGAAAGGTTAATATGGATTTTGACCTTAGTATTTATTTAAGGATTTTAAAAGTGAAATATTTATTTTTCAAAGGGTATAAAGTGTATTTTGGGAAAGTGAAAGGCAATTTTAGGAAATTAGGTATAAAGGAATGCAATAGTGTATTTTAAAATTATGGGAAAGATGAGGGATAAAATTGACACTTTTGATTTTTCCAGGGTAGATTTTGCCAATTTGCCAAAGTTGAGGGACTGAATCTGTAATTTCTTCAAACTAATCCAAGCTTCCAAAAATCATCCCTTGAGAAATCAAATCTTCAATTTCACTCAATTTGATTTCTCGGCTTCAACTTTTGCACTTTCTTCCTTCTCGTGCTCGGTTTTTGTTTGATTTGTCTTTCTTTTGTGTGTTTTGTCATATCCGTACCTGCACATGCATAAACTCAAAAAACCAACAAATATTAGGCATTAACGGCTCGTTTCTGATTATTTTAGGCCTGTTTTGGTAAAGAAAAAGTATGTGTTTTTGCACATACGAGCAGTGATTCTTCAAAGTCCACATACTTTGTACTTTCAGTGGAGGTCTTTGAACTGATCCACGACTTGGTGATCTTTGAGCTTTCTTTGAGATCATCAGCCACAATAAATCTCTGAATCATCCTTTAATGTATCTCCTTCATGTGATGTTGTGACTTTTTTACCAACATGCTCACACTTTCTGGATAATGACATCTTTTCATCAGGGTAGCGGAAGCATTATTGTACGTCTTTGATTGTCATGATTTTCTTCAATTAGGAGTGTGTGTGTTGTGAGCATGCGGTTATGAATTGACTTCTCAATATCGATCAGCTGCAACCGTCAAATGTTCCTACAAACAACAGTTAACAATAAAACACACGAAAGTGTCTTTGTTCACATTCGTTAAATACGGTTGTGTTAGGTCACAAGGTTTACCACACAAGCTTATAAGAAAGATTTAGAGGCGATTGAACAAGTAAACAAACACACACACACGATAATAGTAATACGGTTTACGCGTAGGAGTGTAATGAGAGAAAACTTGAACAACCAACCTTCAAATGAAGGTTTACATAAGGTATTTATAGGCAAGGAGCTAGGGCAACACTCCTACTCCTTCCCTTTCACCTATGGGCTTGGGCCTAAGCTCATGGGCCTTCTACATAAGCTTAAGGCTAATAACAAACATAAAGGCCATAATAAGCTAACTATTACATATGAGTAACTAACACTTGAATAAGGTTTAGGAGTGATTCCAACAATCTCCCCCTCAAGTGTTATTACATATGAGTAACAAACACTCAAGTGTTGGTGATGAAAAACGGTGAAGGCGTTGATGTAATAGTAGCTTTGACGCCTTCTCGACATTCTTCTTTCTTGTGAGAAGAATTGCCTTGATTTGAACAATCTCCCCAGTGTAGAGAGATAGTTTACTTTGAACGGTTATGCTTTGACGCCATCTTTAACTTTGTTCTTTGATCATTGTTCTTTGTGATGAAAGTGATAGTATGTTGTTGTTGTTGTCAGATCAAGTTCGCCTCAGTATCCGCTTCGCCGCTAAAGTGTCTCCACGCCATTCTTCAACATGCTCACACGCTTTGACGCTGGAATTCAAGATCGATGGAGTTCTTTAAGTCTTTAACTTTGTAGATTCTCGTCAGATTGACGAAGAATCATTCTGACCGTTGTGTTGCTTTTGGATAGAACTTCCATTAGTGATGATGTTGGCGTGAGCATGAGAAGAATCTGCACGATCATTCCGCTCCCGAGCTTCCATAAGAAGAAAACATTTAAACGGTTAGTAATAAGCGGATTCCGCACTTACAAGTTTGAACTTCGAGAGTGTTAACAAAATAGTGTGAAAACACAACTCTAATTCTTACAAAGGCCGCCTCGAATCGGAGTCCCACAAGTGAGATAACACGATGTATCGAAGTACACCTACGATTCGATGAGTCACGAGGTACACCAAGCATCACCTCACGATCAGACCGCTTGAGACCACTAAGCGCAATCCATGGGGAGTTGCCGGCTTTACCGCCGTGGTCGTTGATGTTGACCCCGGCAGGAGTTTCCATTCAATCACCGAGGATCACAAATGTGAACCTCTCATAAATGTTCTCGACAGATTGCTAAGATCCGTGAAGGACTCGATAATGTACCACCGAAATTCTTATTGTTGAATATCAAGTGATGAAATGTCAAGTGTACCTAAGAGATCTTTTGATGAATCTCGTGGCTCTAGACTCAATAGTGCTCTTTGGTTTTCCCGAGCGAGACTAGGAGAGGGTCTCCTTCTTCAATACCAGGAATCTCTAAGAGAAAGCCGATAGTTTACGTAGGGTTCCCAGTGAGAATGAAACAAGCTTCTGTTAAGAGAAACTTGAGTGGCTAAGAAGGTTTAGTGCATGCGCCACCGGGTCCATGACGACTTTTAATCTTCAATACCGGTGCCACTAAGTGACAACCAAGAGCATATGAATTGAACCCGGTTCCGCCTCTAAGTTGAATAACTGGAGGGCTATTTCTTTTCACCCTTTTCTTTGCATTTCTTTTAATTCTTCAACTCCTTCTTTCTCCGATTCTCATTTTCTCCTTTTTACAATCATACCTAAGGACTTCTAAATACTAACTATTTGTGGTTTCCTTGGGTAGATCCATCCGCTCAAGGATCATAGGATGGTTATTCCTAACCTTAGTCACCTTATAACTCCATGACTAACCTATATTGCCATAAAACCATCGATGTGAAAAATCTCTCAAAGTGTTTATGAATGAAAACATTTTAGTACCACTGTTGAGATAAGATTTTGCATAAATACTCTCCCTCCACATGTGCTTAAGAGTTTTAACGGTTAAAATGCACAGTGAGGAAAGAGCGCGCACTTTTGAATTGATTAACTCAAGATAGACATTCCCCCGCGAGACACGGTTACGTGGCATAGTTAAAGAGTTGCATTGTCCGCTTTTAGGTGACAACTAGCTCTAATAACTACCTTGAAGGTGTAGACAATCCTCGAAAGGTTGTCAAACCCGCCAGAGTTCATGTCTACCAAGAGTTTCTTGAATGGTACATTCTACTCGACAAGTCCTTTGGAGACACGCTTACATCACTAGCTTAACTAGCTTGAAATTATTACCCGTCCCGACAAGTCTTTTCGAAGTTACTAACAGCTTAAGATCTCGTCAATTCATGGGTTAAGTCTATAGCACAAAGATTCATTTGCATTTACACAACATATTTCTTATCACATAATTTTCTCCCCCTCAAAATGGCATATGTGATGTTATTTTTGAAAAGTTGAGAATAAATATGACCATTTCGAGTGTTGCGGGGAAGAATGACCACTGTGAACAATTTTTGAACAAAGTTTTAATTCAAGTACTCCCCTCAACGAAAGTGATATAAACGGTTGAGGTTTTGAAAATCATAAGGGAAAGTACTTGTTCTTTTGAGCAAAACCTTGAAAAGTGAAAGGTTTGATAGGTTTTACTCAAAAGTAAGAAGCTTTCGCTCCTGATATAAGGATTGTGGCACCAAGCGCACTCACGTGGTCCTTTATTTACAAGTACGGGTTGTACATCGTAATGTGTGCACAAGCCATTGACATATTAAAATCACACATCCAAAATTATATGAAGGAAACAATTCAAGGGGTACCATGAAGTGCAGTGATGTTCCGTGAGTGTGCACGTATGCTGAAAGCCGGTTATGTTAATCCCGGTCGACCACCGACATAACTCTCCAATCGCCCGAATCGATCCCTTCAAACAACCGCTCATCAATCATTGTGATGATCCGCCTCACATCCCTCCTTTCCCGAGAATTCCAGCTTAGGAGACCCAATTTTCGGCGTATATCCTTCAACTCAGATGCCAATCCATCCCTAACCAGCTTCAAAGTATGATCCCCTAACTTGTGGAGTTCGCTACACGCCATTAAGCAGTTTCTTTGAAGTTCACTACGGTAAACAACGCCGAAAGGTTTGCCGATGAGTGTATATTGAGATAGCCGGTTGATATCGGGAAGATCAAGCTTTGGAGGAGTGAAGTTGACACGCGTCCGATAAGATTCAACCACCGGAGATCTTCTACACGCTCCTTGATGACAATGCGTCTTATGAAGATGAGAAGTGACTTGATAAATTCGCGTTGTACTAGCTTGAGAATTGTCTCATGCGACTGACTTTGGCAAGGTACATGTCTTCGATGTCATTGAGAGACAAATTCTCAAAGTCGGCTTCAGAGAAAGCATAGTCCCGTTCATCTTGTCGCTTGACTACGATCTTCTTTAGGAATGTGTAGTCCCACTTAGACGAAAGGTCAACGTGTATGATGGCAACGATATCCTTAGAACTATACATAGCATGTTGAGACTTCAACCCGACAGCCTTCGTAGTAGATTCGCTCTCGCCGCTGATGAATCCCATACAATGCATCTCGGTCGTATGCTTCCACCGTGTTGGAGAACAAGTGATTGGCACGTTCCTCAATGGCTATGCAGCTTTGAGTAGACAAACTGAATGGAAGTGTCAACGATGTAGCATATTTTCTTGAATCATCGCCACCGTGTAGAAGAAAATCCAAGTCTTTGTTGAAGAAATATCTGAAAGGAATCCTTGGTTCACCTGGTTGGCCAAGTGTTGGTAGAGGTTTGGTCCAATCGGTGTAGTATGGAGGGTTGTCCCTTTGTGTGAAGTCAATGTTTGCTTCCCGGTTGAGCCAATCCATGTTGTTAGACATAGCTCGAGCAATGTTTTCAAGGTGATATTCGACCTCGAGGGCACTTTCGGAGCTGTCTTTTAGAAGTTGAAACGCTTCATTCTTGATTCGCCTCAACCGATTTCGCCATTTTCTTCACATGGAACTTTTCTTGCAGAATTTTAGCATGCTCCAATGTAGATCCGTCTACCAAATTCGACCTTCTTCGTGGTAGGGAGTGTTGTTAACAAGATTAGCAAACCATTCAAATTCCTCTGTTTTATCGTCATCAAGCCATGATACGACGCCACCGAGGCGCCTTCTTCTTCTTCTTTTTCAAGGCCTAGATGATGATTCCGGTTTCGAACTTGTTTGGGAGAGGTGGGTTGTTGTAGGGGCTCAAGGACCTCTTCATCGCCACCACCCGTATACTCAAAGTGATCATCGGTTTTCTCGAGTCGGGGTGGTAACTCGAATCGTCCCGAGGTTTTTCAAGAGAAGAACGAGGAGGAGATTTTTGTTGAACAGAGGCCGCTGTGGAGGAGGTTGCATCATAGAAGATTCACCGCATCGCTTCGACGCTTAGGTGCGAGTCTTTATCCTTATCCTTGTCTTCATCGCCTCTAGGACGCATTTAGACTTTTCAGCTTCGAATCTACATGCTTCTTGAAGTTGGTAGTCCAAAGAATGCTTGAAACAACTTTCCTTCATCAAGTAAATGTCCCGTGATCGTGCGACATTTGTGTGACAAGCTTGGCCACCAATTCATTATCCGAGAAAACTACCGGATCGGTTGGATTGATTGTGACGGTTAAGGGCGTTGATCGAATAGTTTGCTTGGCGATCCGCATAAGATTTGGATAAAGTTGTTTGGTGAACAACTCCTTTGTGACTTTAGGAACGCATCTAAGGTACTTTTTCGTAGCCTTCGATCATTTCGCTCAGCCTCTTGACGGTGATTTTTCATGAATTCCTGAACAAACTTCCTTTCTCCTTTTATCTTTTCATGCTCGCCATACAGATGTGTATGTGATCAAGAAAGAAATTCAGCTTTTGTTGAGCACGCTTTTCTTTCTCGACTTGTTTGATGCCTTTGGTAATCCGTTCATGAGCTTGAGAAATCCAAGATTTAGATGGTTTCTTCACGGATTTGGATGATGATTTGGTTGACTTCTTTGATGGTGGTGGCGAGGAGTGAGAAGACTAATCTGATGATGAAGAGATATGAGGAGACTCTGGATCCTTCGGAGGTTCAGAGGTTTCTTCCTTTGATCGCACAGGACTATCTAGAAGAAACGTATCATAATCAACATCTTTATCTTTTTCGACTTCTCGCTTCCGTTCCTCAAACTCATATTCGATAGTATCCTCCACAAGCTTTTGTTGTTGCACAAGAGTGGTGGCACCAGCTCCCTTATCGGGTTGATTAACCGCATCGGGAGATGGTTCAGAGTGGGCAAAGACCACTTGATCCTCCTGACCACCCATTTGGTCTTTAGCAAATTCTTCAGCTTTGTGTTGGTGTCTAAGGAATTTGATCGTCTTCTTGTAAACATTTTCCGGTGGCTCTTTATCACTTTCTGAGCTTTCATCATAAGGTACAAGTACAGTGAGTCTTCCCTTTTCTTTGTCACCGGCGGACTTGGAGGTTTAGTCAGCCAAGGAGGTGTTCATCCTTGCATTCAGAGTAGGTAATCTCTTCATCGTGTCAAGCATCTTCGTGAGCTTTCGCCCACAAGCTTTTTAGCGTTCAGGTGTGGGAATAGGTTCACTTCCTTTACGGAACAATCCTTTTACGAGGAGGATTCCTTTAGGGAAGCTTCCTATAAATATCTGTACTTGTGACACTTCCAAGATCGCCTCTTCCGTCCTCCCGGTAGGTGTACCGTAAGATTTTTCATCAAGATGACCAACTTTGCCTTCTTTACGCTAACCGATACCTTTTGTATGTTTCAAGCTTTTTGATTTCGTAGTCGAAGGTGATCGTAATACCGCACTCGCTTCTTTGTTGACGATTCTTTGATTCCGACGTGATAATATGGGTTCACCAATATGTCGTGATTATCCGGGTCATTAAGCCTCTTGGGGATATCAGGATGAAGTCCAAGTGCTCTCTCGATCAACAGCTTGGTGTATCTCGACATAGGGAATCTTGGAGCCAAGCTTCTTGTGAAATAGCATCATGTCCTCCCATATCGGTGCTTCGATTTCAATGTCCTTCTTGTTGATCAACCACTGTAAAATTTGCAGCCCATGAGCTTGGGATGCTCATAGCCACCGCCACGCACTGTGAGACCGATTTGGTGATGATCATGTAGAGTGTTCTCCATGGTTGAGGAATATTCTTCAGCTCCACGTGAGAGTGCTTAGTAATAATTCTTGAAGCTTCATCATAACCAATATCTATCAAGAATTTCGTGAACTGCTCTTCAAGAGGGGTAGCAAAGAAGTCGGTTGGAGCGATGTCGAATGATGAGAACAACCGTAAGTCGCAGGAGTGATAGTGACTTGTTTGTGATTAAGTGTCACATTCATCGCACTTTGACCTGATCCTCTCGCATAGAATCCCGAATTGTTGAATGTAGACCTCTCGAACGTGGCAGAGTGTGAGAGCATGTTCTCGTAGGGATGATTCCCGAGAATATCCACCGCAATGAGACAAGAAGATTCCGAGCATGTGAGGGTGTCAAAGTCAACCCTAAGGTTGTTCTTTCCAATCTTTCTGATAAGCCATTTGGGAAGATATCAAGAATTGTGAGAACCTCGTGCATCCACATTCATTTGTTCACCATGTCGGATCTCGAAATAACATTAGCCAAAAGAACCAACATATCGAAAGACATAATGTTAGTCAACGGAAGGTCTTATTGTCTAGTTATTGAATGTACAAAGGTCAATGATTGTTACGAGTCCTAAGTCACTTGTTTGTCCAATAGTCCAATGACGTCGGGAAATGTTTCGTGAGTTAGTTAACTTTAAGTTTTAAAGTTTATGTTATCACTTATTGTTCACAACATATCAAACGCTTAAGTTTATTAGTGACATTATTGGATTCGGGACGTTATGATAAGTTTATTAACAAGTTTGTACACGTAACAATTCATAATGAAGGTCAATCAAGGCATAGGCGTAGAAGTGGAAAAGTTAAGCGTAAAGAAAGTTGCATACGCCAGTAGGCTAAAGCTTATGCGTAGGATCCTAACTTACGCGTAAGAAATGTTACGCGTAGGAAAAGGGGACCTTTTGCGTAGAGCTTACGCCAGTAGGCGATATATACCTTACGCGTAAGGCTTACTCGTAAGAGTAGACCTTATGCGTAGAGGTCACCGTTTATGCATATCCTTCACAGATACGCCAGTAGTCCCATTGTAGAACCTTACGCTGCATAGTTATGCGTAGAATTATTCTTACGCATAACTTGACTACGCGTAGGGTAATCCTTATACGTAGAGTTTCAAATGACCTTGATTCTGAATATTATGCGTAGCAAAGCCTGAAATAAGTTCATCAAATCATCAATATTAACACAAAACTTCATTTTATCAACAAAACATGGCATGAATCATTCGTTAATAGTTACGCGTAGAAAGTCATACGCATAGGTCAAAACCCTAAGGGTTAAGAATTACGCGTATGATTTTTAACCATAGGATTTGCACCAATAAATTCTCGTAGGTCTAGAGTGTTGTTAGAGTCTTTAGGCCAAGTATTAACATCTAATTCGCTGAGAATCAAAATTACCCAAAGTCATGAACATTAAACCCTAATTCCAAATTGTTAAACAATTAGTGTTTCCGGGTGGTTAACAACCATGGAAATCATCAATTCAACAACATATGACCATAACCCAACAATATTTTAGACCAAAACACTTCACATTCGAAAATACCCAATTTGACTCATAAACCCTAATTTTCAAAAATCATTAATACGTGTTTCTGGGTGGGTTTTGATGGTTAAAATGATATCCTTGATGTATTAGAAACGTTTTGACACAATCCATTTAACCAAAAACACACACAATGATTGTGTGTTCATACGCTTATGCGTAGAACACATAATCACGCGTAACACAATTTTTAGCCGTAGGATTTGCATGAAATTAAAAACCTTAGCTTAAAAACATGTTAAGATCATTAAAACACTTACAAAATGATGATCAAAGTAACGGATTTCTTGAATGAATCTTAGGCGAGATGTTAAAGTTGAAAGTAATAAATGTGAAGTGAATGAGTAGGTGGGAGGTGTTTTTATTAAAAGTAACTTTAACATTGTGACAGTTTTGGTCCCTCCACCTTTTCCATTTTCAAACAAAGCCATTTAACTTCCATTTTGGTTACCAAACAAAGTTTTTAGGAAAGAAACTTGACGACACTCCCCCTCGACTTAAGAAATAATGAAAGGTTATAAATTTAGTCCGAGGAGTGTCATAAAACCAGAAATATTTACCACCATTGATAAAAGAAACAACCGGGATAAGATAACATGCAAGTACACAGATGTTTTGAAACAGCTTAAGTATATTTTTCTCCCCTCAACACTTGATCGAAAAAATACTGAATTTTGAAAGATTATAGTGTTGACGGAAGAAACGTACTTGCCATGTTGAAAGAAAATTAGATTAGAAGAATATTTTTGTTGTTTTTATCTGGTTTTATATTTTTGTATTTTGTTTTTGAAAAATTATTTACAAAAGAGATTTTGGTGTTTGACAGGTTTTTAAGACTGCTTTAGGAGGTCATCCAATTCCTCTTGAGTCAAACACCTCATACCAATCCCGTGGACCAACTCATTAAACCTAGCGGGAGGCAAGGCTTTGGTGAGAATATTTGCCAATTGGTATTCGTACTCCACAAAATATAATTCAACAAGCACTCGCTCCACGTGGTCCTTGATGAAATGATATCAAGATCGATGTGCTTTGATTTCGAAAGTGCCGAATCGAAGTTGCACGAGATTGCAATGGCACTCCGATTGTCGCAGACATCGATTCTCAAATACGTAACCATAGTCTTTGAGTTGTGTTCTCATCCAGATGACTTGAGCACAACACGCTTACATGGCTACATATTCTCGCTTCGTTGATGACAAATGATGTACAATCCTCGCTTCTTGATTGCCATGACACCAGCTTTATCACCAAGAAATTGTAAAGCTCCCAAGTACTTTTCCGTGAGTCTAAGCATCCCGCGTGGTCGGATCTCAAAAGCGATTAGTTCAAAACCAGAATCCTTCGGATACCGGATCCCCAAGTTAATGGTTCCCTTTATGTATCGGAGGATTCTTTTAGCCACAGAGAGGTGGGTTTCAGCTTGGTCGCGATCGATAACGGAGCATAGATAAACGGCAAAGACAATATCAGTCTCGCTAGTCGTTAGATACATGAGAGACCCAATAATACTACGGTATTTTGTAGGGTCCACCAATTTCCCATGTAAATCAGCGCCTAGCTTCTTGGTATGAGCCATTGGTGTGGCATAGGTGTCACATGTTTTCATTCCAAATTTGTTTAACAATTCAAGGGCATATTTGGACTGACTCAAGAAAATACCACCGGGTGATTGATGAACTTGTAGTCCTAGAAAGAACGTGAGTTCACCCATCATGGACATTTCAAAATTTTTCTTCATTAGTTTTGCAAAAGCGATTGAAAACTTTTTATGTGTAGACCCAAAATGATGTCATCCACGTAAATTTGAACAATTAAGATATGTGCCCCGTGATATTGTATAAAAAGAGTTGGGTCAACCGAACCTTTGGTGAAATTATTAGCAATGAGGAAGGATGATAGCTTATCGCACCATGCCCGAGGAGCTTGTTTGAGACCATACAGAGCTTTGTTCAATTTGTAGACGGATTCGAAACTCGTGATCAACGAATCCATCCGGTTGGTCGACATAAACCGCTTTAAGTTGTCCATTGAGAAACGCAGCTTTGACATCCATCTGATAGACCGTCATATTCATATGAGCCGCGAACGCTAGAAATATCCCCTCAAGACGAGCAACCGGAGCAAAAGATTCTTCAAAGTCTATTCCTCTTCCCCGACGATAACCCTTAGCCACCGACGCGACTTATTTCGATAACATTTCCTTCAAAGATCCAATTTGTTTTTCCAAATCCATTTTAGACCAATGACGTAGACTCCTGTTGGTCTTTCAACCAGTTCCCATACTTCAAGACGCTTGAATTGGTTGAGTTCTTCTTGCATGGATTCAATCCAGTTGTCTTTTGTCATTGCGTCTTTGATGTTTTAGGTTCGATTGGCAGATGCTGAGTGCATAAATGCAATGTTCACCGCTCGTGAAGACGCTGTCTTGTAACGACCGGTTGATTCGGGTTGCCAATAATGTTTTCCAGAGGATGGTCTTTCGTCCATCTATGTGTGGAGGGTTGATGTTGATATACATTGTGCAGATTTTGAGGATTCAAATGGTTTGTTGAAGATTCCGCGACATCCGTGCAGCAGCCTCATTAGCAAACGGGTTAAAGAACGATTTGGATCAAAATCGCAGTGGGGGTACTACATTCGTAATATCATCACAGCCTTCATCATTGTTGGAAGCGGTTTGTTCAGCTGTTGTGGTGGAGTCAACTGGTGTAGGTGCATCTTCAAATGAGTTGTTGTAGCAGTGTGTATCGTATAAGAGTATTATCGTTGAGCAAATGAAACAAATGGATACACCGAGCACGCTCATCAATATCGCCACCAACAAATGGAGCAAATAACCTTTCCATTTGTTGACGAGTAAGTCGGGGCTTTGTTCACCGATGATGGGGTTTGGGGAAGTTTAAGCGGTTGTGTCCGGTTCCAAGTCGTTATACTCGTAAGCCATTTCCGTAAGTTCATCAAAATGAGCATGAATCGCTTCCATCACCGCTTTGTACGACGATTCCGATTCGAAACCTTTTGAATTATCACAAGATCCCATAAAGACTCCAATGTCAGCTTTGGCTTTGAGCTTTCCAAAGTCATCACGATCATTATAGCAAAGAGATCCAAATACATGAAAGTGTTTTAGATTCGGTTTCTCGTTATGGACGAAGCTCAAAGGTGTTTTGTTGTATGGCGCTTTGTAATCATAGAACGGTTTTGAGTATAGCATGCAAGAGATACAACTTCGCCCATAAGTAACTGAAGTTTAGCATTGATTAACATTGTTCTTGCAGCTTCCACTAACGTTCGGTTTCGCCTTTCGACAACCCGCTTTGTTCGTGTACGGCAATAGATGTTTGATGTCAATTCCCACTTTCTCATAGAATTCACGAAGAGTTTGATTAACAAATTCAAGGCCTCTATCTGTGCTCGATTAGCGAACGGTGTTTCGAGTGAACTTGTATTTTCGTGAGAAAGGTGATGATCATCTGTGGAGCTTGATCTTTGCTTCTAATAAAGTAGACCCAAGTCCAAAGTGAATAGTCATCAACAATTACTAAGATGTAGCGCTTGCCATTGATCGCTTGCACACGCATCGGGCCACACAAATCCATGTGAAGAAGATGAAGCACATGCCGAGAGTGGTTCCACCTTTGAAGGAAAATGAGCACGAGTGCTTTTGCCTTGTTCACAAGCCGAGCAAAGGTGATCTTTAGAATACCCAAACCGTGGGAGTCCTTCAACTAGTTTGTGTCGAGCAAGGTTGGTGATGGTTTGAAAGTTTAGATGTGAGAGACGACGTGCCATAGCCGTGGATTTTGTTGATGTTGCCTTTGAAAGTAAACAGATGGGAGATGAAGCAACCATGTCTTTCATAGAGATAGTGTAGAGACAAGAATTACGCGATCCGCATATAAGGTCATTTCCTTGTAGATCACTTAATGAAACAAGTTTTCTCCCGAAAGCAACCTCCAAATCTCCATCACAAAACTGACCTCATCGAAAACAGATTATGACCGAGGCCTTCCACATAGTAAACCCCGCTAATTTCGATGTTCCCATTGACATAGTCTCCGTGAGCCCATGATAGCTCGCTAAGTGATCATTCCCTAACCCGACAAAGGCCAATGAACTTTGCAATAAAGTTTGATAACACTTTAAGATTGCCTGTCATGTGTCGGGAACATCCGCTATCAACAATCCAGAGAATGATCTCAGACACCGCATTACATACGCATACATGATGGAATAGAAGTAGATTTGGAACCCAAATGTTAGAGGGTTCCGTAGCACTTATAGTAGATATACACACATCAATAGCTTTAGGTATCCACTTAAATCCTAGTGTGTTATATATCCATTTTGCCATCTCCAACTAGTATTTGCTTTAGTCTTAGTGAATGCACTAGGTGGTACTATATTCTTAGGAGGTGAAACGGAGCTACAGGACAAAGAATGCGTTTCTTAGAATCTAAAGATGGCGGTCTACCAAGCAATGCACTTAGAAAGATTAGTGGGCCTAGAGGTATTCCCGTTCTTAGGATTCCTTAAACGAGAGATGATAGCTTTAGCAACACATTTATCATGACAATCAGAATTCATACTTTTACCACAATTAACACAAGGTGCATCGATCAATATCAAAAGTACTTAACGGTTTAGCATTCGTTACATCACTATTTCTATTACATTTGCCCGACGCAATATCTATAGTGGAGGCAACGTGAGTCTTATTCATAGTCCTAGGGTGTTCTTCTACTTTAGCATTCCTGATTGATCTTTTCTTAGGTCGCAACTTCCTATTCTTCGATTTAGTGCTTCCTAGGTCGTGAAGTGCGGACATTTGGAAAAGATGCAACTATTCCTGCTTTCAAGAGAAGGAGGCACGCTAGCAACTTGTGATTTGGCAAGAGGGATTCTAGGTTCATGAGTACTAAGTGTTACTCGGGCTAATCTCTTAATGATGGTTGGCGGAAGTTGTTCATACTTTCCTAACATTTCTCTTAACTTGAGGATAGTGTGAATCGATCTTGATTTTCGTGACCTAACATTTCCAAAGAAAATGCATAACTTCTTTAGTGTGTGCAAGATAATGATCAAGTTCATTTGATGCTTCATCACGAGTCTTTTTGAGTAAATCAAATATGACACCATATTCCTTTTAACTTTTACAAGTTCTTGTTCATATTTTGAGATTTGACACTTAAAAGACACGCTTTGATCATCCAGTTGCTCAATTTTAGGATCAGAAGATTTTGCACGCAATCGGCGATTTTGTGTTGAAAAGCAATTTGTTGATCGTGAATATCTTTTTGACACCAATTAAGACGACGTATTGCATTTGAAAGTTCGCTTGACAATCGTTTGTTTTCAACTTTTAAGGACTCGACCAAGCACATTATCGTGTTCTCAACATTTATCACGTAATCAACAAGATCGCAGAGGTATGATCAAATGCATATGACAAAGAATTCAATAACACAACATTATGGACATCAGACGATGACATCTTCCAAGAGTCGATCAACATCTTTTCTCAACATTTTCTTTTACGTTTAGTATTAGAAATAGATGTTTCGTTTTCTCAAAACGACCTTCATCACTCCAAGTTCCTTATGAAAATCCTTTTCCCAAGCTAATGCACAATTTTTCAAATTTTTAACATTAGGTAAAAGATTTTTCTTAAAAATGTCTCTTTGTTCTCGCCAGAGGCATTGAAAATGATCAATTTTGATTTCAGAATGATATTCTATCTCATGTTGTAAAATTTTGAGGTCATCCATGAAAATGTCAAAATATCGAAGAATTTTTCGATTTTCGTGTTTTGAGTTTACTTCACCGATGGAAGGTAAAGGACCATAAATTTGTGCATAATCCGTTGGGGATTAACATTAGAAGACTCGGTGTTTTGATGATAACCCTTGGTGTGTTAGAAGAACTCCTGGTGTGACGAAAGTGACCGCTTTTGAATAGTTAAAAGGTTTGTTGTAAACAACTTTTTCTAATTTTGATCGACTCTCGCCTTCTCGATCTAATTCCTCTTGACGATGATATTCAACAACACTCATAAATGTAATTATCAACTTTATATTCTCGTGACCGAAACTTCGTGATTTGGTTTGAATGCTTTTGTTGAAAGCTTAGGTTTGTAATCGCAAGATTCGTCCATATCCATTTGGATTTGGTTTTAAAGTAAACTTTTCAATGGTCGTGACCGACTCGCCATGTTTGTAAACAACAGTTTTAAACTCTTTAAGTTTGTTTTGCAAGCCGATGATTTCTTCAAGATGATCATCTATTCGTTTCGCTGAATGCTTTTTGTATGCAGAGAACTGCTTTTGACAAGTTAACAACTCAGCCTTAGCTTTTTGATTTTCCAAGGTGAGAGCGCTAATTTGCTTTTTATGTTCATGTTTCAGCTTGTTCTATTTCGCATAACAAAGCATTCTTCGGCTGCTAGATCACGATCTGCCTTTCTAAATATTTTTCATTTTGATAAGATTTGGCAAAGGTCGCTTCAAAACCGCTTTTTCACGCTTTTCTTGAGTTTTGAAAAAGTTGAGTTGCTTTTGTAAACATTCAAAATCCTTTGTTAACAAAGGCATTTTTGCATTTCAAGTCCCGATTAATGGCATGACATTTTTCCACTATGGTTTGTTGGTCTTGTATTAAACGAGCAAAATCTGGATGAGGCAAAAGTTCGGCGTGTTCAACGTGAGTCTCAACATGATCATTACCGAGATCCTCAAGTATAACCACGGAGTCAATTTGATTATCAAGGGAAACCGCTTGGTCATCTTGATCGTCAAATATAACTACGGGTCTAGTTGAAAATCGCCAGAATGAGATGTGGATGACTCATTTTGAACATTCTGAGCCTTGCCGGATTTAGATGTTGGCGGAGATAGTAGATCGAGATGAAATATGGTTTGTTCGGTACCGAGACAAGCCATCGCTGTCATACACCGGGCCCCGGTCACTCATGTGTAACTCATGCATATTAGCCATCAACATAATCACCGTGCATTGGCCCGCAAGTCCTCCATATCATCATCCGAAGTCAGATTTGCCATAAAACTCGTTTTGTCCGTGAGAGATCCACCAGCCTTCATCCTTAAGAGCCAAAAGAAGAGCCTCTTTGAAATAAGCACTGCCCCTAGTCCTTGGCTTTGG
This sequence comes from Chrysanthemum makinoi, assembly GCA_910596185.1. Taxonomy (NCBI): domain Eukaryota; kingdom Viridiplantae; phylum Streptophyta; class Magnoliopsida; order Asterales; family Asteraceae; genus Chrysanthemum; species Chrysanthemum makinoi. The sequence continues at coordinate 224,771,675 of OU343223.1, read as the reverse complement.
GCATGCATTAGCTAGGCGTCCCTTCTCATTGCGCTTGTAGCATCAAGACCATTCAACCCATTCTCGAGCATTTCCTGCTCCACCACTTGAGCTCGATTGTTATTCCTACCCAATAGCATTAAACCCTTGACCACCGCCCATCCGACCACCATAACCACGATTCTCAACTTCAACTCGTCCATTGTTCACAACAGCTTGATTCCTTGTATTAGATGAGGAACTAATACGGTTGTTGGATTTGTTGGTATAACGGCTAAAGGCATTAGCAATCATAGCAAATCCTTGTTGCAAGGCTTCAACGGATCGATTCCTCATTAGCTTCAGCTTGAGCATTGTTGTTGTTGTATGGAACCAATTGAGTTTGTTGAGATGGAGGTTGTGAAGGATCATGTGGTGTGATTGTAGCAGTTGGTTGAGTTGCTGGTTGAGGAGAATAACTGCTTTGAGCATATAAGGCAAGTTGTTGATTTTCCGGATGTGTCGGTGGAGCAATTTGAGCACGGAGAATCCTTTCCCTATCAACTTCCTTTTCATGAGGCTTCAAGTAATCGTACAACAATCCGTAGGTAGACTGATGCATGTTTTTCGCTTGACGGAGAAAAATGACATACTTCTCCCATTCAGTACCAAGACTACTCAGGAACTTAGTATTCACCGCAATTTTGGCATGTTGATGTTGTGTTTATCCAAATCATTGATGATGTCTGAAAATCGGTGATGATAAGACTCTAGTGTCTCTCCGTGTTCAATCATGAAGTGTTCATAAGCCAAGTAAATTTTGGATTCCAAATCTTCCCGATTGAGTACAGATCCTTCCATAAGAAGACGAATATGATCCCACATTTTCTTTGCAGCCTTTTGAGCATCAACACTACGAAGAATTAGGTTTGGTAATCCTAGGAGGATATATTCCATTGCAAGCTCATCTACTTCATAGTGTAGAAGTTCTTGAGGATTCAAGTCCGCAAAAAGAGCAATGTTCGCTTGTTCATCTCTTGGTGGAATGGCATTTGGATCTCCGGTACAATGACAAGTAGGCATCTCAAATGGACCTTCCAAGATAACCTTCTTTAAGAACTTTCCATGTGGCTTCTTTAGATCACAAAACCTAAAGAACCTTATCACCCATTGATCGTAGTTTCCTGGAGTGAGCATTGGTGGTCTATCAAGTGATCCAACCTCATGAATTGATTGTTGGTTGCTTAAAGTTTCAAACATCTTTGCAAACCAAGTGGGTTCCTTCATAGTGATCCTTGATGGATGTTGATTAAAGTCATTTGTGTACGGTTGAGCTTGAAGACTTGGTGGTGGTTGAACCATTTGAGGTTGTGGATTTGCAGCAAGTTGTGGAGTATGTTGTTGGTTAAATTGTTGTTGATAAATTGCTTGTTGTTGATTCCATTGTTGATGTTGTGGACTTAGTTGTTGTTGTCGCTGAGGATAAGTGTAAGGGAAATAGTTAGAGTATGGTGGTTGTGACATGTTGAAAACTTGTGTTGGTAAAATGGATCTTTGTAGTCGAATGAACCTTTGTTGATGAAGTGTCCTTAAGCGTAGAAAAGACAAGAACCAAGTAGCACTTATGCGTAAAAACACCAAAGTTACGCATAACAATAAGGAGTTACGCATAGGATTTAGCTTACGCGTAAGTAGGAAAAACACTAAAGTTAGGCGAGACAAAAGTTAGGCGAGAAAGTTAGGCGTAGGATTTTCTTATGCGTAAGACTAGGCTTAGGCGTAAGAAATATCTTAGGCGTAGGATTTCTACGCCGTAGTTTATGCTTATGCGTAATTTTAGGTTTTTGCCCAAATGATCTTTTACACTATCACAAAGGCAAAAGATATCCAAAGTCGACGTATTTTCAGACTTATCCAAGTAAGAAAACACGGAATAAACCACTAAAATGAAGATCAAACCAAGGAAGCACTTACGCCAGTAGTTTTAGGGTTTTACTACGTAGAAATGCTCGAAATTTTGATTTTGCCCAAAATTGTTTCTAAACCGCTTTGTGTGATAAAATAGCTTCAATAACACCAAAATACACAAAAGTGTGAAACTTGATAAACTAAAGCCTCTAAAACAGCATTTAGTAGGATAGAACCCTCGTTCAAAAACTTGATTAAAAACAACTATCCACGCATAAAGTTTGAAACTTTTGCCAAAAACAAGTATTTTAACACCTTAAAACATTGAAAGTACAAGAATCTTGGATTAAATAGTGTAAAAACAAGTTTTGCTTAACCAAAGTATCAAATGTGCTTTACGCGTAAGACCAAAACCCACTTCAAAACAAACACTTGTTCACCCAACTAGTTGGCGATTGATACCACTGTTAGGTCACAAGGTTTACCACACAAGCTTATAAGAAAGATAGAGAGGCGATTGAACAAGTAAACAAACACACACACACGATAATAGTAATACGGTTTACGCATAGGAGTGTAATGAGAGAAAACTTGAACAACCAACCTTCAAATGAAGGTTTACATAAGGTATTTATAGGCAAGGAGCTAGGGCAACACTCCTACTCCTTCCCTTTCACCTATGGGCTTGGGCCTAAGCTCATGGGCCTTCTACATAAGCTTAAGGCTAATAACAAACATAAAGGCCATAATAAGCTAACTATTACATATGTGTAACTATCACTTGAATAAGGTTTAGGAGTGATTCCAACACGGTTCCCATTGATCAAGATAAATACTATCTGGATCGTGTAGAATTCCTAAGAATCTCCTTGATAGGGTTTCAAGAACTTGATCTAGCCGTTCTCAAACCGGAGCGTCCCAAAGTAGACAACACGGAGTGAGTGAACCCGCGAATTGAGATTCACTAATTGATGAAAAATTGATTTGAAAAACAATCATGTATTGCTTAAGAGAAAGAGTTTTGCAATACGACGAAGGTTTTATAAGAAAGATCAATTTTCAATCATAAATACTTTTGTTTGAGAAAATAACGCTCAGTCGATGTGCCACGAGAAAAGAATTGTAGAGCACATAGAAAGGTTTTCAAAAGTATTCGTCAATTCATTTCTAGGACCAAGGTTGATTCAAAAGTGAATCGCCCCATTGTTTCTATCCAGTTGTGACAAGATTGATCCATGTTGGATCTCACATGTCACCCACCAAGAGCTTGTTTGATGTTGGCTCTAGAAGGATTTCCATCTTCATCGTGAATACTTTGAGTATCACTCGGATGTTCTGGCAACTACCACAAGGATAATGCTTAGGACTCTCAATATATATATTCTTACTTTCCACAATGTGTGAAACAACAAGTTTTCATGTATTGTGTATCCTAATGAGATTTATTGTGATGATCTCTAGGCTCTAGACTCAATAGTGCACGTTGGTTTCCTATTCGGAGATTAGGGAGAGGGTCTCCTTCTTCAATATCAACCATCTCTAAGAGAAAGTCGATAGATTATTAAGGTTCCCCATGAGAATGAAACAAGTCCCTTTAAGAGAACTTGAGTAGCTTGAGAAGTTTAGTGCAAAGAAGGTCACTGGGTCCATGACGTTTTGTCTTCAATACCGGCATTACCCTAGTAACAACCAGAAGCATATGTATTGAACCTAGTTTCTGCCCAAAGGTTGAATTATTGGAGGGATATTTCTTTTCACCCTTTCACTTTTCATTTATTTTTCATTCTTCAACCCCTTCAGTGCCTACCGAGACTTCATTACTAGAACCTTGTTGGGTTTATTCCAGTCCTAGCTCTATCTCAGTCGATACTCTTCCCTTATTCTCACTTTTCTCCTTTTTTCATTTTACCTAAGGATTTCTACACTACCTAGTGAATTGCCCTTGGGTAGATCCCTCCGACTCTATGATGCAGGTTTTGCTTACCAGGTTTTAAAAATTATAAGTCTCGTTATACCTATGGTCTACCCTAATGCACTAACGGGAAGTGTACCCTACTGCAGGTAGTGTAGTATTCAAGAAACCGAGGTCGTCCCAAGAGCTATGTGTGTGGATTTATACTAAGTGTAGGTGTCACCGATTTTGATACAATTTCGATAAGGAATTAATTAATTAACTACAAAAGCAGATAAAGGCAAAGGTTGCGATCAATAAAGGAGAGTGGTGCTAACCTAGTTATTCATCCTAATTAGTAGTGTTTACGTCTAATTACTTTCAATTACTTCAGGTGGGGTCAAAGTCGATATGACAACATTTGGTCAGTTCCACCTAACCTATCAAAGAAAGGGTACCACTGGAGAAGTCAGGTGTCCCCTCATAAGTCAAGTTATTCATGGTCCCCTAAGCCAATTCATTAAGTACCGCTACATGCTACATTCATAATAGTGAGTGCTCGGGCGCTAGTATCTTAAACACTCACCCCTTACTTCGTAAGTTCATCCAAACGGTAGGTGATCAGTTGGTCAAATCGCACAAGTAGAAAGGGTTGTCAGTTGATTATATCTTACCCTTCCCTGCCTCACCTACTCATTAGGGTCAGTTGGTCATATCTCCTAAGCAACTAGCCTCTATCGCCATTCAAAACTACCGAAACAAGGGTAGCTACCAATAAACTATGCATGCATACACTTAGAAATAATTATATGGAAGCAATGTAAACGCAAATAAAACAATTAAGGAATCATAACTAGGCCAGCACCAAGAGGTTCTTAGTCGCTCATATTAACCATAAAATCAATTCAATGTTTAATGTTACGAAATACATGAATTGAAAGTAAAGAAAAGATAAAAGCTAATGCTTATCGTAGGGGAGTGATTTCTCCCTTGGAAATAGCCCAGATGCTCCTCTAGATCTACCTTCACTTGTTCTCACGCTCTCGATTGTTGTGTGTAAAATGGGATCATTTGAAATGGTGGAAATCGTGGGGTATTTATAGGTTGATCGTTACGTGTAACTATTAAAAGAGTTACGCCGAACATACAATTCTTCGTAGAATTGTACTAATAATTTGGTTACGGCGTAACTCTCTGGAAGGAGTTACGTACCAGATCTTTAATAAATTTTGGTTACGCCGTAGTTGATGCATGAGTTACGGCAGTAATTAGTAGCTTGAGCTGAACCTCATTTGACCTAATATGGTTACGTCGTAATCTTGGATAGAGTTACGCTGTAATCTTCTGTTAAGTTGGTTTTCTGAGCCACGCTTTAGTTACGGTGTAATGTGAGAGAGGAGTTAAGGCCGTAATGTCTTCAAAGTGAGCATAATATGATAAATCTTCAATAAACTCTCCACCTGCCTCTTTAGCTCCAATGCTCGTAATTTACCCGAAGTGAAATATAATGGAAAACAAGCATAAATCTATATAAATGATATAAATTACAAGCATTATGGGGGGAAATTGACACTTAATATTCAGGATAATTTGATGTTATCAAATATCCCCCCCACTTGAACTCTACTTGCCCTCAAGTAGACCTTATTAGATAGATTCCTAAAAAGATATCTCTCATTACCTAGAAAATATAAGTTTACAAATCCCATATGCTAGAATAAAACAAAGCTGAACACCTCACGAAATGGGAACAAAACACTCAAATCTCTCAACTAATCTAAATGTCAATTTTAGTGTGATCACTTAATCGCACAGTCATAGCATGTATTCTATCATAAGCTTGGCGGTTACACAAATCTCCACCACTAGAGTTAAGGGCAAAACAATTTTCGAAGGCAATATGGGTAGACACGACAAAGGTTAAGGGTGATTTGTCATTACTAGCATGTCACAGTGAAGTAGACAAAATCAATGATACAAGACCAAATCTATGGCCAAGACACCAAAGATTGCTCGCTGCATCACCTAGACACGCTTCATGACTAAAGGGTAGGATAAGACATGGGATATATAAATGGTGTAAAATAAAAATCAAGCAAATAGTCTAAATATATAACCAAGTCATCACCACCTACCGTCCGCCCAAAGTTCAAGTTTAGAAGTTAAGAAACCGGATCATGATATACGAGGTAGATGTGTCATTAGAGGACGTCATGATGGGCACACTACCTTTTCTCCAATTGTTGGCGCAATTACCAACTTCAATCTTCAAATCGACCGAGGTGGCCTCCTCGATGCTAAATCAAAATTAAGCTCATAATATAGTGCTTATAACATCTCACTTTACAATCAACTAAATAACAAACACATAACTTTTTTTTTTTTTTTCGAATCACTTTTTTTTTTGAATCATAAACATAATAATGAACATAACATCCCCCCACTTGAGATGAACAATGGGAATTCGGGGGGTCTTCACTGATCTTTAAGAATATGTCGTAAAGCGTGATTCCTAACCTTCCACTTGAACCTTGAACTTAGGCAAATGATGACTTCCCAATCACAAATAAAGACTACAGGGTAGGCTAAGGTGTATAGGTGTAACGAAACAATATATTGGGTTAACAAAATGAAAGGAATGGCTCAGATGGGTATATCTAGGGTATCTTTCACTAAAGGTGAGTGCAACAAAATGGTTTCACATGAGGGTCGAGAAGTCGAGGTGACTAATCGATAGACACAAAATGGTAGGCAATTTGGGTGATAATCCTATAATACTGCCTTCTTAAACTGAAAAGTCCAAATACATCGAGCTAACTCAACATACCTCGTCAATGGTCTCGAAATGATGTAAGGCCAAGTTCTAAAGTTTACAAGCTACCGGCACACTCATAATTTGGTGGATTTGTGGTAAATAAATGGATAAGGCTAATCTCACCATATAATATCAAGGGTTGTATATGCTCGGCTAAGGTCTAATCTAATTAGGTTAAGAAAAACATGTCAAATTTTAAAAATGGCATAATTTTTCAAAATAAACTAGAAAAACGAGGGCAAAATAAAGTTCAAGAGACAATTCTACTCCCATCCCCCCACTTGAATTATACAAAGTCCCTTTTGTACTAAGCGTTAAATAAAGGTGAAGGGAAAAGTAGAATTAGAGCGAGAACTTTCCTGAAATTTGCTACAAAAAGAAAGAAGTCCCATGAAAGAGAGTCGTGCCTTCAAGATAAGCATCCATGACCAAACTTCAATCCCTGAAATCACACTACCGACAAGCATAATTCTAAAAAAAGAAAAATAAAAAATGAAAAATAAACCTAACTCACTTTCAGAGGAATCACGGTTGCATTTAGCGATGCAACAAGTTTTAAACCACTTGGTGTCCCAAGTGGACGAGTGTAGTCTCGTGAGGGCTTACAGGTAACATACCCACCAAGTTCATTTAAAAGACTAATACAAGGTTATTGTGTTTAAAATGAAAGAAGTAATGCAGAGGATAAAGCTAGGCAAAACCTGGCATACGCTGCAAAAGTGTAGCTACGGCGTAACCATTGAAATGGGATTACACCGTAATTGGTAATGCTTTTGAGGTTTTGTCGAAAAGGGCCTCTACTTGCAGAACATGAAAATGAGTTACTACCAGAACTCGGGTCGATCAAGATGTCAGTAAAGAAAGAACTTTTCTTTGTTTCCTCGCAAAATGGAAAACACAAAACCCAATGTAAAATGGAAATAAAAAAAATGAAAGGGATAAGTCGGGTTGTCTCCCGAAAGAGCACTTTTTTTTATTTATGAGTCTTTAAGTTAGACTAAGAGCCTAGGGGCTACAAGTGCTTGTTGGTCATTTCGGGGATATGGCAATCTCCACGTTGTATCCAACTGATCAGATTCTCATCCCATTTGTAGTCCATCCCTAGCTCTAAACATCCCAAGTAAAAATTCTTGATCTTTCGTATGGTGGTCAATACCTTTGACCTTATCTTCAAGTAATACTAATGTCGGTAGTGGCTAAGCATGGCTCAACCGCTTCTTTGTCCATTTTTAAAATTCGAATGTACCATGGCATTTTAAAAACCGTTTTATCATCGCCAATCTTTAACCATACCAGCCCTTCTTTCTCATTTTTGTCTAGCCCATATAGTTCTTTAAAAGGTTTCCTAAAAATTACCCTGGTTAGCCCATCTTCTATGAATTCCCTAACGTCATCCAAAACCACAAAGTCAACCAGAAATGAGTGAGTCCCAACAAAGACATTGATGTTTGTTGCAATAACTAGGAAATTGTTTCCTCTATATTCAAGTTCTTTTTTCATAACCTGGTTGTAGCATTCCTTATAAATGATGTTAACTGGGGAATCTGTGTCGATGAATGGATTTAAATCAATGAACCCAATTTTACATGAAATTTTCAGATAATGAGGGTACCTATGATGTATTTGAGCTCCCATCTCGTAAAACTTGGGTTGGTCATCGGCATTTCGATGTATTCGAGCTCCAATGGACCATTTTGATGTCGCTAGAAAAATCATCGGCACTTACTCCTAAGTCTTCTTCTTCAAAATTTACGAACACATCGAAATCCTTCCCTGAAGCTATCTCGCCAAGATTTGTAGGAGTTTTGGGGAGTCACTAAGAAAATCCTCTAATGCATCACCAAAATCACCAATAGCTTCAATTGCACAAACGCTTGAGGGGTGGATAGAAGTTCATTAGGTCTAAATGTGTCAATTTCAAGTAGCCTCGAGAGTTAATTTTCGGCTTAAGACATCCACCTTTGCATGGGCAAAAGCAAGCATTGGTCTTCCTAAAATAATAGGTATTCGTTGTCTTCGGAATATCCGTAATCACGTAAATCAATCTGAAGAAAAAATTTATTTTCACCAACACGTTCTTAACGATTCCCAAGGGTGACTGCATCGATCTATCGGCCATTTCAATCTTCATTTTGGCTGTGTTGGAATCACTCCTAATGAAACTGCCACATCTGATGTTGCGGAATCATCCACAAGCCATTTGAATCCTCCCAATCTGCAGAATGTATATCAACATCAACCTTCCACACATCGTTGGACGAAAACCATCCTCTTGAAAACATTATTGGTAACCCGAATCAACCGCCGAATTCAGACAACGCCTTCACACGCATCGTGAACATTGCATTTATGCACTCACCGCCTCAATCTCAACCTAAAACATTAAAGATGCAATGATAAAAGACAATCGAATTGAATCCATGCAAGAAGAACTCAATCAGCTTTAAACGCCTGAAGTATGGAATTGGTTGAAAGACCAATAAGGGTCTACATCATTGGTCTCAAATGGATTTGGAAAACAAATTGATGTCAGGAACCGTAATCGTAAATAAGTCACGCCCGTGGCTAAGGGTTATAGACAGAAGAGGGTATTGACTTTGAAGAATCCTTCGCTGCTTGTCTTGAGGCAGACGGATTTTCCTCGGGCGCTATGCTCACATGAACATCACCGCTATCGATGGATGTCAAACGGATTTTCTCAATGGAAAATCGAAAGAAACAGCCTATGTCACCAAATTAAGGATTCGCTGATCCGAGCTCCCAACCATGTCTACAATGAACAAGGATCTCAGACGGCCCAAACAAGCCCTCTAGCGTGGTATGATAAGTTATCATCCTTTCTTATCGCCAATAATTTCGCAAAGGTTCGGTCTAATTCTACACTTTTCATACAATATCATCAGGCACATATTTTAATCATTCAAATTTATGTGTATGACATCATTTTTGGGTCAACACATCTAAAATACTCAAACTCTTTTTCAAAACTTATGAAAAAACATTTTAAAATGTCCATGATGGGTGAACTTACGTTCTTTCTAGGACTGCAAGTTCATCAATCACCCCGTGGTATTTTCTTGAGTCAATCCAAATATGCCATTGAAATTTTAAACAAAAATGGAATGCAAAACTATGACACCTATGCCACTCCAATGGCACATACCAAGAAACTGGATGCTAATTTGCATGGGAAATTGGTTGACCCTACCAAATACCAAAGTATCATTGGGTCTCTCATGTATCTAAACCAAGAGACCTGATATTGTTTCACAGATATCTTTGTTCCCGCCATCATCGAGACCAACTAAAATCACATCTTTGAGGCTAAAAAGAATCTCCCATACATCAAGGGAACCATTAACTTGGGATCCGTATCCGGGATTCCCGGTTTTGAACTAATAGCTTTTTCGACGCCGATCATGTAGGTTGCATAGATTCTCGAAAAGTACTCGTGAGCTCTACAATTTCTTGGTGATAAACTCGTGTCATGGCAATCGAGAAGCAGGATTGTACATCAGCCGCTCCTCAATCAAGCAGTAATATGTAGCCATGTCGTATGTGTTGTTGTGCTCAAGTCATTTGGATGAGAACACAACTCAAAGACTATGGTTACGTGATTTGATGTAATCCCGATGTATCATAATCGATGTGCTATTAATTTATCTCGCAACTCGTTCAACATTCAAAATCAAAGCACATCGATCTTCAATATCATTTCATCAAGGAGCATGTGGAAAAGGGTACCGTTGAATTATACTTTGTAGGTATTGAATACCAACCGCGCATCTTCTTCATCAAAGCCTTAGCTCCTCGCCATTTTAATGAGTTGGTCCACCGGATTGGTATGCTGTTTGACTTCGAGGAACTGGATGAACTTTTAAAACATTCTAAAACTACAAACACCAAAACCTCCTCTTTTGTAAATATTTTCAAAAACAAAATACAAAAATATAAAATCTGATAAAACTACAAAAATATTCTTCTATCTAATTTCTTTCAACATGGCAAGTAATAAATTCCACAACACTTTACTCTTTCAAAATTTAATATTTTCTTGGTCAAGTGTGAGGGGAGAAAGTAAATATTTTACGGTTTCATAAACCATTGTACTTGCATGTTACCTCATCCTGGTTGTTTCTTTGTTAATGGTGGTCATATTTTTGTTTATCGACACCCCGGCTCTTATTTATAAAATTTCATTATTTAAGTCTAGGGAGTGTCGCCAAGTTTCTTTCCAAATATCATGTTTTATGAACCCAAGTGGAACTTATGGGCTTTAGATGAGAATGGTTGAGGTGGAGGGACCAATGTTGTCAAATGCTAAAACTAATTTTTAACAAAACCCTCCACCAACTTTTTCAAAACATTAAATTCTTCATTAAATATCTCATCTAACCCATCCCACGATAAGATTGAATACTCAAACCGTGCTATAAACTCCTCGATTTGTAAGTGGTTTTATGATCTTAACATGTTTACAAACAAAGGTTTTTAATTTCATTAACATCCAACGGCCTGGATTTGTGTTTGATGATTCTTGTGTTCTACGATATGCAAGTGATGAACACAAGATCATCAAAGGGTGTTTGTGATGATAAAAATGGTGTCAAAATGTTCAAAATAATGTGCCATAACCATTTCTATTAACCAAATACACCGTAAACATAAAAGGATCACTTTTCAAATTAGGTTCATACTTTAATTTGGGCGCTTTATTTGGGGAGAATTTTTGGTCAATTAGTAGGTTAAGATTTGTTGTATACATGTTTAATTGTCCATATCCATACTTGATCATGCCCGTCCAAACAACAAATGTTGATTAATTGAAATTTAGGCTCTTTTATATTAGCATGTTAGAAATTGATATTTTTATTAGCATGGGTTTTAATGTTGCCAAAACTTGTCAAAACAACTCTTTTTAAGCCTCTAAGTTATCACGTAAAAGATTTGGTGTCAATCCTATGGTTAGATTAGTTACTCGAAAATTTGAATCCTAGGGGTTTAAGTTTCTAATACGCCGTAGCATTATCCTAATGCGATAACCTGCTTTGATTGAAAGAGACTTCATGTTAGAACTAAAAGGGATTGAATGTGATGTTAATGAATTGGGTTATGATTCATTTGTCTCAAGTTATTACGCCGCGGAAATATTCAAAATCAAGGTTATCTGAGCCTCACGCATAAGGATCACCTTTGGCCAGATGTTGGCGCAAAGAAAATCTTACGCTGAATGTTCTACAAGGGACTACGCCAAGATCCTGTGAAGGATATAGCAGAACAAAGAAGCTTTTACGCATAAGGTTCACTCTTACTGTAAGTCTTTACACGTAAGCTCCCCATACGCTTACGGTAAGCTTCATGCTTAAGGCCCTCTCTTTTTTACGCCGCAACATTTTTACGGTATGTCAAGATCCTACGATGCTTATAACTCACGCGTATGGTCTATTGTTACGCGATAAGCTTGCAAATCCTACCAAGCCTAATTTTAACAAAAATTGTGAATTGTTACGCGTGCAAACTTGTTAATAGATAAATCATAACGTCACGAAACCAAAATGTCATTAATAAGCTTAAATGTTTAATAAGTTGTGAAAATAAGTGAAAACTTGGACTTTAAACTCAAAGTTAATCTACTAACAACTTATCACGACGTCTTTGGACTATTGACTAACAAGTGACATTGACTCAGAATAATCATTAACATATCATATTCAATAATTAGACAATAAATCAACTTTGACTAACATAATGTCTTTTCGATATGTGGTTCTTTTGGCTAAATATCTTTCAGATCACGACATGGACGCTCAAATGGAAAATGTTGATGCACCAAATGTTCTCTCAATTGAAGACATCTTCCCAACGTTACCCTATGAAGATTGGAAAGAACAACCTCATCGATTTTGAAAACTTCACTTGCTCTCGAAGTCTTCACGATGCGCTGGATATTCCAAGACTCATCCCTACAAGAATATTCTCCAAACTCCGCACAAGTTGTCGGAGATTTATATTCACCACCTCGCATACAATACAAAAGGTCAAAGGTCAAAGTGTTGTGACGGTGACACTTAACAACAAACAAGTCACCATCACCTCGCAGATTTAAAGGCTATTCTCCTTCTTCCTACCATCCAGCTCACGATATCACATCTTCCGGTTCTTCCTCCTCATGGCTTCCATGATCGCTATGACGGCTGTCGATCACAAAACATTCGTCTATTGATCTTAATAATATTCCATGGAGAACCTCTACATCATGATTGCCAAGTCGGCCTCGACGCGGACAGTGGTTTTGAGCATCCAAACCATGGAACTACAAATATTTTGGGCTATGGTCAACATGAATCATATCAATTTTGTACCGATCCGACTTACATGATGTCATACCTTAAAATCCGCACCAAGATCCCTTACATCAGATACACCAAATTGTTGATCCAAAGGGTTCTAGGAATAATCCCGATATTCCCTTGAGACTTGATGACCCAAACACCACTCCGCAAGTTGCTTGAGCCCACACTCAATGTTGTCGATTTAAGGACTCAACAACAAAAAGAAACAAGGTGAGGTATTACTGTGATTGCTTTCTCACCTGCTAATATCAAGGGACTACAATCTATTACACTATTTGGAAGGGTTGCATTAGGAAAGTGGGATTCATGGATGAAAAATCTTTGGTACACCTGTTAGAAAACCGAGAAGAGGCAAAGACGGAAGTATAGCAGCACTCTAGACTACGAGAAGGTACCCAAAGAGAACTCACACAATCAAGACGAGAGTTCCTCCATCAAGCCATCCAAACCGAAACTGAACAAAAGCTAATGGATGAAAGCTCAGAGGAAACGGAAACGATTCCAAGAGATTGTCACTTAAAACACTACCGATGATACTTTGAGAGTAGAAAAACCCTCTGTACCCCAAGTATGATAAAGGAAAACTCCAGTTGCTTGAGCACTAAGAAGAGAGCTCGAAGAAGAGCCACCGATGAAGATAGGGACTATAGAAAGAAGCTCAAGAACCTCATACTTCAACACGCTACAAAGAGTTCGTCAAAGAACAAACTCGGGCCCCGAGAGGGTCAGGTGGTGCATTATCACACCGCCTCGGCGGTTAATCAACCAGATAAGGGAACCTGGTACCACCACCCACCAAACAACAAACAACGTAACTTGAGGATTCTATCGTCTATGACTTTGAGGAACCGAAAAGGAGAAGTCTCCGAGAAAGTTTCTAAGAAGATGCCGGTCGCAGCCAAAGAAAAGCAGCAAAAGAAGCTCTAGCAAAAGCAAATGAAGAAGCTGAGTTCGAAAGGAAGAAAAGGCTAAAGCTGAGGAGGAAGCCAAGAATTATCTTCTAGATAGTCCCACCGGTAGCAAGGAACAAACTTTCTACCACCAAAGGACCCCTGAGCCTCCTCATGTCTCATCATCACTCCATCTTCTCACTCATCACCTCCACCATCTAAAGCAACCACTAGATCCGATCCGATCCATTAAGAAGCCGACCGACACTTGGGCATCCCGAGCAAAAGGAGAAGATTGTCAATGCCGCCGTAAAAGCAAAGAAACGTGAACATTGTTAACAGAAGTCGATCAGCCGACAGAGTCAACCTTCTTCAAAACGGGATAAACCAGATGTTGAGAGAACGGAACGATTCTAAGTTTCTCAACCGAGATGCATGGTGAAATGAACAAGACGATTAGGAATATACTCATAAGTTCCTTCTCGACATCGCTCCTCGAGTGACAAGGGAGATGTTCACCGAAAACTTTATCCAAATCTCATGCAACCGCCAAGCAAACAATAAGATCAACGCCTTTAACAGTTACAATCAACCCAATGAGCCTACAAATTTTCTCCGATGCGACTGGTTTCCAAGCTTGTACTTCAAATGTCAAAACGATCTGCAACGCTTACTCGACGGTTAAACCGCTTGACGATTGCTGGATTACCAACTTAAACATCATGTAAAGCGGCAAATACTTAACGCTAAGGTCCTAGAGACGATGATGATGCATAAAGACAAAGAAACGAACGCAAGAAGAAGTCGGTAAATCCTCTTCTATGCCACCACCACCCCAAAGGACTCCAACCAAAGAAGATCTCTCCACATTCGACTCCTACAGAGAAACCTCAGACTCGAGTTACCACCACAACATAGAAAACCGTGATCATTTCAATACACCGTGGTGACGATGAAGAGATCCCTGAGCCCCAACAACAACCCACCTCTCCCGCCACAACAAAGAAACTAGAGTCCTCATCAAAGCCAAAGAAGAAGACTAAGACCAATGTTGTCTCATGGCTAGATGATGATACAACCAAGAATACGCTGGTTTCTAAACTTGTTGATGCTACTCCCTCTACACGAAGGTCAAGAAATGGTAGATGGCCACATGGAGCATGTGAAGCTTCATCAAGAATAGTTTAAAGTGAAGAAGATGACTAAGGCTGAGCTAAGACGAATAAAGAATGATGCCTAATCGCTTAAAGATAAAGTGCAATTGAAGTCAATACCATCTCACAACATTGCACGAGCCATGTCACAATATCGATTGCTCAATCCCGGCTAACATCGACTTCACAAGACAAGATAGGCCCCTACTACACCGATTGGACCAAACCTCTACCAACACCAGTCAAATTGATCAACCTCAAATTCCATACTATTTCTTCTTCAACAATGACCTCGAAGTTTCTTCTACACGGTAGCGAGCAAGACAAAGAAAGTACGCCATTACCACATTTCCCCAAAGAGCAATCTACTCTCACAATCCAAACCCATCGAGGTTAAGCCTCACATATGTTTGCCGCCAAAGTGGAAAAGTATGACCTTGATGCATGTATGGATTCATCATTGGCCCTAACGCCAAGAATCTTCTACGGCCGCTGCAACTTAAGTCTAACAAGGAAGTATATAGTGAAAAATGGATCATTGCAATTAAGCATGTTACCTCGTTGTCGTGGGACTACACATTCTCAAGAACATTGTGGTCAAACGACAAGACTAAGAGGATTATGACTATGTGAAGCGGATTTTCCAAGATCTGTCACTAAATGACATTGAAGATATGCATCCGCCAAGGTGCAAGGACGAATGTGACATTTCTCCACAACTATCCAACGCGAGTACATCAATTCACTATTAATCTTCATGTAACTTGTGATCCAAGAACGTGTAGAGAATATTCGCTTGCTGTCGAATCTTATCAAAAATAGGTCAATCTCACAAAACCTCAACTAGACCTTCCCGACATCAACCGCCTTCTCAATATACCCTTTAAAGAAACCATTTGGGGTAGTCTACAGAAGTGAACTACACCACAACTGTTTCATGGCATGTAAAGAGCTTCACAAGTTTGGGGATCACACGTTGAAGAAAGTTAGGGACGTGCTAGCATACAGATTGAAAGAGATTCATGACGCATCGGGTCACCGGCGATGGAATTCGAGGGTGAGAAGGATGTTAGGAAGCTCATCACACTGGATTGATGAAAGGTTGTTCGAAGGATCAAATCGAACCTTGGAGAGTTTCGCTGGTGGTCGCATCAACCATATCTCTCACGTGCTATCAACGCCCTAACGCATTCTCGAGTTATTGCTGGAATAATTCAATCTCCGGTACCCCTTAACTGCTTTATCATATTTTGGATGTGTGATTTATATATGAATATGGCTTGTGCAATACATGTACAACCCGCATTTTGTAATGAAAGGACCCTGTGGTACGCTTCAGTGCCACAATCCTTTAAAAGGAGCGAAAGCTTCTTACTTTTGAGTAAAATTTATTAAAACTTTTACCTTTTCAAAGTTTTGCTCAAAAGGACAAGTACTTCCCTTATGATTTTCAAAACCTCAAAAGTTAATATCACTTGTTGAAAAGGATTTGATTAAAAACTTTGTTCACAAATTCTTCAGAGTAATCTTCCCACAAAACTCGAAATGGTCATATTCGATATCAAATTTCATCAAAAATAACATTTATATGCCATTTTTGAGGGGAGAAAAATTATGTGATAAGAAATATGTTGTGAATTGCAAATGAATCGTCGTACTAAAGACTTAACCAATGAATTGACGAGATCCTAAAAAAGTTAGTAACTCGAAAAGACTTTTCCCGGGATGGGTAATATTTCAAGCTAGTTCGCTAGTGATGTAAACGTGTCTCGAAAAGGACTTGTCCTAGTAGAATGTACCATTCGAGAAACTCTTGGTAGACATGAACTTTTCGGTTTGACAACCTTCAAGGTCCAGACCTTCAAGGTAGTTATTAGTGCTAGTTGTCACCTAAAAGCTGACAATGTAACTCTTTAACTATGCAACGTGAACCGGTTCTCATGGGGATTATCTTGAGTTGATCGGTTCAAAATCACAAGCTTTTCTCAGTAAGTGATTTCTCATAAAATACTTAAGCACGTGTGGAGGGGAGTATTTCTCGCAAAATATTAAACTCTCAACAGTGGTACAAAATGCTTTTACTCATAACCACTTTGAGAGATTTTCAAGATAATGGTTTTATGGCAACATAGGTTAGTCATGGAGTTATAAGGTGACTAAGGTTAGGAATAACCGCCCTATGATCCTGCCAGAGTCCGGAGGGATCTACCCAAGGACACCACCAATAGTTAGAATTAGAAGTCCTTAGGTATGATTATAAAAAGGAGAATCGGAGAAAGAAGGAGTTGAAGAATTAATAAGAAAAGTAAAGAAAAGGGAAATAAATAGCCCTCCGTGATATTCAACTTAGGCACGGTTCAATCATATGCTACGGTTGTCACTTGATGACACCGTATTGAAGATTAAAGTCGCATGGACCAGGTGACGCATGCACTAAACCTTCTTAGCCACCAAGTTTCTCTCAACAAAAGCTTTTCATTCTCACAGAGAACTCTACGTGAAATATCGACTTTTCTTAGAGATTGCCGTATTGAAGAATGAGACCCTCTCCTAGTCTCCGCCAGAAAACCAAAGCGCACTATTGAGTCTAGAGCCACGAGATTCATCAAAAGATCTCTTAGGTACACTTGACATTTCATCACTTGTCGTTTAACAATAAGGACACAAGTGATCCATTATCGCGCCCTCTACACAGATCTTAGCAACTGTCAAGAACATTTATGAGAGGTTCACACATGTGATCCTCGTGATTGAATGGAAACTCCCTGGTAAACATCAAACAGCCCTCGACAAAGGTCACTTCGGTAACTCCTTGGGGTTACGCTTAGTGTGTCTCAAACGGTCTACGTCATGATGCTTCTCGGTGTACCTCACGATCATCTCAACTTTAGGTGTACGGTGACATCGTTATCTCACTTGTGGGACTACAGTCAGAACCGCCTTTGTGAGAATTAGAGTTGTGTTTTCACACTATGTTGTTAACGCCCGGTTCAAACTTGTAAGCCGGATTATTTCTAACCCATGTTTTTATGTTTTCTTCTTATGGATACTTGCGGTGGAAAAATCGCGGCGATTCTCCACATGCTCATACCAACATCAACACCAATTGAAGTTCTCTCATAAGGCAACACAAAGTCGTAATGATTCTTCACAAAGTTAAAGAATCTACAAAGTTTAAAGAGTAAGAGAACTACACCAAGATCAAATCCAACGCTAAAGAGCGGTGAGCATGTTGAGCACGTGAATACACCGAGCAACGGCGGACCATGCGATAACCACACCATACCATCACTACCACCACAAAGAACAAAGATCAAAGAACAAAGAAATCAAAGACGCAAAGGTAATACTTCAAAGGAAACAATTCTCTACACCGAGATTGTTCAATCAAGGCAACTTTTCTCACAAGAAAGAAGAAAGTTAGAAGACGCCAAAGCTACTATTACATCGCAAGACCTACAACGTTATCACTCCTATATCATTAATCACCAACACTTAGGGGGAGATTGTTGGAATCACTCCTAAACTAGATTGCAAGTGTTAGTAATTAATATGTAATAGTTAGCTTAATTAGGCCTTTATGTTTGTTTTATGCTAAGGCTTATGTAGAAGGCTCATAAGCCTTGGCCCAAGCCTAATAAGGAAAGGAAGGGACTAGGAGTGTTGCCCTAGCTCCCTCTCCTATAAATAGGATTGTAAACCTTCATTTGAAGGTTGGTTGTTCACTTTTCTCATTCACTCTAAGCATAAACCTTTCTTCATTATATTCGTGTGTTTTGATAAAGTGTTCATCCGATCTCTCTTACCTTATTTCTTATATTGATGCTTGTGTTACATAAATGGGAACCTAACAAAGTTGGCTTAAGGTCTCCAATACCCATACGTAGGAACATTGAACGAGGCATTATGCTTATGCTCGCCCATGATCACTTAGGGCATTACACATATTGAGACAACCGATCAAGCAAGGGAGAGCGCAACAACCGAGATCTTTTTCCTTTATGTAGTTCATTTCTTAAAATAGCTGAACATCTCTCGTTAAGTTGAACCGTCTCATCGGAATCGATGCTTAACTCCCATAAAATATTGTTAGAACAGTCTCATGGAATTAACAAAAGAAACATTTACCGAGGGCTCCAACATCCGAAGCAAGAGTTTCTCCTTGCTGATTCTTCGCTTAACCTTCTCCCGAAGGTAGTGGGCTCTCAAAGATTGTTTCAACTGTGTTGACAACTTCTTCTTCACGTGCAGCGAGGTAATCAACTATAGCATTTGAACATGAATTCACACTCTTCTCCAAACCCTTTATGCGTCTTCATGAGTCTTGAGAGAAGGCGATTTTTTCCACTAATGTTTCATCATTTTTTCAATTCTTCATCACGCTCCTTAGATTCCTTAATATGGTCAAGGATCATTTTTCCTAAGTTGTTTCCCGTCTTGGTCCCAAATACACTCTTAACTCTCTCTACCCTACGTGCTTCAATTTTCATTTTCCTTTCCAAATTTCGCTAAAAATTTCACCATAATTATATTCCCACTTCGTCAATGTTTTCATTACCGTATGATCAAAATTATCCCTTGGTCCATACCCTGTCTCCATATTCCATTTATAGCAATGTTCAGAAATCCATTGAATACACTCTAAAGCTTGGTCAGGGGTCATGCTAGTTATGGGTCTAGGAGACCGAGTAATTCACGTCGGGTTCATTAATTCCCCTGTAGAAGACATAGACGATTTGATTTTTGTTCAAGTCATGAGTGGGACAACGGTAAAGTAGCTCATTGAATCTTTCCCATGCCTGGTAAAGCGTCTCTTCACCTTCTTGAACGAATTGATGGATCTTACTGAGAAGTTTAGCCATTTTCGAAGGAGGGCAAAATTGTTGAATGAATTCTTTCCATAATTTACCCCATGCTTCTTTTGCATTCGTTAGGGAGTTTATTGTACCATCTTTTCGCAGCTCTATAAGAGTCATAGGAAAAATTTGTCAGAATCAATAGCTAGGATACTTGACGCTGAAAAGAGATGATAGGTAGAGTACTTCTTCCACATGATTCTGAACATCCTCATTTTCATATCCTGAAAACTTAAGCTCGTAACTCTCGAATAAATTGGTCCGAATAGAGAATTTTTCCACACTAGAGTCTTGCGGAAGGCTCATTCACAGTTCACATTTGGTCGCTCCAAATACTTCCCATGGTTATCTCCTCAATATTGTTTTCATCAATGACTTCCGTTCTACATCGATTGGTCGATTCAAAACTAAAAAAATGTTATGAATAAGAACCGGAGAGTAAACTTTTTTCGTCTGAAATTTTTTTCCGATCATCAACCGGGTGGCAAAAATGGCCTTGAGCTTCTAGTCTTGAATCGACATTAAAAAGAAAGAAAATTAAAATAGACTTAATAAAAATCCTAAAATAACTCCCCGCAGAGGCGCCAAAAACTTGATGCAGTTTTATCTGACCATGTTTTAATATTTATAAGTCTCGTTATACCTATGGTCTACCCTAATGCACTAACGGGTAGTGTACCCGGTCGTTTGTAGTGTAGTATTCAAGAAAACCGAGGACGCCCCAAGCTTATGTGTGTGGTTTATACTAAGTTTAGGTGTCACAGATTTTGATACGATTTCGATAAGGAATTAATTAATTAATTACTAAAGCAGATAAAGGCAAAGGTTGCGATCAATAAAGGAGAGTGGTGCTAACCTATTTATTCGTGTATAATAGTAGTGTTTACGCTTAATTACTTCCAATTACTGTAGGGTCAAAGTCGATAGGACATCATTTGGTCATTGTCTAACCCTATCAAAGAATGGGTAATGACCGAGAAGTCAGTGTCCCTTTATAATTCCAGCTTGTTCCTGGTCCCCTAAGCCAAGTCATTGAGTAACGATACATGCTAGATTCAGAATAGTGAGTGCCCGAGAGCTAGCATCTTAAACACTCACCCCTTACTTCTTAAGTTCATCCAAACGGTAGGTGATCGGTTGGTCAAATCGCACAAGTAGAAAGGGTCGTCAGTTGGTTATATCTTACCCTTCCCCGCCTACTCACTTAGGGTCAGTTGGTCATATCTCCTAAGAAACTAGCCTCTACCGCCATTCAAAACTACCGAAACAAGGGTAGCTACCAATAAACTATGCATACACTTAGAAATAATTATACGGAAGAAATGTAAATGCAAACAAAACAATTAAGGAATCATAACTAGGCCAGCACCAAGAGATGCTTAGCAGCCTATAATAACCGTAATAAATCAATTCAATGTTTAATGTTACGAAATACATGAATTGAAAGTAAAGAAAAGATAAAAAGCTAATTCTTATCGTAGGGGAGTGATTTCTCCCATGGAGATAGCTCCGTATACTCCTCTAGATCTGCCTTCGACTTCTTCTCACGCTTCCCGAATGTGTGTGAAAATGGGATCATTTGAAATGCTAGAAATTGTGGAGTATTTATAGGCCGATCCTGGTTATGGCATAACTATTAAAAGAGTTACATCGTAACATACAATTCTTCGTAAATTGCACTAATAATGTTGGTTACGGCGTAACCTTAGGAAGGAGTTACGCCGTATCTTCAATAAATCTTGGTTACGCCGTAGTTGATGCATGAGTTACGACATAATTAGTAGCGCGTGGAACCTCATTTAACCTAATATGGTTACGCTGTAATCTTGGATAGAGTTAAGCCATAATCTTCTGTTAAGTTGGTTTTCTGAGCCACGCTTTAGTTACGGCGTGTATGTGAGAGAGGAGTTACGTACTAACTTCTTCAAAGTGAGCATACTATGATAAATCTTCAATAAACTCTCCAACTCCGCGTCTCTTTAGCTCCAATGCTCGTAATTTACCTGAAAGTGAAGTATAATGGAAAACAAGCGTAAATCCATATAAATGATATAAATTAAAAGCATTATCGGGGAAATTGACACTTAATATTCAGGATAATTTGATGTTATCACCGCTAGATCATGGGAACAAATACCTAACCTTACCATCCTTATAACTCCAACACATAAAGTAAAATGGTCGGTCTTGTGGTATAGTTCTTTCCTCCTTGAAACCAATTGAAAAATCATTAGGAAAATCAATCAATTTCAAAATAATTGAAGCCATAGAGAAACCATTCCAAAATCAATCAAGGTACTTATGTTAAAACACTGAAGCCTTTGTACCGGAGTTTATTATCTTTTGAATGCTCCCCTCAATATGTGCATCAATTAATGAAAACATTTAGCACATATTAGAGAGAACATGCACTTTGAATCAAAACGATCACCTTTTATCAGATTTCATACTTAAATCACATTCTCTCCCCCAATGAAAAATATCAAACCCTTTGAGATTTGGGATCTCAAGTGATTTAAATAGGTTTAGAAAAAATGGGAGAAAACGTGGCCTGATTTAAATCCTCCCCCTCAACATGTGCGTCATGCATTTGAAATCGTTTAGCACATAGAGGAAGGAGTACCTTTAAAAGACTGGATTAATCATCATTTTATCAGATTTGAGATTTAATCACAATCTCTCCCCCGATCAAAAATTTCAGACCTTTTCATTTTTGTGATCCCAATTGATTTAAATCATTTAGAAAATTTTGGGGAAAGACGTGGATTGATTTTAAAATTAACTGATAAGGAACAATTTTTGTTATTTTAAGATTTAGTGTTAGGTATGATAATTTTAAGAGATCTTTAAGTAAAAGAAAATTTTCATTTTGAAAGATCTTTGTGTTTAACGAAAAATCATACCCTAACACATAACATCAAAACATTAGATCACCACTTATTTTGTACAAATTGACTCATTAGATGAAATATTGTTTAGAAGTGTTTAATTTGAAATCACTATCCCCCTCAATCGATGACCGTAGTCATTGATTGAGTGACATATGTTTTGACAAAATGGAGTCCGGTTGATTTTCAAAATTTTGAGTCCGACTTATTTTCAAACAATATTTTACTACCATAATAAATACAAAGATGGTATCATCCACTACTTGTCATGCACAAAGATACGTTAGGGGGTTGAAAAAGAGAAGCTGCTTAAGTTGTTGTCGTAAGGATGGAAGAAACCATTTGTGATGTAGCGAGACCTTTGAAGTTGTATATATCATGCAACATATCCATAGAGATCTCATTAAGTTCTTTTTCTACATTTTGTCAACCCAAGATATAGTTTCCTTTCCTATCAGCACCCAATCATCTAATTTGTGGGAGCCGGAGCGGGAACATTCTTATAAACCATGTTATCTGCATACGTTAGTCAACACAAATAGACATACATACGTATATATGGTGGTTGACAACACCCAAACAACAATCGACTAATAAAAGTCAATCCAACATCAAAACCATTCATGATCATATATAAAGGCATGGGGATTATATGTGAACATCAAACTCGAATCATCTAATCCTAACAATCATATCCTAGGTTCCTAGCCATTACAAAGTTGGCAAACAACGTTTTCTGTTAAGTATAGGATGATTAAATAAGCCCGTTAGATGATATAAATTTGAAACATTCTCCCCCTCAATCAATGACTCATTTTATGAAAAGTTTAAAAACGCTGAAGTCATTGATTGAGTTTCAAAATTTATGAAACCTCCAATTCTGATTGATTTTTCAAATAACTCATTTTCCACCATTTTGAAAAACAAATATTTTTTTGAAGAATTTTAGAAAGAAAAAGATTTTTGTAGGAACAAAATGCCTTTTGTCAAATCAAATATTTTTCAGATATGCTAGCTCGTCGCTAAAAAGACTTTGTTGATTTATGTTTTAGGATAAGTGATCGAGATATAAAGAAATCGATTTAGCGCAACACTTTCCTTTCTTTAAAAGCGGGTTACCACCGGAAATAACAAAGAAGCCATTGTTTAGACATGTTTTGAAAACATTTGAACCTCGCTCAAACTTCATCTAAAGTCTCGTGCCATTATTGAATGACATTTCTAAGACCATAGATGTTATCGACAATAAGACATTCCTTGAGAAAAATAGTTTGGTATTTTCTGATTTTTCAATTTTTTGGGTTTTGTTGGTTTTATATTATTCTATTTTCTTTTTGTTGGTTTTATATTTTTGTATTTTGGTTTTGAAAATATTTACGAAGAAGATGATATAATTTAAGAGGATGATGGTAATGAGTACCGAGATAAGGATATTGATCAGCACATTGTAGAAGATAGAACTCATCATCTCTTAAACTTTCACCACCAAAGCTGAGGCTCCTGGTTGTCGCAAAACTTGAGCCTTCTGAAAGTGAGACTTTGATAGCTTCTCCCAAATCGAAAATCTTCTACATGAGCATATTCAAAGCTTTCTTTCAAGCTTGCCTTAGCAGTGTGCATAACGAGCACACCATATCATAAATCTTGTTGCTCCTTTTAAGAATGATCATCGTGATTCTCTCGCTCGGGGTTTCATC
The DNA here is from genome assembly GCA_910596185.1 of Chrysanthemum makinoi. Classification (NCBI taxonomy): domain Eukaryota; kingdom Viridiplantae; phylum Streptophyta; class Magnoliopsida; order Asterales; family Asteraceae; genus Chrysanthemum; species Chrysanthemum makinoi. The sequence continues at coordinate 224,747,265 of OU343223.1, read as the reverse complement.
AATTAGAACAGAATGTATCATCTCACACTTGAGTAGGTCTTCTCATATTTCTTTCCAATGAAGTCTGAAGTGATGCATACCAAAAGTGTCAAGAGACCACTTCCTCCAAATAGTTGACGTGATGCAGCCACTCATTGTATAAAGCTCAAGAGCTCGAAGTACACATATACCCAAAGAAAGAATAACCACTAACATCGAATTAGTAGATTGAATCATGATCATCTCGGATATCAACTCCGGAATGTATGACTAAGCTCGATCCCGTGAACTCTGTTGTGCGCCCCCGATGTACACATTTTCTCCTCGATGATAGTGTATAAAGCTTAAGAACCCGAAGTACATGAATACCCAAAGAAAGAATAACCGATAAAATTGAAGTAGCAGGTTGAATAACTAATTATCTCATGGATGTCAACTCCGGAGTAATTTATTGCTTGATCATGTGAACCTCTGCGGCGTCCCCAATGTACACATTTTTCCCTTGATGATTTGACGATCGAAATCATCACACAATTGTGTACCTCTTTTATTATCGAAATTGTCTCTAAATCTCTTCCCCACGTAGTTTGAGTAAGAACACTAAAAGCCACAAGTTAAACACTGGGCTTTTAGATGTATGTCTCCTTCCCCCTTGCTGGTTTTGATATACTGAATCAGCAATATATTGTAAGCCCATATACTTGAAATCTTATGAGAAGAACAATTATCAAATGTATCTATGAGAATCAACTTGCTGAAGAACAATGTGAGCAAATCTAATTAGGGATTAAATCTGGTTTTTCACTCTCCCCAATTAGTGCTTTCCCCTAAAATGAAGTGTTTTTGATGAATGCCCGTAGAAGAAGTCTTTTGATAATCAAATGCATGACGTCTTTAGTCTTCTAACAAAGTGGAAAATGTAGAACGGATTGTAGACTCGACCTTCTTCAAGATTGTCCGTTTGGGGAACAAAATGTCAACATCTTCATCTCACCAATTGCGTTCCAATTAACTTACATATAGCAAATCAGCCCGAACGCATATGAAATAGTAACACCAAACTAACAAGTTGGAACACTGATAATCTTGAATTTGTTTCCCCGAGATAGGTGAGGGTGGATAAGATAGAAGTACTCGAGAATAAGACAGAAGAGATATAGAATCAACCAATCTTTGACTCAAATCGTTTCATAAGTCATTAAACCCAATCAGGTAAACTTGTTATGAGTCTTTGGTGTACACATTCTCTCCCTTGTGATGATTACGATTTATCGCAATCAGCATAATGTTGTGTACTTGAAGCATTAACTATAAGCACTTTATCATTAATCATATCAGCCCGTGAGAAGATGTCAACCAACGGCTCTTAGTAGAAACTACATGCAAAGATGACCCGATAGGAAGAAGCTCGGTTCTTACATGAGTTTGGGATTTATGACCATTTATTCTCAGATGTCAATCAACATGTAAAGATTTTCACACTTCTCCCCTAAGAATTGCATAC
>OU343223.1:224557108-224745682 GCA_910596185.1 Chrysanthemum makinoi | reverse complement strand
ACTGGATGAACTTTTAAAACATTCTTAAAACCAGTCAAACACCAAAACCTCTTTTGTAAATATTTTCAAAAACAAAATGCAAAAATATAAAATCTAAATAAAAACTACAAAAATATTCTTCTATCTAATTTCTTTCAACATGGCAAGTACAAATCTTCCGTCAACACTTTACTCATTCAAAATTTAATATTTTCTTGGTCAAGTGTTGAGGGGGAGAAAGTAAATATTTTACGGTTTCATAAACCATTGTACTTGCATGTTACCTCATCCTGGTTGTTTCTTTGTTAATGGTGGTCATATTTTTGGTTTACTGACACTCCCCGGGCTCTTATTTATAAAATTTCATTATTTCTTAAGTCGAGGGGGAGTGTCGTCAAGTTTCTTTCCAAATATCATGTTTTGCGTAACCTAAGTGGAACTTATGGGCTTTAGATGAGAATGGTTGAGGTGGAGGGACCAATGTTGTCAAATGCTAAAACTAATTTTTAACAAAAACCCTCACCAACTTTTCAAAAACATTAAATTCTTTCATTAAATATCTCATCTAACCCATCCCACGCATAAGATTGAATACTCAAATCCGTGCTATAAACTTCTGATTTGTAAGTGGTTTTATGATCTTAACATGTTTACAAACATAGGTTTTTAATTTCATTAACATCCAACGGCTGGATTTTGTGTTTGGATGATTCTTGTGTTCTACGCATATGCGTATGAACACAAGATCATCAAAGGGTGTTTGTGATGATAAAAATGGTGTCAAAATGTTCAAAATAATGTGCCATAACCATTTCTATTAACCAAATACACCCAGAAACATAAAAGGATCACTTTTCAAATTAGGGTTCATACGCTTAATTTGGGCGTTTTCATTTGGGAGAATTTTTGGTCAATTAGTAGGTTAAGATTTGTTGTATACATGTTTAATTGTCCATATCCATACTTGAATCATGCCCAGAAACAACAAATGTTGATTAATTGAAATTTAGGGTTTATACTCATAGAAATTGGATATTTTTTATTAGCATGGGTTTTGATGTTAAAACTTGTCAAAAAAAACTCTTTAAGCCTCTAAGTTATCACAGAAAAGATTTGGTGTCAATCCTATGGTTAGATTAGTTACTCGTAAAATTTGAATCCTAGGGTTTAAGTTTCTACGCGTAAGCATATCCTACGCATAACCTGTTTTGATTGAGACTTCATGTTAGAACTAAAAGGGATTGAATGTGATGTTAATGAATGTGTTATGATTCATTTGTCTCAGGTTATTACGCGTGAAATATTCAAAATCAAGGTTAACTGAGCTCCTACGCATAAGGATCACCTTACGTAGAATGTTATCGCGTAAGAAAAATCTTACGCGTAATGTTCTACAAAGGGGACTACGCGTATCCTGTGAAGGATATGCGTGAGTAAGCTTTCGCATAAGGTTCACTCTTACGAGTAAGTCTTACACGTAAGGCTCCCACATACTACGCGTAAGCTCTATGCTTAAGGCCCTCTTTTTCTGCATTAACATTTCTTACGTGTATGTCAAGATCCTACGCATAAGCTTATAACTACGCGTATGGTCTATTGTTTACGCATAAGCTTGCAAATCCTACGCCTAAGCCTAATTTTAACAAAAATTGTGAATTGTTACGCGTGCAAACTTGTTAATAGATAAATCATAACGTCACGAAACCAAAATGTCATTAATAAGCTTAAATGTTTAATAAGTTGTGAAAAATAAGTGAAAACTTGGACTTTAAAACTCAAAGTTAATCTACTCACGAAACTTATCACGACGTCTTTGGACTATTGGACTAACAAGTGACATTGGACTCGTAACAATCATTAACATATCATATTCAATAATTAGACAATAAAATCAACTTTTGACTAACATAATGTCTTTCGATATGCTGGTTCTTTTGGCTAAATATCTTTCAGATCACGATATGGACGTTCAAATGGAAAACATTGATGCACCAAATGTTCTCTCAATTGAAGACATCTTCCCCAACGGTTACCCTATGAAGATTGGAAAGAACAACCTCAGGGTCGATTTTGAAAACTTCACTTGCTCTGAGTCTTCTTGTCAGATTGCAGTGGATATTCTGAAGACTCATCCCTACAAGAATATTCTCACAAACTCTGCAACAGTGTCGGAGATTTATATTCACCAATTCTGGCATACAATACAAAAGGTCAAAGGTCAAAGTGTTGTGACGGTGACACTTAACAACAAACAAGTCACCATCACTCCTGCAGATTTAAAGGCTATTCTCCTTCTTCCTACCATCCAGCCTGCTGATTACTCTGCTACTCCTACTGAAGAGGTCTCTCTCCAGTTCATGGTCGACATCGGCTATGACGAAGTTGCTGGGATCATCACAAAACATTCGTCTATTGATCTTAATAATATTCCTCAGCCATGGAGAACCCTCTACATCATGATTCCCAAGTCAGTTTCTGGACGTGACAGTGGTTTTGAGCATCCGAAACTCATGGAACTACAAATATTTTGGGCTATGGTCAACATGAATCATATCGAATTTGTACTCGATCTGGGACGACATGATGTCATACCTTAAAAATCCTGGCACCAAGATCCCTTACATCAGATACACCAAATTGTTGATCCAAAGGGTTCTAGGGAATAATCCTGATATTCCCTTGAGACTTGATGACCCCAAACACCACTCCGTGTTGCTTGAGCCCACACTCAATGTTGTCAGATTTAAGGACTCAACAACAAAGAAACAAGGTGAGGTATTACCAGATTGCCTTCTCACTGCTAATATCAAGGGACTACAATCGTACACACGTTATTTGGAAGCAGTTGCATTAGGAAAAGTGGGATTCATGGATGAAAAATCTTTTGGTACACCTGTTAGGAAAACCAGAAGAGGCAGTACTGGAAGTATAGCGAGCACTGAGACTACGAGAACGTACCCAAAGCGAACTCACACAATCAAGACGAGAGTTCCTCTTACTGAAGCCATCCCTAAACCGAAACCAGAACAAAAGCTAATGGATGAAAGCTCAGAGGAAACGGAAACGGACGAAGAGATTGTCTACTCTAAAACACCAGTCGATGATACTTTGAGAGTAGAAAAACCTCTCAGTCCCAAGTATGATAAAGGGAAAACTCCAGTGCTTGAGCACGAAGAAGAGAGCTCAGAAGAAGAGCCACTGGATGAAGATAGGGACTATAGAAAGAAGCTCAAGAACCTCATACTTCAACACGTTGCCAAAGAGTTCGAACAGCAACAAACTCGTGGCCCCGGAGGGTCAAGTGGTGGTGCACTATCTACACCAGTTTCCGATGCGGTTAATCAACCCGATAAGGGAACTGGTACCACCACCCACAAACAACAACAACGGTAACTTGAGGATTCTATCGTCTATGACTTTGAGGAACCAGAAAAGGAGAAGTCTGAGAAAGTTTCTGAAGAAGATGCTGAAGCTGCAGCCAAAGAAAAGGCAGCAAAAGAAGCTCTAGCAAAAGCAAATGAAGAAGCTAGAGTTCTGGCAGAAGAAAAGGCTAAAGCTGAGGAGGAAGCCAAGAATTATCTTCTAGATAGTCCCACCCGTAGCAAGGAACAAACTTTCCAGCCACCAAAGGACCCTGAGCCTCCTCATGTCTCATCATCATCAGACTCATCTTCTCACTCATCACCTCCACCATCTAAAGCAACCACCAGATCCGCATCCAGATCCATTAAGAAGCCGACCGACACTTGGGCATCCCGAGCAAAGGAGAAGATTGTCAATGCTGTCAGAAAAGCAAAGAAACGTAACATTGTTAACAGGAAGCTGAATCAGCTCGCTGACAGAGTCAACCTTCTTCAAAACGGGATAAACCAGATGTTGAGAGAACGGGAACAGATTCAGAAGTTTCTCAACCGAGATGTACAGGGTGAAATGAACAAGACGATAAGGGAATATACTCATAAGTTCCTTCTCGACACTGTTCCTGGAGTGACAAGGGAGATGTTCACCAGAAAACTTTATCCAAATCTCATGCAGCTGGCCAAGCAAACAATAAGATCAACGCCTTTAACAGTTACAATCAACCCAACTGAGCCTACAGCTTTCTCCGATGCAGAATTGGTTTCCAAGCTTGTACTTCAAATGTCAAAACGATCTGCAACGTTTACCTCTGACGAAGGTAAACTGCTTGACGCATTGCTGGATTACCAACTTAAAACATCATGTAAAGCGGCAGCTGAAACGGCTAAGCGTCCTAGAGACGATGATGATGCGAATAAAGACAAAGAAACGAAACGCAAGAAGAAGTCTGGTAAATCCTCTTCTATGCCACCACCACCCCAAAGGACTCCAACCGAAAGAAGATCTCCTCCACATTCGACTCCTACAGAGAAACCTCAGGACTCTGAGTTACCACCGTCAACATAGAAAACCGGTGATCATTTCGAATACACTGGTGGTGACGATGAAGAGATCCCAGAGCCCCAACAACAACCCACCTCTCCCGCCACAACAAAGAAACTAGAGTCCTCATCAAAGCCAAAGAAGAAGACTAAGACCAATGTTGTCTCATGGCTAGATGATGATACAACCGAAGAATACGACTGGTTTTCTAAACTTGTTGATGCTACTCCCTCATTACCAGAAGGTCAAGAAATGGTAGATGGCCGTACTATGGAGCATGTGAAGCTGATTCAAGAATAGTTTAAAGTGAAGAAGATGACTAAGGCTGAGCTAAGACGAATAAAGAATGATGCCTTCCAACTGCTTAAAGACAGCTCAAAAAGTGCAATTGAAGTCGAATACCATCTCGACAACATTGCACGAGCCATGTCAAACAATATCGATTGGCTCAATCCCGAAGCTAACATCGACTTCACAAGACAAGATAAGGCTCCCTACTACACTGATTGGACCAAACCTCTACCAACAATTGGCCGACCGGATCAACCTCAAATTCCATACCGTTACTTCTTCAACAATGACCTCGAGTTTCTTCTACACGGTAGCGATGTGACAGGAAAGTACGCTACGTCACTCACATTTCCTTCCCCAGCAGCAATCTACTCTCACAATCCAGCCATCGAGGAAGAAGCCTCACATATGTTTGCTGCCAAAGTGGAAAAGTATGACCTTGATGCGATGTATGGGATTCATCATTGGCCTGAACGCCGAAGAATCTTCTACAGAAGCTGCCAGGTACTTAAGTCTAACAAGGAAGTGTATAGTGAAAAATGGATCATTGCAATTAAGCATGTTACCCTGTTGTCAAAGTGGGACTACACATTCCTCAAGAACATTGTGGTCAAACGACAAGACGAAGAGGATTATGACTTATGTGAAGCGGATTTTCCAAGACTGTCACTAAATGACATTGAAGATATGCATCTCTCTAAGGTGCAAGGACGAATGTGACATTTCTCCACAACTATCCAACGCGAGTACATCAATTCACTATTAATCTTCATCAGAAGCATTGTGATCCAAGAACGTGTAGAGAACATTCAGCTTGCTGTCGAATCTTATCAAAAATAGGTCAATCTCACAAAACCTCAACTAGACCTTCCCGACATCAACCGTCTTCCTCAATATACCCTTTTAAAGAAACCATTTGGGGTAGTCTACAGAAGTGAACTACACCACAACTGTTTCATGGCATGTAAAGAGCTTCACAAGTTTGGGGATCACACGTTGAAGAAAGTTAGGGACGGGCTAGCATACAGATTGAAAGAGATTCATGACGGCATCGGGTCACCGAAGCGATGGAATTCGAGGGAGAGAAGGGATGTTAGGAAGCTCATCACACGGATTGATGAAAGGTTGTTCAGAAGGGATCAAATCAGAACCTTGGAGAGTTTCGTTGGTGGTCGTCCAAGCATATCTCTCACAGGCTATCAACGTCCAGAACGCATTCCCGGAGTTATTGCTGGAATACCTGAATCTCCTGGTACCCCTTGATCTGTTTCTCTTATCATATTTTGGATGTGTGATTTATATCTGACTATGGCTTGTGCACACATTACAGTGTACAACCCGTACTTGTAATGAAAGGACCCTGTGGTAAGCTTCAGTGCCACAATCTCATAAAAGGAGCGAAAGCTTCTTACTTTTGAGTAAAACTTATCAAAACTTTCACTTTTCAAAGTTTTGCTCAAAAGGACAAGTACTTCCCCTTATGATTTTCAAAACCTAAAAAGTTAATATCACTTGTTGAGGGGCAGTATTTGATTAAAAACTTTGTTCACAAATTCTTCTTCGTAGTAATCTTCCCACAAAACTCGAAATGGTCATATTCGATATCAAAATTTCATCAAAAATAACATTTATATGCCATTTTTTAGGGGGAGAAAAATTATGTGATAAGAAATATGTTGTGAATTGCAAATGAATCATCGTACTAAAACTTAACCATTGAATTGACGAGATCTGAAAAGTTAGTAACTCAAAAAGACTTGTCCGGGACGGGTAATAATTTCAAGCTAGTTCGCTAGTGATGTAAACGTGTCTCGCAAAGGACTTGTCCTAGTAGAATGTACCATTCGAGAAACTCTTGGTAGACATGAACTTTTCCGGGTTTGACAACCTTTCAAGGTTTGTCCAGACCTTCAAGGTAGTTATTAGAGCTAGTTGTCACCTAAAAGCTGACAATGTAACTCTTTAACTATGCAACGTAACCGTGTCTCGCGGGGGATTGTCTATCTTGAGTTGATCAGTTCAAAACTGCGCGCTCTTCTCTCACCGTGCAGATTTCTGTCAAAATACTTAAGCACGTGTGGAGGGGGAGTATTTCTGCAAAATATTAAACTCTCAACAGTGGTACAAAATGCTTTTACTCATAACCACTTTGAGAGATTTTCAAGATAATGGTTTTATGGCAACATAGGTTAGTCATGGAGTTATAAGGTGAGTAAGGTTAGGAATAACCGTCCTATGATCTGCCAGAGCCGGAGGGATCTACCCAAGGACACCACCAATAGTTAGAATTAGAAGTCCTTAGGTATGATTATAAAAAGGAGAAAATGAGAATTGGAGAAAGAAGGAGTTGAAGAATTAATAAGAAAAGTAAAGAAAATGGGGAAAATAAATAGCCCTCCAGATTATTCAACTTAGGGCAGACACCGGGTTCAATTCATATGCTACTGGTTGTCACTTGATGACACCGGTATTGAAGATTAAAGTCGTCATGGACCCAGTGACGCATGCACTAAACCTTCTTAGCCACTCAAGTTTCTCTCAACAAAAGCTTGTTTCATTCTCACAGAGAACTCTACGTAAACTATCGACTTTCTCTTAGAGATTGCTGGTATTGAAGAATGAGACCCTCTCCCTAGTCTCCGCTCAGGAAAACCAAAGCGCACTATTGAGTCTAGAGCCACGAGATTCATGAAAAGATCTCTTAGGTACACTTGACATTTCATCACTTGTCGTTTAACAATAAGGACACAAGTGATCCATTATCGCGTCCTACACAGATCTTAGCAATCTGTCAAGAACATTTATGAGAGGTTCACACATGTGATCCTCAGTGATTGAATGGAAACTCCTGCCAGGGTAAACATCAAACAGCCCTGACAGCAGGTCACTTCGGTAACTCCGTGTGGGTTACGCTTAGTGTGTCTCAAACGGTCTACAGTCGTGGGCGATGCTTCGGTGTACCTCAGTGACTCATCTGAACTTTAGGTGTACTTCGGTACATCGCGTTATCTCACTTGTGGGACTACAGTTCAGGAACCGCCTTTGTGAGAATTAGAGTTGTGTTTTCACACTATGTTGTTAACGCTCTTGAAGTTCAAACTTGTAAGCGCTGGATTATTTCTAACCCATGTTTTTATGTTTTCTTCTTATGGATACTTGCGGGTGGAAAAAATCGTGCAGATTCTCCACATGCTCATACCTACAATAACACTAATTGAAGTTCTCTCAAAAGGCAACACAAAGTCAGAATGATTCTTCGTCAAAGTTAAAGAATCTACAAAGTTTAAAGAGTAAGAGAACTACACCAGTACTGAAATCCAACGTTAAAGAGCGTGTGAGCATGTTGGAGAAAGACGTGAATACACTGGAGCAACGAAGCGGACCTGATGCAGATAACCACAACATACCATCACTACCACCACAAAGAACAAAGATCAAAGAACAAAGAAATCAAAGACGTCAAAGCAGAATACTTCAAAGGAAACAATTTCTCTACACTGGGGAGATTGTTCGAATCAAGGCAACTTCTTCTCACAAGAAAGAAGAAAGTTAGAAGACGTCAAAGCTACTATTACATCAGCACCTACAACGTTATCACTCATATCATTAATCACCAACACTTAGGGGGAGATTGTTGGAATCACTCCTAAACTAGATTGCAAGTGTTAGTAATTAATATGTAATAGTTAGCTTAATTAGGCCTTTATGTTTGTTTTTATGCTAAGGCTTATGTAGAAGGCTCATAAGCCTTGGCCCAAGCCTAATAAGGAAAGGAAGGGACTAGGAGTGTTGCCCTAGCTCCCTCTCCTATAAATAGGATTGTAAACCTTCATTTGAAGGTTGGTTTTCACTTTTCTCATTCACTCTAAGCATAAACCTTTCTTCATTATATTCGTGTGTTTTGATAAAGTGTTCATCCGATCTCTCTTACCTTATTTCTTATATTGATGCTTGTGTTACATAAATGGGAACCTAACAGGTTGGCTTAAGGTCTCCAATACCCATACGTAGGAACATTGAATGAGGCATTATGCTTATGCTCGCTCCATGATCAGCTAGGGCATTACACATATTGAGACAACCGATCAAGCAAGGGAGAGCGCAACAACCGAGATCTTTTTCCTTTTGCGGTAGTTCATTTCTTAAAATAGCTGAACATCTCTCGTTAAGTTGAACCGTCTCATCGGAATCGATGCTTAACTCCCATAAAATATTGTTAGGAACAGTCTCAATGGAATTAACAAAAGAAACATTTACCGGGAGGGCTCCAACATCCAGAAGCAAGAGTTTCTCCTTGCTGATTCTTCGTTTAACCTTCTCCGAAAAGGTAGTGGGCTCCTCAAAGATTGTTTCAACTGTGTTGACAACTTCTTCTTCACGTGCAGCGAGGTAATCAACTATAGCATTTGAACATGAATTCACACTCTTCTCCAAACCCTTTATGCGGTCTTCATGAGTCTTGAGAGAAGAAACTGTATTTTCCACGAATGTTTTCATCATTTTTTCAATTCTCTCATCACGTTCCTTAGATTCCTTAATATGGTCAAGGATCATTTTCCCTAAGTTGTTTCCGGTCTTGGTCCCAAATACACTCTTAACCTTCTCTACCCTACAGGCTTCAATTTCATTTTCCCTTTCCAGCCTTCGCTTTTCAAAAATTTCACCATAATTATATTCCCACTTCGTCAATGTTTTCATTACCGTATGATCAAAATTATCCCTTGGTCCATACCCTGTCTCCATATTCCATTTATAGCAATGTTCAGAAATCCATTGAATACACTCTAAAGCTTGGTCAGGGGTCATGCTAGTTATGGGTCTAGGAGAATCGAGTAATTCACGTGTCAGTTCATTAATTCCCCTGTAGAAGACATAGACGATTTGATTTTTGTTCAAGTCATGAGTGGGACAACGGTAAAGTAGCTCATTGAATCTTTCCCATGCCTGGTAAAGCGTCTCTTCACCTTCTTGAACGAATTGATGGATCTTACTGAGAAGTTTAGCCATTTTCGAAGGAGGGCAAAATTGTTGAATGAATTCTTTCCATAATTTACCCCATGCTTCTTTTGCATTCGTTAGGGAGTTTATTGTACCATCTTTTCGCAGTTCCTATAAGAGTCATAGGAAAAATTCTTGCTGTAACCGAATAGCTAGGGATACTTCGGACGCTGAAAAGAGATGATAGGTAGAGTACTTCTTCCACATGATTCTGAACATCCTCATTTTCATCTCCTGAAAACTTAAGCTCGTGTAACTCTCGAATAAATTGGTCCGGAATAGAGAATTTTTCCACACTAGAGTCTTGCGTGAAGGCTCATTCACAGTTCACATTTGGTCGTTCCAAATACTTCTCCATGGTTATCTCCTCAATATTGTTTTCATCAATGACTTCCGGTTCTACATCAGATTGGTCAGATTCGTAAAACGAAAAAATGTTATGAATAAGAACCGGAGAGTAAACTTTTTTCGTCTGAAATTTTTTTTCCGGATCATCGAACTGGGTGGCAAAAAATGGCCTTGAGCTTCTAGTCTTGAATCCTGACATTAAAAAAAGAAAGAAAATTAAAAATAGACTTAATAAAAAATCCTAAAATAACTCCCCGGCAGAGGCGCCAAAAACTTGATGCAGGTTTTACTGACCATGTTTTAATATTTATAAGTCTCGTTATACCTATGGTCTACCCTAATGCACTAACGGGTAGTGTACCCGGTCGTGTGTAGTGTAGTATTCAGTAAAACCGAGGACGTCCCAAGCGCTATGTGTGTGGTTTATACTAAGTTTAGGTGTCACAGATTTTGATACGATTTCGATAAGGAATTAATTAATTAATTACTAAAGCAGATAAAGGCAAAGGTTGCGATCAATAAAGGAGAGTGGTGCTAACCTATTTATTCGTGCTAACTAGTAGTGTTTACGTCTAATTACTTCCAATTACTTCAGGTAGGGTCAAAGTCGATAGGACATCATTTGGTCAGTTCGTCCAACCCTATCAGCAATGGGTACGACTGGAGAAGTCAGGTGTCCCCTTATAATTCCAGTTGTTCCTGGTCCCCTAAGCCAAGTCATTGAGTACCGATACATGCTAGATTCGTAATAGTGAGTGCCCGAGAGCTAGCATCTTAAACACTCACCCCTTACTTCTTAAGTTCATCCAAACGGTAGGTGATCAGTTGGTCAAATCGCACAAGTAGAAAGGGTCGTCAGTTGGTCATATCTTACCCTTCCCGTCTCAGTCTACTCACTTAGGGTCAGTTGGTCATATCTCCTAAGAAACTAGCCTCTACCGCCATTCAAAACTACCGAAACAAGGGTAGCTACCAATAAACTATGCAGGCATACACTTAGAAATAATTATACGGAAGAAATGTAAATGCAAACAAAACAATTAAGGAATCATAACTAGGCCAGCACCAAGAGATGCTTAGCCGCTCATAATAACCGTAACAATCAATTCAATGTTTAATGTTACGAAATACATGAATTGAAAGTAAAGAAAAGATAAAAAGCTAATTCTTATCGTAGGGGAGTGATTTCTCCCATGGAGATAGCTCCGTATACTCCTCTAGATCTGCCTTCGACTTCTTCTCACGTTCTCTGATTAATGTGTGTGAAAATGGGATCATTTGAAATGCTGGAAATTGTGGAGTATTTATAGGCCAGATCTGGTTATGGCATAACTATTAAAAGAGTTACATCGTAACATACAATTCTTCGTAAATTGCACTAATAATGTTGGTTACGGCGTAACCTTAGGAAGGAGTTACGCCGTATCTTTAATAAATCTTGGTTACGCCGTAGTTGATGCATGAGTTACGACATAATTAGTAGCGGCGTGGAACCTCATTTAACCTAATATGGTTACGTCGTAATCTTGGATAGAGTTAAGCCATAATCTTCTGTTAAGTTGGTTTTCTGAGCCACGCTTTAGTTACGGCGTAATGTGAGAGAGGAGTTACGCCGTAACTTCTTCAAAGTGAGCATACTATGATAAATCTTCAATAAACTCTCCAACTCCGCGTCTCTTTAGCTCCAATGCTCGTAATTTACTTGAAAGTGAAATATAATGGAAAACAAGCGTAAATCCATATAAATGATATAAATTAAAAGCATTATCGGGGGAAATTGACACTTAATATTCAGGATAATTTGATGTTATCACTCTGGCTAGATCATGGGAACAAATACCTAACCTTACCATCCTTATAACTCCAACACATAAAGTAAAATGGTCGGTCTTGTGGTATAGTTCTTTCCTCCTTGAAACCAATTGAAAAATCATTAGGAAAATCAATCAATTTCAAAATAATTGAAGCCATAGAGAAACCATTCCAAAATCAATCAAGGTACTTATGTTAAAACACTGAAGCCTTTGTACCTCGATAGTTTATTATCTTTTGAAATGCTCCCCCTCAATATGTGCATCAATTAATGAAAACATTTAGCACATATTAGAGAGAACATGCACTTTGAATCAAAACGATCACCTTTTATCAGATTTCATACTTAAATCACATTCTCTCCCCCAATGAAAAATATCAAACCCTTTGAGATTTGGGATCTCAAGTGATTTAAATAGGTTTAGAAAAAATGGGAGAAAACGTGGCCTGATTTAAATCCTCCCCCTCAACATGTGCGTCATGCATTTGAAATCGTTTAGCACATAGAGGAAGGAGTACCTTTAAAAGACTGGATTAATCATCATTTTATCAGATTTGAGATTTAAATCACAATCTCACCCCCGATCAAAAATTTCACACCTTTTCATTTTTGTGATCCCAATTGATTTAAATCATTTAGAAAATTTTGGGGAAAGACGTGGATTGATTTTAAAATTAACTGATAAGGAACAATTTTTGTTATTTTAAGATTTAGTGTTAGGTATGATAATTTTAAGAGATCTTTAAGTAAAAGAAAATTTTCATTTTGAAAGATCTTTGTGTTTAACGAAAAATCATACCCTAACACATAACATCAAAACATTAGATCACCACTTATTTTGTACAAATTGACTCATTAGATGAAATATTGTTTAGAAGTGTTTAATTTGAAATCACTATCCCCCTCAATCGATGACCGTAGTCATTGATTGAGTGACATATGTTTTGACAAAATGGAGTCCGGTTGATTTTCAAAATTTTGAGTCCGACTTATTTTCAAACAATATTTTACTACCATAATAAATACAAAGATGGTATCATCCACTACTTGTCATGCACAAAGATACGTTAGGGGGTTGAAAAAGAGAAGCTGCTTAAGTTGTTGCTGTAAGGATGGAAGAAACCATTTGCTGATGTAGCGAGACCTTTGAAGTTGTATATATCATGAAAAATATCCACAGAAATCTCATTAAGTTCTTTTTCTACATTTTGTCGACCCAAGATATAGTTTCCCTTTCCTATCAGCACCCAATCATCCAATTTTGTGGGAGCCGGAGCGGGAACATTCTTATAAACCATGTTATCTGCATACGTTAGTCAACACAAATAGACATACATACAGATATATGGTGGTCGACAACACCCAAACAACAATCGACTAATAAAAGTCAATCCAACATCGAAAATCATTCACTCAGATCATATAAAGGCATGGGGATTATGTGTGAACATCAAACTTGAATCATCTTATTCTAACAATCATATCCTAGATTCCTAGCCATACAAAGTTGGAAAACACCATTTTCTATTAAGTATAGGTTGATTAAATAAGCTTGTTAGATGATATAAATTTCAAACATTCTCCCCCTCAATCAATGACTCATTTTATGAAAAGTTTAAAAACGCTAAAGTCATTAATTGAGTTTCAAATTTTATGAAACCTCCAAGTCTGATTGATTTTTCAAAGAACTCATTTTCCACCATTTTGAAAAACAGATATTTTTTTGAAGAATTTTAGAAAGAAAAACATTTGTGTAGGAACAGCTGTCTTTTTGTCAAATCAAATATTTTTCAGATATGCTAGCTCGTCGCTAAAAAGACTTTGTTGATTTATGTTTTAGGATAAGTGATCGAGATATAAAGAAATCGATTTAGCGCAACACTTTCCTTTCTTTAAAAGCGGGTTACCGTCTGAAATAACAGCAAGCCATTGTTTAGACATGTTTTGAAAAACATTTGAACTTCTGCTCAAACTTCATCTAAAGTCCCGTGTCATTATTGAATGACATTTATAAGACCATAGATGTTATCGATACCAGAAGACATTCCTTGAGAAAAATAGTTTGGTATTTTCTGATTTTTCAATTTTTTTTTTGGGTTTTTGTTGGTTTTATATTTTTCTATTTTCTTTTTGTTGGTTTTAAAATTTTGTATTTTGGTTTTTGAAAAATATTTACGAAGAAGATGATATAATTTAAGAGGATGATGGTACGAGTACCGAGATAAGGATATTGATCAGCACATTGTAGAAGATAGAAATCATCATCTCTTAAACTTTCACCACCAAAGCTTTCAAGGCTCCTGAATTGTCGTCAAAACTTGAGCCTTCTGAAAGTGAGACTTTGATAGCTTCTCCCAAATCGAAAATCTTCTAGATGAGCATATTCAAAGCTTTCTTTCAAGCTTGCCTTAGCCAGGTGCACAACGGAGCACACCATATCATAAATCTTGCTGCTCCTTTTAAGAATGATCATCGTGATTCTCCGTTCGGGGTTTCATCAATTAGAACAGCAATGTATCATCTGACGCTTGAGTAGGTCTTCTCATATTTCTTTCCATTGAAGTCTGAAGTGATGCATGCCAAAAGTGTCAAGAGACCACTTCCCTCAAATAGTTGAAGTGATGCAGTCAGTCTCATTGTATAAAGCTCAAGAGCCCGAAGTATACATATACCCAAAGAAAGAATAACCGCTAACATCGAAGTAGCGGATTGAATCACTGATCATCTCTGCGGATATCAACTCCGGAATGTATGACTAAGCTCGATCCCGTGAATCTGTTGTACGTCCCCGATGTACACATTTCTCTCCCCTGATGATAGTGTATAAAGCTTAAGAACCCGAAGTACATGAATACCCAAAGAAAGAATAACCGATAAAATTGAAGTAGCAGGTTGAATAACTAATTATCTCTGCGGATGTCAACTCCGGAGTAATTTATTAAGCTTGATCATGTGAACCTGCTGTGCGTCCCCAATGTACACATTTCTCTCCCTTGATGATTGCGATCAGATCGAAATCATCACACAATTGTGTACCTCTTTTATTATCAGAAATTGTCTCTTAAATCTCTTCCCCCACGTAGTTTGAGTAAGAACACTAAAAGCCACAAGTTAAACACTGGGCTTTTAGATGTATGTCTCCTTCCCCCTTGCTGGTTTTGATACTTCAGAATCAGCAATATATTGTAAGCCCATATACTTGAAATCTTATGAGAAGAACAATTATCAAATGTATCTGTGAGAATCAACTTGCTGAAGAACAATGTGAGCAAATCTAATTAGGGATGAAATCAGGCTTTTCACTCTCCCCCAATTAGTGCTTTCCCCTAAAATGACAATCTTTCTGATGAATGCCCTGAATATGAAGAAGTGTTTGGATAATTAAATGCATGATGTTTTTAGTCTTCTAACACGCAGTGGAAAATGTAGAACAGACTGTAGACTCGACCTTCTTCAAGATTGTCCGTTTGGGGAACAGAATGTCAACATCTTCATCTCACCAAATACATTCCAATTAACTTACATATAGCAAATCAGCCCGTAACGTACACATGAAATGGTAACACCAAACTAACAAGTTGGAACACTGATAATCTTGAATTTGTTTCCCCGAGATAGGTGAGGGTGGATAAGATAGAAGTACTGAGAATAAGACACGAAGAGATATAGAATCAACCAATCTTTGACACAAATCGTTTCATAAGTCATTAAACCTAATCAGGTAAACTTGTTATGAGTCTTTGGTGTACACATTCTCTCCCTTGTGATGATTACGATTTATCGCAATCAGCATAATGTTGTGTACTTGAAGCATTAACTATAAGCACTTTATCATTAATCATATCAGCCCGTGAGAAGATGTCAACCAACGGCTCTTAGTAGAAACTACATGCAAAGATGACCCGATAGGAAGAAGCTCGGTTCTTACATGAGTTTGGAGCCGTATGACCATTTATTCTCAGATGTCAATCAACATGCAGTATTTTCACACTTCTCCCCCTTAAGAATTGCATACGCAGTTGCCTTTCTTGATTTGAACAAGTGAAATCATCACGATGTAGTTTATTCACACTTCTCCCCTGCAAAAATTGCATACGATGTCGCCACTGCCAATTTTGATTGAGCAAGTGATATAAGAGTACAATCAATGGTAAATAGATCAACTTAATGACTGAGCGAGCATGGAAAAAGCATGAAGCTTATTGATGAGAATGGTCATAAACAAGAAGATTTCTCTTCTTCCAAAGATAAAGCGCACACAAGCATACACTTTTCTTTTCTTTAAAGAACGAGGCTTGAACTGAATTGTTCAAACATCATCTCTCTCTTTTCTACTTCTCTTAGCTAAATTGTTACCAACCCCATTATCAGTCAGTCGGCCCTTTGTAGTGACTACCGATGGAGAACGTCCTATATGATGAATTTGACATTGAAAAAAATAATCCAAACTTGTGACTTAACCTCGCACAAATGTGTGACTAAGAGCGGTGCAGAGACTTCATGCAACTTTGAATCCCTAAGTACTCTATACTCTTCACCCAACCAACCATCAACTATAAGACGTACATCACCTCTTGAAAATCCACAACTTCGTGTGACACTGAGCACTACAATGTAACTCCTTAAAGTGATAGTTATTTTGTGGTAGTAAAAAGGAAGAATCACCCAAAAATAACTAGATTTCCAAGTCTTTGTCATTGAAAATGTTAAAAGATCGAACAAGGATCTCGAAGAATCTTCATCCAACCATCCCCGATTTCTTCAGATACTAAGTACACCCACCCTTGAAATTTCACTTCAACCTCAAATAAATAATAATGAATTAACGTCATAGTCAAATCTTATGGTTTAAATGCCCAGATCTAGCCCTTTTTGATGTTTTAAATGAACTTTGATAATGGTTTTATATCGACCTTAGTAAAAAGTACATAACCCCATAAAACTTTGTGGCTACCAAAAATGCCATGAAGTATATCCAAGCAATCATAAAATTCAAGAAGTACACACTTTATCCCATCTTCGAATTTGACACCGTAGCACCAGAATCAGATAAGATCCTGAAATACACTTTCATTTCTCCAGGATGGTTCCATCATCACGGGATTTTACAATTCTATGGTTTAAACCGAGAAATAGTTTCTTACGCAGGATTTTACAAAACCAAGAATAAACCAAGAGATAGATCCGGAAATGCACTTTTCTTTCACCGGGATGGTTCCATCGTCACGGGATTTTACAAATCTATGATTTAAACCGAGAAATATATTCTTTCACGGGATTTTACAAAATCAATACTAAACCATAAGCAATGACAGATTGAATGTGTTATGACAAATTTTATTTTGGTGGATATCTGTTTAGGGGAACATGCAATGGATCATCAACAATTCTTCTCCCATATGTAGAATACTTGACAAACCATACTAAGTAAAGTAGTATACACTACTTCCCCTAGAGGTTGACCTTATCACATCAAAGTACACATTTCTCCCCCATGATGGTTTCGAACTTTCAGAAGCATCATTGACGTGTACGACCACTTACACGAGAAGTTCTTGTCATAAGCAAATATCTTTAAAAATCATGAAAGACACTAGAGATTCTTGAAAGATTTTGCTTAGACTGTGAACTATCATAGACATTCTATAGCGTCGAATATCCCATGAGAATTGCTGATCACATTTCAACCTTTAAACTTCTTTGGCTAACATATCGTCCTCGTATTATGTCAGCTATTGCAGTGACCATTTGGTGAATTAAACCCGATACACCAAACTTGAAAATGATGTAGAATTCCCAAGATTTGTTACTTAAGCTTGTACTATCCTTGTGAAAAAGAACGGTGTACCCAATGTACAAAACCTCTTGACAAATCCTCAACTACATGAGACACCAAAAGTGATAGCTACTTTGTGCGTTAAGCGAGAACGAATCACAAAAGTAACTAGATAGGCAAGTCTTCATCACACTTAATATATGCCCAAACAAGTCATCTTTGCGGAAGGGAAGAAAGAAAGAAGACGAAATAAGTACACGCGCCTGGAAAACCTCACTTTGAATACAAATAAGAAATATCGTAAACAACCCCGTAGTCATTTTAGTTCAACTTGTAGAATCTAGCCGTGAAATACGTATTCCCCATGAAGTTTAATAACTAAAATACCATCTTTCAACCAAAATTATTCAAATCATATTTATCCAAAGATTAAATTTGGATCATTTGATAAAATATGAATTAAAAAATTGTATTAGATCATTTTGAACTAAGTAACCCAAGTCCACGCTTTGTGTTGCAAATTAGCCAAAAAGTCTTAAAATCTGGGTAAGTCCAATAATAGCTCAAAACGCAAAAATCTGATCCAATATTAAATAACTTCTCACATACCCTATCACCAAAAGCACTACAAGTTGAGGCCCAAAGAACATTATATGTCGTTAAGCTCGCCCCACTCAAAATGTAATAGACCTGATCCTTACCTTGAACTCAATCCAGTCCATCCATTTAAATCAGCCCATGAACGAGATTAAAGCAACAAAGCCCAAATAACATATCATTGATGTGCTATTTCATCCGGCCATAAATATTTATAAAACTTAGATAACTTAGGATAGATGCATACTAACGGGCAGAGAACCCGATCAGATGTAGTAAAGCCTTAGGTAAATCCGAGTATCGTCCCAAGAGAGCTGTGACCTTGAAAGAACTAAGATGATTAGAAATGATATTGATAATAAATGGGTATGACAAAGTTGTTATAAATCATCGATATGCTATTATTCTACTCACACAGACACCAGAAATTTATGGCAAAGAGATAGATAAACGAAGCTTAACGAAGAATACAAATATGAATTGATTCTCGATATGAAGGTTCAATATAGTGGTTAATTATCACCAAAATCCTTTGGTCAATTCGTCATGGCCTATGGTTCTTAGATTCCTCACCAAGATGAACAGGTCACCCGGGATCATTCGGCAACCTAATAGCAGTCATTACGCACCAAATCTACTAGATCTAGACGGTGGGAACCCGACCGTTAGGCACTTAGACTCCCCCTAACCTCTTAAATACCTCCACTTGATAGGTGATCAATTGGTCAGTTCGCACATGAAGAGTGGTTGTACTATGGCCAATTCCTCCCATACTCGCAATCTATCAGACTGGGGTCAGTTGGTCATATCTCCCAGCCCTTTAGATACTACCAAGCTTATAATACTACCAAAGCTAGTGATCTATGAAAATACTAGCAAATTTCTATAAAAAATTAAAGAGAATAACAATAACATAAATGCAAACTTTAATTAATGATATGAATTCATAGTATAAGTCCTAGAAAATTTTAAAAAGAATTCAAACTCGAATATAATGGAAATCGTAGACGAGGACTTCGTTATTCAGTGCTCCTGAGCCATGCTTCTTCTTCTATGTTTTTTATCTCTCCAAACCTTAGAAGGTTTGGTAAAGGAGAGATGATTACAACTGGTGAAACCTTCGACTATTTATAGGCTCCGAACTAGTTACGGCGTAATCTTATTAGGTAGTTATGTCGTAACTCTTCAATCTTTGGTGCTTATCCACGGTTACGGCGTAACCTTAGCTGGGATTACGCCGTAGCTTTCATAAATCATGTGTCATTACGGCGTAACCTAAGTTGGGGGTTACGCCGTAGTCTTTGTCAATTAGGTGTTTCTCAGTTGTTACGGCGTAACCTGAGCTAAGGGTTACGCCGTAGCCTTCATAATCTTTAGTTACGTCGTAACTTCATCACTTGGTTACGTCGTAGTAAAGCGAAAGCTCATTCATAGGGCTTGAAAACGTCCAATTATAGCTTCCTTAACTAGAATAGGTCCTGAAATGAAATGATAAGGAATAAGGATGTTTTCCCTAGCATTTTACTCAAAATGTGATGATAAAGGGGGAAATTAACGCTTATAAAATCAAGACAATTTGATGTTATCAAATATCCCCCCACTTAAACTCTACTTGCCCTCAAGTAGACCAATTTATACTGCAAAAGATACATCCTCAATGAATGCGCAGTTAAAATTTCCATGCTATAATATTAATAAGAGCCGAACACCTCATGAAATGGGAACGAAAACACTCTCACTCTCATCTTAATCTAAGTGTTAATTCTGGGGTGATCACTCAATTGCACGGACATAGTAAGTATTTTATCATAAGCTTGGCAATTACACACAACTCCACCACTAGAGCTAAGGCTAAGACAAATTTTAGAAAGCAATGTTGGGTTATAGTGATTCAAAGGCTTTGGGGTGGTGTCATTACTAACGTTTCATGACGAAGTGGAAAAAATCAATGATACATGACCAAATCCATGGCCAAGGCATCAAGGATTGCTCGCTGCATCACCTAGACACGCTTCACGGCAAAAAGGGTAAGGTAAGGCATGGGATATTTTAATGGGTGTAAAAGAAAAAGAAAACAAATAGTCTTAGCTTAAAACCGAGTTGCTATCGCCCCACCGTTAATCCTAGGTTCATCTTCATATGATCAATATATGTCACTGGAGTCCACCATTATTCTTTCTTGAACTATTCTTCCAACCTTCGAATGTGATCGATAAGATTATCTTCAATGCCAATTTCTTTAATTTATATAGTGCTTATAATTCGTCGCAATGTAACGCAATTAATAATATATATATATTTTTTTTGCATCCATCCACTTGAACTGAGCATAAGGAGATAACTTGGGGGCCTTTGACGATCTTCAGCAAGATGTAGATGATTAGGTACGCCTCTTGAAACTTTATTTCGAACCTCGAACTAGGGCGAACAATGACTTCAAGATAAAAAGGTAAGACTACACGGTAGGCTAAGGTGTAAGGGTGTAACTAAAATAGGGGTTAGAAAAAGAGAGGATATGCTCAAAAGGGGTGTAACTAGGGGTATCTTGCACTAAAGGTGAGTGCAACAAAAAGGGTTAACACGGAGGTCAAAAAGCCAATGTGATTAATCGATAAACGTACACAAGTGAACACATATGGGCTATTTGGGTTTAATCCTAAAACATTTACTTTCTTCAAATCGCCTTTTCCAAATGCACCAAGCTAACTTGATACATTACTCGTCTATGGTCTCGAAGTGATGTAAAATCCAAGTTCTAATGTTTACAATACTATCGGCACACTCAATATTTGGTAGATTTGGGTAAAATGGGGAAATGGAAAGGCTAAATCTCACCAATGGCAATAAGGGTTATAGTGTGCTCGACTTTATGTAATTATAGATTGGTTAAATATGTGACAAAAAAATTTCAAATGAGCTTAAAATTTTGAAAACCAACTAGAAAATTAGGGCAAGTAAGTTAAACAATCATACACTTCAATTATATTCCTATCCCCCCCCCCCACTTGAAGTGTACAAAGTCCCATTTGTACGAAAAAGGAAAAATAAAATAGAAATGAAAAATAAATAAGAAAGAAATAAAATCCCCTCTCAAATGCTTGCCCAAGATGTCTCACTAAAGGTTGAAGGTGGGTCATGGGGTATCTAATGCGTATCAGAGGTTACGG
The DNA here is from genome assembly GCA_910596185.1 of Chrysanthemum makinoi. Classification (NCBI taxonomy): domain Eukaryota; kingdom Viridiplantae; phylum Streptophyta; class Magnoliopsida; order Asterales; family Asteraceae; genus Chrysanthemum; species Chrysanthemum makinoi. The sequence goes on along the minus strand of OU343223.1, from coordinate 224,724,312 downwards.
CGTAACTGACCCTAAGGTTACATCGTAATTGCATCACTGAATCAAAACCTGCACAGAATACATGGAAAATTTTGTACCCTATGGGTACAATCGATAATTAAGCATACAAATATCCTAATAATTCAGTTATTACAGACATAAGTATCAAATTGTTTCAAATTGTTCCATCAAACAGGGGAATCAATCGTCCCTGTGAAGATCATGATCCATGGAGTGAAATTGGGTGGGATCGAATGGGGTGCTTGTGGTGCTACCAGGAGTGGGCTCGGCCTGCATGAATTCCACTCCTCCTTGGATGCCAATGTCGGGGATGTCGGCTGGTACACATACTCCGAACCTTGCCACCTAGGGTGGCTCAAGTGCATGCTCTGGAGCATTTGGCTAGTCCGATATGCAATCCAGTGAAAGAAGTCATGTTGGAGCTGCTACACTTGATCCATGGTACCTGCAAAACCATCAAATTGGTTACTAATACCATATAAACCCACCCACGAGGCTATCAATTTCCTCGTTGAAGTGGGTAGCCATTCCCTCGATCCTCTCGTTGATGATCTGTAACCTTTCCCCCACATTCACGTGTGCCCTTCTCCGTCCCCTAGGCACCTGCTCCTCGACATCCTCTTCGGCTTCACCACCAGCACCACTACCTTCCCCGACTTCTCTCCTCGGGGATGTCCTAGCTAGCTCAATCACTCCATACATGTCCTGGGTGAAAATCCTGAACTCAACTAGCTTACTCAATCCAATCAAGCTAGTCTCCCTACCACGGGACACCCGAGCCAAAGCTGCATCGGTCAAAAAATCATAGCTCCTAGCCAACCTCCCAATGAAATGAGCCCCCTGAATTGGGCTCCTAGCTGTAAACCCCTTAGCATCACTGCCCATAAACCTCGCAAATAGTAGGGGACATCGATGTTGTTCCCCCTTCCATGCCTTCCATGAGGTATAAATCATCTATAGTCATTTTCTCCTTGGCAGAGTGCCTTGCTCGAATAGAGTAAGCAAGGAGGCGGTGCACCAATCGAGGAATGGGGTTCCTCACCATTTTGTAGGATGGTGGCTGTTTAGAATCGTAACCATCCATGATAGCAATCTGGTTGAAATAGGCTGCAGTGTCTTGAGTTTCATCCCTACGCCTCCAACAAGTGTTGTAAAACATTCGAAAAGATTCCGAATCCATTTCTTCTTGAGTATACAAGCCCATTCTCACAGTAAATTGCCTTAGAGTCAAACTCCTTCTCATACCTCCAAGTTGGAAAAACAAAGACTCCACATCATCATCCTCAATCTTAGTACGAAACTCAACACTAGCAAGGAACTCCCGGACATATTCCGGAATGACCGGCTCCGTGATCCTAAAAAGCCTTAACCATGCATTGCATGTGAACTCCCCTGCTATACATGTGAACTTAATCTTGCAGAATTTCCTCAACTTCCTACCAGCTCTCCCATTTGCCAAACTATCAAACGCATCCAAATCAAGGGCTTCTGGTTGACTAATATCTCTCCTCCTCAATTTCTCGAACTCATTAAGGCACAATTGCCTAATTCCTGCTTCTTCGTATGCCAGAAACCTAAACCAATTAGCGGGGTTGTTTGCGCCTGTAAATAAGACAGATAACAATAAGTATAGACCTTACTGATGTAAAGCTACGGCGTAACCACCATTACGGCTACGCCGTAATTAGATAATTCCTGAAGTTACGACGCAACTTAACACAATGGTTACGCCGTAATTACAGATTTCAGTAGTTATGACGTAACTTACCCCCAATTACGCCGTAACTTTCCCCAGAAACTTAGCACCTCAGATGGTCAAATTAACCAATAGATTACGCCGGAACCATCAATTTTTTTCAAGTGGTAAAAAGTTTTTACAGATTTTTAACCTGTTAGTGCTGAGGGACCGCGCCTAACCCACTAGGTTTATGTTTGACCTAAAACCCTTTTAAATTAAGTCAAAACATCCTAAACGACCTATAGTGATAGGACACGAATCAAAATAACATGGGAAAATTATCATAATCATCAATTAATCAAACCAATAGCAATAATCTACTCAAAGAAGCAAGATCCCGAAAATATTAAAATATAAACCCTAATTGAATAATAGAAATAAACGAATCAAAAAGAGTAGTAATAGATCTTACCAGCCATGGTGAATGACGAGGTGAAGAAATCTTGATGGAAAAAACTTTTGCGAGAAAAAATTATTGTTTTGGTAGGCGGTGAAAAGATTTTGTGTAAAACCTATTTTTTAATCCGTATAAGGTTTTATACCGCCAGGAGGTTACGGCGTAATTGAATTAATAGTTACGCTGTAACTAATATTTTCAGAATATTAATTGTTTTGAAAGGGTTACGTCGTAATCTTAATATGGATTACGCCGTAACTAAATAATTAAGAATATTATTAATCTTTAATTAAAGATTTAATTATTAGATTATATAGTGGTTACGTCGTAGCTCTAAATAGGAGTTACGTCGTAACTAAATAATTAAAATTTTTATATATTTAATTTTTTAATAATTATAGTATGGTTACGTCGTAACTCTTAAAAGAAGTTACGCCGTAACTAATAGCATCGGAGGATAAATTTGTAATATTACAATATGAGAGATTGAGTAACGTACCTTATGGAAGTGCTCAAATCTCTTAATGAGGTAAATTTGATATACCTTAGATCTTTCATTAACTGCTCCCCGGCAGCGGCGCCAAAAATCTGATGTGCTATTTCATCCTGCTTTTAATATATATAAAACTTAGATAACCTAGGATAGACACATACTAACGGGCAGAGAACTCGATCAAATGTAGTAAAGCCTTAGGTAAATCCGAGTATCATCCCAAGAGAGTTGTGACCTTGAAAGAACTAAGATGATTAGAAATGATATTGATAATAAATGGGTATGACAAAGTTGTTATAATTCTTCGATATGCTATTATTCTACTCACACAGACACCAGAAATTTAGGGCAAAGAGATAGATAAACGAAGCTTAATGAAGAATACGAATATGAATTGATTCTCGATATGAAGGTTCAATATAGTGGTTAATTATCACCAGAAACCTTTGGTCAATTCGTCATGGCCTATGGTTCTTAGATTACTCACCAAGATGAACAGGTCACCCGGGATCATTCGGCAACCTAATAGCAGTCAATAAGCACCAAATCTACTAGATCTAGACGGTGGGAACCCGACCGTTAGGAACTTAGACTCCCCCTAACCTCTTAAATACCTTCACTTGATAGGTGATCAATTGGTCAGTTCGCACACGAAGAGTGGTTGTACTATGGCCAATTCCTCCCATACTTCGCAATCTATCATACTGGGGTCAGTTGGTCATATCTCTCAGCCCTTTAGATACTACCAAGCTTATAATACTAACAAAGCTAGTGATCTATGAAAAGACTAGCAAATGTCTATAAAGAATTAAAGAGAATAACAATAACATAAATGCAAACTTCAATTAATGATATGAATTCATAGTATAAGTCCTAGAAAAATATAAAAAGAATTCAAACTCAAATATAATGGAAATCGTAGATGAGGACTTCGTTATTCAGTGCTCCTGAGCCATGCTTCTTCTTCTGTGTTTTTGATATCCTTGAACCCTAGAAGGTTTGGGAAAGGAGAGAAGATTACAACTGGTGAAACCTTCGACTATTTATAGGCTTCGAACTAGTTACGGCGTAACCTTATTAGGTAGTTACGTCGTAACTCTTCAATATTTTGTGCTTATCCACGGTTACGGCGTAACCTTAGCTGGGATTACGCCGTAGCATTCGTAAATCATGTGTATTTCTTCCTTACGGCGTAACCTAAGTTGGGGGTTACACCGTAGTCTTTGTCAATTAGGTGTTTCTCAGTAGTTACGACGTAACCTGAGCTGAGGGTTACGCTGTAGCCTTCATAATCTTTAGTTACGTCGTAACTTCATCATTTGGTTACGTCGTAGTAAAGTGACAACTCATTCATAGGGCTTGAAAACGTCCAATTACAGCTTCCTTACATAGAATAGATCCTGAAATGAAATAATAAGGAATAAGGATGTTTTCACTAGCTTTTTACTCAAAATGTGATGATAAAGGGGGAAATTAACGCTTGGAAAATCAGGACAATTTGATGTTATCAATCATCCACGAACAAAAGCTTGTGATTAACACAAAGCCCAAGTACATATTAGTTTGAGCGAGAAAAAAGCCCAGCACCCAAAACCTTAAACCCGATCCAAATAAATACTTCCTTAAAACTGGATGTTTTACCCTAATAATTCTCACATCTTAGCCAGAAATCTCATTTCACAATCATCCGCCTCCCAATTCTCTCTCTCATATCAAAACGCACCCAAATCTTCAGATCTGATAAGAAGGAAAACGCCATTTCACTCATTAATATTACACGTAACCCATTGGTTTTTCAATAACAATCGATCTCTCATCTCATTCCTCACACATCATACGAAGCAAACAATTATACGAGCACATTCTATGTTATTTAGATTCGTTATAGTTAGCCACAGGGATGGCTTTGAGCCTCACTATTAATGAATCATCTTCAAGATCAATTGTGGTCTCGGGTAGGTTTTGCTTAAGTTATTTTGTGTTTATTGAATCAAACGAATAAAAAGAGAATAACAAATTTGTTGTTTTTCTTTTTCTTGCTTTGTTCGGATATCGAATTGAAGGGTTGCTTCATAAATAGGATCGATGATGTTGTTCATTCGTTTGCTTGACCTTCGGGTCTTGATAGAGATTTAAATAACCACGAACAATCTGAGATCTAAGGTAATATTCATTAATTCAGAGTCTTGGATATGTGATGGTATACTTTTCGTGTAGTTTGACCTTAAGGTTCGGATATACTTTGGGTATCACATGAATAATCTGAGATCCGTAACTTATAGCTTTCTTTTCAGTTCTGATGCATGAAGAACAATAACCTGAGTTTTATTTAATGTTTCCATTATGTATATAACCGAAAGGAAGAAAGACTTAAACAGTTGTTGTTTTAGTTCTGTAAGATATAGGATTTCACAAACACATCAAACCAATAACATATGGGGCTTTTACAAGTTTTAGAGAGAGAAAGTTCTAGAGAGAGAAAGGGAAGAGAGTTGGGAACTATGTGAAACAAAGAAAAATGGTATTGAAGCTCCAACCCTCTACCTTGGGAGGTAGAGGGTATTTATAATGTCTTACAATAAACGCCACCTACGGGCTGTGGATCGGGCATACAGTGGGTAAATACCCGTCCGTCCTCCACAGTGATACAAAACTAACTACTAAATAATATTAAATGACTACGACTACGAGCTTTCTAACGATTACATATACTTGAGGTGATCGACACTTTAATGACTGGATTTTCTAAATCCTAACAATCTTCCCCTAAGGGAGGTCACCTCAATTTACACAGAATACAAACAGATATTACATTAAGATTGTTCTTGGATTCTTGTTTAAGTTCATTGCTCTGCAGCCCGTAGTCATTGATTCTTCATGTTTTGCATGTTTGGATAATTCAAGTGGAGGTCTTTAACTGATCCACGTGATGATGAGTTTTGAGCCAGCTTTAAGATCATCAGCTTGCATAAATCTCTGACTCTTCCATTGTGGTGTTGACATTATGTGACGTTGTGACAGTGGACCGACATGCTCACATTCTGGATCATGATTTCTTCTCATCAGAGTAGCGAAGCTTTAGTTGATTCATGATATTTGCAGCAGCGTAAGCATGGAGTGAGAATATCAGAGTCATTGATGCACTAATCATGATTTCTTTGGAAATGAATGTGTTGAGTGAGCATGCGGCTATGGATTGACCTCTCCATTCTGATCAGCTGCAAACTTTGGGTGTACCTGCATACAACAGTTAGCAATAAAGCGCACGAAGGTGTCTTTGATCACTTTCATTGAATTGAGGTACACGGCCCACGGTTCCCCGTTGATCAAGACAAGTACGCCTGTGATCGTATAATTCAAGAACCTCCTTGACAGGGTTTCGCAGCTGCTCTAGCTATTCTCAAACTGGAACGTCTCAAAGAAGACAACACGGAGTGAGTGAACCAGCGAATTGAGATTCACTGATTGATGAAAAGAGATTTGCAAAAACAATCGTATACTGCTCAAAATAAAGTGTTTTTGCAATACAACGAAGGTTTTAAAGAAAATCAATTATCAACCATAAACACCTCATATTTTTGAAATATTAATACACATTCGATGTGCTAGAGAAAAGAGTTTTAAGCACAGCGACCGGTTTTTCAACGGTATCCGTCAATCCATAACCTGAACCAGGATTGATTCAAAAATTTTTGAATCTCTCCATTGTTTCTGTTCAGTTGTCACATGATTGATCTATTAGATAGATCTCACATGCCACCTACCAAGAGCTTGTTTGATGTTGGCTCTAGAAGGCTTTCCATCTTCATTGTGAATATGTTTGCATATTACTCAGATGTTCTGGCAATACCACAAGGATAATGCGTAGGACTCATAAAATATATTCTCTCTTTCTAAATTATGTGAAACAGAGAGTCTTCATTGATCGTGTCCTTAATGAGATTTATTGATGATCTCGTGGCTCTAGACTCAAACGTGCACATTTGGTTCCTATGCCGGAGACCAGGGAGAGGGTCTCCTTCTTCAATCTCAACCATCTCTAAGAGAAAGTCGATAGATAATGTAGGTTCCCCTGTGAGAATGAAACAAGTCCTTTTAAGAGGAACTTGAGTAGCTTGGGAAGATGTAGTGCAGTGCGTCACTGGGTCCATGACGTCTTGTCTTCAATACCGGTGTTACCTAGGTAACAGCCAGTAGCATATGAATTGAGCCCGGTTTCTGCCCTAAGGTTGAATTAATGGAGGGCTATTTCTTTTCACCCTTTTTCACATTCAATTCTTTTTCATTCTTCAACCCCTTCAGTGCTTACCTAGACTTCATTACTAGAACCTTGTTGGGTTTATTCTAGTTCTAGCTCTATCTCAGTCCGCACTCTTCCCATTTTCTCATTTTTCTCCTTTTTCCATCATACCTAAGGACTCTACACTATCTAGTGGATTGTCCCTGGGTAGATCCCTCTGGCTCTGGCGGGATCGTGGGAACGAATACCTAACCTAACCATCCTTATATCACCATAGATAAAGTAAATTTGGTCGGTCTTTTTGGTATTGTTCATCAGCCATTGGAACCAATTGAAAACCATTTGAAAAACAATCTAGGTACTTATGATATATTATCAAAGCATTTTGTACCTGAATCGTTTTTGATATTTTAGAAAAACGGCTCCCCCTCAACATGTGCATCGTATGTTTGAGATTAATTTGACACATGGAGGCAAGAGGAAGAATTCACTTCTTTGATCAATTATTTTCTAAAAATATCGATATTACTTTCCCGATCAAAATCAGTGTTTCACATACAGTTAAAGATATTTTCGGGAAAGAATGTGGTTTTCAACAATTTGCTCCCCCTCAATATGTGCATCTGATTTTGAAATTGTTTAGCACATATTAGGGAAAAACTGCACTTAGAGGCAAATCAATCACATTTTAATCCATTTTGGTTTGATGTAGATGCTCCCCCTTAACATGTGCATGGAAAATTTGAAATCGTTTGGCACATGTAGGGAATGGAGCATGTTAATCACGTATTAAACCATTTATCGAATTATCAGTTTAAATCCAATTTAAATCATAAATTCTCCCCCGATCACAATTTTCAAATCCTTAGAGATTTGTGATCTCTATTGATTTAAATTAAACTTTGAGAACTTTTGAGGAGAATAGTGACTTGCTTTTGAAAAACATTTTAACTGATAAGGATCAGATTTTGAGACTTTAAACTCCATTGATCAATCATGCATAAATATCTTTTTAAAACATAACATTAGCCAAGGTCTTTAATCAATTGTATAATACATTGTTCTTTTTGATTTTTCAAAAGTAGACCTTGCTCTTTTACGTGCCAATTGTTTGAAAAATAACCTTTTTGATTTAATTAAAATCATTCTCCCCCTCAATCAATGACATAAGTTGTTGATTGAGAGATAGAGATTTTGACAAAATATAAGTCCGGATGATTTTCAAAAATAGAGTCCGAGGTATTTTCAAAGCAATTTTATTTTCATTAGATGACAAATATTTTTCAGAAGAATCATTAGACGGAAAAATATTTGAAAAGAAAACATTTGTTTTTTTGGTGACAAACATTTGTTTTAAGAATCAGAGCATGAGATTTGAAAAATAATATAAAGCGTGGCTCTATTCTTTCTTTTTAAAACGGGTTACTGCCTGAAACGACAATAAACCACCATTTTTTCTCCATCTTTTTTATTTTTTATTTTTTATTTTTTTTAAAGCAATTTATGTACATTCGAAGAACATCTAGAAACCCGTGACATTCTTTGAATGTCAACACAAAGTCCGTAGATGATATCAAATTAAGAAAAAACATGACAAAATAACACTATTTTTGGGATTTTTCAAGATTTTTTAATTTTTATGGATTTCGAAAATTTTATATTTTTCTATTTTCTTTTGTGGGTTTTGAAATTTTGTATCTCGCTTTTTGAAAAAATATATACAAGAGATAGATGAAGAAAACCATTTACTCCTCGTCTTCCTCTTGAAGGCGTTTGAGTGTTTCCGGTTGAAGACTCTTTAGACCAAGTTGTGGAAGGATAAACTCAAAATATTCTCTAGGAAGAGCTTTGGTGAAGATGTCTGCTAACTGGTATTCAATCTTCACAAAATAGAGTTCTACCACACCTTTTTCCACTTGTTCCCGAATGAAATGATGTCGAATGTTGATGTGCTTTGCTCTTGAATGTTGAACGTTGTTGCAACAGAGAGCAATGGCACTTTTGTTATCACAATACATAGGGATTTTATTGAATTCAAAGCTATAGTCAGATAATTGGGATCTCATCCATAGGATTTGAGCGCAACAAGATGACATGGCTATGTATTCAGCCTCTGTAGAGGATATAGAAATACTCATTTGTTTCTTTGAAGACCAGCTCACAAGCTTATCACCTAAAAACTGAGCACCTCCAGACGTACTTCGACGTGTATCTTGACATCCTGCATGGTCAGCATCTGCATAGGCTGTTAGAGACATACCGGTGTCCTTCGGGTACCAAAGTCCCATGTTGATGGTTCCTTAGAGATACCGAAAGACCCGTTTAACAGCTTCAATGTGCTTTTTGGTAGGCTTAGCCTGGTATCTAGCACACATGCATACATGAACGAATATCAGTCTCATGGTGTGTGGTACATCAGGGATCCAATCATACTTCGATATTTCGTTTGATCTACCATGATCCCTGAGTGATCCTCATCCAGTTTGGTACGTTCCACCATGGGAGTGTCAACGATGTCACAAGTGTCAAATCCAAATTTCTTTAAAATTTCATTTGCATATTTAGATTGATTTATAAAATGCCTCCTGGACTTTGTGAAATTTGTAATCCCAAGAAAAATGACATTTGTCCCATCATTGACATTTGAAATTTAGAGCCCATCTCCTTAGAAAAACGGTCACATTCATTGGGGTCAGTCGAGGCAAAATTAATGTCATCAACATAGATTTGAACGTGAATTAAATGTTTGCCTGACTTTCTGGTGAACAATGTCGGATCAACTACTCCTTTGCTGAATCCAGTAGATAGAAGAAACTTTGATAGCGTATCATACCATGCCCTTCAGATTGGCTAACGTATACGACTTCTTTAAGATCTCCGTTAAGAAAAGCCGTCTTTACATCCATCTGATAGAGTACCATGTTCTTACTTGCTGCATTAGCCAAGAAGATTCTGATTGCCTCGATACGTGCAATTGGAGCAAATGATTCTTTAAAGTCAATACCCTCATCTTGACGGTATCCTTTTGCAACCAATCTAGCCTTGTTCTTTAATACATCACCATGCTCATCAAGTTTTACTTTGAATATCCATTTTAGAGCAATGATCATAGCACAGTCAGGAGCAAGTACTAATTCCCATACATCTAGTCGATCGAACTCATAAATTTCCTCTTGCATGGCATTGAACCAGCTGTCTTCATTCATTGCAGTTTTAACGCCTTTTGGTTCGACCTTGGACAGTACAGAGTTGAAGAAGCACCATAAGGCATTAGTTGCAAGTGGTTTACGTGTGGATACTGGACGAGAGGGATTTCCAATGATGTTGTCCAATGGATGATCATGTGTCCATTTTCTAAGGTGTTCGTGTGGTTGTTGTTGAGGAACTGAAGTAGCAGAGTCGTTTTCTCCTGATGATGATGGTTCTGATGATAGTTCTGGAGAAAATATGTTCTCAAAGGGAGCATCTTCGGGAGTAGTAAAGGGGTTATTTCCATCATAGGTGCCAGAAACAATTCCATGATATGATTGATTAATTGAAGATGATACAGAGTGATCAGCAGCAGGCGCTTCTTGACTCAATGACATAGAAACTGAAGGGTTATCTACGTTGACAGGGATAGGAGCGGCCTCTGTTGATGGATTTGACAGATCATTAGCAATTGGCTCATAGTGTTCATCAAACATTAGATTAAATAATTTCTTCAAATCATCTTCTGAAGGTTGTACATATGGAGTTGCTGGTGAGGGATTGTGTACAAGAGTAGAACTGATGGGACTACTTGATGAAGGTTCTGATGCGGGTCCAGAACTGGGTTGTCCTGGAGCCATTTGACCGGTCAGCTCATCGAACGTAACGTGAATTGTTTCCATGATATTTCGGGTTCTTTTGTTGTAGATTCGGTATCCTTTTCTGCTTGGTGCATATCCTACAAATACTCCAATGTCCGCTTTAGCTTTAAGTTTGCCTAAGTCTTGACCCTCGTTAGTTGGATAACACAATGCACCAAACACACGAAGGAATGAAAGATTAGGTTTTCGATTGTGGACAAGTTCATATGGAGTTTTTCCATGAGAAGCGTGAATTAGGGATCGATTTTGAGTGTAGCATGCAGTGGCAATGGCTTCAGCCCAGAGAAACATTGGAACCTTTGAGTAAATCAACATTGTTCTTGCGGCTTCCACATGAGTTCGATTTCGTCTTTCAACTACACCGTTCTGTTGAGGAGTTCGTGGAACACTTCTTTGATGACTGATTCCAACACTTTCATAAAACTCACTAAGTTCTTTATTAACAAACTTAGTTCCATTGTCTGTTCGGATGATTCTGATAGTTTTGTTAAGTCGAACCTGCAGCTGTTTGATAAGTTTAATGATGATATCTGGAGTTTCATCCTTTGTCCTTAAGAACTTAACCCAAGTAAATCGAGAGTAATCATCAACCACAACTAACAGATATTTCTTCCCGTAAATATTCTGCACTCTCATGGGTCCACATAAATCCATGTGAATGGTATGAAGAACTTCCATAACTGAGTTTGTAGGTTTGGGTTTGTGGGCATACTTCTTGCTTTTTCCCAATTGGCATGCTGAACAAAGATAATCCTATTAATACTTTAGTCTAGGTAAGCCTATTACTAAGTCTTTTCTGGAAAGATCATTTATGGTGCTGAAGTTCAGGTGATTTAGACGACGATGCCATAACCATGACTTTGTTTTCGAAGCCTTTGACAACAAGCAAATTGGAGAAGACTTCATTATATCATCGATAGCGATGGAGTATAGGTTTGAACCACGTGTTCCTCTTAAAAGTTCTGCACCATCTAGTTCTCTAACGTAACACGTATATTTTCTGAAGGCCACTTCCAGATCAGAATCACAGAATTGACCGACAGAGAATAAGTTATGACCAAGACCTTCAACGTAATATACCCTGGAGATTACACTATAACCAACAACATAGTCTTCATAACCCATAATTGCACCGAAATGATCATTCCCGAATCTAACAGTCCCGAAGAATTTACTCACGAAGTTCATGAGCCGTGACCGATCTCTATTCATATGCTTGGAACAGCCTGAGTCCAGGTACCACATAACGATTTGAACGATCTGCAGTTGAACACAGACAAGAATGGATAACTGGATAATTGCGATCCCCATGCAAGAATGGGTTCCATTTGGTTAGTAACAATAATTAGAACACCCACATCGGAAGTAGAAACAATGGAATCATCGGGATTGATGCGTGCTAGTGTATGCATTCGACCTATTCAAAGTATGTTCACTTCTTAAGGGAATAATTCTACCAGTAGGCATCCATTTCCTAATGGGCATTGATCTAGATAATTTAGGGCACATCTCATTAAGATTGAATTTGCGGCCATTAGGTATCCACTGATAACCTATGTTACTAAATTTCCTTCCTGTGGGTTTCCACTATTTTCTAACCTTCTTTCGCCATTGCTTTCTACCCTTCTTAGCTTGATTTTTGGCATAAACAATCTTAACAGGTCATTTAACAGAAACCAAGCAATAATCATTACATGTTTTGCCAAAAGTAGCAGAATTCGAATTAATTATAGTACGCTTATAGCTAATACTAGAATCAACACGATTCGTTTTATTCAACTCAAACTTAATGTTCCTAGGGTGATCTTCTACTTTCTTCCATTGCACATTCTTAGCTTGCGAGGTCCTATCTTGCTTTGTATTGCCTAGAGGCTTTGACCCGCTTGATTTTGTGTCATTGATTACTCCTGTAGAGGGAATTATAAGAACATTAGTTGCTTGGGCTACCTTTTGCATTCCTGAACTAGAAGTGCAGGGATCTAAACTACTTGAGGGCACTTTAGAGTTCACTTTCTTAACACTGGGCATAGAATGGTTTGCATACTTAGCACTAGGCATAGAACAAGGCATCACAGCTTTATCTTTCTCACATAAGGATTTTGGACATGTTTCTCTTAAACATTCTAATGACTCCTCGAGATCGTTTGGCCTGAATGCAAGCAAACCTAATTTCACTATTAAGTGGCTTGTTTATGTAATCCTCTTCTACAATCTCACGGAGACATTCTAGACTATCCTTAAGGTGAGCGAAATAGTTATGAAACACCAGTTCGTTATTTCTAAGATGAGGAGGAATGTATTTAACGGTCACAGTATATTTACAGTCAACAGATGACTTTGATGCAACATTCTCTTTAAAGACAAGTGCAATTTTCCCTTTTACCTGACTCCTCAGATTCTCAATTTCCTTTTGTAGAGACGTTAATTTTTTGTTGTTCTTGTCACGAGTGACTTTCATTGAATCATATAACTCTTTAAAGTGTTGTTTCACTTTTTCATTTTCTTCTAGAAAACTCTCATTTTCCTTTTGTAAAACATTAACCAAGTTTTGAAGATGAAAAGTTTGAGAACACTGAGAATCTAAAAGAGGAGGCATTTGGGAACCAGTCACATTGTTCTTTTCACCCTTCAATTGTGAAATTTGGGCTTTCAACTTTCTCGATCGTGTTACAAAGGAGCATGAATTGTTCATCACGTTTGTTTATTTCAAAAAGTGCATCAAACTCCGGAACATTTGAGGATGTCTTGATGTTTGAGGTTTTGACATTTTCTTTGAGATGTTGATATTTTAGTTGCAAATCAAAATGTTCAACTTCTAGCTTAGAAAGATGTTTTACCAGATTATCGTGATCATCCTCATCAATTTTCTCATTTAGTTCTGAGTTTTTGTTTTCAAGCTCAATGACACGATCATGGGAAACTTTCAAAGCAACAGTTAATTCATGAAATTGAGAAGCAGTAATAGTATAAAGCACATCTTGAGCCACACAGCTCAATACTAAGTTCTCATTTAAAATATGCAGATTCTTCCTTTTAATTTCATTATATTTGAGTTCCCGTTCATAATCATTGACTTCAATTATCATTGCATCAAATTTTGTTGGATATTGGATTTCACAAACACATCAAACCATTAACACAAGTGGGCGTATAAGTGGAATTCTAGAGAGAGAAAGTTAAAGGTTTAGGGAACTTAGTGAGAGAAAGTGAAAGATATTATTATGAGCTCCAACTCTCTACCTTGGGAGGTAGAGAGTATTTATAGTCTTACATAAAACGTCACCTAACGGGCTGTGGATCGTGCATACAAATGGGTAAAGACCCGTCCGTCCTCCACGGTGTTACTTAACAAAATACTACTTAACTAAATATAACTATGACTACGAGCATTCTAACGATTACATATACTTGAGGTGACCGACTCTTTAATACCGGAATTTCTAATTCCTAACAATCTCCCCTAAGGGAGGTCACCTCAACCATATACTAAAATGACATTGAATACAATCAGATATTACATTAACAATTGATCTTGCATTCTTGATGTAGTACTTTGCTCCCAAGCTCGTAGTCATTGATTCCACTCATTGCATGTTTGGTTAATCCAAGTGGAGGTCTTTTACCGATCCACGTGATAATAATGTTGAGCCAGCTTTTGAGATCATCAGCTAATAGAAAATCTCTGATACATCCATTATGGTGTTGGTATTATGTGATGTTGTGACATTTCGACCGACATGCTCACATTCTGGATCATGATATATTCTCATCAGAGTAGCGGAAGCATTCGTTGATTCATGATATTGGCAGCAGCGTAGCATAAGCATGGAGTGAAAATATCAGAGTCATTGATGCACTAATCATGATTTCTTTTAAGATGAATGTGTTAGGTGAGCATGCGGCTTTGGATTGACCGCTTCATTCGATCACCGCAAACGCCGGGTGTACGCATAAGACAGTTAGCAATAAAGCGCACGAAAGTGTCTTTGAACACTTTCGATGAATTGAGGTACACGTCCCACGGTTCCCCGTTGATCAAGACAAGTACTGCCTGTGATCGTATAATTCCAAGAATTTCCTTGATGTGGTTTCGAATGCTCTAGCGTTCTCAAACCGAACGTCTCAAAGAAGACAACACGGAGTGAGTGAACCAAATAATTTACGTCCACCGATTGATGAAAAGAGATTTGAAAAACAATCGTGTATTGCTCAATAGAAATTGTTTTGCAATATAACGAAGGTTTTAATGAAAATCAATTATCAATCATAAAACACCTTTTGATTTGAAAAATTAGTACACGGTCGACGTGCTAATGAAAAGAGTTTTAAAGCACAAAGACCGGTTTTTCAAAGGTATCCGTCAATCCATAACCTGAACCGTGATTGATTCAAAAGATTGAATCGCCCCATTGTTTCG
This sequence comes from Chrysanthemum makinoi, assembly GCA_910596185.1. Taxonomy (NCBI): domain Eukaryota; kingdom Viridiplantae; phylum Streptophyta; class Magnoliopsida; order Asterales; family Asteraceae; genus Chrysanthemum; species Chrysanthemum makinoi. Next base: position 224,709,176 of record OU343223.1, on the reverse strand, counting down.
CTCATTGTCACATGGTTGATCTATATAATAGATCTCACATGCCACCTACCAGGAGCTTGTTAGATGTTGGCTCCAGAAGGCTTTCCATCTTCACAGTGAATATGTAAACACATCACTCAGATGTTCTAGCAATACCACAAGGATAATGCGTAGGACTCAAGATATAATCTCTCTTTCCACATTGTGTGAACCAGAGAGTCTTCATTGAAAGTGTCCTAATGAGATTTATTGATGATCTCGTGGCTCTAGACTCAATTTGTGCATATTTGGATCCTATATCGGAGACTAGGGAGAGGGTCTCCTCCTTCAATATCAACAATCTCTAAGAGAAAGTCGATAGATAATGTCGGTTCCTCGTGAGAATGAAACAAGTCCTTTTAAGAGGAACTTGAGTGGTTAGGAAAGTTGAAGTGCAAGGCCACCGGGTCCATGACGCCTTGTCTTCAATACCGATGTTACCATCAGTAGCATATGAATTGAACCCGTTTCTCCTAAGGTTGAATATATGGAGGGCTATTTGTTTTCACCCTTTTCTCATTCAATTCTTTTTAATTCTTCAACCCCTTCAGTGCTTACCGAGACTTCATAGCAAGAACCTTGTTGGGTTTATTCCAGGACTAGCTCAGTCTTAGTCCGCACTCTTCCCATATCTCATTTTTCTCCTTTTATCATCATACCTAAGAACTCTACACTAACTAGTGGATAGTCCCTCGGTAGATCCCTCCGGTTCTGGCGGATCATGGGAACACATACCTAACCTTATCGTCCTTATATCACCATACATAATGTAAAGTTGGTCGGTCTTTTTGGTATTGTTCATCCGCCATAGGAACCAATTGAAAACCATTTGAAAATCAATCCGTATACTTATGATATTTTATCAAAGCATTTTGTACCAATTGTTTTGATATTTTAGAAGAAGAACTCCCCCTCAACATGTGAATCAAGTATTTGAAATAGTTTTCCACACGGAGGCAAGAGAAAGAATTAACTTCTTTGATTACCATTTTCAAAAAAATATCAACATCACTTCCCTAATCGAATCAAGTAGATAAAGCATTTTGGGGAAGGATGAGGTTTTCATGATTTTGCTCCCCTCAATATGTGCCTCGAGATTTGAAAAGAGTTTTGCACATACTAGAGGGAAGTTGCACCTTGAGATAAGTTATCACGTTTCAAATCATAGGTTTAAGATAGATGCTCCCCCTCAACATGTGCATGGAAAATTTGAAATCGTTTGTCATATGTGGGAAGGGGAGCTTGTACATCCTTATAAAACCATTTACCGAATTATCAGTTTAAATCCAATTTAAATCACACATTCTCCCCCGATCACAATTATCAAATCATTTGAGATTTGTGATCTCTTATAGATTTAAATTGATTTTGAAAGCTTTTAAGGAGAATTGTGACTTGATTATGAAAGCTTTTTAACTGATAATGATCGGATTTTAAGACTTTAGACTCCATTGATAAAACATGCATGTATATCTTTTGAAAACAATTGAATGCCAAATAACTTTTTAATTTAATTGAAATCATTCTCCCCTCAATCAATGACATAGGTTGTTGATTGAGAGATTGATACTTTGACAAATAAGTCCAGATGATTATCAAAAATAGAGACTGAGTTATTTTTCAAAGCAGTTAGTTTTCAGCAGATAAATGTTTATAGAATCTGAGCATGGAATTTTGAAAACATGATAAAGTATGGCTCGTTCTTTCTTTGAAAAGCGGGTTACTGCCTGAAATGACAATAAACCATTTTTTTCTCTTTCTCCCAAAAATATTTTTTGATTTTTTGATTTTTTATTTTTTTATAAATTCGAACAACATCTAAAGTCCCGTGTCATTCTTTGAATGACAGCACAAAGACCGTAGATATTGTCGAACCGAGAAAAACAAGACAAATTGACAATAATTTTTGAAGATTTTTCGAATTTTTTAGATTTTTATGGATTTTGAAAGTTTTATAATTTTCTATTTGATTTTTGAGAGTTTTATAATTTTGTATTTTGTTTTTCGAATAAATATTTACAAGAGATAGATGAAGATAGACCTTTACTCCTCGTCTTCCTCCTGAAGACGTTTGAGTATTTCTAGTTGAAGGCTTTTCAAGCCAAGACGTGGAAGAATAAACTCAAAACGTTTTCTTGGAAGAGCTTTGGTGAAGATGTCTGCTAATTGATATTCAGTCCTTACAAAATAGAGTTCCACCACACCTTTTTCCACTTGTTCCCTGATGAAATGATGTCGAATGTCGATGTGCTTTGCTCTTGAGTGTTGTACGTTGTTGCATGAGAGAGCAATATTACTTTTATTATCACAAGATGAGGGATTTTGTTAAATTCAAAGCCATAGTCGATAATTGGGATCTCATCCATAGGATTTGAGCACAACAAGATGACATGGCTATGTATTCAGCCTCTGTAGAGGAAATAGAAGTACTCATTTGCTTCTTTGAAGACCAGCTCACAAGCTTATCACCCAAAAACTGAGCACCTCCAGACGTATTTCGACGAGTATCTTGACACCCTGCATGATCTGCATCTGCATATGCTGTTAGTGACATACCGGTGTCTTTCGGGTACCAAAGTCCCATATTGATGGTTCCTTGGAGATACCGAAAGACCCGTTTAACCGCTTCAAGGTGCTTTTTAGTAGGCTTAGCCTGGTATCTAGCACACATGCAAACATCGAACAAGATGTTTGGTCTACTAGCTGTGAGGTACATCAGGGATCCAATCATACTATGATATTTTGTTTGGTCTATCATGATCCCTGAGAGGTCCTCATCTAGTTTGGTTCGATCAATCTTGGGAGTGTCAACAGGGTCACTTGAATCAAATCCAAATTTCTTTAAGATCTCAGTTGCATATTTAGATTGATTTATGAAAATGCCTCCGGGACTTTGTGAAATTTGTAATCCCAAGAAAATGACATTTTTCCCATCATTGACATTTGAAATTTTGAACTCATTTCATTTGAAAAACGGTCACATTCATTGGGGTCAGTCGAGGCAAAAATGATATCATCAACATAAGTTTTAACATGAATTAAATGTTTGCCTGACTTCCTGGTGAACAATGTTCGATCAACTACTCCTTTGTCAATCCGTAGATAGAAGAAACTTTGATAGCGTATCATACCATGCCCTTGGAGCTTGCTTTAAACCATAAAGAGCCTTCTTCAAACGATAAACGTGGGTAGGATGCTCTGGATACACAAAGCCTTCAGGTTGGCTAACATAGACGACTTCTTTAAGATCTCCGTTCAGAAATGCCGTCTTCACATCCATCCGATAGACTACCATGTTCTTACTAGCAGCATTAGCCAAAAAGATTCTGATAACCTCGATTCGAGCAACAAGAGCAAAAGATTCTTCAAAGTCTATACCCTCCTCTTGACGGTATCCTTTAGCAACTAATCGAGCCTTGTTCTTTAACACATCACCATGCTCATCAAGTTTCACTTTGAAGATCCACTTTATAGTAATGATCATAGCACAACTGGAGTGTACTAATTCCCATACATCAAGTCGATCAAACTCATGAATTTCTTCTTGCATGGCATTGAACCAACTGTCTTCATCCATGGCGGTTTTAACATCTTTTGGTTCGATCTTAGAGAGTACGGATTTGAAGAAGCACCATCTCGTTGCAAGTTGTTTCCGTGTGGATACAGGATGAGAGGGATTTCCAATGATGTTGTCCAATGGATGATCGTGAGTCCATTTACTGAGGTGTTCATGTGGCAGTGGTTGAGGGACTCAAGTAGCAGAGTCGATGTCTCCTGAAGAAGATGGTTCTGATGAAGATTCAGGAGCAAATACATTTTCAAATGGAGCATCTTCATGAGTAGCAAAGGGATTAACTTCATTATTGATACCAGACATAGTTCCATGATGTACCCTCGAAGTTTGATGATTTGTTGAGGAGACAGAGTGATCAAGCAGCAGCTTCTTGACTTAATGATAATGAGATTGAAGGATTGACGTCATTCACAGGAATATGAGCGCCTGAAGTAGGAATTGTCAGTTCATTAGCACTTGGCTCATAATGTTCATCAAACATGGGATCAAACAATTTCTTTAAATCATCTTCAGATGGAGGTACATATGGAGTTTCTGAAGAAGAATTTGGTATAAGGGATGAACTAATGGGACTGTCTTGAAGTGCGGGTCCTGAACTGGAGTGTCCAGGAGCCATAGGACCACTGCGATAGAAACTCTCTCTGACAATCTTTATCAACCCATATGTAGACAATTTGAAGTGACCACTGATAAAGAAAACCTGATATACCAAACTTGAAACTGAAGAAGAATTCCATGCATTTGCATCTTAAGCTCGTCTTTGTGAATTTTAACTTCAATCTCAAATAAGTGATAATTGATTAACTCTGAAGTAATAAGCTTGTGTCAAATGCCCAACACGTGAATAGACGTACAACCGGATGTACGTCGATCCACTGAATGAACCGGAACAAATGATTTCTCTACATTAATGCATTCTTCCTAAAGGTATACATGTAGAGACTGATCTGGAAGATTCACCAAATATGTCTTCGAGCGAATGAGGTAGTCATTTTCCTTAATGTTCATGTGGTTGATTTATAGCGCAGTAACAATGAGAGGAACAATAATCCGTAAAGATTTGGCAAAGGAATACCAAAGAGCGGATCATTATTCAATAATGCAACTTACAATATCATGATAGTCATTATAAACGCCTTGTGAAATAACTGGAGATAAGGTTTCTTGAGAATTCCAAGAAGTACTTCTTAGATGGTGAACCAGTTGAGTCAATAGAAACCAGAGCATGAGCTTCAGAAGCTGGATGATCAACATTCGTCGGAGGTTAAAAGTACTCATCAAACATATCTTTGAAAAACAATGAATCCCAAACATTGATTCCCAATTATCCATAGTAAGTGAAGCATTAGGCTACTCAAGCAAACATATCTTTGAAAAACAATGAATCCCAAACATTGATTCCCAATTATCCATAGTAAGTGAAGCATTAGGCGTTGGAGGAGAGTCATCAAAAATCAAAACAATGAATCCCAGTTATCCTTAGTATATTCACTCTTCATCAAAAAGAATATACACTCATTATCATCAAAAATTAAGTCGTATAACCATTATTCAAACATCCATCATCATGTAGTATATTCACTCTTCTCCCCCTCAAAAATTGCATCCGAAGTTGCCATTTTTGATTTAACAAGAGAATAAGAGAATACACCAATGAACGTAGATCCATTTGATGACTGAGTGAGCATGGGAGAAACATGAAGCTTGTTGATGAAGAATGTAGATGAGTATGGCCATTCATGAGAGAATTTCTCTTACTCAAGATAAAGCACGAAGAGCGCATACACTTTTCTTTTCTTTGAAGAATGGGGCCTGAAGTGTTATCTGCAGACACCATAATGATGAAGTACGAGGCCTGAACTGATGTGAACAGACGTCATTGTTTAGAGCTCAGTTATAAGTTTAGAGCAGCCCAATCCAAATACCAAGGGACGACTTGTACGACCTGCTTTGGATAACTGACGAAGACAGAGAATTGGAAACATTGGATCCCCACGTGCTCATGGGGTCCTTTGGTTAGCACAAACAATCTTTGAATCAGCAGAAACCCTAGGTGCAATGTCATTGTCACTAGGAGCTAAACTAGTAGAAGCATCAGACTTAGTCGAGGGACATTTTGTGCTTGATGGGATTATTCTACCGTTGGCTATTTCCAAACCTTAACAGGCACTACTCTAGGCATAGTGGATCTAGTTAAGGGGCAAGGTTTGCCATTCGTGAATATTCGACCTGTTGGCTTCCACTGAAATCCAACATTGGTGAAAACCTTCCCTGTAGGTTTCCGTGATTGCTTAACTGCTTCGCTCTCCAAACTTTCTTAACCGGGTTATGAATCTTAGACCTCAGAAATAACACATCACATTTATCATGATTACCAGAAATTAAACATTTTTGCATGTTTTGCAGACAGGATAAGGCCTCGAATTAATTTTAGTAAGCTTAGAGCTAATACTAGAACTAACACGATTCTTTTTGTTCAAATCAAACTTCTTGTCCCTATGGTGTTCTTTCACTTCCTTATCATGATCACTTTTAGTTTGCGTAATCCTATCCTTCTTTGCATAACTTCTAGGTTTTGACCCGCTAACTTTAGTGTCAATCTTAACATCTGTAGAAGTAACGATGGGAACATTACATGGCTTCACTACTTTCTGCATTCCTGGTCTAGAAGTGCTGGGATATGAAATTCTAGGAGGCACATCACAGGTTGTTTGCTTGAATTTTGACATGGAACAAGGCATATCAAGGGTCACATGCTTGGCTTTAGGCATAGAACAAGGTATCACAGCTTTTCCTTTTGCACCTAAGGATAAGGATTTAGGACATGTTGCAATTACACATTCTAGCAGCTCTTGAGATCGTTTGGCCTGGAGGCAAGCAAACCTAACTTCAATATCAAGAGGTTTGTTAATGAAATCCTCTTCGACAATCTCACGGAGACATTCTAGACTATCCTTAAGGTAAGCACAGTAGTCATGAAAAGCATGTTCATTATTCCTAAGATGAGGAGGAATATATTTAACTGTCACAGTGTATTTGCAGTATGAGGGTGACTTTGAGACAACATTCTTATTGAAAACAAGTGGCAGTTTCCCATTTCCTGACTTCTCAGATTCTCAATTTCCTTTTGTAAAGACGTTATTTTTCGTTGTTTTGGTCACGGGTGACTTTCATTGAATCATATAACTCTTTAAAGTGTCGTTTAACTTTTTCATTTTCTTCGAGAAAACTCTCGTTTTCCTTTTGTAATGCATTGACTAAGTTTTGAAGATGAAAAGTTTGAGAGTACTGAGAATCTAAAGGAGGAGGCATTTGGGATCCAGTCACTTCCTTCTTTTCACCTTTCAGTTGTGAGACTTGGGTTCTCAATCTTCGATCGTGTTACAATGAGCTCGAATCTGTTCATCACGTTTGCTAATTTCAAAAACTGCATCAAATTCAGGAGCATCCAAGGATGTCTTGATATTTGAGGTTTTAACATTTTCTTTTAGATGTTGATATTTTAATTGAAAAGCAAGATGCTCAACTTCCAATTTAGAAAACTGTTTCACTAGGTTATCATGATCATCCTGTTCAATTTTCTCATGCAATTTAGAATTAGTTTTTTCAAGCTCAATGACACGATCATGGGAGACTTTCCGAGCAACAGATAATTCATGAAATTGAGAAGCATTAATGGAACAATTCGTAGCAGAGTAAAACACATCTTGAGTAATACATTCAGAAATAAGATTCTCATTCAAGGTATGCAAGTTCTTCCTCTCAATCTCATTATATTTTAATTCTCGCCCATAGTCACTAACCTCAACTATCATTGCATCAAATTCCTTTTCCATTTCTTTAATATCTAATTTTATCCCCTTTTTAAGACTCTCAAAATGATCTTTTAGTTGTTTAAAGAAAGGCATGACCTCAGTTAGATAGCATTCTTTAGTTTGCTCAAAACCCCTTTCCCTTCAGTTATCCCAGTGGGTGTGATCCTTTTCTTACAAGTTTTCTCAAAATCGACAAATAGTTGAAGAATAACATATTGACTAATTAAGGTCTTGCTTTTAGTGGCAATTGTTCTAGGAACAAGATGCATTGGTGTATTAGGAGGATACACAGTCGCTTTAGGGAATTTCCTACAAGGGGGATTCTTTTCAACAAGATTTTCACTTTTGCAAGTCCATATCCTTTTTCCCGAACACTTGTTCAGGGGTCAATAGAGTCTGAGGCTTAAACATGTTTAAGGATATCCAATTTTCCTTAGTGTAATCATGGGGTTTTATAGTTATCTTGTTCTTTTACACTCGGATCTTCTAGCTTCTTATTCATTTTCTCCCTAGTGACTTCATCTGATTTCTTATCTTCCTCAGTGCACTCAACGCAACTAGGTTTCTGTCTAGGCTTAAGGATCTCATTACCATCATACAGTACCTTATGAGCTTCTCTAGCCTTTTTACAAGCCTCAAGGTTTGGTTCATCAACTAAGGCAACACTATGTTTGTCACTTAGAACTCTATGCTTAGTGATCATGTGAGCAGTCTGAATGGTGTTTCCTTGTACGTACAACTTATTTTCAAGCTTGTTTTTCAAAGTTTTTAGATTAGAAAAATCATTCAAAAGTTTTGATTCCTTAGCACTAAATTCTTGCTTAAGCATTTTAACATTTTCTTGAAGTTCTTGTTTTTGCTTAGCCGTTTTAGAAAGCTTTTCTTGCAAGGAGTTTAACTCTTGTTTTAATACTTCTTCTCTAAACCTACTTTTTCTAATAGTTGTACGCATTTGGTCATCCATTTCCCGCTCACGAGTGGTCAACTCAAATTTAGCACGTTGTTCATAAATAGCAACCTGATCCTTATATATGTTAAGCTCTGTGGTAAGGGAATCATCGTGCACAAATGCAACGTACTCATGCAGTTCATAATCATCATTTTGAGTAGAAGATGCACAACAAGGTATAGCAGAAACTTCCATGCAACTTACCTCAAGATTGACATGCACAGTTGTGACGGGTGCATCATCTCTATCTTGGGTACATCCGAAGCTTCCATGGAGTGTTCCTTTGCATTAACTTGCACAGGTTGTGTCTGGTGCACCTCTCTCTCTTGTGAATTTGAGCACGAAGATTCCATTTTTGCATTATCCGACTCATCAATTTTTGTTGTCAGTGACATTCTGCATTCAAAGAACATCCGATACTTCAATGTAAACATTACCCAACTTATCACAACAATCTTTCAACTGCATCTGACACTCATTCACGTTTTCATTCTTTTGAGCAGATTCTTCAATGTACTTTTTCACATTATCCATGAGTTGGATAAATGTCTCAATGAATTCCTGAATTTCCATTCCAGTATGTTTTTGAAGGAAATTCCAGTCAAATGTTGATCGTAATCTGCTGAATATTCCCCACCGATGAATGGCTGAAATTGTTTGTAGATTACTTGAAGAGCTGCACTGGAACCATCCTTTTGAACATCTTCATTGGTAAGTTGCAGCTTTAAATGTTCTAAGTTCAACAGCAAGCTTCTTGTCAATGTAGGTAAGTCCCGGCGGAAAAGGGCACTACATGTTCGATCCCCGCTATGGATAACAAAGCTGTATGAGGTGCAGATGAAGTAGTTGATAGGGCTCAATGCTGCATTCCATTTGCATGGCATTCTCAGAAAGGTGTGCAATTCATTCTCATTGTACTCAGAACATGAAGATCTCACATCGTCATTGTTTAATTCAAACATCTTTAATCGTTCAGTGTAGCAATCATTAACATTATTGTCCACAGCATCATACAATTTAAGCACTTCTAAAATCACTGGGTCAGTAGAGTAAGACATGATGTGGTGGAATGCACGGATTTTACAAGTCTATGATTTAAACCGAGAAATAGAATCTTTCGCGGGATTTTACTAAAATCAAGACCAAACCGTTAAGCAATGACCAATGGAATGTGTTAAGATGACCGATGGATCGACACAATGATAGACAATTGTGTGTTAGGTCTTATGATTGTTTGTGGGATAAGCAAAGATGTTGTTTGGTTGTGATTTGGGTTGGTTGTTGCACGATTTTATGGAGAAATTTAGATCTAAAATCTTAAAAGCTCAATAACTTCCTTTCGGAGAGGATTTGGGCCTCGAAAAATTCGTTTCACGACATCATGGTGAAACCTCACAATATTCAGGCTGTTCCGGTCATTTTGATAGGTATTTCGCTGAAAACGGAGTTACGGATCAAAAGTTATGGCCGTTTGAAGTTTTGACGTAAAAAGTCAACTTTGGTCAAACCTCTTCTTCGTAAAAATCAACCAAGTCGCTATAAGATAATGCACCAAGTCGCTAACACCTAATTCGCTACACCACCAAGTCGCTAAAGTCCCAAGTCGCTAGACAAATGCAAGTCGCTAAGTAGTAACTCGCTAAGCCTCAAGTCGTTAGCAAAATTTTGGCAAAGAATTCGCTACTCAAGTCGCTAAAGATTCAAGTCGCTAAAGAGCAACTCGCTACAGAACAAGTCGCTACCACCAAGTCGCTACGCGTAGTGGAGAGTCCACTACTTGTACTGTTAATCGCTAGGTCTAAGTCGCTAGCTCCAAAACTGTAACTCGCTACAAAATTATGAAGCAAGTCGCTACGAAGAAAGATATACCGTGAGCCAAGTCGCTAACTTGAAAAACTTCCAAAACACACTTTTCAATCCAAAACAACCCAACCACGATGATTCAAGCCTTCCAAATCACAACCTAAACACTTATGATGATCCTAAACACAAAAGTACAATCAAAATCCAAACTTTAACACAAGAAATCAACCAAATGATGCAAAAACCACTAAACTTTTTCAAACTCAAAAACCACTAGAAATCCAAAGATGTGTAAGATATGATCTAACCATGGCTCTTGATACCAATTGTTGGATATTGGATTTCACAAACACATCAAACCATTAACACAAGTGGGCGTATAAGTGGAATTCTAGAGAGAGAAAGTTAGAGGTTTAGGGAACTTAGTGAGAGAAAGTGAAAGATATTATTATGAGCTCCAACTCTCTACCTTGGGAGGTAGAGAGTATTTATAGTCTTACATAAAACGCCACACAACGGGCTGTGGATCAGGCATACAGTGGGTAAAGACCCGTCCGTCCTCCACGGTGTTACTTAACAAAATACTACTTAACTAAATATAACTATGACTACGAGCATTCTAACGATTACATATACTTGAGGTGACCGACTCTTTAATACCGGGAATTTCTAATTCCTAACAAATTTCTTTTCCATTTCTTTAATATCTAAGTCTATCCCCTTTTTAAGACTCTCAAATTGACCTTTTAATTGTTTAAAGAAAGGCATGACCTCAGTTAAATAGCATTCTTTAGTTTGCTCAAAACTCTTCTCCCCTTCAGTTATCCCAGTAGGTGTGATCATTTTCTTACATGTCTTCTCAAAATCAACAAACAGTTGATACACAACATACAGGCTGATTAAGGTCTTACTCTTAGTGGGCATAGATCTAGGAAGTAAATGCATTGGGGTATTTGGAGGATACACAGTTGTTGGAGGCATTTTCCTAAGGGGAGTGCTTGTTTTAACAAGTGCATTAGCTTTTTGCATATCTATGTCCTTTTTCCAAAAACCTTGTTCTAGGGTTAATAGAGTTTGAGGCTTAAACTTGTTCAGGGAAATCCAATTTTCTTTAGTGTAATCATGGGGTTTGTACGTTATGTTTTGCTTTTTACACTCAGGATCTGTTAGCTTCTTATTCATTTTCTCCCTAGTGACTTCATCTAATTGCATATCTTCCTCAGTGCACTCAGCGCAACTAGGTTTCTGCCTAGGCTTAACGATTTCATTACCATCATATATTACCTTCTGAGCTTCTCTAGCCACTTTACCATATTCAAGATTGGGTTCCTTTACGAGGGGAATGCTATGCTTATCGCTGAGAACTCTATGCTTAATGATCATGTGAGCAGTCTGAATGGTATTCCCTTGTACGTACAACTTATTTTCAAGCTTGTTTTTCAAAAGTTTTCAGATTGGAAAAGTCATTCAAAAGTTTTGATTTCTTAGCATTAAATTCTTGTTTAAGCACTTTAACATTATCTTGGAGTTCTTGTTTTTGCTTAACAGTTTTAGAAAGCTTTTCTTGTAAGGAGTTTAACTCTTGTTTTAACACTTCTTCTCTAAAATTACTTTTTCTAATAATTGTACGCATTTGGTCATCCATTTCCTGCTCACGGGTAGTTAACTCAAACTTAGCACGTTGTTCATAAATAGCAACTTGTTCCTTATAGGCATTCAGTTCAGAGAAAACAGAATCATCAGGAGCACATGGAGTGTATTCATCAAAAACATAGTCATCATTGACTGCAGAAGATGCATCACTTGGTACAATCTCACTTTCACTTTGTATCACAAATTGATCATATGGGACAATATTACTATTACCCACATTATCCATATCTGATTCATTACTTAGATGTGATTGTACTTTGTTATGCATCTCTTGCTCATCAACTTCATCGTATAGTTTTAATAGCTCAGAGATGATTGAATCTTTGGAAGGACCATCCTGCTGTGGTGATGAGACCTTTGGCAAGACCATAGGTGAGATGCTTTCCATGAAAATTGTATGGGCAGTAGGTTCATCATCGACATCAGAGTCAAATGCATCACAGTCTGCAACTTGAAAGGCATTTTGATGATTGTGACCTATTTCCTGAATTGGCTGCTCATCCACATCAGCATCATATGTCTTAGCATTCCCTTCTGCAAGAACCAACAACTCCTCTTCATCCAAAGCTGCTCCATTATCCTGAGCTTGCACAAGCAACATCTTGTCTCTAAAGTATTATGCATTCTGTGGACGTTTTAGAGATGTGCAGTTCCTCGCAATATGTCCCTCACCACCACAGATGTAGCATTTGATTGGCTTTGCTTGCCCTTGATTGGCATTTCTTCCTCGATTCTGATTAGCCACATTTTCTCCACCAACTCCAGTATTACCATAACCTGCTCCAATCATCCCTTGTTCATACCGTCTTCCTTGAACATTCTTCACCACTACCTTACCATCTCTTACAGTAGCTTGATTGTGTGGATTGGATGCTGTTCTGAGGTTATTGTTGATGTGTGGAGTGGAATTCGTATTTTGACTAACCATGAGAGACAGTTGATTGATAAAGTTTTCCATGAGTGTGTTTGAGTCTGGAGGCTTATATGCTGGGTCAGGAATGAGCTTGTAATTACCATTACCCGTGGGTATGACTTGAGAAGCTTTGGTGGTAATTCCAACATTGGTGTAAAAGGTTGTTGAATCATTTGACGAACTTGTTTCTCCCTGTTTAGTTTTGAACTGTTCAAGAATCATTCGTTCAAACATAGCATGTCTCTCATTCTGAAGAAGGAAGGCATACAGTTGCTCATAGTTGGTGTTCTTTAATCCTTTGGTTAGCTACACAGAGGTGACAAATTTGTGCCATTCGGGATTCATGTTGTTCACAAACTTTGACTTCAGCTGAATATTTGGCATGGTCATTTTGATATTCCTCATTTCATTCACAAGCTTGTGGAATCTCACGTAATATTCATAGACACTTTCTTCTGGTTTCATCTTAAAGTGCTCAAATTCATCATACAGTTGTGATTCTCAGTCTTCCTTAGTCAATTCAGAACCTGAGAGAAGCATCTTGACATTATCCCAAACTGCCTTGGCTTCAGTGTTGTGATTGATCAACTTGTAGATGTCTTTTGGAAGACCCTGAAGTATAATGTTTGAAGCCCTGATATCAGCATCGTATCTCTTCTTCTCCTTATCACTGAGCTCATCATACGTCTTTGTTATGTCCAATCCTAAGGTCACAGTACCATCTGCAGCAGTTTCAAGAACATCTCTGGTAGTCTCGATTTAATAAGGTCCTTCATCAATTGACTTGAGAATGTTAACTCCATTTTCCTTTCCCAAACAGTACAACCTAATTCGTTGAGCCCATGAGTCATAATTTGTTCTGTCACGCATAGGTGGACGAGTATCTGAACCAGCTGCTTGAACGTCCTCAGCAACAGTAGAAACGATAGTAGGTATGTTGTTAGACATGATTCCAGATTCTACGGGATTTTACTATTCTTTGATTAAACCGGGAAATAGATTCTTTCACGAGATTTTACTAAACCAAAAGAACAACCGTAAAAATTTAGCACGAAGAAGTAACAAGTCTCAATAGACAAGTAGCTAAACAGTCAACTCGCTTTGGTATCAACTCGCTAAACAATCAACTCGCTTAAGAGACAAGTCGCTTAAAATTCAAGTCGCTTAAAGAAACAACTCGCTTAAAACCCAAGTCGCATAAAGAGTCAACTCGCTAAATAGCCAAGTCGCATACAGAGACAACTCGCTTAACAACCAAGTCGCATAAACCAACTCGCTGCCAATACAACTCGCTTAATAGCTAAGTCGCTTAAAGAATCAACTCGCTAAATAGCCAAGTCGCATAAACCAACTCGCTTCCAATAACAAAGCAACTCGCTTCCAAATGACAAAGCAACTCGCTTCGAAGAAACGTTTTACCATGGCTCAACTCGCTTAGTACAATATTCAAAAACAACCACTTTAACAATCAAAAACAGCCCAACCACGATGATTCAAGCCTTCCAATTCGAAACCTAAGCACATATGATGATCCTAAACACAAAAGTACTATCAAAATTCAAACTTTAACACAAGAAATTGACCAAATGATTCAAACTCTTCTAAACACTTATAACTCCAAAAACCTTATGAAATCCACCAAAACAAAGAGCATGAAAGATGAGTGATCAAACCATGGCTCTTGATACCAATTGTAAGATATAGGATTTCAAAAACACATCAAACAAATAACATATGGGGCGTTTACAAGTTTTAGAGAGAGAAAGGGAAGAGAGTTTGGAACTATGTGAAACAAAGAAAAATGGTATTGAAGCTCCAACCCTCTGCCTTGGGAGGTAGAGGGTATTTATAGTGTCTTACAATAAATGCCACCTATGGGCTGTGGATCAGGCATACAGTGGGTAAAGACCCGTCCGTCCTCCACGGTGATACAAAACTAACTACTAACTAATATTAAATGACTACGACTACGAGCTTTCTAACGATTACATATACTTGAGGTGACCGACACTTTAATGACTTGATTTTCTAAATCCTAACAAGTTCTTTCTTTGATGATTTTGGATAGTAACAATAAGGTTGACTTTATAAAGATCCATGATGATAAGGTTTGACAAGAATCTTTAATAGATTGGACAATAAATCGAACCGGATCTAAGATCTATTAGCATTTGTACTTTATGTGACGAGTCTTGGTTATTTTAGTTGAGGATTGATGATGATATACCTTTCGTTTGTTTTGACCTTTCAAGGTCCGATATAACTTTGAGTACAACGACAAGGTAAACTGACATCTTGTTAGATGTTGCGTTATGTTTGAGTCGAGATGCTGGTCTAGGATTTGTTTATGTTCGATGTAGGTTTGGGACTGTTATGGTTCAGATTCTTTTCTTCTAATTAAGGTAACTTGGACTGATGATGCAAATTTAACTGAGGTCACATAAGAGTCTTGCTGTTTGGTAATGGTCTTTCATCAAAACGCAGTCTTTATCTTCTTCTCCTTTTCTGTCATGTCGCAACAGTTTTGGGTCAAAACGCAGTTGACCGGTCAAACATAGTTGAGTGGTCAACACGCAATCATTTCAGTGTCAAAACGCAGTAGTCTTTTCTATCTTCAAAACGCAGTTTTTCTTCAAATTGTAGAACCCCTTTAAGTATCAAACCGCAATCTTTTTTTTCTTCAAAACGCACTGAAAAAAATTTGGTCAAGTCGCAACATCCTATTAACAAACCACACTTTTCTTCAAATCTCAACAACAAACCA
Source organism: Chrysanthemum makinoi (assembly GCA_910596185.1). Lineage (NCBI taxonomy): Eukaryota > Viridiplantae > Streptophyta > Magnoliopsida > Asterales > Asteraceae > Chrysanthemum > Chrysanthemum makinoi. The sequence continues at coordinate 224,693,687 of OU343223.1, read as the reverse complement.
CAACATTCTTCAAACCGTAGTAGTACAAAACGCAACTTAAGTAACAAACCGTAGTGAAGTAGAAGTGTCTCTTTCATGTGAATTGTCCTTTTCCTAACTTTTAGCATTCTAACAAACCGCAACCAGGAATGTCTCAAATCGCATATAAGAACAATCACATTCCAGAAATGCAAACTTTAAGGACTCATATTCAGATCACTTGTTTGACCAGTTTTACAAGTTTATTTGACCACAGAATCAAGGAAACTAATAAAAGAACAAGTCACGAGAGTTGTAAAGCATTTTGACATAAAAACTTATTCGACCACAAAACTGATTGAAGAACCTGTTATAAAACTGATATAAAACTTGTATAGTACTTAATAAATATTTTATAAAACTTGTTAAAACAGTTTGACCACATCAATCTTAATACCAGTAAACGACTTCCAAAGACAACATAACCTTGAATAAAAAACGCATCAAAAACCAAAAACCAAACCGCATATAAAACTGCATCAAACCGCATAAGAACCGTGGATCGAACCACACGAATCAACAAAAAAAACATAGGCTTGGCTCTGATACCAATTGTAGGATAATTATTTTATGTTGTTCATATGATTCGGGAAGTCTAGGATTATGGAAGAACAAGATAGCCATTTTAGAGAGAGAAAGAGTAGAGAGGGTAGTTTCTTGATACAGAAAACACTATGTGTGTGTTTATTAAAATGAAAACCACCAACCCTTCCCATAGAGGGAAGGAGTATTTATACATCTTACATAACGCCACCTACGGGCTGTGAATCAGGCATACAGTGGGTAAAGACCCGTCCGTCCTCCACGGTATTGCTAAACTAACTAAATAACTAATAAATAACGTTATGTCTACGAGCTAATATATGCTAGACTATTGTTGCGGTGACTGACACTTCATCATGGATATTCTAAATCCCAACGCAGACAAAGGTACCACAATCCCATTAAACCCCTTAGATGCCATTCTCATGTTACTTAAAAGTTTTTGTGTAAGGCAAGGAGTTGGATAAATAGTTTTATGGGATTGATGCTGAATTTTTCTTGAATTCAAAATTGTTTGAATAAACCTTGGATACATTAAAAACTTTTATTTTTTATCCACATTCTTCACCATACTATCAAAAATCAGTTTTGAAAAACTGTAAGTCCTATTTGTTGATAAACAAATGAGAGCATTTTCATTATTGCTACTGAATTGCTTCCATGAGGTTTTATTGAGACCTAAAGAATGAAGGATAGTATGAATGAAGAATCACCATTGTGGGGCAAAACATCCTTTTGGAAAAGTAAGATTTTGAGCAGATGGATCATACCCCATTTTGGTCATGTTTTGAAAAAATTCAGTGTTTGGTAAATCACTAATACCATTGTCATCTTCTAGGTGGAGATGCCTCCTAACAGATGATTCAGTAATCGTGATTGGCTTGCCATCAACTGTTGCTTTTAACTTTTTGTCTTGATTCTCAATAATATTGACAGTAGCAGTCTGCCAAAACTGTTTGATTTGAGAGACATAGATAGTAGTGCTGATAGTTAGAGCATACCTAATGTGGGTATTGTTTAAAAAATCTACTATCTCATGGAAGTCACTACCTTCCTCTGTTTTCTCCAAGAAAACAACCTGATTTTGTTTGTCAACAAACTGTAAAATCGCCATTAGGGTTTAAAGATCGTTTAGACTGATGGGATACGATCGTTTATCTGTGAATTGAAGTTATTTGTGAGGAGTATTTATAAAGAATACTTAGGGTTTGAGAATAACCGACTCGAATAAATCTTATCTTAAAAGAAAAGAAATCTTTAGAATATGGAAAGAAGGTAAATTATCCGAGTTAGAAACCCTTTAAATATGGTAAGTAACGGAATTTCTCAACGGCTATATTTAAAAAGCGGTTACGCCCAACTAGTACACACTGCCATCCAGCAGTACTAACTTTATGCTAGCAGTACAACCTTTTTCCTAGCAGTACAAACTTTTTCCAAAAATAGTTTCTTAGTAGTATAAACCCAATTTTCTTTCAAAACTATACTGCACTCAGATTTTTAGAAAGGATTAAGTGTAAAGGAAGACACTTAATCAATTTAGGTCACATTTGACCTCTGGTTGCGTGAGAACCAATGTTTTCAGTTATAAAAACTGCATGTGATCAGATAGACTCATTAAATAACCTTTCAACTCAGTTGTAAACACTTGTCAAGTGATCCCCAAATCCTTTCTATCAAGAATCAATGCCTCCAGAATCAAGAAACCAAAGCACCTTCATTGCTTTTCATCAATATCTCCAATCATACTGCTTTTGCTAACCTGCAAATGTTAGTCTAAAACCAGAAACACATACCAAAGCTTGTGCTTCATAACAGTATAAATTATGACTAACAGTCTTAACATAAACAAACCAAATTTGCACTAGCAGTACAAATTATACAAAGTAGTACTAATTGACACAAATAGCAGTACAAATCCTTTTCCATACAAAGATACTAAGAGATTAAAAACTTTGGGGATTGTAAGAAATTGGATTTCATAAACACATAACACAAATTATATATGAGGCGTATGAATAAAGAGTTTAGAGAGAGAAAGTGAAGAGAGGGAGCCTTTCTAGAGAGACAGTAAACAAAAGAGAAAAAGTTAGATTAGAGTAAAAGGTCCAACCCTCTACCTTGGGAGGTAGAGGGTATTTATAGTTACATACTACACGTCCTCATTCGGACTGTGTATCAGGCATACAGTGGGTAAAGACCCGTCCTTCCTCCACGGTGTTACTCTTAACTAAACTAAGCTAATAACTAACGAATAAACACGTAAATAACGATATGTCTACGAGCTAACTTATGCTAGATTATATTTGAGGTGACCGAATCTTCACTATGGAATTTCTAATTCCTAACAATCTCCCCCTAAGGGAGGTCACCCTATGTTTTACATTTCGAATCCTAGCATTCTATTTTATCTTAAGTCTTGAGCTCGTAGACTTCAATTCTTCAATTCCGCAATCTTTGTGCTTTAGCAGTGATTCTTCAAAGTCCAACTACTTTGTACTTTTAGTGGAGGTCTTTGTGCTGATCCACGTTTGGTGGTTCATTGAGCCAGGTTAGAGATCATCAGCCACAGCAAATCTCTGAAGTTGTGACTTTTGGACCGACATGCTCACATTTTGGATCATGATATCTTCTCATCAAAGTAGCAAAAGCTTTATTGATTCATGATATTTGCAGCAGCGTAGCAGAAGCATGGATTGAAAATATCAGAGCCAGTTGATGAAGATATGCACTTATCATGATTTATTTTAGAAGTGAATGTGATGTGTGAGCATGCGGTTATGGATTGACTCCTCAATTTTGATCAGCTGCAACCGTCCAAATGTACCTGCAAACAACAGTTAGCAATAAAACACACGAAAGTGTCTTTGCTCACTTTCGTTGAATTGAGGTAAACGGCCCACGGTTCCCCGTTGATCAGTACAAGTACTGCCTGTGATCAGGTAAAATTCCGAAGAATCTCCTTGACAGGGTTTCGCAGCTGTTCTAGCTGTTCTCAAACCGGAACGTCTCAAAGAAGATAACACGGAGTGAGAGAACCAGCGAATTAAGATTCACTAATTGATGAAAAATTGATTTGAAAAACAATCGTGTATTGCTTAGAAGAAAGAGTTTTGCAATACGACGAAGGTTTTATGAGAAAGATCAATTTTCAATCAGAAATACTTTTTGAGTTTGAAAATGAATACACATTCGATGTGCTATAGAAAAGAAGATTTGCACATCGAACGGTTTTTCCAAAAGTATTCGTCAATTCATTTCCTGGACCAAGGTTGATTCAAGAATGAATCGCCCCATCATTTCTATCCAGTTATCACAAGCTTGATCTTTTGAGAAGATCTCACATGTCACCTACCAAGAGCTTGTTTGATGTTGGCTCTAGAAGGATTTCCATCTTCATCGTGAATATTTTTACATATCACTCAGATGTTCAGGCAATACCACAAGGATAATGCGTAGGACTCTTAATATATTCTTACTTTCCACATTGTGTGAAACAGCAAGTCTTCATTAATTTAGTGTCCTAATGAGATATTGTGGATGATCTCTTGGCTCTAGACTCAATTGTGCACATTTGGTTCCTATGCCGGAGACTAGGGAGAGGGTCTCTTTTTTTAATATCAACAATCTCTAAGAGAAAGTCGATAGATAATGTAGGTTCCCCGTGAGAATGAAACAAGCCCTTTTAAGAGGAACTTGAGTAGCTTGGGAAGTTAGGTGCAGTACGTCACTAGGTCCATGACGTCTTGTCTTCAATACCAGTGTTACCTTAGTAACCACCAGTAGCATATGTATTGAACCCGGTTACTGCCCTAAGGTTGAATTATTGGAGGGCTATTTCTTTTCACCCTTTTTCACATTCATTTATTTTTCATTCTTCAACCCCTTCAGTGCTTACCGAGACTTCATAACTAGAACCTTGTTGGGTTTATTCTAGTTCTAGCTCTATTTCAGTCCGCACTCTTCCCATATCTCACTTTTCTCCTTTTTTCCATCATACCTAAGGACTCTATACTATCTAGTGGATTATCCCTGGGTAGATCCCTCCGGCTCTGGCGGGATCGTGGGAACGAATACCTAACCTAACCATTCTTATAACACCATGCATAAAGTAAATTGGTCGGTCTTTTGGTATTGTTCTTTCCTTCATGAAACCAGTTGAAAAATCATTTGGAAAATCAATCAAGGTACTTGTGATATAAAATTAAAACATTTTGTACCTTAATTGTTTTTGATCATTTAGAAATGCTCCCCCTCAACATGTGCTTATGATATTGAAATTGTTTAGCACATAGAGGCAAGAGTTCTTTGAAATGATTTCTTGATCACAATTTCCTTAGAAAAAGCCATTTGAATTTCTTTGGTAAATTCTCTCCCTCAATATGTGCATAGGATATTTGAAATCATTTAATCATTTTATCACATAGAGGAAAGAGTTCTTTTGAAGTACTTTTCACGATTGCCAATAGAAACCATTCAGAAAATCAATCAAGGTACTTTATGTTATAGCATAAAAGCATTTGTACCTTGATAGATTATTTTCTTTTGAAATGCTCCCCCTCAATATGTGCTTCGAGATTCGAAAGCGTTTAGCACATATGGGAGAGCAGTATGCACCTTTTAATCAAAACGATCATCTTATATTAAATTTCATATTAAATCACAAATTCTCTCCCGATCAAAAATATCAAACCCTTTGAGATTTTGGATCCCAAGTGATTTAATAAGGTTTGGAAAACATGGGAGAGTATGTGCCTTGTTTTAATACTCTTCTGGTTTATGGTTAAATGCTCCTCCACAATCATGTGCGTTATGTATTTTAAAATCGTTTGGCACATCAAGGAAGGAGTGTTTTAGAAACAAACACCCTTTTAAAACCGTTTTGAGATTTAAATCATGATCTCTCCCCCGATCAAAAATTTCAAACCAATTGATATTTTGGATCCCGATTGATTTAAATCATTTGGAAAATTTTGGGAAAAGACGTGGCTTGATTTAATTTTTTTGAAATTGACTGATGAGGACCAAATGTAGACATTAAAGATTGTTAGTGTCACGTATGATAGTTTTTAAGAGATCTTTAAGTAAAATAAAACAATTCCACAATCAAACAAGAACAGAAAAAATTTCATTTTGAAAGATCTTTGAGTTTTAAAGGGAATCATACCATGACATAACATTAAATCTTTAGATCACCACTTATTTTGTACAAACCGACTTTTATGAAGAAATACTGTTTGAAAATATTTTATTTTAAATCACTCTCCCCCTCAATCGATGACCGTAGTCGATGATTGAGTGACTTAAGTTTTGATAAAATGAAGTCCGGTGATTTTCAAAATTAAGTATAATTTATTTTCAAAACAAAATTTTCCATTTTCAAAACAATTTAATCAAATTTTTTTCAAAATTGTTTAAAAATGATATCCTGCACAAAGATACGTTAGGTGGTTGAGCTGCTTTTGTTGTTATTGCTGAGGGTTGGAAGAAAACCATATGCTGATGCAGCAGGACCTCTGACGTTGCATATATCATGCCAACTCTTAAAAGAGATCCAATTAAGCTCCGTTTCTTCTTTTATCGACCCAAGAGATAGTTACCCTTTCCATTCGGCATCCAATCATATTCATTAGTGGGATCCGGATCGGGAATATTCTTATATGCCAGTATACCTGCATATGTTAGTAGACATACAGATATATGGTGGTCGACAACACCCAAATAGCAATCGACTAATAAAAGTCAATTCAACATATCAATCAAATCATACAAAGGCATGGGAATAATGTGTTCATCAAACTCTAATCATCTAATCCTAACAATCATATGCTAGGCACCTAGTCCTTCAACACAGGTTAACATCATTTTCAGTTAAGCATATAGGATAATTAGATAAGCTAGTTAGATGATATAGATTTGAAAATATTCTCCCCCTCAATCAATGACTTATTTTCTGAAAAGTTTAAAAGCGCTGAAGTCATTGATTGAGTTTTCATTTTTTACGAAAATTTTGAATCTGATTGTTTTTAAAGCAACTCATTTACCACCATTTTGTTAAAACAAATATTTTTCTGAAGAATTTTTAGAAGGAAAAATATTTGAGTAGGAACAGCAGTCCTTCGACATACTTTCCTCATTAAGTTTTAGGATAAGTGCACGAAATATTTGAAAATTGGTTTAGCATAGCACTTTCCTTCCTTGAAGAGCGGGTTGCTATCTAAAATAATAGCAAACCATGGTTTAAGCACGGGTTACAGTCTGAAATAACTGCAAGCCATTTTTGAAGCGCGGGTTACAGTCTGAAATAACAGTAAGCCATGGTTTGAGACATGTTTTGACAAATATTTACACCTCCTGCTCGAACTTCATCTAAAGTCCGGTGCCATTATTGAATGACATTTCTAAGACCGTAGATGTTATCGATACCAGAAGACATGTCATGAGAAAAACAATATTATTGGAATTTTTCAAATTTTCTGATTTGTATGGATTTTTGTTGGTTTTATATTTTTCTATTTTCTTTTGATGGTTTTATATTTTTGTATTTTGGTTTTTGATAAATATATACAAAGAAGATGATATAGTTTAAGAAGATGATGATACAAGTACCGAGATAAGGATATCGAACAGCACATTGTAGAAGATAGAGACCATCATTTCTTAAACTTTCACCACCAAAGCTTTCGAGGCTCCAGAGTAGTCGTTAGAACATGAACCGTCAGAAAGTTAAACTTTGGTAGCTTCCCCCCAAAACGACAATCTTCGTAGTGGAGACGACTTTCCCCAAGTACTAGAAGTGAAGCAAACAGTCTCATTTGAAAAAAGCTCACCAACCCAAAGAAACATGAAAACACCAAAGTAAAAAGTTGAACCAGTGATCCTTTCTGTGGTTATCAAACTCGGGATTCATGATTAATCCTGATCACATGAACCTGTTGTGCATCCCCGATGTAAACATCATTCTGCGGATTTGTGCAGTCGTCTGTACGGGAGGACAATATAACAACATCTTCAATTCACCAAATGCATTCCAGTTATCTTACATATAACCAATCAGCCCATAATGTACACATATACCCAACCAGAGTCGAGACTATGACATCCAAGTAACATGTTGAATCACTGATTATCTCTACGGATATCAACTCCGGAATAACAGAATAAGCTCGATCAAGTGATCATGTTGTGCGTCCCTGATGTACACAAATCTCTCCCCTGATGGTTGCAATCTTATCGAAATCATCATTACATAGTGTACATGAAGCAGTAACCAGAAGCACTTTATCATAACCATATCGAAGATGTCGATAAGCAATATCATCTCACGCTCCAAATATTCTTCTCATATTTCTTCCAACTAAACATTGAAGTAACACATACGAAAAGTCTCCAGAGACCACTTCCCCCAAATAGTTGGAATAATACATCCTTCCACCAAATACTTGGAATAATATATCCTTCCCCCAAATAGTTGGAATAATACACCAGAAGCCACGAGTTAAACACTGAGTTTCTCTGCGGTTATGACATTTGTCTCCCCGGAATAACTTCAATATAGAAGAAGTATTTAGTTCAAAGACGTGTACTCGTTGTGCGTTTAGATGTATGTCTCCTTCCCCCTTGCTGGTTTTGATACCTCCGAATCAGCAAAACATAATACACTCATATACTTGAAATAAAGAAGAACACAATTAGCTCAAATGAATCTTGTGAGAATCAACTGCTACAAAAACTCTCTCTAACTATCCTAATCAACCCATATGAAGACAATTTGAAGTGACCACTGAAGAAGAAAACCTGATATACCAAACTTGAAACTGAAGTCGAATGCCCCACATTTGTATCTTAAGCTTGCACTTAATGATGGAAGAACGGTGTCGAGAATCTATGCTTCAAGCAAGTCTCTAAGTACTTACTACTCAAACAAAGTATGAGACATTAATACCTCTTGAGATTATCCACATCGTCGGTCTTTAACCATCCACCCCGACTGCTGGTAAGTAGATAAACCAAGTCTTCAACTCAAATTCTTAAGCCCGAGCAAGTTATTAAATAAGAACACGCCTTTGTGAAAGTCAACTTCAATCTCAAATAAGTGATAAATGATTAACTCCGAAGTAATCAACTTGTGTCAAATGTCTAACATGTGAATAAACATACAATCAGATGTATATTGACCCTCTGAATGAACCGGAACAAATGATTCCTCAACATCAATGCATTCTTCCTAAAGGTATACATGTGGAGACTGATATGGAAGATTCACCAATAATGTCTTTGAGCGGATGAGGTAGTCATTTTCCTTAATATTCATGAGGTTGATTTATAGCGTGCATAATGAGAGGAACAATAATCCGTGAAGATTTGGCAAAGGAATACTAAAGAGCGGATTATTATTCAGTAGTGCAACTACAATATCATGATAGTCATTATCAACGCCTTGTGAAATAACTGGAGATAAGGTTTTCTTGAGAATTCCGAGAAGTACTTCTTAGATGGTGAACTAGTTGAGTCAGTAGGAACCGGAGCATGAACTTCAGAAACTGGATGATCAACATTCGTTGGAAGTTGGAAGTACTCATCAAACATATCTTGAAACAATGAATCTCAAACAATGAATCCCAGTTATCCTTAGTAAGTGAAGCATTAGGCATTGAAGGAGAGTCATATGACCATAAATCAAGCATCCATCAACATGTAGTATATGCACTCTTCTCCCCCTCAAAAATTGCATCCGAAGTTGCCATTTTTGATTTGAACAAGTGAATAAGAATATACACCAATGAACGTAGATCCACTTGAGGGTTGAAAGAGCGTGGAAAAACATGAAGCTTGTTGATGAAGAATGTCGATGAGAATGGTCATAAACTTGAAGATTTCTCATCTTTTGAAGATAAAGCGCACTGAAGCGTACACCTTTCTTTTCTTTGAGGAACGGGGCCTGAAGTGTTATCTACAGACGCCATAATGATGAAGTACGTGGCCTGAACTGATGTGAACAGACGTCATAGCCGAATGAATATCAAGATTGAGCTACTTGAACCCATGAGTTATGAGATATCAATCCATTTGTAATCCATACTTTAAGCCAGTCCATGTAGTGAAGGATCGAAGTATCTGTAACTGAGTAAGGACAACATGCACTAATATTACAAACTTGATTGTATATATTTTGGTTAGTGACATTAATATCCAAACCCTTTGGGGTTTCACAGTCAACCTTGATTTTGTCATCGGTAAAAAGCTTTCCGGTAGGAATCCACCTAAGTCCAACATCCTTAAACATTCTACCAGATGGTATCCACTTATGGCAAGGTCTAGGATTGTTAAGCTTCTTATGCATAGTGGAAGACCTATCGTTATTCCTAGTTCCCAAAGATTTAGAAGTTGGTATCCATCTAGGCGAAGTTTTTTGTTTGTTTTGCTTCATAGACTTAGTGTAGATCCTAGACTTAACAGATTGAACCTTTGCATGAGCATTTACATTCTTTAGGGATTTTGAAAAACAATTATCATGATTTGCCTTAAAGATGCATTTCAGACAATTTTAGCAAATAGCTTGTTTGGATTCAGAAGATGATCTAGAGTTCTTAGAGTGATCTACTATGGGAATAGATTTATTCGAAACGCAACTACGCTTAGATTCAAGCCAATCCCTAGTCTTTAGTTGAGTGTTCCTAGGTAATGGTTTAAAACTACTAGTAGTGCCTTGAAATCTCGTAGAATTCGTCACCCTAGTTCTTGCACCTAAAATTCCGTCTTTTCGAATCTGTGCCTTTTTCCTAGCTTCTTCTAGATAATAGTTCTTCCACAAGTCATTCATATCATATGAACTACTTGTTGAGGGTTAGCGGAGCTAGAAGCATTAGACTTAGGTAACTCAGGTGAAGTGATTGGTTTTGTCAAAACTTGTATCGCATCAACTTGGGAGATAAGCCTTGTCTTTAGAGATTTTGTTCTTTCAGATATAAATCCAATAGGCTGCCTAAAAACGGACCGGTCTCTAGTGGGATGAGAAACTGGCTTCCCTAAGGTTGATGGTTTTGTAAACTTAGTATTTACACTTTTCCCTACGGTTTTTCTAAGCTCATTCTTTAAGGCAACAATAGCGAAACTCTTTTCCTGAAGTTGAGCTTTGAGTTCATCAATTTTTGCCATCAAAGAGTTTGTTTGTTCCATTGACTTAGTTCTAGCTTCTTTGACAAAGTCACTTAGTTCTATGTGATGCTTTCTCAAAGACTCATTTTCCTTTAGTAATTTGGCCACACAACCAGCTAATTCATCATTTCTCACTTGAATATCATCAATAGCATTAACATCAGAATTACTTGTAACCAAATTACTTTTCACATGCATATCAAAAATATGTTTCTTCAAATTGTTGATAGTCGAGTTTTTGGCTTGAAGCTGAGCTTTTAAATCGTTTATTTCAAAAAATTCACGAAATTAAGGAAATTCTGGATTTTTACATGGTTTCATAGTTTGAAAACTTTCCTCCTTTCTTTGTATTGCAATTTCAAGAGAAATGCAATGTTTTTCAAGTTTTGAGAATTTGTTTGAAAGTTCTTCAAAAGCCTTTTTATAAACCATATGATTTGTTTTTAATCTATTAGATTCAGCCTCAACCAAGGAACATTTATCAGAATAAAGTTCAGTATTAATATCAGTTTGTTTAGGTACATTGGCAGATGCACAATGTTTATCAGTTAAGGGTACCTCATCACATGACACATGTTCATTTATCGGTCTGATATATGCATCCACGTCATGTATAACAAGAGTCACTGAACTACTGTTTGTGTCAAGCTTATCTGTCACTGAGCCTCTGTGTTCCGTGTCAACTGATCCATCATCCGATGCTTTAGCAAACAGTGTCAAAACAAAGCATTCATTCACCTTTCTGATTGCTGCATCCACTTCTTGTGTGACAGGAGTTACTGAGCAGCTGGTTACATCATTCATTACTGTCTCTGATATTCTGCATTTAGCAACACCTGATCTTTCAACTGATGCATTACTTGATTCATCACAACTATCTCTTAACTGCACCCAACAGTCTTCCACATGTTCATCACTCTGTGTAACTTCCTCAATATACTTCTCCACATTATCCATGAGTTGGATTAATGTCTCTCTGAACACATTAACTTCCATCCCAGTGTAATTCTTAAAGCACATTTCAGTCACCAGATAATCATAATCTGAAGTGTATTCCCTTTTGATGAATGACTGAAGCTGTTTGTTGATCACCTGAAGTGCAGCTTTAGAACTGGCTTCTTGAACCTTTTTCCTATTAAGTTGTTGATCTAATTGTTCTAAGCTCAAGAACAATTTGCCAGTATTTGAAGATAATTCTTGACGAAAGAGTGTAATATATGATCGTACAATTCCTATTGTGTATTTGTCATCAATTCTAAGTAACATGAGGTGTGAATGAAGTTGTCGATAAGGTTCAATGCAACTTTCCTTACCCATTGCAAGAGCATTCTGTAACCTTGACTGGTGCATTTCTCTCTCTTTAGATTCTAAACACGGAGATCTCACATCCTCATTGATTGATTCCATCATCTTTAACCGTTCAGTATAGCTAATATTCTCATGGTTGTCTATAGCATCATACAGTTTGAGTACTTCTGAAATCACTGAATCAGGAGTGTAAGACATGATGTTGATGTATACACGGGATTTTACAAGTCTGTGATTTAAACCGAGAAATAGACTCTTTCGCGGGATTTTACTTAAATCAAGACCAAACCGTTAAGCAATGTCCAATGGAATGTGTTAAGATGACTGATGGATCGACACAATGATAGACAATTGTGTATTAGGGAATATGATTGTTTGTAGGATTAGCAGAGATGTTGTTTGGTTGAGATTTGGATTGGTTAATGCTCGTTTATACAGAGAAATTTAGGTCAAAAAACATAAAAACCTCAATAACTTCTGTTCGGAGCGGATTTAGGCCTCGAAGGTTGACTAGAATATACTTTAGTTTCTTTGGCATGCCATTCTCCTCGTTCTCACGGTCATTTTGATGGGTAGAACGCTGAAAAAGAAGTTACGGTTCAAAAGTTATGGCCGTTTGAAGTTTTGTCAGGAAAAAGACAACTTTTGGTCAAACCGCTTCAATCAAATCGCATCCATGACAACTCGCTTCCGAGACAACTCGATTTGATGACAACTCGCTTAATATACAAGTCGCATAAAACACAACTCGCTTAGGCTGACAACTCGCTTAGGCAACTCGTTTAGGCTCAACTCGAATTAGATACGTTGAATCTGGACAAGTCGTAGTCAAAACTGTCAACTCGCTTAGGCAACTCTCTTAGCAGACAACTCGCTTAATAGTCAAGTCGCATACAACTCAACTTGCATAATACAACTCGCTTCAAAAAGCAAGAGACTCAACTTGCAGTGTGGGCAACTCGCTTAACAGATCAGAACAACTCGCTTCCAGGAAATGTACAACTCGCTTAGCAGATGAGGACAACTCGCTTCCATGAACAAGTCAACTCGCAACCAAGAAACGTACTACGTGACTCAACTCGCTTCCAACCACTATTCAAAAAACACCACTTTTCAATCCAAAAACAATCCAACCAAGATGATTCAAGCCTTTCAAATCAAAACCTAAACACTTATGATGATTCTAAACACAAAAGTACAATCAAAATCCAAACTTTAACACAAGAAATGATCCAAATGATGTAAACTACTCTAAACTCATTCAAACCCAAAAACCTTATGAAAACCACTAGAAATCCAAGAACATGAAAGATGAGTGATCAAACCATGGCTCTCTGATACCAATTGTAAGATATATGAATGAAGAGTTTAGAGAGAGAAAGTGAAGGGAGGGAGCCTTTCTAGAGAGAGAGTAAATAAAAGAGAAAAAGTTAGATTAGAGTGAAAGGTCCAACCCTCTACCTTGGGAGGTAGAGGGTATTTATAGTTACATACTACACGTCCTCCTTCGGACTGTGGATCAGGCATACAGTGGGTAAAGACCCGTCCTTCCTCTACGGTGTTACTCTAAACTAAACTAAGCTAATAACTAACGAATAAACACGTAAATAATGATATGTCTACGAGCTAACTTATGCTAGATTATATTTGGGGTGACCGACTCTTCACTATGGAATTTCTAATTCCTAACAGGGATTAACCATTTTAATACTTGCAACCAAGTACTGAAACCTCCCAACATCAAAAGCTTTATTTAATAGATCTGCAAAATTGTTATTAGTATGAATCTTAACCACATGAACTAGCTTTTTCTCATTGCAGTTTCTTATAAAGTGATGTCTAGTCTCTATATGTTTTGTTTTAGAATGTCGTACAGGATTTTTAATAATAAAAATTGTACTGCTACTGTCAATAAAAATTATGGTATTCATAAGGTTGTACCCATAGTCCAGCATTTAATTTTGGATCCATAGTACTTGTCTCCAGCAACTAGCAGCAGCCACATATTTAGCTTCAGTTGTAGAAGTGGCCACCATAGTCTGCTTCTTACATTGCCATGATATTAACCTGTTCCCTAGGAATTGACAACCTCCTATTGTTGATTTCCTATCTAAACTAGCGCCATCATAATCACTCTCACTATAAGCCACCAATTCAAATGAAGACTCTCTAAGATACCAAAGGCCCAATGTAGGTTGACCTTTTAGATACATAAAAATCCTCTTTACTGCATGTAAGTGTGAAGCCTTAGGAGTGACTTGAAATCTGGCACATGTACACACAACAAACATAATATCTGGTTTGGATGATGTAAGATGCATCAATGACCCAATCATAGACCTATATATGTGTACATCAACATCTTCACCTACATAAACCTATATATGTGAACTGAAATTTCCTCAATATCTCAGCTAAATATTTATCCTGACTGATAAATATCCCTTCAGCCTTTTGCTTTACTTGTAGCCCCAAAAAGAAAGTGAGCTCTCCCATGGAACTCATTTGAAACTTCTCATGCATCAATCTCTCAAACTCAATGCACATCTCCTTCTTGGTAGACCCAAAAATGATGCCATCCTCATAGACCTGAACAAGCAAAATATCCCCTTTTTTCTTTTTGATAAATAAGGTCTTATCAATATTGCCTTTTCATACCGGGCTCTTGGAGATTAATGAAATCCATATAGAGCTTTCACCACCTTGTAGACTTTGTTTGGATGTTCAGGATCTTCAAAAGCTAGAGGTTGAGAAACGTAAACCTCTTCTTCAATAGTACCATACAAAAAGGCACTCTTCACATCCATTTGATATACCATGAACCCCATGAATGAAGCATAAGCTAGAAATAACCTGATTGCCTCAATCCTTGCTACAGGTGCAAAAATCTCTTCATAATCAATTCCTTCCTCTTGAGTATATCCCTGAGCTACAAGTCTAGCTTTATTCTAGATGACAATCCCTCTCTCATCCTTCTTATTTCTAAAAATCCACTTTGTACCAATCACCTTACTCCCTTAGGAAAATCTACAAGCACCCAAACCTTCTGTATTTTGAACTACATAAGTTGTTCCTGCATAGCTTCCAACCAGCTGTCTTCCTGTAGAGCCTTATGCACATTTTTAGGTTCCTCTTGTGATAAAAATAAGACAAACAGACATGTGTTTGTATCTTCATGAGTCTTCTCTTCATAAACAGCACTAAGAAAACCATGTTCATCAAAATTCATTGTTTGTCTTCTGGTCTTTACACCAGACTGCATTAAAAACCAATCACAAAATCAAGGGAACGATCCTTGTGAATTATAGTATGGGGAGTTGAGGGAGCTTCATAAGAGACAGGAATGTTGTTTAAATCCACAGCAAAGTCATCAAAAGTATCATTATGTGGAGTAGGATTGATTGTTGGATCAACAGTACTAACTCTTGGCTCAACAGTACTAACAGTATTAGTACTAGTTTCAAGCACTTCATGTTCCTGATCACCCAATTCACTTTCTTTGCCAGCATTATTCTCTTTTCTAGCATCATCCTCCTTTTCAGCATCATCTTCTTTTTCAGCATCATTAGAGGATGGTGGATCATTATTCTTTGAAGAATCATATACTGAATTGTTATTCCAAATTGGCATTAAAATGTGATCTTTGCCAATCTCTTTGTCCATTCTAGATTCACCTGCAGAAACATCATCTTCTGGACCTGTAAAATCATTAGTATCTGTACCTGTAACAACTGGTACATAATTTATAGATTTTGTTAGAGTATCAAGATCAAACAACCACTTTAGACCTTCTCCTACAACAATAGATTTATTTTCTAAAAACTCCACATGTAATTTTTCCTCTACATGCCTAGTCCTAATGTTATATACCCTAAAGGCTTTACTCTGCAAAGAATAACAAAAAATCCCTCATCTGATTTACCATCAAATTTTTCCAAATGATCTAAGGTATTGAGAATAGTAACATGACATCCAAATGGTCTCATGAAGCTTAAGGTAGGTGTCCTACCTATAAATAGTTCATAAGGTATCTTGTTGTGATGTTTAACCACTAAAACCATGTTCTTCACATAACAAGCAGTATTAGCTGCTTCAGCCCAAAAAGTAGTGGGTAGCTTAGAGTCAGCTAACATAGTTCTAGCATCCTCTATCAGTGTCCTATTCCTCTTTTCAGCAACACCATTCTGCTGTGGAGTTCTAGCTACACTAAATTCTCTCCTAATACCTTTCTTTTGACAAAATTCATTTATAACTCTATTTTTAAATTATGTCCCACTGTTACATCTAATAGATTTTACTTTCTTATCAACTAGGTTTTCTATCTCTGTAATAAATTTTATAAGGATGCTACTAGTCTCATCCTTTTTCCCCAAAAAGAAAACCTAAGTGAACCTACTATAGTCATCAGTAACTACCAGACAGTACCTTTTATGCATTAAAATACTCACAGATGTAGGACCAAACAAGTCCATATGCAGCACGAATTTGAGTAATAGAGTTTTCAGACTTAGCCTTACAAAAAGCTTTGTATTGTTTACTTTTAAGACATGCAATACAAGTTTGGTCATTTTCAAAACGTTTCTGAGGTTAACCTTTTACCAAACCATCTTTAACATCTTATTTATGGTTTTAAAATTAATATGACCAAGTCTCCTATGTGAAAGCATTGATTCATCCAATGTGGCTTTTGCTACAAGACAAGTTAGACTCTCTTTAGGAACAATATTTTTTATATCAACACTGTACATGTTGCCCTTTCTAGGAACTTTAAGCAATACTTGACTTTCATCAGGTAGCTTAAAGTCAGGAGAAAGTGTTAGGAATTGGAAATTCAATAGTGAAGCATCGGTCACCCCAAATAGTATCTAGCTTAAGTTAGCTCGTAGACATATCGTTTATTACGTTATTTGTTAGTTAGTTATTAGTGTAGTTTTATCCAGCGCAACACCGTGGAGGAAGGACAGGTCTTTACCCATTGTATGCCTGATCCACAACCCGAAGGAGGGCGTGCTTCTTCGTATAAATAGCCCTCTCCCCACAAGGGAGAGGGTTGGATGTTCATTTGGAATCTAACCTTCTATGTGTTTCTCTCACTAGAACATCTCTCATTCTCTCTCTAAACCCTCCACATGCTTCTATGATTTAAGTTTACATGCGTGTATGAAATCCTATATATTACAATTGGTATCAAATCCAGGTTTGATCACTCATCTTCCATGTTCTTTGTTTTGGTGGATTTCATAAGGTTTTTGGAGTTATAAGTGTTTAGAAGAGTTTGAATCATTTGATCAATTTCTTGTGTTAAAGTTTGAATTTTGATAGTACTTTTGTGTTTAGGATCATCATATGTGCTTAGTTTTTGAATTGGAAGGCTTGAATCATCATGGTTGGGCTGTTTTTGATTGTTAAAGTGGTTGTTTTTTGAATATTGTACTAAGCGAGTTGAGCCACGGTAAAACGTTTCTTCGAAGCGAGTTACTTTGTTATTTGGAAGCGAGTTACTTTGTTATTGGAAGCGAGTTGGTTTATGCGACTTGGCTATTAAGCGAGTTGATTCTTCAAGCGACTTGAGTTCTAAAGCGACTTGGCTATTAAGCGAGTTGTAGTGGCAGCGAGTTGGTTTATGCGACTTTGCTATTTAGCGAGTTGACTCTTTATGCGACTTGGGTTTTAAGCGAGTTGTTTCTTTAAGCGACTTGAGTTTTAAGCGACTTGTCCTGTAAGCGAGTTGAATGTTTAGCGAGTTGATACCAAAGCGAGTTGACTATTTAGCGACTTGTCTATTGAGACTTGTCATTTCTTTGTGCTACGTTTACGGTTGTTCTTTTGGTTCAGTAAAATCCCGTGAAAGAATCATTTCCCGGTTTAATCAAAGAATAATAAAGTTTCGTAAATTCTGACACTCATGGGGTATACCACTGATCCATTAATTTCCAATGTGCTCAAACTATATGACTCAGTGGACTGCAAACAAAGTACGTACTACTCAGAAAGCCTTTCCTAAACAGATTCAATCAATGTTGATTAAAACACCTCGTACTCTAATTAAAATCCCAAGAAATTTCACCAGCTTATGCTGCATAGTGCCTTGCAAATGGAATGCAGCCTTGAGCCATATCAACTACTCCACTCTCATCTCTTACAGCTCTTATCTACAATTGTGGATCGAACATGCAGTGCTCTTTTCCGTCAGGACTTACCTACATTGACGAGAACCTTGCTGACGAACTTAGAATTATTGAAGCTTCAACTTACCAAAAAGAAGGCACCAAAAGATGATTCCAATGCTGCACTTCAGGTAATCCACAACCAATTCCAGCCATTTATCAATGGGGAATATTCCGCAGACTTCGATCAACACTCAACTGGAATTTCTTTCAAGAAACATATTGGAATGGAAATTCAGGATTTCATCGATACATTTATCCGACTAATGGATAATGTGAAAAAGTTCATTGAGGAAGCTGCTCAAAAGGATGATTTTGTGAATGAGTGTCAAGTGCAATTTGGAGATAGTGGTGAAACGTCAGGTAATATTTCAGTTGAAAGGACGAGTGTTGTTGAATGCAGAATATCAGATACAACTGAGAATGAAGTAACCAGCAGTTTGGTAACTCCTGATGTGGATACACATGAAAGACCAGTGGATGAACTATTGTAATCTAATGAGGTACCCTTAACGGTTCAACATTATGCATCTGCTAGTCTACTTAAACAAACTGATTTTAAGCCTGAACATGATTCGGATGAATGTTCCCTGGTTGAGTCTGAGTCTAGAATTTTTAAAAGAAATGAAATGGTTGAAAGAGGGGTTTTTGATGAACTTTCTAACAAATACTCAATTCTCGAAAAACACTGCATTTCCTTAGAAATTGCAATACAACAAAAGGAAGAAAGTTTTCTTGCTACAAAACCTTGCATAAATCCGGAATTCCCATAATTTCAAGAATTTTTTGAACTTAACCTGTTAAAAACCCAGATTCAGGACAAAGACTCAACCATATGTAATCTGAAAATACAACTCTCAGATCTGCATAAGAAATATTATAAAGGGATGAAAAATCTTAACTATGAGGTGAGTGATCCGATTAAATCTAGGAATGATGAATTAGCTTTATGTGTGACCAAGCTATTAAGGGAAAATGAGTCCTTAAGGAAGAACTTATTAGAGATTAATTCTAAGCTGTTAGATCAATCTAACTCCTTGTTGGCAGACATTGATGCCCTCAAATCCCAAATTTAGGATAAAAGCTTCACCATTGTTGCCTTAAAAAATGAGCTTAGGAAAACCATTGGAAATAGAGTGAACACTAAGTTTACAAAACCATCGACCTTTGGGAAGCCAATTGCACTTAACAATACAGTACGAACTGTAGTTAGGCAGACAAATGCATTTAAGACAGAAAGATTTAAATCCTCTAAATCTAAGCTTGCCTCCCAAGTTGATGAGAATATAGTTTTGTCAAAACCAGTCACTTCACTAATTCATTCTGATATGACGAATAACAATCCCCAACTGAAGGCTCAAAAATCTAAGTTCAGGAACATAAGGAGCTCATCTAGTCCATATAAGATGCATCAAATGGCTGACCAATCCCCTAAGAAACAAATTAATAGCAAAAGGACCAATGTTCAGAACAGGGATATGGCTTCATCTAACTCAGCTAGCAGTTGTTTTAAGTGGATTCCTACTGGTAGACTATTTAAGTTCACAGGTACCAAACGGACTTACTCACCTAGATCTTGTCTTAAGTGGATGCCCACAGGTAAAATCTTCAAGAATGTTGGACTTAAAGGGATTTCTATTAATGATACTCCTAGACCTGACTGTACAACATCAAAAAATAAGGATACACTTGTCACTAACCCACCTATTTGCAATACTACATGTGCTATTAGTGCAAAGTGTTCTCAGTCTTTTTCAGGTACAATGCTCAATTCATTCATGAACATCATGACCTGGTTTCCAACAGAAATGAAGACTGCTCACTCTGGAACTGTAGCTTGTCAGAATTGATGTACCTCGTACTCTGACTCCTGATCACCTCTTTTCAGGACTCATTCTCATTAAGTCTTGTACAAATTTTTATACATCTCAAAAAAAATTAAAAAAAAATTTTGTTTAATTAATTAATTAATTAATTAATTATTACACTCGTTTTTTCAAATTTCTGTCATCGATAACATCTACGGTCCTAGAAATGTCATTCAACAATGACACGGGGCTTTAGATGAAGTTCGAACAGAGTCTTTATAATCTTTAGCTTTACTCGTCTTAACAATCACATACTTAAGCTCTCATAGACCCACTGTCAAGTTACTAAATCAATCAATGATTACATTCTATCCCATATCATTGATTGAGGGGGAGAATTGTGCACCTTCAGTTGTGATTTAGTACTTGGGTTTGATTAATCATGATCATTTAGGTTGCATGTATCTGCTTTCTTAATTGTGTGGTCTGGTTGTTACTTGCTATGTGGTGTTATTTTATGATTCTTAGTGTGACTTATGTTGTTTAACTGTATGAATTTTGAACTGATATGACTGTGTCTTTAGCTAAGCAATCTTTGTTATGATTTTACAATATGCGAGTTGCTATTATAGCTCATGCGAGTTGATAGAATGCGTGTTGCTTATTTTGTCCATGCGTGTTGACATATTGCGTGTTGACCAAACTAGTTGATGCATGCGTGTCGCCCCCTTTGGTCAAGTATGCGAGTTGCTAAGTATAGGGACTAAATGTGTCAACCCGCTTTAACTATATAATTATGTATGCGTGTTATGTCATGGTCAATACACATACTTATTAGTCAAAGTTTTTCAAAAATACACTTTCTCTCTCAACTCTCATACAAGCGAGTTAACTAACCGGTAATTGTGTAGTAGGTTTTTTGCTATGTGATCTTGCTTATCATAACTCTATCATGATTTGTACTTGAACCATATCTAACCCTATCCTATCGTGCAGATTTCGTCATATCCTAATCGACTCGATCAAAAAATTACAGTTTCTAGGTTTGAATCTCTTTGATTAATGAAATTTAAATTAGTCTTAGATGACATTGCTTAGGGCTGTCTGTATCATGATCTGAGATGGGTGGTTTGTATGATCTAATTTGTTTATCTATTTGATGTGTGTTGTGTCTCGTATGATGTTTTGATAGGATTTATGTTTTGGTTCTTTGAATAATAATCTGTTTAAGTTTGTGACTTATCCGTATGTTAATTATCATGTGTTTGATATATGGTTGGGTCGTTTATCTTGTGTTCTTCTAAGCGAGTTTCCCATGGACGCTTATATGCGAGTTGCCTTAGAATATTCTTCATATCGAGTTCCCCATAGTTGCTTATATGCGAGTTGCCTTATGACATTCCTGTAAGCGAGTAGCTATATGCGAGTTGCATGATTAGTTGGTGTATGCGTGTTGCCTCTTACCTGTCAATCTATGCGAGTTGTTGTATGCGACTTGTCACATACATTTTGATGTATGCGAGTTATCACATACTTTGTCCTATGCGAGTTACACTATGCGTGTTGATCATACTTTGACCAAAACGTGTTGATGGATGCGAGTTGCCATATGCGACTTTCCTCATATGTTTTGACGTATGCGAGTTGATAGCTAATTGTTACCTATGCGTGTTGAGTTATGCGAGTTGCTCAAATTGTTGTTCCAAAGCGAGTTGCAGTTTGCGAGTTAACATACATTTTGTCAATTTTGCTTGTGGTATTATCTTTTTGATGTCCTCTTTCAATTTATCCTGCACTTATAAGTTTCCGCATACTGATTACATTTTTCTGAGATGTGCATCCTATGTCTCCATATTTGTCATATCCGACTTTCTTAGTTCTCTATATGTTGGGCTATGAATTGGTCATAAGGGATATCAGTGTCTTAACCTAACAAATTTCCTGGATATTGTTTTTGTTGTATGTGTAACTATCAGATTTCAACGGCTGACACAACATCCTCTGATATACTTGCTGCCTCTGCACCAACTGTCACTCTAACTGACGAAGAATTACTTCCACATGCGGAATGGGTTTCAATTGCTAAGAGAAACTGCTATTTAGATGTGGATAGAGGGCAACAAAATCCAACTTATCGACTGGCTATCGACATCTTGAAAGACACCAACTTCTTTGGTGCCTTAACCAAGCGATGTACTACTCCCTCCATTTACATTCAACAGTTCTGGAACATCGTTACATGGGATAAGATGTCTGCTACGTACTCGTGTAAGCTTGAAGACAAATGGTATGACATCTTCGTTGAGACTCTCAGGAATGCACTTCAGATCACGCCAAGAGACCCCTCCAACAAATTCATCACTCCACCCTCCACTCAAGATATATTAGATTTTGTCGATGAATTAGGGTACCCAGAAAGGCTAACCAAGATTTCATCTCTCATCAATGCCGAAATATATCAACCGTGGAGATCAATTGTTACGATTCTCAACTTATGCCTAACCGGTAAAACATCAGGGACAGACAGAGTAAGAGCTCCTATAATGAAAATTCTATGGGGGGTGGTCAAAGGGAAAAATGTTGACTTCACTGAACTTATTTGGGAAGAATTCACCCTGTCCTTAGACACATTCATCACTGATAGATTAAACTCACAGAACAAAGTCAAAGGAAGAAAAAGCCTTGGCAAACGAGTAATTCCCAAAGATCAGGTTCTCTAAACTCATTATCCAGCATCTGCAACAGACTTACAAGTTCAACTTATGGAAAACTAGAAGGGGGGGTTGAATAGTTTTGCCGATTTTAAGTTGATTTCAAAAACTTTTAGATTCGATATTATGTGAAATCGTATGGATGTTGAGAACGTATAGATCTAATGATAATGCAAGCAAATAAATAAAGTTAAGGGATAGAAATGACACAACCGATTTATAGTGGTTCGGCTACAAGGTTACCTTCCTTGCCCTACTCCACTCCCCGAGTCACCTACTCGAGAGTTCAAGCACTATGTCAACAAACTCCTTCACTTGGCGGAGAAGCCTTCACAACGTTGCTTACACTTTTTCCGGTACAAAGCTAGATACCGAGTCCGTAGCACGGTGGACCAAACCAACATAACTATTACACAACAAATATGTGAAATATGAAATACAATATCTTCGCTACAGAAATCTTGCGGAGTGACAAATCAATCAAGGACCCCTTGCTTAGATGACTTGTAGAATGCTCGTGATCTCGCCTTAGAGAAGGACCTATATGAGGATCACAAATAGAAAGAAAGAAGAACAACTCTCTAGATCAAGTGATCTATATGTTAGAAGAGAATGAGAGTGTATGAGAGATTTAGTAAGAAGAGGGGTGAGTTAGAATGAAGAAATGGCTCTCTATTTATAGGCAAATTTCTCCTCTGCTCCACGGATCCCTTCCACTTGGGATCCGGCTAGTGTAATCCTAGGGATCCGTGGTACAATCCTCTTTGCCCATGGGTTTTTTGGTTATGGGTCATGGGTTATGGGTTGGTCCATGGGTTTTCTTTAGATTCAATGTATCTAAGTATACATTGTATCAAGTCTTCTTTGGTATGGGTTTAAGATCCATGGGTTATGGTCCATGGGTTATGGTTTTTACCCATCCTAATAAACTATTACAACAAATGCTTAATTATTACATTTTTGTATTTAAATGGCTATATGTAAATGCTTTACAAAAATAACATGTATCCTTATAATTTTACTTAAGATAACATTACATTTGTTATCAACAAAACACAAAGAGATCGCAAAATATTAATAAACGTTTTTACGGTTTATTTGTATTAACAATCTCCCCCTTTTTGTTGATGACAAAACATAATGTTATGATGAGTAAAACTTAAGAATAGATGTAAGTTTTGAAAGCCCCTAAGTTTTACTTCTTCTCCCCCTTTTTGTCTAAACAAAAAGTTAACCCTTGGAAGAAATAAAAAAACTCCTAACTCCCCCTTGACGGTAGCTCCCCCTTGTTTGGGGCGTCAAGAGAAGAAAAATAAAAATTCCTACAAAAAGAAAGGTTAGTAACATGCTTATATAATCTTGTGGTTGTCGAGAATCAAGATTGGGAGCCAAGGTATGTAAACAAGGCCTTGTAATAAAACAACAAATTGTAGTGGTATGTATGCCACTTACAATCATGTAAAAATAAGAACAAGACTTGTTCTTGAAAATGACTTCAAAAGAAAAATAATACTAAAAGTAACCATGATTCCTTCCATGCTTGCATAAGGTTATGGATGGAGGTTTTGATGAGTAATGGTATTGATGCGATCAAGGATGAGGTTGAGTATGAAACGCATTTCTTCCCTAACTTCTATTGCAATTTCCCTAGTGGATTGGCAATGTTCACAATGTAGATGATGTGGGTAATGAGTGCGGAAGTTTTCCGGGTTGTTTTGATTTGAGTTTTGCGGAAGTTGTGGTGGAAAAATAGGAAAATATGGATCAATATCCGGAATGTTAATAAATGGTGGTGGAAAAGAACCTAGATGTTCTTGTAATGTGATGGGAGCTAATGGTGGTGATGTTTCAAGATCTTGAAAGATAGTATTTGGAGATGTGTGGGGTGTTGAAAAGACTAATTCTTTTTCTTTAGGTTGGTTAGATCTTGTTGGAGTCTTAAGGAGTCCGAAAGAGTTATTTTAGGTGGTGATGAAGTTGGTGTACTTGTTGGTGATGATGGTGGTGCTATAATGGAAGCATCTTGTGGTGAGTTATTTGTTGAGGATGAACCATTTGAGGTTGGTTTTGCTAAACAACAAGATCGGATACTAATCCGTGCGGATATCCTAGCATTTGATTGTGGTATTTTGGATGGTGGAAGTACAAAGGTTTGGATATCATGATTGTTTGTACTAGATGATTCTCCTAAAGGGTTTTTGGATGACATGATGAAGTGTGTTTGTGAGAAGGAGATGGAGTATGCAAGCATTTTGGGAGTTATATATATAGAAAAACAAAGCATTGTAATGAATGCTTGACCCAAAATGTGGATTAAAATCTAATGATTAGATATGAATTCAAGGCATGTGATCATGAGAACACAAGCATTAAAGAGCATACTCCAAAAAATGAAACAAATGTGGATTTTTCATCCAAAGTGAAAAAAATAGAAGTTGAAAACAGCTTCTGTTACACGGATCCCACGGATCCTTCCCTTGAGGGATCCGTCCAGCATAAAGGCTGGGATCCGTGGGTCTGGTGATTCAGGCAGCACAAAAGTTTCCTTTTGGAAACATTTTTGCCTAGTGTGTGCCTATATGCAAACTATTTGGAGTTTCGGTTATCTCGACTCCTAAAAAGAAATAGAAACTAAACTAGAAGTATAAAACCATCCTATTGAGATAACCCGAAAACACATATTTAGTACATGAGTACATAATTTTGTGTTATCAATGCTCCTAATTCATTGTTGTTTAAATGAATGTACCCGAAAACACATATTAATTATGTGTCCCCTTTAGCATTCAAAAGACATGAGATGCAATGAAAACGGGTTTTTACTTCGTATTAATAATGAAAAAGCGATTTGTCCTAGACGTGAGAAATTTCTTTTGTGAAATTGATACGGGAAGGTATTATCTTTTTAGAAAACATTGTGAAAGTAGGCTTTCTTTTAAGAGAAAATAAGAAAACTATAAGTGTAAAAACTCATCTTGGGTTTTGAAAATTCCCGTATTGTTTGTGAGTTGTGCGTAAAATAGAAATCCTAGACTCAGAAAGATGAAGGCTAGTGTTTACATACCTTGTAGAGTCAATTAAGTTACGACGTTTGTTCCATTAGACCAAGACCAAGACGAAGTAGGTTGAATTGTTCTCGCTTCAACGGTTTGGTGAGGACGTCAGCTATGTTGTCTTCGGATGCTACCTTCTCAATAGAGATGTTCCTCTTTTGAACATTGTCTCTTAGGAAGTGATGACGAATCTCTATATGCTTTGTGCAAGAATGTAATACCGGATTCTTGCTTAAGTCGATTGCACCTTTGTTGTCACATAGGATGGCTATGTCGCTTAGATGGATGTCGTAGTCTACTAACGCTTGTTTCATCCATAGTGCTTGTTGGCATGCTTTGCTGGCGGAGACGTACTCGGCTTCGGTTGTTGATATTGCAAGTGTCGTTTGTTTCTTGGAAAACCATGATGTTAAACAACATCCCATAAAAGTACATACCCCACTTGTACTTTTTCTATCAATGTAATCACCTGCATGGTCAGAATCTGCATATACAATTTTTTCTACTCCCGTGCCCTTAGGATACCATAATCCTAATTGTGTTGTACCCTTAATATATCTAAATATCCTTTTTACGGCTTCTAGGTGTGATATTTTGTGGTCTTCTTAAAACCTAGCACATAAGCAAACACTAAACATGATATCCGGCCTACTTGCCGTGAGGTAGAGAAGGCTACCTATCATGCCACGATATTTAGTATTATCTACGGATTCTCCGTCCTCGTCTTTTGTGAGTTTGGTGTCGGATGACATTGGAGTCCTAATTGGTTTTGACTCTTCTAGACCGAATTTCTTTAACATCTCCTTGATGTACTTAGATTGATTAAAGAAGATACCATCTTCTACTTGTTTTATTTGTAGACCAAGAAAGAAACTAAGTTCTCCCATCATACTCATCTCGAACTCGTCATGCATGATTTTAGAGAAATCATCACACATGTCTTGACAAGTGGATCCGAATATAATATCATCTACATATATTTGTACTATGATTATATGTGACTCTCTTTTCTTAGTAAAAGTGTGTTGTCAACTAACCCCATGGTGTAGTTGTGTTTAACTAGAAATGACTTGAGTCTATCATACCAAGCTTTTGGAGCTTGTTTAAGACCGTAAAGGGCTTTCTTTAATTTATACACATGTTTGGGTTTTCAAAATCAATGAAGCCCGGAGGTTGAGCTACATATACTTCTTCATTTATGACACCATTTAGAAAAGCGCTTTTGACATCCATTTGATAAAGCTTTAGATCATTAGCACAAGCATACGCAAGAAGTATTCTTATAGACTCTAATCTATCCACGGGGGCGTAGGTCTCATCAAAGTCTATTCCCTCTTGTTGGTTATACCCTTGAGCAACAAGTCTAGCCTTGTTCCTAGACACTACTCCGTTTGCATCTAGTTTGTTTTTATAACCCCATTTGGTTCCTATTATGGTTTGATTACTAGGTGGAGGGATAAGTGTCCAAACATCATTAGAAACAAACTGATTTAGTTCTTCTTGCATAGCCATTACCCAACTTTTGTCTTTTATGGCTCCTTGTGTATTCTTAGGTTCTAAGGTTGAAACGAAACAAAACAAGCTACTTTGGTTTTGAACTTGAGATCTTAATGTTCGTTCGTTTAGTTTTCCTATGACTTTATCTACGGGGTGATCTTTGGACTCTTTAATGTTTACTATTTCATCACTTGGAGGTTCTTCTTCTTCACTTATCTTTTTCTTTATTACTATGGCTTCACTTTCTATAATCTCATCATCGACAAGAGGTGGAGAGGGTTTGGGTGGACTTTCATCAAATTTTATATTTAATGACTCTTCTACCTTCATTGTTTCTTTGTTTAATATGACGTAAGCTTTGCTATTTGGCGAATAACCTAAAAGATACCTTCGGTTGATTTAGGATCAAATTTTGTAAGGTAATCTTTAGTGTTAAGAATAAAACATTTACTACCAAAGACTCTAAAGTGATTTAACGTAGGCTTTTTGCCTCGAAGTAACTCATATGGAGTTTTTCCTAAGATTGGTCTAATCAAGACTCGATTAAGTATATGCGTTGAAGTATCAACGGCATTACACCAAAATTTTTGAGGTATGGATTGTTCATTAAGCATGGTTCGACTCATTTCTTGTAGAGTTCTATTCTTTCTTTCTACTACCCCATTCGATTGTGGAGTGCGTGGAGCCGAGAAGTTGTGAGTAATACCATTAGCGTCACAAAAAGCTTCGAATTGCACTTCATTATCGAATTCCCTACCATGATCCGTCCTAATAGACACTATGGGACTTCCTAGTTGTCTTTGGATCTTTTTGCTTAATATTTCAAAATAGTTAAAGGTTTCCGTTTTGTTCTTTAAAAATTTTGTCCATGTATACCTAGAGTAGTCATCCACTATTACCAAAGTGTAGTAGTTGCCTCCATAACTTTGGATAGCGGATGGACCAAATAAATCCATATGTAGTAATTCTAGACACCTAGTTGTAGACACCATGTTTTTAGCTTTATGACTCGAATGAGCTTGTTTTCCTATTTTACAAGCATCTCAAAAATGATGTTCATATTTTAACTTAGGTAGATCTCTTACTAGATCTTTGGATGATAGCGATTGAAGAAGTCGCATGTTGGCGTGACCCAATCTTCGATGCCATAAGGTCGAAGTATCATCCATAGAGGTAAGACATAGTTTGTCTTTAGGTTCATTACCGATTTTAATGACATAGACTCCATGTTTCCTAATTCCTCTTCCTATGGTTATGCCATTTTTAAGTATCTTACTACTGGTTTCGGTAAAAAGTACATTGCACTTTTTATCACATATTTGTCCTATACTTAAGAGATTAAAGTTTAGGTTTTCTACGTGACACACATCGTTAATGGTTAGAGATTTGTTAGAAATCGTACCTTTACCGATGATTCTACTTTTGCTATTTCCAAACACCACATTACCTCCATTAATGGATTCATATGTGGAGAATAGATCCCTATTGCCGGTCATGTGCCTTGTGCACCCGCTATCCTTGACCCATTCATCGGGGTCTAGGTCGACCTTTAAGCACACCTAAAACAATAATAAACTCAAAAGTTTGGTCCCCATTTGTTCATGGGTCCATTAGTGTTAAACATTCCATTCATGTTAGACATGTATGGATAAGATGAGTATGCATTCCATGGAGCAAAGTTTTGAAAAGGAAAACCATTTTGCATGTTTTGATTCCATCCCATTTGATGGTTACTTTTCGGGTAAACGTTATTAGGTCTCCTAAATGAATTAGGTTTTGAAAAAGATGGAGCTTTGTTTCTTGCAAAAGTAGGATTATATTTTGGAGGTGGTTGTCTAGTGGTGACATGATTTGGTTTCTTCCTATTAACTATGACAAACTCAGTTCTAGATGAAGAAGCTACATTATTGCTAATGTTTGCTACAGCAGATCCACGGATCCCTTTTTCTACACTAGCCGGTTCCCTTTTTAGAGGATCCGTGGGATCCGCCACAACAGTGGCTGGTTTTTCTAGTTCTTTAACAAATTTTGTTTCTTTACTTTCACTAGTTGATGGATCAAGTTGTTGACTACCTAGACCCTTTTGATTGTTACCAGTTTTAACGCTATCGAGTATTGTATCTAAAGTGTTCGTGCTCATTCTAGCAATTTTAGAATCTAAGTGATCCACTAGTGTTTGAAGTTGAACGCAAAGTTCACATTCACCACTTGCTATTTTACCTTTCTCTAAACGTTTTAGTTTTGCTTTTAATTCTATGACTTCTTTATCTAAACGTTTATTTTGACTCTTTAAAAGCTTGTTTTTGTTAACTAGTTTTAAGCTAATATTGCATAGTTTATCATATTCATTATGCAATGAGTCGTCATCAAGTGATGAGCTACTATAGTATTCAAGACATACCTCGTCATTTGCCATAAGACAAATTTCTTCATCCTCCTCGTCGCTCATTCCCCACGTGCCGCTCACGAACGGCTTTTGATCATCCCGTTTGGGACACTTACTAATAAAGTGGTTTGGGTCCCCACACTTAAAGAAAGTACGATCATCCTTTGGCTTCTCGTCCTCTTTGCTTTTCCGAAAGCCTTTCTTATCATCATACGGTTGTTTGACGTATCTACCCTTTCTTCTAAAGAACTTTTTAAAGTCCCTTACCGCCATAGCGTACTCTTCGTCGTCACTACTCGAAGATGAGTTCTCCTCATCGCTCGAAGCCTTTTTGGCTTTAAGGGCAAGAGATTTGTGTTTCTCTTTCACCTTTGAGGCTTCGGAATCTTTAGCAAGGACAAGCTCGTAGACTTTTAGGTTGCCTATGAGTTCATCGAGGGTGAGGATTGTCAAATCTTTTGACTCTTCGATTGCCGTCACCTTGGATCTCCACTTCGATGGAAGTGCCCTTAGATATCTCCTAACATGGTTACGGCTAGAAAAAGATTCATCAAGTGCTTGTAAAGATGTAATAATAGTATTAAAGTTAGCAAATGAATGATCTATAGTTTCCTCATCCGATATTGAAAATTGTTCATATTGTTGAACAAATAAATCAATTTTATTATTTTTAACTTGTTGGTTGCCTTGATGAGTTACAACTAAAGAATTCCAAATTTCTTTAGAGGTTTTAAGCATAGAAATTCTTTCGAATTCCTTTTTCCGTAAAGCATTATATAAAACCATTTTTGCTTCACTATTTTTAGAAAGCTTTTTCTTCATTTCATCATTTAGTTTATCATGAGGTATGTGAACTAAATTTCCTTTATCATCATTTGAGGTAGCCTCAAAATCACCTTCAACAATAATGTACCAAAGATCAATATCTTTAGACTTCACATATGTTTCGAATCTATTTTTCCAATATATAAAACCATTAGTTTCAAGTAGTGGTGGTCGTTGCATAGATTGCCCTTCCTTATAATTTTCAGAACCCATAGTGATCGAAAAGTTTTTAAAATACAATTTTATTTTAAAACTTTTATAAACTTAGCTCTTGATGCCAATTGTGGAAAACTAGAAGGGGGTTGAATAGTTTTGCCGATTTTAAGTTGATTTCAAAAACTTTAGATTCGATATTATGTGAAATCGTATGGATGTTGAGAACGTATAGATCTAATGATAATGCAAGCAAATAAATAAAGTTAAGGGATAGAAATGACACAACCGATTTATAGTGGTTCGGCTACAAGGTTACCTTCCTTGCCCTACTCCACTCCCCGAGTCACCTACTCGAGAGTTCAAGCACTATGTCAACAAACTCCTTCACTTGGCGGAGAAGCCTTCACAACGTTGCTTACACTTTTTCCGGTACAAAGCTAGATACCGAGTCCGTAGCACGGTGGACCAAACCAACACAACTATTACACAACAAATATGTGAAATATCAAATACAAGATCTTCGCTACAGAAATCTTGCGGAGTGACAAATCAATCAAGGACCCCTTGCTTGGATGACTTGTAGAATGCTCGTGATCTCGCCTTAGAGAAGGACCTATATGAGGATCACAAATAGAAAGAAAGAAGAACAACTCTCTAGATCAAGTGATCTATATGTTAGAAGAGAATGAGAGTGTATGAGAGATTTAGTAAGAAGAGGGTGAGTTAGAATGAAGAAATGGCTCTCTATTTATAGGCAAATTTCTCCTCTGCTCCACGGATCCCACGGATCCCTTCCACTTGGGATCCGCTAGTGTAATCCTAGGGATCCGTGGTACGCTCCTCTTTGCCCATGGGTTTTTGGTTATGGGTCATGGGTTATGGGTTGGTCCATGGGTTTTCTTTAGATTCAATGTATCTAAGTATACATTGTATCAAGTCTTCTTTGGTATGGGTTTAAGATCCATGGGTTATGGTCCATGGGTTATGGTTTTTACCCATCCTAATAAACTATTACAACAAATGCTTAATTATTACATTTTTGTATTTAAATGGCTATATGTAAATGCTTTACAAAAATAACGTGTATCCTTATAATTTTACTTAAGATAACATTACATTTGTTATCAACAAAACACAAAGAGATCGCAAGATATTAATAAACGTTTTTACGGTTTATTTGTATTAACACAACTCACGAAGCGAGTCAGCTCTGCATGAAGCCAGTGACGAATTCGTTCTTGGCAACATAAAATATATTGCCAAAGGACATGACAAGGAGATCTTTGGAATGCCTGTTCCTGAAGCTTTGCTTACTGAAAGAATCAAGAATGTTGATTATTTCAATAGATATGTAAAGAAAGCCTCCGCCACAACCGCTGATGACACACCCAAGTCCATTCTGACACAATCAAAATCAAAACAATCAGGGTCCACCTACTCAAGCCTATCTAAGAAAAAGAAGAGACCCGATAGTTCAATATCTAATGTCTCTCCTTCACAAATGCAAAAAAGGGGAAGGAGAGACGCTGGTAAGGGTAATGATGAAGGAACTAAGGTTCCAGGAAGTGAGACGGGGTTGATAGATGAAGACGAAGCTGCATTGCAACAAGGAATTCAACAAAGCCCGGACAGTCTGAACGTGTCTCAAAGACCACCAGTAGGAGGGGTTGTGATAAGAGAGCCAGAGCCAGCACCACGACAAATCAATCCTGCCACACAAGACAAAGGTAAAGGAATTGTTGGAGCTAAAGCAGAACAAGCCGCTCATATGCTTCTAAACATCTCTTCTCCTCCACCAAAAACTACTACCCAATTCGAGCTGAGGAAAAGAAGCACTTAATCATCTTCAGATCAAGAACCAACGGGAATGGAAAAGGATGTGTCCGATACACTGGAAGACACTCTTGCATCTAATGACACCCAATCAGATAAGGATGAAGATAATGAACTGCTAAATGATCCACAGGAGACTCTTGAGCCAAGAACTGATGAACACAGGCTCCTAGAGGAAACTCACATGTCTACAGGATCATTGTCATCACTGAAGAACATTGATACTGACATTACTTATGGTGATCAAGTCCTAAGGGACGGACCCTCAGACATCAAGTCGGACAAGCAAACTAATGAAAAGGAAGAAGTTCAGTCCATGTTCTCAGTCACTATTCAACAAGACTCTTCAACTATTCCTCCGATGTCTGCACCAATTGTCACCACATCTAATACAACTCCATCCATCACGCCTCCACCAAAACCTTCTCAGACAACCGCACTTCCACCACCCGAACCCGCGAATGATCCATCACCTGTTGTCACAATCAGTGACGCTGTCACTCCACCTGCCTCACCACCTCCTGTCAAAACTATTGAGCAATTGCTCGAAGAGGCCATGATACGTATTGCAACTATTGAGAAGCACTTTCCTATCGCTGTCAATAATCTTAATCGTCGTGTCAAAAAGCTGGAGAACCTGAACTTCGATGAAGTTGTAACAAGTGAAATAGATGCAGAAGTAAAGGATGCAGTTGAATGGGCAATGAAGGCTCCATTACTTCAGCTTTTTAAAGACTTTCCGATCACTGACATGAGATCAGTTCTCTCTGAAAGAATGTATGACGCAGGGGAGCATCTGGACAATACTCATAAGAAATTATACGAAGCACTCGAGGAATCGATGAGGCATGATGATTATCAGCAGTTTGTAGAGGATGTACGTGAAAGGGAGGCTAAGAAGAAAAGAAGGATTGTTCTGATGAAATCAAAGGATATGCCTGGAGGCCCCAAGCCACCACCGCCTCCTTCACCTCTAACTGGTGGAGCAGGCACATCAGGAGCTGGTGGATCTTCCGGTACAGCCACTACTCATAAGGCAAATCCACCTTCACCTCCACAAAATACTCAGAAACAAACCGGAAGTTCAAGTGGTCAAGGATCTCAAAAGACTTCTACAGCATGGACCACCGTTGACTCCAGGTTTACACCAACCATCTCCTCTATTCCTGAAGAGCAAATGCTTAATGAAGAGTCCTACGTTGCTCAAGAGTCAGAATCAGAAGAAGAAGACGCTTCTACCAAACACATCCCCAAAGTTATAGAAGAAGAAGATTGGTTGGAAGCTTACATTGAGGGTAAACGCATCAAAACGTCTAGAGCTTCACCTTCAAAGGATGTGACTCAAAGCTGGCTCACCCAAGATAAACCTCAAACTCCTGAACCTTCATGGTTTATTCCCGAGTCTGATTCAACAAACCCTGACAATAATTGGACTACAACCATTATTTCCAACTATGAAGCTCCAGCAGAAGACTCTCTTCTTCACTTCACATGGGATATGGGAAGCTTTATGAAGTGGTTTTGTGAAAAGAAGGGAATTACATCAATCACTACTAAAGACCTATAAGGCCCAGCGTTTGAAATCGTTAAAGTCTTCCACTCGGATGCTTATCAGCTTCAATATTAGATGGAAGAGTGCTATAAAATGCTGAATGATCAAGTTAGTGAGCAAATCAATCGGTTTGATGTGAACAACCCTCTTCCTCTCGGTGGTGAACCTGGACAAATGACCATTCAATCTGAGTTCTTCTTCAACCATGACCTGGATTATCTATGTGCTCAAACTACTGAAAGAAGACCAGCTTTATCGATTTCGAAGATGAAAGCTGCTACCTACTCTGATCAGGGTCTTGAACAGATGGTACCAGATCAATTCTGAACAGACAAAGAACAAGTGTATGACATTGCTGCCTCATATGGCATTTCTCACTAGTGGTTC
Source organism: Chrysanthemum makinoi (assembly GCA_910596185.1). Classification (NCBI taxonomy): domain Eukaryota; kingdom Viridiplantae; phylum Streptophyta; class Magnoliopsida; order Asterales; family Asteraceae; genus Chrysanthemum; species Chrysanthemum makinoi. The sequence goes on along the minus strand of OU343223.1, from coordinate 224,659,285 downwards.
AAGAAGAAGAAATTCTACATTGATAGACATGGAGCTGAAAAGAGTCGCAGAGCTGTTCGATCTAAGCTGCGTATTCTAAGTGTTATCAGTTTAGAGATCTTCTCAATCTATGTCTATGATTACCTGAAAAAGATTATTCTTTGAGGAGCTGACTTGAAACATTATGTTATAGAAGAAAATGACTTCAAACATTTAATGCCAAATGACTTTGAAGATCTCTATCTTCTGAACCTCCAAGGACATCTTGACCATTTACCTACTCGTGAAAAGAAGGCTCTCTCCGCTGATGTCAATCTTTGGATCAGGGGCTTAGTTATTCGACAAAGAGTTGGTGATTTTCAACTTGGCATTGAAAGCTACCAGACTCAGGTCAATCTTTCAAGACCTCAATGGGAAGCCAAAGGACATGAATTTCGTCATGACTATACATTAATTGACACCCCTAGAGCAGTCCTCTTTACTGACAGATACGGGTCAAGAATGTTAATGAGACTGTGCGAGCTATACAAATTCAGTGATGGTACACTCAAGATGGTAGTAGAAGAATTGGATGCAAGGGTGAAGGAAATCATAATTGACTTGAAGCCATGGAACAAAACCAAATTCTGGTCTGAATAGGATTTGAAGAGGTGTGAAGAGTTTTTTTGCTGGGATCAGACGAAGACTTAAGACGAGAAAGATCTTCTGCAGCCTTGAAAGTTTTGTGGGTGGCAGAATACGTGATGGTCATTACAAGCTACTGCAAAGAACTGAATGAAGATATATTTCTGCAATAGTCTTGTTTTGTATTATGATCTATGTAATGTGGTGATTATACTATGAACAATTATAACTAATATGTATATTGTAGTGATAGGTTATGGACTGTTGTTCCCTTGTTGTCTAAAAGGGAACTTTGGAATAGTCCACTTCAGATCAAATAAAACCTGACACATTTTTCTCCAACAAGTTTTGTTTCTTACATATTTAAATCACTTGAGATCCAAAATCTCAAAGGATTTGAAATTTTTGATCGGGGGAGAAAATGTGATATAAATATGAAATCTGATAAAAGGTGACCATTTTTGTCTCAAAAATGCATACTGCTCTCTAATATGTGCTAAACTCTTTTCGAATCTCGAAGAATATATTGAGGGGGAGCATTTCAAAAAGAAAATAAACTTTCAAGGTACAAAGATTTCCATGTTTTAACGTAAAGTACCTTGATTGATTTTCTAATGGTTTCCGTATGGCTATACGATCGTGAAAGTGCTTCTAAGAACTCCTCCCTCCTTGTGCAAAACAAATTCAAATATCATATGCTCAAGTTGAGGGGGAGCAACTCTTTTAAAAACCACATCCTGTTGGGAATTATGCTAACTATGAATTATGCTGATGAAACTGTTGAAGGATTCTGCTGAAGTGTGCTGGATTCTACTGAAGTATTAATTCTACCGAAGTAGTATAGTACGTAGTTTGTTTCTGCGGAAATAGTTATTCCGTATATTCTATAGTTAGTTAGGATATGCATGAGCTTTATTAGGAAGTGATTATGTATATCTTATTTAGTTTTATGTTTATACGTTTCTTAGTGAACAAGTTAGGGTTCCTTGTCTATAAAAGGAACACAATAGTATGAGTTATGTACGAGTTGAAAAACAAAGTTTTAGTATCAATATAAAGATCCATAGAGGATCAACGAGTTCTTAGTTATTCGTGCTTGTACTTGTGTTTGATTTCCGCTAAAGAATACAAGTAGTAGAGATTTTCTATTAGGTTGTTTGTGATTACATAAGCAATACTAACGATCTAAGAGTGCTCAAGATCTATCAAGGTCTAACGTTTCAACAAGTGGTATCAGAGCCTCGTGAGAGTCTCTACGATACTAAGAACAGTCTTTTGTTAACACCCATACAACCAACACAACATACACCATGCCTGGATCAGCAGATGATATCGAAGTCACCAACAACCAAAACACCACCCATCTGCAACAACTAAGTCTGTCGAACAGAAATGCTAAATTTCCATACCTCAAGAAGGAGGAGTACGATTTCTGGGCTAAGAAGATGAAACACTGGATCATGAATAATGATATGAATATCTGGAAGGTGATCCAAAATGGCAACAGCTTGAAAAGGACTGGATGTGATCGCGATGGAAAAATATTTATTCATCCTCCAACGACTGCAGATGAACACATTGTTGTACAAAGAGAGTCAAAGGCCAGAACTACCTTGCTTAAATCTATTCCTGCTGATCATATAGTAGATTTTCGTTATATGGATGATGCAAGTCGTATATGGAATGCACTCAAAGAAAGGTATGGTGGAAAGGCTGAATTCAAGAAGATGAGCAAGGAAGCTTATGCTAAAGGTGATGCTGAAGAATTTGCCAGTCCACAATTTGCCTTAATGGGCGGCATCTCTCAGGTACATAATTGTGTGTTTGGTTGTAGTGAACGTTATAATGAACTTAAGGAAGCATGTGATATTTTGAAACCTCAATATAATGAATGCTATGTTGAAGTTGAAGCTTATAAACAGGCATTAAAAACATTAGAAAGACAAAAGGTTTGGTTTCAGAAGAATCAAATAGCTTATGATGAGAAGATTAGGGTGCTAGAATGTGATCTAGAATGTACTAAAAATGACTTAAAAAGGACTGAGAAAGAAAAACCAGGAGTAATTTCAGAAAATATTGTGTTGAAAGAAAAATTAGAGAAAGAAATTGCTAGGCATAACGAATGGTTACTGAATGGTAATAAGTTAGCAAGTCACATCTATGCTAGTCAAACTCCTAATACTTCTATAGGTTTAGGCTTTCAGAAATATGTAGGATTAGAAGTTAGAGATGACACATGTAAATCTACACCAGCAGGATTAGCTAACTTTGTTAAAGAAGGAGATTTACACGATGTACGTGGACCTATTAGAGGAATACCTATGCCAGTTGACCTGTCCATTACAGTTGACTTCGATGGATCACCCCATCTATATGGCAAAAAGTCAAGGGACTTGCCAGACCCTGATACTTCATCTACTGACTTTGTCTCTTGTGCTGACAGTGACAAGTCTTCTGACCAAGGGTCTACTTCTACCGGGTGTGATTCAAATGACAAGTCAGACCTTCCCAAGACCTCACCCCTGCCTGCACCCAAGCCTACCTTCAAGTCCATTAGAGTTGCTGCTAAGGAATCATCTTCCAAGACAGTTTCCTCTGAAGACTTATCTTTTCAGTCTTTGCATAATAATTCTGTTAAAAACAATTCTTTTCATGGTTTTGGTTTGAATACTTCTGCTTGTAATAGAACATATTTTGGTTTGAATAAATCTTCTAAACACAAGACATGTTTTGTGTGTGGAAGTAAATTTCATTTAATTAAGGATTGTGATTTTCATGAACAAAGAATGGGTGTATGTGCTGGGAAATCTAGACCAATGTGGACTAATGTTAATGCTATACCACCTTATGTTCCACAAGCAACCTATGCATCTCCTCCTTTTTCTTGGAGAAGCTCAGTTGCTAGACCTTATGTGCAACCAACAAGTTCATACTTTAATAATGGTTATTGGCCTAGATATGTTGACTCAATGAATTCTGGGAAAGGATGTTGGGATACTGCTGTCAAGTCCTCAGTAGGTTGTTCTTGGAATAAAAAGGGACCTAAATTTCAATGGAAACCCAAGAACAATAGTGGATCTTATTCATCTGCATGGCCTAAATCTAATGATCCACAAGGCAGGTTCAAGTCAGCAATGACTTGAGCCTCCATAGTGTACTAATATTTTGTATATATTTTGTTGTTGTTGTAGGATCATCCTCTTAAGCATAAGGAAGTTGGCATTGTTGACAGTGGTTGTTCAAGGAGCATGTCAGGCAACAGAGATATGATGCATAATTTCATACCCATAGATGGAGGAGGCAATGTGACTTTTGGTAGAAGTGATGGTAGAATCACTGGGAAAGGCGCCATCAAAACACCTCAACTGGATTTTGAGAATGTGTACTATGTAAAGGAACTGCAACACTTCAATTTGTTCTCAGTCTCACAAATCTGTGACACCAAGAACAAAGTATTCTTCTCTGAGGATGAATGTCTTGTGCTATCTAAAGACTTCAAACTCCCAGAAGATACATCAATTCGCTGAGAGTTCCTCATACTCACAATCTTTACACATTCAACTTAAATGATGTTCAACCAGAAGGTGACCTAACTTGTTTGGTGGCTAAAGCATCCCTGGATGAGTCTACAAAATGGCATAGAAGGATGGCTCATGTGAACTTCAAGACCATAAACAAGCTTTCTAAACTGGGTCTTGTGGAAGGACTTCCTTCAAAGGTTTTCACCAATGAACATAACTGTGTTGCTTGCAACAAAGGAAAGCAACACAGAGCCTCTTACAAAGCTATTACTGCTATGACTGTTATCTCAGAACCTCTTCAGTTGCTACATATGGATCTTTTTGGTCCAACTCAAGTCCGCAGTATTGATCACAAGTACTTTTGTCTGGTAATCACTGATGGATTCAGCAAGTTTTGTTGGGTGTTCTTTCTGAGAACAAAAGATGAAACATCTCCAGTTTTGAGGGAGTTTATTACCCTTGTTAAAAATTAGTTGAACAAAAAGGTTAAAGGAATCCGGTGTGATAATGGGACAGAGTTCAAGAATGTTGTATTGATAGACCTCTGTGCGTCCAAAGGGATAAAAAGGAACTATAGCACTCCAAGAACCCCACAACAAAATGGGGTGGCTGAACGTAAGAATAGGACCTTAATAGAGGCAGCAAGATCCATGCTTGCAGACTCTAAGTTACCCACTATGTTTTGGACTGAAGCAGTTGGCACAGCTTGTTATGTTCTGAACAGGGTATCTATCACTAGACCTCATTTCAAGACACCTTATGAACTTCTCTATGGGAAAGTTCCTGCTATTCATTACCTCAAACCTTTTGGATGTCAAGTGACTATTTTGAATACTAGTGATCAACTGGGTAAGTTTGATGAGAAAGCTGATGAGGGGTATATTGTGGGTTATTCGGCTCATAGTAAGGCATATAGGGTATACAATTTGAATGCTAAGAAGATTGAGGAGACTTTGAACCTAAGATTTCTTGAAGACAAGCCTAATGTTCAAGGACAAGGTCATGTTTGGTCATTTGACCTTGATTACTTAACTGATTATTTGGGTTATTCTAGACATGTGGCTAACCAAAATGCAGGTACACAAGTGTCTCCCACTGACAGTGCTGCTACCATGAATGCTGATTCTGATAGTGAGTTTGAGGATGATGAGCATCCTATTATGGTACCTTCTTTCTCCCCTAACAATTTTGCAGGTGACACTTCCAAAGTTACTACTGATGAGAGTGAAGATGAGTCCAACTATGCAGAGGACCTTGCTAGGCTTCAGAAACAGGAGTATGCAGCTAATCTTGAAGCTGAGAGGAATGCTAAGGAGATTGCAAGAGAAGCAATCAGTGGAAATCACCATTACGCTAAAAGTGATCCTGTTTCTCCTATCATCACCAAATCTGCTGATAGCCATGTTGTTTCTACTCCCGTTTCTACTAGAGTGTCAACAGACTTGGGAGAACCTTATACACATTTTCCAAGTCCTTCAGATCTTGGTCATCATCAACCTAAAGCTGGCATCTTCACCTCACCTTCCTATGACACTGATTTTGAGCCTACTGTGACTAATCTTGATACATCCATTGATGTCAACACCACTGGTACTAAAAGGATCAACATTGCTCATCCACGGTCCAATATTATTGGTGATCCTCATGCACCTGTTAGAACTAGGGGCAAAGTGACAAGTTCTAAGTATGGTCAAGTAGCTTTTATCTCTTATGTCTCAAATCAGCAGAGAGACAATCACACAGACCTTGATCATTGTCTATTTGCTTGTTTTCTATCTTAAGTGGAACCAACCAGTGTTACTCAAGCTCTTGAAGATTCAAGTTGGCTTGAAGCAATGCAAGAAGAGATGCAACAATTCAAAAATCAGCAAGTTTGGATATTGGTGCCACTACCTGATGGGAAGTATGCAATTGGGACAAAATGGATATTGAAGAATAAGAGAGATGCAAGGGGTGTTGTCATTAAAAACAAAGCAAGATTAGTAGCTCAGGGGTATAGACAAGAGGAGGGGATTGATTATGATGAAGTGTTTGCACCTGTTGCTAGAGTTGAGGCCATACGGATATTCTTGGCTTATGCATCTTACATGGGTTTCATGGTATATCAAATGGATGTTAAAGGTGCATTTCTGTATGGTGAAATAGAAGAGGAGGTTTATGTCACTCAACCCAAAGGATTTGAAGACCCAGATCACCCAAATCATGTTTACAAAGTAGTTAAAGCTCTCTATGGACTACATCAGGCACCAAGAGCATGGTATGCTAGGCTTTCATCATTTCTGCTGAAGCATGGCTATAGAAGAGGTGCCATTTATAAAACACTTTTCCTAAAGAAGAATTCCACAGACATCATTCTTGTGCAAGTTTATGTGGATGATATTATATTTGGCTCCACTAAAGAAGCTTGGTGCAGGGAGTTTGAGGAGCTGATGAAGGGAGAGTTTCAGATGAGTGCTATGGGGAGCTTACTTTCTTTTTGGGTCTCCAAGTTCCGCAGAAACCTGATGGTATCTTTATCAGTCAGGACAAATATGTGAGGGACATTTTGAAAAAGTTTGGTATGGAGAGTGTCAGGACTGCCACAAAACCTTATGAAGCTCCAAAGTCAAAGACCAACAATGAACCACATCTACCTGTGAATGTTCATTTATACAGATCTATGATTGGTTCATTGATGTACCTAACAGCTTCTAGGCCTGACATCACTTTTGTTGTGAGTGCTTGCTCTAGACATCAAGTCACTCCACTTGCTTCCCATCTAAATGCAGTGAAAAAGATCTTTAAGTATTTGAAAGGCCAACCCCATTTGGGCCTTTGGTACCCAAAAGAGTCTCCTTTTAATTTGGGAAGCATATAGTGATAGTGATTATTAAGTGCGAATCTGGATAGGAGATCACAGCCCGGAGGTTGCCAATTCCTTGAAGCGATTGATTTCTTGGCGATTCAAGAAACAAACTATTATGGCTACCTCATCTACTGAAGCAGAGTATGTTGCTGCTGCAAATTGCTGTGGACAGGTTCTTTGGATACAAAATCAATTGTTGGATTATGGGTATAACTTCGTGAACACAACAATTTTTATTGATAATCAAAGTACCATATGCATTGTTAAAAATCCAGTTTTTCACAGGAGAACTAAGCATATTGAAATCAGGCACCACTTTATAAGAGATGAATATGACAAACATTTGATAAAAGTGGTTAAAATTCACACTGATGGTAATGTGGCAGATCTTAAATAAGGCTTTTGATGGACCAAGGTTTCAACACCTTGTGGTCCATATTGGTATGCTTAACCCTTAACTGCAAAGTTTAAGGGGAGGCATAGGCCTCAGGGGAGGCATATGCCTCAGGGGAGGATTTATGTTGTGTAAACTTTGTATTTTAGTTTATATATTTGCTAACACTAACCCACTTATGTTCTTTTAGTTTCTCTTGGTTTGGTTTGTGTGTTTCTCTGTGTATGTTTTGCAGATTGCATATTTCAGTTCAAGTTCATCAAGTTTGATTCTTTGAAGAATGGTCATGTAAGCTAGAAGCTTGTTTTCTACTGAAGCTAATCTTGTTTCTACTGAAATATAAGTACTGAAGTGATCAAATTTCATCTACTGAAGACAAGTACTGAAGTTAAAGACGCTCATTCATTCAAGATACAGCTTACAGCTTACAGCTTACAATGCATATAATCAACTTCAAATGGAAATACAAGATTCATAACTATACATGATCTACTGAACCTATACTAAGTTCCTATCATCTACTAGCTCATATCATATATTCCAACTGCTGGATATGCATGACCAGGATATGCATGACCAGTACGACGAGCTAAGGATCAAAATGGGAAGGATGGATTGATGAAAACGAAGATGATGAAGATGAATACAGTAGATGGATGTGTGATATGACATTGTCCTTTGTGCTTCATCTGCTGGTTTCACCAAAAAGCAATCAATCTATCTTCCTTTTGCCCTTCCCCTTTTATGATATGAGATGAAGCACCAAACCATGGCGCAGGAAGAGCGAACACCACCTGTTTAAGTTGAGGTGGTGAAGGTTGAGGGTGTGAAGTTATCTCCTTAGTGGAGTCATCAGAGTCATCAGAAGACTCACTTGGATCCACTACACTGTCATCTTCAGAAGAAGGGAGAAAGGGGGATTTTCTTGGTCGTGATGTTTGTGGAGGAATATAGAGTCGCCAAAGGTTAGTATCATCACTTGATGATGATGATGATGGAGAAGAGATTGGATCAATAACCTCTGGTTTGGTATTCATGGCTGATTGTAGTTGATTGTGATTGATTGTGGTTTGTGATGAAATTAGGGTTTTGTGATGAAAATTAGGGATAAATGATATATGTGAAGTGTGTATTGGGATTGTTATATAGACGGATTTGAGGTTTAATGTAATTTAATGCGAGTTGGGTGGCACAGTAACGCTCTAAGATATTTACTGATGATATCTTTTATCTTGGGTGGTTTCTGCTGAAGCGAATTACTTCAGCAGATTGACCGTGTTTCTGCTGGAGTGTTACCTCTTGGTTAAAGTTGAAATACACGTAAGATATGGTCAACATAAGTTCCGATATTTTTGACTATAATTTGGGCAACTTCTATCAATCCATTATTTGCATATCTTTACTTCAAATTAAACGATTCCCACTTCACTTACGTTCAAAACACTTTCGGTTTTGTGATTCTTAACCCTAACTTACAATATTACACATGGCACTTCAATTGAATAAAGATCATAACAAAGTTGCTTTTCTGGGAAAAGCAAAGGGTGATGATTTGTATGTGCCTATGGTAGAGTTCTTGAAAAGATCCAAGATTCATTATGCTTTAACGCATTCTCCTAATATGATATATGAATCATTGGTTACTTAGTTCTGGGCATCTGCTACAAAACGGAGTGACACAGAGATCATGGCTATGGTTGACGGAACAGAGTATGTTGTGACAGAGGAGTTGATAAGGAGAAAGCTTTGTTTGGATGATGAGAATGGGGTTTATCATTCTAATTCAGTGGAGATACTTAATGGGCTGAGAGCTATTGGATACCAGGGTACGAGGAATGATATATGGTTCAAGAATCAGCTTTGCCCGATGTGGAGGTTTCTGGTACACACATTGCTTCAGTGTATAAGCAATAAATCTGGAGGATGGGACCAATTTTCTACTCAACTGGGATGTGGTATTGTATGTCTTTCTCAGGGTTTAACTTATAACTTTTCTAGGTTTATTTTTGATAATATGGTTGAAAATATACATAGGAAAAAGCATAAGTTTTTTATGTACCCTAGGTTTTTGCAAATAATTTTGGACATTACTACCCAAGCCCAAGTCTTTTGTCCCATAGGAGCTTTATCTGCTAAATTGTTTGCTTCTATGAAAACTCATTATGAGGGGGCACATCATCCTTTACTAGCAGCTATGTTGCCTCAAGGCAATGAGGCTGCTGATGAGGATAATGTTGTTGGTGATACACCTTCTACAAATGTTGCTGCTAATGGTAATCCATCAGTTGCGATTGATGAGGGCCCTTCTACAACTGCTAAAGCAACTCATGTTTCTCCTGACCAACCTTCATCTACTGCTTCACCTAGACCTAGTTCTAGTCCACCACCTACACAGGTTACTCTTGATGAATTTGAGACTGAGCTTAATAGGAACGACCACCTAGTCCCTGTTAGGGATTCAGTTGATGATGGTGTTCCATTCATTGAGCATGTTGATATTTCTTCTTAAAGACCCAATGATGCTCTCATTACCACTGAGCAATCTGCTGGTGGAGCTGAGGACCCTATTACACTTACATCTGTATATGCTCTAGTGAACAGGTATGTGGCTGAGGTTGTTGATCTCAAAAAGGAGCTTACTGAGACTAAATCTACTCTTGGGAGTTGATTGTGGAGTTGCAAAGAAAGGTTAAGGACTTAGAGGACCAACTTGGGAATAGTTTCAAAAGGAAGCTAATGGTTCTTAGATGAGGAGCAAGAGGATACTCAATTTAAGTCTCTTGATTTTTGGCTGATGTGGCTCAGAAAACTCATGTTTCTTCACCAGTTGTTACTGAATCTTCAAAGAACAAGAAACCCATTGTGTTTACTAGAAGAAAGAGAAGAAAACATTTGAGTGAGGATTCTTCGAAACCTTCAAAGGTGTTAGGTGTTGCAACTGCTGATGTTCAAATGGAGGATGTTGCTACTGAACATGGTCAAGCTTCTTGTGTACAAGAACAATCAGGTCCTCCACCTTCAGCAGATCATTGAAGTCTTTTCTTGCTGGAAGAAGTTTTGCTTTGGATCCAGATGCTGATGTTTTTCCACCTGTTGAAGATCTGTCTCAACATGTTTCTTCTGATGCTAATCTTGATGTTTCTTCTGAAGTACCTATGAGTGATACTTCTCCAGTTGATGTTGTTCATAAGTCTGATGATCAAGGGAAAGGAGTAATGATTGAAGATGAGCTTCGTCCAGGTCTGGTTAGTGAACAGGAAAGGCAAGCACAAGAAAGAATGTTAGCTGAGTGTGCAGATTTGAAGAAAAGTGATGAATTGGCTAAACAAATTGCAGCTGATTCTACTTCTAATTTGCATCCTGAGAGACGAAAAGAACTGGATGCTTTGGCTACTCAGATCCCTGATGCACAATGGGAGGTTTATACTCAGCAAGCTGCTTCAGATCCTACACTTGCTCAGAGTATCTTAGGTGCAGATTTTGACAGTGAGAATTTTGCTGCTCAAATGGTGGCCCTTGGAAAAAAACGAAAGCAACTTGCATCTGACAAAAGGAAAGCTCTTACTGCACAAAAAGCTAAAGCTAGAAGAGAGAGACCACCCACTGCTGCCCAAATGAAAACATACATGAGAACTATAGTGCTTCATTAGAGTTCTACTATCTTTAATTCTGGTTTGAAAAAGAAGCAAGTCTGGGCTTTACCTGATGATGATTTGTAGAAGATGTATCAAAGGATCATGAAGCAGACTGCACCATCTTCTAAAAGGAGAATTGTTGATAGTACAGATGCTCCACAGGCAAAGAGGCCTAAGACAGTTGAGATTGTAGATAATTTTGATGATGTTACACCTCAGATGGATTCTCCTGTTGTTAATCCTGAAGCATCTACTGCAGCTATACCTTCAGCTGAAAGGATTCAATCTGCTGAACCACAAACTGTTTCTTCTACAGCATTACCTAGTGTTGCACCAATTGATATAGAAGGAGAAGAGATGGGTAGGAAATCTGAAATCGCAGCTGCTAAAGCTAAGAAGGCCAGAGTGGTGCTTGAGAGAATGTATGAGTTAAGAGGTGTTGTTCCAATTAAGTCCACTTCTTCCATTCCTGCTACAGATGTCAGTGATGAATCTGAAGAGCTACCATGTATGGGAATTTATATACCATGTAGGAGGAAGAAAAGGATGTCTAAACGGAGACCTATTTCTTTATGGAGATCTGTGAAAACATCTGGGACTCACACATCTAAGGTTAAGAAATCTTCTCAGGATGATTCTTTGGATCTTAAAGCTGATGAATCAACTTTCATTAGAGTAGGATCTACTGATGTTTTTCCTGAAGGCTCTCATGATGTGTTGACTGCTTGGACTCTGACTGAAGGACAGCTTAATACTATTTTTAGGCTGGACAAAACTTCTATGCAGTTTAATTTTTTAAAGGAAATATTTCATTTGGTGGATAGGCAAGACTTGAATACGATGTATGGTCTTGTTACTAAGCATTATGATATAAATTCACCACAAGGTTCTGGTTTATACTTGTTGGGTGATCTTCAAGTTTTGTTTGATTCTCAATGTCCAAATGGTAAAGGGTATCATATTTGGAAGAATTCACATACGTGGAAGGTTGAGACTTGGAGATTTTATCCTTTGCCTTGTGTGCATATGGTGGAGACAAAGGGTGGGATTATTGTTTGTATGTTTGCTGATAAGATTTATCCCTTGTCTATGAGGCTGATGGAAAGAATGCTTAGATAGAGGTTGGAAGTTCCTCCAGATCCAGTTGGTAATGATAAGTTGCATGCTGAACAATGTGTTGGAATCATTAAGACTCAGCTTCTGCAACATAAAGCATCATCTTGATTGTGGTATTTTGTATAGTTTGTAATATTTGTTTTCTTTGATTCTTTTTTTTGTTATTAGTTAAAAAATATATATATATATATGTATATTCTTTGTGTGTCTAACTTTTCTTGCAGATTTGTTGTACATTTTTATGGTTATTAACTCACCAGATATACCTTGTGTATATCAAAGAGTTGGCTAGTCCAAAGGGTACAGCTTTGGTAAAGACGCATCAAATCTGTTGATAGCTGTTATGGTTTGCTCAAAATCATAGGGTTTGCAACCACCCATGCTTAATTGCTGAGGGTTGTATGGTCATCAATTCACCATGGTTTATTCCTTTTTGGAATCCAAGAATTGGCTGGCCCACATGTATATGGCTTGTGGTAAAGGCAGTGGAATACCATATTTGGTAATCAGTTCACCAATCCTAAGAATTGACTAGTCCTGAGCAAACGGATACAGGTAAAGACATGTCAAATCCGTTTATATAGTTGCTGATTTGCTAATAAATCAGATGGTTATCAGTGTACCATAGTTTTCGAACTCAAACATATGGCTACTCCAGTAGTGATGGCTATTGGTAAAGAGACATCAAATCCATTATTTTCAATGATTCACCTCTCACAGGAGTTAACACACCTGGATGTGATGAGAATAGTAGGAAACTAATATGTTTTGATGTACATGTTGTCATTTGTTGCTGCAAAGATCTGGAAGTTAAATGTTTATCATCATTGAGATGTTCTTGTTTTGGTTCTTTGTTGCTGATGTTCGAGTACAATCCTCTGAAGTGTTGAAGATCTATCAAGAAACTGGAACTTAACCAAGTCAAATTCCAGTTTAGGGGAGGATTGTTGGGAATTATGCTAAGTATGAATTATGCTGATGAAACTGCTGAAGGATTCTGCTGAAGTGTGTTGGATTCTACTGAAGTATTAATTCTACTGAATTAGTATAGTACGTAGTTTGTTTCTGCGGAAATAGTTATTCCGTATATTCTATAGTTAGTTAGGATATGCATGAGCTTTATTAGGAAGTGATTATGTATATCTTATTTAGTTTTATGTTTATACGTTTCTTAGTGAACAAGTTAGGGTTCCTTGTCTATAAAAGGAACACAATAGTATGAGTTATGTACGAGTTGAAAAAAAAAGTTTTAGTATCAATATAAAGATCCATAGAGGATCAACGAGTTCTTAGTTATTCGTGCTTGTACTTGTGTTTGATTTCCGCTAAAGAATACAAGTAGTAGAGATTTTCTATTAGGTTGTTTGTGATTACATAAGCAATACTAACGATCTAAGAGTGCTCAAGATCTATCAAGGTCTAACGTTTCAACACATCCTTTCCTAAAATATTCTTAACAAAGTATGAAAATCACTAATTTTGATCGGGAAAGTGATGTTGATATCTTTTAGAAATTGGTGATCAAAGAATCAAATCTTTCGTTCTGTAAATCTGAGATTTTCAAGTCCTCTTGCCTCCATGTGCCAAAACGAATTTCAAACATACGATGCACATGTTGAGGGGGAGCTTTTTTCTAAAAAATATCAAATACAACTCAGGTACAAAATGTTTTGATCATGTATCACAAGTACTTGGATTGATTTTCAAATGGTTTTCAATTGGTTACAATGGCTGATGAACAATACCAAAAAAAAGACCGACCAAATTTACTTTATGTATGGTGATATAAGGATGGTTAGGTTAGGTATTCGTTCCCACGATCCTGCCAAAGCCGGAGGGATCTACCCAGGGACAATCCACTAGATAGTGTAGAGTCCTTAGGTATGATGAAAAAAGGAGAAAAGTGAGATATGGGAAGTGTGCGGACTGAGATAGAGCTAGAACTGGAATAAACCCAACAAGGCTCTAGTAATGAAGTCTCGGTAAGCACTGAAGGGGTTGAAGAATGAAAAAGAAATAAATGTGAAAAGGGTGAAAATAAATAGCCCTCCATTATTTCAACCTTAGGGTAGAAACCGGGCTTAATTCATATGGTACTGGCTGTTACCTAGGTAACACCAGTATTGAAGACAAGACGTCATGGACCCAGTGACGCACTGCACTACATCTTCCCAAGCTACTCAAGTTCCTCTTAAAAGGACTTGTTTTATTCTCGTAGGGGAACCTACATTATCTATCGACTTTCTCTTAGAGATGGTTGATATTGAAGAAGGAGACCCTCTCCCTAGTCTCCGGCATAGGAACCAAATGTGCACAATTGAGTCTAGAGCCACAAGATCATCTATAAATCTCATTTAGGGAAAAATCAATGAAGACTCTCTGTTTCACACAATGTGGAAAGTGAGAATATATTTTAAGAGTCCTACGCATTATCCTTGTGGTATTGCCAGAACATCTGAGTGATATGCAAACATATTCACAATGAAGATGGAAAACCTTCTAGAGCCAACATCAAACAAGCTCTTGGTAGGTGGCATGTGAGATCTATCCAATAGATCAACCATGTGACAACTGAATAGAAACAATGGGGTGATTCATAATTTTGAATCAATCCTGGTTCAGGATATGGATTGACGGATACCTTTGAAAAATCGGTCGTTGTGCTTAAAATCCTTTTCTCTAGCACATCGACTGTGTATTAATATTTTAAAATTAAAAAGGTGTTTATGATTGATAATTAATTTTCCTTAAAACCTTCGTTGTATTGCAAAAACAATTTATATTGAGCAGTACACGATTGTTTTTCAAATCTCTTTTCATCAATCAGTGAATCTCAATTCCGCTGGTTCACTCACTCCGTGTTGTCTTCTTTGAGACGTTCCGGTTTGAGAACAGCTAGAGCAGCTGCGAAACCCTATCAAGGAGATTCTTTGGAATTATACCTTATCATAGGCAGTACTTGTACTGATCAACGGGGAACCGTGGGCCGTGTACCTCAATTCAACGAAAGTGATCAAAGACACTTTCATGCACTTTATTGCTAACTGTTGTATGCAGGTACACACAACATTTGCAGCTGATCAGAATGGAGAGGTCAGTCCATTGCCGCATGCTCACACAACACATTCATTTCCAAATAAATCATGATTAGTGCATCAATGACTCTGATATTCTCACTCCATGCTTCTGCTACGCTGCTGCAAATATCATGAATCAACTAAAGCTTCCGCTACTCTGATGAGAAGACATCATGATCCAGAATGTGAGCATGTCGGTCCATTTGTCACAACATCATATGCGGGCAACACAACAATGGGTGATACTGAGATTTACTGTGGCTGATGATCTCAAATAATGCTCGAAGGTCATCAAAATGTGGATCAGCTCTATCACCTCCACTTATTGTACAAAGTAGTTGGACTATGATGAAATCGCCATGATTGCATAAAGATTGAATATTATGATGAAATGAAGTCTACGAGCTCAAGAATGAAGATTAATTAGAATGCTAGGATGCAAAATGTAAACTATGGGGTGACCTCCCTTAGGGGGAGATTGTTAGGAATTGGAAATTCTATAGTGAAGCATCGGTCACCCCAAATAGTATCTAGCTTAAGTTAGCTCGTAGACATATCGTTTATTACGTTATTTGTTAGTTAGTTATTAGCGTAGTTTTGTCTAGTGCAACACCATGGAGGAAGGACGGGTCTTTACCCATTATATGCCTGATCCACAGCCCGAAGGAGGGCGTGCTTCTTCGTATAAATAGCCCTCTCCCTACAAGGGAGAGGGTTGGATGTTCATTTGGAATCTAACCTTCTATGTGTTTCTCTCACTAGAACATCTCTCATTCTCTCTCTAAACCCTCCACATGCTTCTATGATTTAAGTTTACATGCGTGTATGAAATCCTATATATTACAAAAAGAACAAGACATCCAGAGGTCAGTAAAAAGAAATTTCTTCTTTTTGTCACACATTTGTGAGACAGTACACATATTAAACTTAAGTTCCTGCACAAAATACACATCTTCAAAATCAAGTTTACCGGTTTTAGTTGTACCTTTACCAGTAATTTTACCACCTCTAGCTCCTCCCCCAAAGGCAACATATCCTCCTCCAAAATCTTTGAAATCTGAGAGGTAAGACATGTTCCATGTCATGTGCTTGAAGCATCCACTATCAGCCTATCCTTTATCTTCTTCATCATCATTTGGATGTTCCTGCACATAGAATAAAAGAAATTAGTTTCCTTTGGGGACCCAAGCTGTTACTGACTTGGATCTGCCTCATGCATCAATGTAGTTATATTTCTTCATGGTTATTGATGCACCATTGGGTTTGGTAGGTGTCCATTCCCAACATGTTGAGGCATTAACAACATTGCCCCTTTATCCCTTAACAACATTTATTTGCCTAACAGTACTAACTATTGGCCTAACAGTACAAACTGCTGGCTTAGCAGTTTTAGCTGTTGGACTCCATTTCTTGTTGTAAAATAGTGTTTTCTCATAATATGACCTTTTACCAGTTTGTTTTGCTGATGTAGTAAAACTTGTTTTTGGTTTAACATTTGAAACTGATGATTAAGGTGAGCAGTAGAAATAGGCCTAACAATTTTTAAAGGTCTAAGGCCAGTTTCTCATTACACTGCTCTGGGAGCCATGTTCCTTTGATCATTAGGGAATTATATTTATCATAACATTTGTGTTCACCATAGAAATCCCATTTACCACCTTTTCCCTCTGTGGTATATGCAATTAACCTGAACATGATGAAAACTGCCACAAGTAAAACATGCTTTATTGTACATGTATATATATATATATATATATATATATATATATATATATATATATATATATACATATATACATATATATATATATATATAGAGTTAGGATCAAATAAGAAGATTACTTAAAATAAGAAGGAATAAGAAGAACTATAAACGCAAATCCGAGATGCACCGACCTAAATTAGATGCATCCCTATAATATTAGATACATTATAACGCACAATAGTGTGTTTTCTAGCTTTTAATCAGATGCATATATGTATACTAGATGCATTTCATGATTTCTCTTGGTTCTTGTTCCTTTGCACGTGTCAAAATCATGAAAATCAATTTGCACTATCTATACATCAAATTAACTTTCGAAACTCAAGATGTTACATCTATATGAATAGAAATGCATCTAATGTAAGTCGTTGCATCTCAAATACATGGTTTTGGTCACTTCTCACCACTTCTTATTTTAATTTACTTCTCATTGGATCCCTACTCTCTCTCTCTCTCTCTCTCTATATATATATATATATATATATATATATATATGTGTGTGTGTGTGTGTATATGCTAGTTTTCGAAGCCCGCCCAATGGGCGGGCATAACTTATAATTATTTGTTTGTTGTTTTTTTTAGCGTAAATACGTTTTCTTCTTCTGGTTCAAGCTTAACTTTGAAAATTCGAAGGAAATTTAGACTTGTAACAGCAGCAACCCAAGAAATGGGAAGCACTACAGCTGTCACTTCTTCTTCAAACTGCATAGACCCGTAACAATAAATATGTATTTTCAAACTCTTGTATTATATGTCAAATTAGAAAATAATGGAAAAATTATACAACTAATTATATGATTGGTGAACAAACCTCGCTATTGTACTATGAATGGTCTCTATCGTAGGACATGTTTAGTATCTTGTCAACATCATAGTATTCCAAAAATGATTGGGAAAGGATGGAGGCAGGTACTATAGTTAGTTGATGCAGCTCAGTTGGGCCATTGATGGCTGCATAACTAAAAAACTTGAAATCTAACACTACATGTACACTTAAGTCCAATTCATTGAAAGAACACTGAAAAAGTATTAAAAAAAAGGATTGCTTGACCATGTTTATAGAGGTTTTACCTTTTGAAATCATGTCTTGCATTTCAGTTTAATAACCCAGAGTGTGGTATGCGCCTAAAGGACGGGTTTAAACCAATAATACCATGAAAAGACACTTTTCCTAACCCCTAATCCCTTTTCCAGTCCGTATTTTCCCTCAAAGTTATTAATAAGCTCACTCTTTTGAGCTTATCACCTTATTGGTTTCAGCTTATTGGCTTACGCCATTAAAAGAGTGAGCTTACCTTAACTCTGAACTATTGACTTGACCTTTAGATTCATCATTAAAGCGATTCCACTTGAAGCTCTTTAATATAATGTATTTGAATTGTTTCCAATGACCTTTACACAGTACTCGTGCATTTCGGTTCTTCCATAAAAATTAACACCATAATGGCTTACTCATTCTTGACATTAATGAATTTCCATAATACCTTGAACTATAATTGCTACTGTAATGTGCACACAATATTAACTCCAGAATATACTATTCTCTAAAATATGCACAGAAGTGCAAAAATAGAGATGTTTCAATGCCCAAATGCGGAGGATATACAGTTGTTAACAATATATGATGACCTGTCTAATCGACAAAGAAAAAGAGGCACGCATGAAAATTACAATTAAAGTTGAATCGTATATAGTATTAAGAAATGCAAGTTATATATGTGAGGACGTGAAATTAGTTGTATCTTATACACTTTAAGCATGACATCTCCGTGCATTTGAACTATCCAAAGAAGGAGTTATAAGTATCTAGTGGATCGAGAGTAATTTTATATTTCATCGACAAATATAATATGGAATCAATTGTTTTTTACATTACACCGACAATACAATTTGGGTTTATTGTTGTCAAAACTCAAACCTAAAATTATATATACATTAAAAGTTTATATGCTCTAAAGGTATATAATCATGATGGGTACAACTACCATGGGTAATAATAGTTATGATCTTCTTGTGCTTGTTTAAGATCATAGATTATTCAGTAGTTTATAAAATGAACAATGAAGAATGTGAAACTACTACATTTTTTAACTTCCAACATTTTATAGTCATATCATTAGTGGACAAAAACGATATTTTGAAGCCATTTTAAAAACTTGGGAGTAAACCCATGTCAAAACATAAATGTGGAAGCTATGAGTTTGACCTTAAATAGTCAAACTGTGATTTTATGCATGCCTCTTTTTGGTCTTCAAATGATTTTGTACATGCCTCTTTGTGGTCTTCACCCAATTTGACCCTTTAGCCGACATGTCCAGCCTATTCACTTAGGCACATATAAATAGATCTGAACATGTTGAAAAATTATACCATGAGACTCACCTATGCTTACATCCATACCACGACCAACCGTACCCTCATATCTATATCGTCATGAGATAAAAAAAAAAGACTCGACGTTATCATCAAGAGATCCATCCTTAACAAAATGGTCCATATCAGCTTGCACAATGTCTTTAGCATCACACTGTAAAATTATATAGCCAAGAAGAATTAAAAGGAAGGTTAACCTTAATGATCTAACCACAAATGTTACTTCACACTCGCCAATTGATTTGACAGGGATGTAACATTAGCGGGACCATCAGCATCAAACATCATTAAGGCTTTCAAGAATTTCCATTATGCGCCAAAGTAGGCACTGAGATCACATCCCCAGGTCTATGAGTTGGCGGTGTTGACGGCGCTGAACTTGGTGACGGTCATGCAGTAACAAAACAGAATTTATTATAGCCATAAATACACAGGGAGTCCGTCGAATGGCATGAAAGTGATAGATACCTATTTCGGATTGTTTGCATAATCAGGTACCTGCCGTTATAGTTAAAAGTAGAATCAGTTTCCAGCTGACAATGGTATGGGCGAACCAAGTCGCAGTTCAACAAAATCTCAACGCAACAACAGAATAAGGAAATGTGGTCTCACCTGTTACTTTTTCAGCATGTAAACTAACACCTTACAGGTATCTCGAAGGCCATCATAAGCTCATGTGGTTATTGTTCTAGATATGTGCGATGCTATAAATTTACAATCACGCATTTACGCACATATAAATTGCAATAGTAAATTAATAAGCATACAATATCTACTTGGTAGAGTGACCTTTTTTTAGTTAAGGTTAGGGTGACTTGAATCCCTTTTAAGACTGAGAAAATGAATAAGACAAGATGATCATCACTCTGCTGGTGTAAGTGTTCCAATTATCATTTACCTTTTTTGAAACCTCTTGACTAAACTTTGTTGTTGTTTGTATGCATAGAATATTGTCACAAGTGTAATTATGCACATCATTTTTCTGTCATGGAATGTTATTTGGAAAACTGACATGGTATCATACGTGTTATTGGCGCAGGCTGAGGGCTGACATCCAAGATGCTTTAAGCACGATTTGAATCTTTGCTACAAGTATCATGCAATGCCCTACCGCTGATAGTGTGGAAACTATCTACCATCATTCTATAAAAGATGTGTTGAAGCAAACTCTTAATATGCAGTTTTGAAAATAGGGGCCATATTTGCACCGAAAGCTGCTGCAAAGCTGAATGCAGCCTGATCTGAGGACAAAGATATATGCTTCACTTTATACTGAAAAGTCACAAACATAGTCATGCCATGTTGTTAGAGCATGTCGTTTTTGTTGGGAACATTGTTTTCTCATGTCCCTATGTCATTATTTGGCAAATGCATACTTACTTTTCGGGTAGTGGTAAACCCTTACAGTAATCTGTTTGTTACGGATTTCCAGTTTTGTATTATACACGCGAGTAGTACACTCCATCTGAAATTAAATAACAAACAATTCAGAGTATTTTTTAACTCTGTAGCTGTTGTGCACACACATTACTGGTCTGGTGTGTTTGTAAGAAAGTGGTTGAGGGAAATGTACATTTGCTAGCTGCTTCTGCTCGAGAATCATCCCCCTCGTATTCTTCTGCTGGATCGGTAAAATGGTTACCAACAATGGAGGAATCGCCATCTGGCATGGCAGGTACATAGGTGTTTATAATCACATTCTTCTGAAAATCATTCGTAGATCCTGTCACTGGCTTTAAATCTTCAACCCATGGATTCGACGACTCCTGCTCCAGCACTTGTCTAGACCCCGGTGCCTCCAAGCCGAAAACTTCGTGAAAACGCAAGCAGATCTCATAGGTCTACACGAAATGAAATAGCAACCTCAGGCATAGAGCTATATACACCATATTTCACTAACAAATTTGAAAAACATTAGGTTTGACATGGGCTGACCCTGTGGGAAATATAAGGGATAAAAATGGTAAATTTTTTCCACGCCGCAAAAATGCCAAAAGTTTTTGTCCATTTTGTAATAGATATAAAGATAGCTATATTATCATATATGATTCCACAAACTATTTCAATAAAAAACGATTAAAAAGTTTGTAAACATTTGAATATATCTTAGGCAGTTTTTAGCCCGTTTGACCCATTTTTATTTATAGTCAGGTATTCTCCTTTTTTTACTCATTTTATCTTATGTAGACAACGACAACAAAAACCCTAGCCAACCCATTTTGGTAGATGGTCAAAACTGCCACTTTTACAAAAATATATTACCTGAAGAACGTCACCCATCAAATGAGGAAGAAGGTTTGAGTTAACTGTTCTGCCAAGTGGATTTGGTCTTTTGTGTGTACTCGTGAGACTATTTGACACGGCGTCATGTTGTAAACCATCTTTACTTATAGCCCTAAAGAACCCGCTTCTGACAGTTTGGGAAGTTGAGCTTTGAGATCTTGCATTTAAGGATTTATACTTGGAACATGCAGTAATCCCAGGAAGCTGTTCTATTAGCTCTTGGACGAATTCTGCCTCTAAACCAAATCTGTCGAGTTCTAACCATTTTTGCAGCACTTCACAAGAAGCTTCAAGCTCGTCTACTTTCAGTATTTTATCTGGGATTTTGTTGATCAGACCAGATAGATAACAAAACTTTCCTAATGTGTTAAAATTGTAAGATGCACCAAGATATTGTTCGACACGATGGTTACAGCAAAAATTCAGACTTTTTTTATTTTTGTATGCTTCATGGCATGCCTTTAGTAGTGTTTCTATGACTTTCTGCCACACAGACGATAAAGATCGCTCCTCCATCAAAAATTCACCGATCACATCATGTTTGCAATTGTCGTGTGGAGCTTTTTGAAGATTAATTTCGGGTTCTGCAGTCAAACAACTTGTTATTTTATCATCTTCTAGATGTGATGGTGGACTATTTTCTGTGAACATTGATCCGTTTCAAATAGTATATATAAGAAATATCAAATTACGAATACGCGCGAGAATTACAAATCAACCGTTTTAGGAAAAAGGTCGACACGCAAAACCCGCGAATACTAGATAAGTGATACCGGGCAAGTGATTACCCGGGTCGTTTCCCAAGGATGTGTGAATTGACGGTTACGTTTGAGGTTTGTTATTAAAGTGCTTGAATGGATCGGGAATTTACGGTTTTAATTACGTTATCTACAAATTAAAGCACGGGAAAGAAAATAAAGCACGGGAACAAAGTAAATGACTAAATTAACTACTACTAAGCATAAAAAAAGATAAAACTAAGCTAAATTAAGTCCTAGGGCTCTAAAACTAAAAAAAAGTGAAAACCGGGAGCGCACCGAGCTCTAAAAGTGAAAACTTTGTGATTTAAATCCTACGGGTGCAAAACCAATTTTCCTACATTCTAAACGACTAAAAATAATTTTAGGAAAAAGCCGGGTATTTTTTTGACTTTTAAATTATTTATTACGAATTAAAAACTAAATAATACTAATTAAATTATAAAAAATATTAAATGTAATTGGAAAAATCTAAAAAATTGCAGAAAACTACTTTGAACTAAGCTTAAGGTAAAGAAAATAAAAAAAAAGTGGAACTTGCTTTTTGAAATAAGCTATAAAAAATCACAAAAGCTTAATAAACTTAAACTGCTATAGGTATGTAAATAACTAATAAAGCAATTTATGACAACAAACTCTTGATAGTGCAGATGGTCATGAGGTGAATGCTAAATGTGTTGAGGTTGGGCGTGTGTGTGAGAATACCAGTGTTCGAATCCACGTTCTGTCACTTTTTTGCACTTATTATTATTTTTTTTTTTTGATATTTTTTCTCTTGCCAACTTAATATAAAGATTAAACAAGTATTTTTAACAAAAACTTTGAACTTGGAAAGCTACTAATAAGCTGTTTAGAGCTTATTTTGCAGCAGATTATAAACTAAAATGGTGTTTGGTTAAAGAGCTTAAAATGACAAAAGGACATGAAACAAGCTACAAAAGCTATCAATTAAGCTAAACCTAATGAGCACCCTAATTTAACTAACTAAAAAGCTGAAAAGGGTCCTAAATAAGCTAATGAAAAGTTGAAAAAGGCACAAAATGAAGCTAGTGAGCTGCTGTAATGATAGCCAAAAATTCCAAATGGGCTTAAAAAGCTTATGAATAAGCTAGTAATTAAGCACTAATTTATCTAAAAAGGGTAAACAATTAAAAGGCATACTAAAAGGGTCCTAAACAAGCAATAACTAACAAGATTAAGCTAAAGAAATAGGAAAAATAAGCAGAACAAGCAGTTTGGATATGAGCTAATCTCAATGGAATCCTAAGGCTATAATCTAACTAATAAGCATCAAATAAGCTACTAACTAGCAATCTTAACCTAAGCTTATCTAAAAACACCTAAGGATTCTAAATAAGCTAAACAAGAAGGAAATAAGCTCGAAAAGAACTCCACGTGCACTGTAGCACTGCACACTCTTTGTGCAGGCTGCGCACAAATCCAAAGGGGTGTTATTTGAGCTTATAAATAAGCACTTAGATGCCCTCTAAAGTCCTAAATAAGCTGAAGTACATAACTAGCATACTAAAGGTATCCTATAAACTAAAGAGTAGCTATTGTTGAGCTTTTAACAAGCTACAAAAAAGGCTACAAAAGGCTGTTAGGGACAGAGATGCATAACCATGTGATGACAGATAACTAATCTAAACTTTTGTTTTGCAAATAAATACTAGTGAGAATCATGAATGAAACATTTAGCTAAACTAAGGGAAGATCCAAACTGTCCTTTCAGGGATAGAACCAGTATTTTGAAGCAGTAAAGATGTTGAAGATTTGAGAACTAGTTTTTTTATCACTAATCAAAACTTCACAATGAGTTTAAAAACCACTTAAGAACACAATGGATAGATTTCAAAAACATAAGCAGAAAGTCAAAAGCGCATAAACTTCAATAAACTGAATTAAAACTGAATTTTAAATTGCATTGAAAATTAAAAGTTACAAATAAAGTAAATGACAAGAATTAAAAATGATGGAACTAGAACATAAAAATTCTAGACAATTTTTTAAGCTAGTACACATATCCTACTTATACTAAGTGTTTGGGATATTCTGTCTTCTAGCAACTGTGTTTCTTTTGTGAGAGAGAGATGAGCCAAAGTGAGCTTTTGCCACATAGGAACCACCACAGCCATTGGATTTAGCTTGGGGACCAAGCTGGGACGTCACAACCATCCATCTCCTTGTCTTCTTTTCTTAGCCAATAGAGCTTCACAGGATTGCCAACCTGTACATAGGCATGTGAAGTTTGCTTGTCTTCTTCTGAGATGGAGAGGGACAGGAGGAGGAAGAGGATTTGGCGCCAAAGAGAGTTTTGTGGTATTCCCGGGTTTGGGTAAAAGCAGAAATGGGGATAGGATGGTTTAGTATTTGTTTAAAAGGTTTAAGTTAAAGGTTTTAAAAAATGTTTAAGTAAAATGTATGATTTAAGATCATTTGAGGACAAAAGATTATTAACATACCAAGGGATCAATCTCCACCCTCCATTTTTATTTGATCTAATGGATGAGATTAATCCCAACAATTTAGAAAACCCACTTTCATCATTTTTTTTCAAATATCAATATTTTTCAAACCATTAATCGCTAAGCGAAAAAAAATTTATCATTGCGACGAGCATTCAATTATCTTTCTATAGATAGGCACTTTAATATGCTTTCGACAAAAATATTTTTTTCGTATTTTTAACGTTTTTTTTAAGTTTTTTCGTTTTTTTACGTTACTGAATTTTGCATTAAAAAAATCATATATGATAAAACACTAATTTGAATATCACATGTGATATTAGTGTAATATCACATGTGATATTAGTGTAATATCACATATGATATTACATATCATATATGATTTAACACTAATATCACATGTGATATTCAATTTAGTGTTTTATCATATATGATTTTCTTCATCGAAATTTCGTAACGTAAAAGCGAAAAAATAACGAAAAAACGTGAAAAAATGATTTTTTTTCTTTTTCGAAAGTATATCAAAGTGCCCGTCTATAGAAAGATAATTAAATGATCGTCGCGATGGTATAAATATTTTCACTTAACGATTAACGGTTTAAGAGATATTTAAATTATAAAAAATAGGTGAAATAATAAAATGCTTTTAATCTCAGCCATTGATTTCTTTTTAGATGGATGGTGGAGATGAGTCCCTTGGTATGTGAGAAAAATTTGGTATGTAAAATAACTCTACTCAAAATGTATTTATGTAAAAATGGTTTTTTTTATAAAAAGAATTGGTTTTAATAAAAATAGTTGTAAAAAAAAAGGTTTTTAAATGAGAATTTTTTTTTTTTTTTTTTTTTAAATAAAAAAAATGGTTTTAAATAAAAATAATTGTTTTTAATGAAAAATAGGTGAATTGGTAATTTGGGTTCGGGTTTGGTTTCGGGTTTGTTTTCCCACTCTCACTCCAAAAACTCGTCCCGGGCTCTGAAAATGTAGAAAACCCACTCCCGGCTCCGTCCGCAAAGCACGTTTTCCATTCCAAGCTCATTTATGCACGTTTTTGCCTTGTTTTCGATCCTTTGTACCTGAAACACATAAAAACACTTTCCAAAGATATCTGCAGTATAAATGGGTATATTTCCGTGTTTTTAGACGTTTTCGTGGTTTTTTCGGGCTTAAAATGATGAGTAAAAGGGCACTCATCACCCCCCCCCCACACACACACACACTATCAATTGCTAGTCCCTAGCAATCCGATCATATGAAGTAATGAAAGGATCAACAATACCAAGAATAACCCGTTTTAACTTTTTATTCAATACGAGAAATTTAAACTTGAACATAAATAAATAACATGCTTGATTTTCAAAACATGGCATCACGGAACGGGATTCACACAAAATGGGTGTCTCCGGGGAATTATTATCGTCATCCTCTTTTTGATACTCTCAAACTAAGCTTAAACTTATTGTGCAAACGTTTTTGTAAAATGATAACACTACTTATATCAATAATCTATGTAAGTCGAGACTTAAATTTTTACTCCCGCAATTTATACAATTTAAGTGTGTGTGTGTGTGTGCTCATTTTCAAAAGTTTGACCATTGAAATCTACATTTGTTATGGTTGTTATCCATTTAACTAAAGTACTAACTCACCGGAAACGATGAAAGTCTAAGGATCGAAAGGGCCTTTTCCATGTTGCGGCTTTCTTCTCGGCACATCCCAAAACATAAGTTCTAAGTGACCAGGCTTTTTGACACCTCACGAGAATAGTACCGAATCAGCGGGAATTCGATTCCAAAGATTTACTGAAGCTACCGTTAAGTTAAAACTAAACCTAAATGGATTACAACCGACGATAATTTAAAAATTCGAGATTCAAAGGTGAGATCACTCCATGTAGCGACTTTCTTCTCAGCTTGTCCTTTTAAGGAGGCTAGGTTTTCACCCTCGAGAATAGTATCGGAGCTTTCGGGATCTTTGAAATCAAGGATTTCCAAATTACCGTCAAACTTTTAGACAACTTTGACGAATACGAGTTCAACTTCCGATTAAAATTTAAGAAAAAGTAAGTTTCGCACATTTATTCATAAGCAACATAGTGCTTTTATTCACGCAACTCATATTTTTTCATTTTTCAATTTTTTTTTTCAATTTTTTTTTTCACTTTTCTTTTTTTTTTACTTTTTCATCTTTTTTTTTTTGACTTTGAACTTTAAACTTGCAACTTTTGCATCATTCAAGCAATGTTACGATACTTTCATTTTGCACATTATTCAGATTTTAAGAAAGTATGCTTTCCCGGAAATTTAAATAAAAAGTTGAACTCGGACTCTAAATCAATTTACTTAAAAACTTTTTATTGTAACAAGACGATTTGAATGTTCAAAATTTTGACAACGAGCACGTATTTTAGTCCAATTAGTTAGCTTCTGGGAGAAAAAGCCATAGATTACTTATATAAGCTCTAAAGAGAACCAACTACTCCACGCTTAGCATTTTCATTTGCACAACGCGTAAAACCTTAGCCTACTGTTAAGAGAGCAGCTAGATCAACACTCTAGCAGAGTCGGGATTCCCCTTGTTCTAGCCTAATCAAGACTAAACTACAATTAACACCGAAGCATTAACGAATTATTTTTGTGCATAGCACTTCTTTTAAATGTAAATACTTTACTTAAAATGATAAAAATTTTAAAATTTTTGGTCAAAACGGGGGTGCTAGGGTACTAGAAGGTACATATGTGATCAAAATTCGCTAGAATTCCCCCCCACACTTAGAATTGAATATTGCCCTCAATATTCAAAGTACCGGCCGTAGCCGAAACTATAGAACGGAAAAAGGTAATACTACTAGCCAAGTGTGGAAACGAAATCTTTTTTCACAAAAGGATTTATAAAGATACCCCTAGATAGTAGTTAGCAAAAAGATCGGATATTGGGCGGTGGATTGAAAACAGCGCATCAATCATCACGATCTACGGGAATCCGAAAACAGAGAGCAAACACACAACAAGCAAAACAACAGTGGGGAATTTCCCCACACTTAGTGTTAGAAAATAGAAAGAAGTCGAAACATGGGTTGTCACCCATGAAATGCTCTTGTTTTTTTAACCGAGTCGCTAGCTTGACTCGACCCCGAATTCATTGGTCCATGGGGGAGCAAGTGGAAGAGACAATCTCCATCGGACTTTCATTCAAATGGTTTGGATAAACATTGAATGTGCTGAAAGTTCCACTCCGATGAGATATAACCGGCTCAAAAGAATGAGAAATGCCGGGGTCGAAAATGGTATCTTCACTCCCGTAAGAGTTAAGATATGGAGAAGTAATGGGATAAGAAAGGAGAGTGTCAATGAGTTGACAACGGGTGGGTTGGGTGGGCAAAAGATTAGATTGATGAACATTAACCGAATGTTCAGAAATCTTATCCACCACTATAGAAGCCACAACATCCGTGTTGGACTTAAGAAATATCCGAGAGTGAACTCCCTTGAAAGGTAAGATACCGGGTTTGAACACTTTATCCTCGGAGATGAATGAAACACAAGTATCAACCACGGTAAAATCCTCAAGGGTAGATGAGTCACTCATAGATGAAAGAGGATGAAGAATATCTTGATCAACAATTTCATCAATTGAAACTTTCAAGTTCTTCTCTTTCTTGGGAAAGAATGGATCATCAAGATATTCCAAAGGATCATTGTTCAAATTATCATTCTTAAATGGAACCGAGTCCGTGAGAGCGAGTTCATCGGAGAACTCCTTATCAATTGACATATCAAGTGAAAAATCTCCATACAACAAATACTCAATTTCTCGAAGATCTGCTTCAGGGTCAAAGATTTCGTCCTCACTTCCCGGTGGAAGAGGACCGAGGCGAGCGAGTTCATCGGCGAACTCCTCGAGAAGTAGATTGATAGATGAATCCTTAAGCTCGGGCTTCAAAGGATTTTCGGTCAAAAGCTCAACTTCTTTAATTTCAATTTCTTCCGGAGGGAGTGGAGACAACGGGTCTTCATTTTCACTAAGTAATTGTTCAAGACGAAAACGGTCTCCCTCCGGGTCAGATTCATCGTCATCAATTCCTGACGGAAAATAGTAAGCTTCGATCTCTTCCAAATTCACATTACTTCCCTCGAACGGAGTGAGGGAAGGGGAAGAGTCGGAAATAATGGGGTCTAAAGTCGGAGTAGGATTGCCACTCGAAGAATTGTCCAAAAATTCAAGAACTCCTGGAGCGTACTCCTCACCATCTGCATAATCGATGTCTTCACAAGATGACGAATCGTCATCATATGAAGTATAATCATTGTCAGAATCGGAGAAAATCTCAGAATGATCATTAGAAATGTCACATGGAGGAGAATTATCGTTAAAAGGCATATCACACATTTTATCGGAAATACCCTCGGACTCACTTGGGATTGGGACAAGGTTCTCAACACTAGACGATTCCGTTTTCGGAATAGTGCTAAGATGCTCTTCCCCCATACTTAGAGAGTTTACGGGTTCGTCGGGTGTGATTTCAGCAGACAAGCTCTCATAATATTCTTTCATTTGAATGGAGTCCTCATCATCATCGAAAACAAAAGTCTTGCGATATTGAGCTGTTGTAGCATTGTAGACGTCGTCATCGGTGGCTTGACAATCGTAATAGGGATGGGGACCACCACAATAATCACATCTTTTCGTAGAAGGAGTATTGGTATTGACTTTAGAAACAACCGGTTTGTTTCTTGACGTCGGAACTTTCGATTTGTTCTCGATGATCGTCAATATATCTTTCGGGGTACGATACAAGATATTGCCACAGGCGGCTGTATTAAGTGAATCTTGATCGGTTTGCGTTAAAGCATTGTAGAATATATCGATCTGAAGTAATTCCGAGAAACCATGATGTGGGCATTTTCGTAGGAGATCTTTAAATCTTTCCCATGCCTCACCAAAACTTTCATCAAAAGACTGCTGGAAGTTTGTAATTTCGTTCTTAAGATTTTTCGTTTTAGAATAAGGAAAGAAACGATTTAAAAATTTTGAAACGAGATCTTCCCAAGTAGTGATCGACCGAGGGGGTTCTAATTCGAGCCAATTCCGGGCTGCCCCCTCGAGAGAAAATGAGAATAACATCAACCTAATCGCGTCATGAGGAACATCCTTATATTTTATAGTCGCAATTAACTTATCAAACAATCGGATGTGATCATAGGGATCATCCCTCTCGAAACCATAGAATTGATTTGACATAATTAGTTGAATTAAACCGGTGTTTATCTCGAAATTCTCGGAAAGAATCTCCTGTACAACGATAGCATCTTCGTAACCATCAGTGGGTACTTGGAGCAATTCTGACATCGTACGCGTGTCCGCCATTAGAATTAAACATATAGAGGGTAAAAGAAGAGAATTAAACGGTTATGAGGATAACGAAGAATAGAATTTAATGGTCAAAGAGGGTAAGAGAAATAGAATTAAACGGATAAGAGAAATGAAGAAGAATATTTTTGGGGTTTTATAATGAAAACGAGTGCGAATGCACAAAAACCAATAAATCAAAACGAAACCAACGCAAAAACACAAGGAACTTAAACCAATAATCACAAGCGTATTCACGCAAGTGACACACAGGCAAGTTTTGAATCTTTTGTTTGGGAACTTATTATGATAACACTCAAGTTGAGAATGCTATATGATTGATGTCTTTTATCTTTTATTAAACAAAAGCAAATTGTAGTATAGTGGTAAGTATTCCCGTCTGTCACGCGGGTGACCCGGGTTCGATCCCCGGCAGCGGCGCCAAAATTTGATCCGTTTCAAATAGTATATATAAGAAATATCAAATTACGAATATGCGCGAGAATTACAAATCAACCGTTTTAGGAAAAAGGTCGACACGCAAAACCCGCGAATACTAGATAAGTGATACCGGGCAAGTGATTACCCGAGTCGTTTCCCAACGAGGTGTGAATTGACGGTTACGTTTGAGGTTTGTTATTAAAGTGCTTGAATGGATCGGGAATTTACGGTTTTAATTACGTTATCTACAAATTAAAGCACGGGAAAGAAAATAAAGCACGGGAACAAAGTAAATGACTAAATTAACTACTACTAAGCATAAAAAACGATAAAACTAAGCTAAATTAAGTCCTAGGGCTCTAAAACTAAAAAAAAAGTGAAAACCAGGAGCGCACCGAGCTCTAAAAGTGAAAACTTTGTGATTTAAATCCTACGGGTGCAAAACCAATTTTCCTACATTCTAAACGACTAAAAATAATTTTAGGAAAAGGCCGGGTATTTTTTCGACTTTTAAATTATTTATTACGAATTAAAAACTAAATAATACTAATTAAATTATAAAAAATAGTGTAAATTACACCGTTCGTCCTTGTGGTTTGCGTTGACCGAAGGGTTGAGTCCTTTGACCAAAAAAATTGCACCGTACGTCCTTAAGTGTGAAACGTTATGCACCGTTCGTCCCTCCGTCCATCTGGGCCCACCAATTCAAGATAACGTGGGTTAACGGAGGTTTTTAAAGGGTTATTTTGGTCATTTCCCAAGTACTTTCATTTATGAAAACCCATCTACCTTGTCAGTCCCCCAAACTAAAATCTTTTGCACCAATTCCCACGATCTAATCATCTTCTTCCCCAAATCATTTGTGAAAAAACCCAGTAAAATTTGTACTGATACTTCGCAAAGAATCAGATGGTGGTCCCATTGTATGAAATTAGAGCAAATGATGTTGTTGATCGAGACCCATATTGCATATATCGTAAGTGACTGTTTATAGTTATTTTCTTGATAATGGTGTTAAGTGACGTATGTTTTTAATCATTAGAGTATGCATTTTTTGGTGTTTCAATGTCTAACACCCTTGTCTGATTGATTGCTTTAATTATTTGCAGATAAAAACTCTACTCTGTTTTCCATCAAGCTCAATCATGGTGGTTTTTTCACGAATGCACCCAACAGGATTTACAAGAATGGTAAGATTACTTTTGTGGATTTGATAGACAGTGATCAATTTTCAATCCATGAAATTGATTCCATGTTAGAAGACTTAGGTCATGATGGTCATAGGTTGATGTTTTACCATTTCTTGAAACCTGACTATGATTTAGACAATGGACTAGAGCCTTTAGCATGTGACAAAGATGTTCAGTTATTAGGCAAGTATGTGATGGAAGGTCTTAAGCTAGTTGATGTATATGTTGAGCATGAAAAGACCAATCCTGACATTTACATACAACCAAAGCATAAAAAACTTGTAATAGAAGAGTTAAATGAACCAATAACATCAAAGGCAGGGATTACCCCAGTGCCTAAGAAAGTAGTTTTGGATCTCAATGAAGGGTGTGTAGGTAAAGATATAGGTCAAAGCAGTGGTAAACCCCAAGGGCAAAGTGTTGTAGTTGCTAATGATGAGTCTTCTCAAGTCCCTAGTCAGTTTGTAAATGATTTTTACTCTTCTTATGACCCATATGTAGAGTCACAAGATCCTAACTTTGACCCATTTGCTGACTTGGACATTATATCACCAACAATGAATGTTCAAACAAATCCTGAGGTTGGAATGGGTAATCCTAGTGAGACTGTTGAAAGTGAAGTTGAGGGTGAAAGTGAGAGTGAAATAGAGGGTGATAGTCAAGGAGATGATGATAGCCAAGACAGTGATTTCATAGTAGATGACAATAATAATGCAGATGAGGTGGATGTTGACATGAGGGACTTTAACTACACAATTGATGAGACTGTGGAGTTTGTTGGGTGTAGAGAAAGGGAAGCAGTTGAGATTGAAGATGAAGCAGATGGAGATGATGTCAATGAATTAGAAAATGACTATTTTGAGAGTGGATCAGGTAGTGACAGTGAAGGTAGTAGGTTAAGGAAAAAGAAGTTGAAGCAGTTAAGAAAACAAGCACATGCTAGTCAGAAAATTTACAAGACATATTTCTATGTGGGTCAAAAATTTGCAAACAGAGAAAAGGTGAAGGAGTACATTAAAGAGCATTCAATTGAGACTAGGAGAAAAATAAGAATGGAAAAGAATGACAATGAGAGAGTGAGGGCAGTATGCAAAGGTGTTATCCCTTCTCTACCAGCTGGTGAAGTCAATGATGGTGGCCCAACTCAGTCTACTGGGCCAAGTCAAGAAAAAGGCCCAACTGAGGGTGAAAAAGGCCCAAGGAAGAAGGTAATCATTAATGGGGGTAAACCTAATAGACAAAAACTGTTGGATGATAATAAATGTCCATGGGTTCTCTTAGTTTCCAAGGTCAAAAAGAGTGAATCTTGGGAGGTAAAAACATACAAGTCAGTCCATAAATGTCTACAGGAAAGAGATAACCTTTATGCCACCTACAATTGGTTCTCAAAGGAATTAGTTGAGCAGTTGAAAAAAAACCCTAATATACCTTAGATCTGTTCAAGAGCAACTATCAAAAAAACATGAACTAACTATTTCAGAAAGTAAGGCATTTAGAGCTAAGCAAGAAGTTGAAAGGAGATTAAGGGGTGATTACACACATCAGTATAAGATGCTAAGAGATTATGTGT
Source organism: Chrysanthemum makinoi (assembly GCA_910596185.1). Classification (NCBI taxonomy): domain Eukaryota; kingdom Viridiplantae; phylum Streptophyta; class Magnoliopsida; order Asterales; family Asteraceae; genus Chrysanthemum; species Chrysanthemum makinoi. The sequence continues at coordinate 224,625,900 of OU343223.1, read as the reverse complement.
TGGAATTGCAACAAGCTAATCCAAACACAACTGTCAAGATCCATGTTCAAGCTGAAGCAGATCATCAAGTCCCAACAAGAGTTTTTAAGAGAATCTATATATGTTTGGGGCCTTTGAAAGCTGGATTCAGAGCTGGGATGAGGGAAATCCTTGGATTAGATGGAGCATTCATGAAGGGTCCATACCCAGGACAACTTTTGATAGCTGTGAGTATTGATCCAAACAATGGGATCTATCCATTGGCATATGGACTTGTTGAGACAGAAAACACAGAGTCATGGACATGTTTTCTCAATCAACTTGGAGATGACCTAGATCTGTACAGGAATTCCAACTTCACTTTCATAAGTGACAGGCAAAAGGTACTAACTTAACTAGTTAATTTGATTTCAATCTAATTAATTAATTCCTTAACTTACTTAACTAATTAATTGTTTCCAACTGCAGGGTATTATACCAGCAATTGCAAAATTGTTTCCATGTGCAGAGCACAGATATTGTGTGAAACATATTCATGAGAATATGAAGTTGAAGTGGAATGGTACTGCATACAAGGATATGTTATGGAAAGCAGCAACTGCAACAACAGTCCCAGAGTTTCAAGTTGCAATGGAAGAGTTGAAAGCTTTCAAGAAAGAGGCTTATGACTGGTTGAATCTCATTCCTCCACAACACTGGTCAAGATCACATTTCTCAGGTATATAGTATTCTTACTTTAACTGATTTCATAGTATCTGTTGATCTAATATTATCTAAACAACAAACTCCTTAAACAGAGAGAGCCAAGTCAGATGTTTTATTGAACAACATGTGTGAAGTCTTGAATGCGAAGCTAGTAGGGGGTAGAGACAAGCCTATTATTTCCACATTGGAGTTTGCCAGGGAGTATCTCATGAGAAGGTATTATACATTCCATCTGCTATTCAATTGTCATTCCATGTAAGTACTTAGATTGCAATACCTAATAATAGAACTTGCCAGGATTGTCAATGTTAACAAAGTTATTGCAAGGTGTGATGGACCACTCACACCAACTGCTACAAGGATTTTGAAGGAAAATGCAGCTCAAGCTAACAAGTATACTGTTAGCTGGAATGGAGGTGAGTTATACCAAGTAAGTGGTCCATGGAATGACCAGTGTGTGGTAAATGTTGTTGCTAGAACCTGCACTTGTAGAAGATGGGAATTGACAGGCATCCCTTGTAAACATGATGTTGCAACAAATTGGAACATGTCACTTAATCATCAAGAGGTTGTATTACCAGAGGAATGGGTACATCCATGCTATAGGTTAGAGACTTGGAAGAAAGTATATTCTTTTCATATAAAACCAATCAGAGGTCCTGTCCATTGGCCCAAGTGCACTGTTCCAACTAGTCTGTTGCCACCAAAACATAATCCACAAGTTGGAAGACCAAGGAAAGCAAGAAAAAGGTCAAAGACTGAAAGGGATTTTAAGATAGTTAATGATGGTAAGCTGTCAAGAGGGCACAAGACTGTAACTTGTGACAAATGTGGGTCAAGAGGTCACAACCAAAGAACCTGTACTGGACCAAGAATGCCAAAGTCAAAAAAGAGAAAAAATGCAAGCAAAGGGGTGGATTTGGATTCTGATACTCCTGCAGGTTCACAATCAAAGACAAGAGCAGATAGTCAAGATAAGGGGAAGGCACCAGCAACAGAAGATGGTGCATCAAAGAATAGAGCACCAAGGAAGAAGGTGGTTGTGTTAGGTTGAAGTATCTGTCATGTATGTGTTTGATAGTGTATGTTATGATAATGTCAGTTATGCCTGTGTTTCTAGTATGTCTTATGCACAATGTCAATTAAGTTGTTTTGGATGTTTATGGCATTATATGCCTTGAAACTTGATTGATTAATGGTATGGTTGCTTTAAACTATAATTTGTTTGACTTTAATTTGGTATGTAATTTTGTTTGACTTTAATTTGGTATGTACAGATTCTTTTGGTAATTTGGTAACTGTAAACATGAAAGACCATAAAAAAACATACATAAAGTAAACTGAAACCATAAAAGATACATAAAAACATACATAAAGTAAAAAGACCATAAAATAGGTTCAAGTACACATGAAATACCATAAAAGCACTGCACTAACTTATTTTAGGTGGTACTACATACTACTGCAACCATGAAAGACCAGTGCTTCTAAGATAAGACCATAAACCATGAAACACCACTGCTTCTAACCCATCCTTTTCTTTCCCTTCCCCTTCCCTTTTGGTGCTGCAATTTTAGTTGGTGCAACATAAGGTTTGACACCAAATTCTTCATGAGTGGCTGATGAGTGCTTATTCACTCATCGTTTTTACCCATCTAAGACCACAAAAATGACTAAAAACACCCAAATATGATCAAAATACGTCAAAAATATCCTCGGAGTGTGTTTTATGTCTTTCAGGTACAAAAGGATTGAAAACAGAGCGAAAACGGACAAAAATCAAGCCAAGATCAGAAAAGTGCTGAGAAGCCGTTGCCGGGATGCGATTTTATACGATCATTGATCAATTGAAGACCGGGACACGTTTTAGAGTGGGTTTGGGAAAACCGTATTGAAACCTATCCCATAATCAAAAATTTCCAAATTATCCTTTCCCGACACCCAAATACCCATTTTTCCCGTCAAAACCAAGAATCCAAATCCCAATTCACCTAAAAAACCAATTTTTGTAAATATTCATTTTCCTAAATAGTTTTTATGTTTAAAAAAAATAATAATAATACAAAACTTTTAAAAACCAAAATACTTTTAATAAAACACTTTTTTTTATTTTACAAAATCCTTTTAATCCTACCCAGCAAAAACAAACCCGACCCATACCCTTTTGTTTTCCCCCTATCCCTTTTCTCCTTTATCTGCTTCCCAGAAACCAGTTACAAGCTTTTACCCAACATCACCCAACCCCAAAACACTCAACCTGAATCACAACTCTTTACCCAGTTACACCCAAATCCCAAACCCACTCACATCTTCCCTCCTCTTTTTCCCCATTGCCACCATGGCAATACTAGCTTACAAAACCCAATGGACGGCTTAGATTGTTTCACAATTGGTACCTACCTCTTGGATGGCTTGGATTGAAAGGAAAGAAGCACAAGTTGCCTATGTTCTGTTTTGTCTCAAAGCAGAAGCACAACTCAAGAGGCTCAAGAGAAGACCTAGCTTTTGAGTATAAATAGATGAATGTATGCCAATGTATAAGGCAACCCTTTTCTTAGTTTAAAAAATTAGTTTTTCTATTCTTAAGTTTCCTGTATTAAATTTTCTTAATTAATGAAAGTCGTTCTTTTACATTTTAATGTTTCTAATGCTTATCAGTAGTTAGTGAATTCCCAAATCAAGTGTGGTCTAATCTCATTTCAGTTTGCATAAAAAAGGGTCTTAGGTTCTGAGTTAACAAAAAAAAAAAAAAAAAAAAAAAAAAAAAAAAACTTTTAAAGGTTGTTTTGCTATTGCTCATAAACAGGTTAAAACCAATTTTTTACCCACTTTGACCTTCAAGGTCAAAGTGTTTTCAAGATGTTTAGTTAATTTTTATAGGTAAGAAGTATTTTTCAGGTTGGTGAAGTAGTTTGGCAAGTAAAAAAGGGTTTTAGAAGCTGTGCAGGACAGTGGCCTGTGCTGCTGATCTTGTGAGCTTATAGTGGCTTATTTGATACCCAATTTGTGCAAAAGTAGTTTTTATCTCATCCTTATGAGCCCAACTTAGTTTAGTTTCCACTTTACACCTTTGAGTTGCTCCTAGCACAGTTAAAATCAAGCTCAAAAGTAATCCTTGGCAACAATTTTTAAAACTTGCATCAGTAAAATAAGTGTTAAAAACAAGCTGGTGTCAGCTTAATTTTAAGCTAGTAAGAGTAGATCTTGGGTCCCAATTAGTTTTTAATATAGTTGTGCTTGCCTAACTTTGTTTCTGCAGCATGACATGATCTTGGAAGCCTGTCTTTCAGCTTAAAAATAAGCTCCAAAGTGACTTGTGCAGGCTGATTTGACCCTGCAACTGCAGCTGGTCAATTAGTTTTTTGAATACTTTCCAGGTTCTACATCCACTCATTTCAATTCTCTTTAGTGCTTTTAGGATATATAGATTAGAGTAATTTCTAAGGTTGCTTACTAGAAGCTTATTCAAGTTTAGGTTAGCTTATTTGATCTAGTGTAGGATTCCCATAGTTAGAACCAATAGCCAACTGCTCCCCTTCTTTGTATAATTTTAGGTTCGTTTGTTTAGATTTAGAGCTATAAAGTTAGTATTGTTAGTTTTTCAAGTAGCAGGTCTTGATTAATTTAAGCTTAAGTAAAAAAAAATTGCAAAAGGAGTGTTTGGCAAACTATTTTTCCAACAGTTTTCCTACTTGATTCAAGTTTTTAAATCACCATAAGACTTGTTTGGGGTTGTTTCTCTCAGATCAGTCCCAATAAGCTGTTAAAACAGCTTATTGGGAAGGTTGCTAAAAAAATGTTCTTTACAAAAAGCTTAATATTAAATCTTATTTTCAGCTCCAAAAGAAAAGTTCAAAAAGGGTTTTCAAAACTGCGTGGGTGGGACTTGAACCCACGCCACTCATACACTGCGACCAAAGACCATCTGCTCTATTGAACTCTTTTGTTATAAATCTGCATCACTAATCTCTTAAAGGCTTTTGAATTCTAAAGTTTAAAAACCCAAAAGAAATTAAAAGGCAAAAAGGGGGGAGACAGGCTCGAACCTGAGACCTCCACCCTTTGTAAGGGATAGTGTGTACCTGTATGCCAGTTGCCCTTGGGACTTTCTTGTGTTTTAACTTGCAACATTAATTATCTAACCAACTTAGCAGTTTTAAGCTAAAGCTCTTTTCTAGCTTATTTCGTGGCTTATTTCCAAAGCAAGCACAAGGTTTCTTAATTTTCTTAGGTTTAGTACACATCTTAGTACTTTTTGTGAATTTTTCAGACTTTTCAAAAGTAGTTTGGTATTTTTAATTATTTAATTAGTGTTTTATAGTTTTTAATTTGTAATAATTAATTTAAAAGTCAAAAAAATACCCGGCTTTTTCCTAAAATCATTTTTTGTCATTTAGAATGTAGGAAAATTAGTTTTGCACTCGTAGGACTTAAATTGCATCTTTTTCACTTTCGGGACTCGGTGTGTTCCCGGTTTTTAGCGTTTTTACATTTTAGCACCCTAGGATGTAGTTTAGCGTCGTTTTATTGTTACTTAGGCTTAGTATTAGTTTATTTAGAGTTTACATTGTTTTACTTGCTTTATTTTCATTCTCGTTCTTTAATTTGTAGATTAGCGTAATCAAAATCCTCGTTTGTTAAACCAATTCAAGTCCAAAATCATAAAACTCATCGACACCGTCAATTTCATACCTCGTTGGGACACGACCCGGGGAAATCACTTTCCCGGTATCATTTTTATCACATTCGTGAGGTTTGGCACGTTAACCCTTTTCCTAAAAGGTTGGTTTGTCGAGTTTCACGGTTAATTTGATATATTGATATTGTGTTTATTTTCACACTCACAAAACGATCGAATCAAATTTTGGCGCCACTGCCGGGGAGGTGTGTTGCGACAATATCGTGAATTTTTTGCTATTAGTGACTTGAAGAACCTTCCTCGTGAAGTCACCGTTTTGTTTTTGTACATTTTTCTTTTATAAAAACCCAAAAAAGATTTTCCTTTTCAAAATTTTTTTCCTTTTATGTTTTCTATTTATAAAAACCCCAAAAATAATCTTCTCGTTCCTCTTATCCGTATAATTCTATTTCTCTTACCCTCTTTTACCGTTTGATTCTATCCTTCGCATCCTCTCGACCATTTGATTCTATCTCTTTAACCCTCTATATGTTTAATTCTCATGGCGACGATCGATTATCGTCGTTGTTTTCATTGCAAAGGCCGTATGGAAGAGGATCAACTTTATTGTCAAAATCACGATTGTTTATGTAAGCGGTGTGGTAGGGTTGGTGCAAGCAAATATTGCTATTGGTGCGAATTATCCGATAAAAACTCTCTCGATGATTCTCCAAGTTTTTCCGACCACCCGCCACAACCCGAGATTTGTTCTATTGTTTCTGAACCTAAACCGTCTAGATTTGATCCAAATCTTTCGCGGTTTACAGTTAAGGTTAAGAGAAAAGAGCAAGAACCGGAGACCAAAACGGAAGTGGTGGAAATTGCTAGCTCTGAGAGCACACCACTTGTCCCACCTCCGGAATCTTCAAAACCTTTTTCGGACGATTTCATGAACATTGTTCAAAATTGCTTAAATGAATTTCGTCAAATATCAACTTCGAGAAATATCGTTTTACCTAACATTTGTGATGTTGTTGAGCCCTCGATTCCTACTCCCATTCCCGAGATACTTTCATTCGATCAAGAGTATTGCTACGGTTGTGGAGACATGTTACCAAAAGGTTTCCGTTGTTACAAATGTATGTGCGAGTGGTGTGGAACCTATCTCATTGATGGATGTTGTTCTATTTGTGCCGAGAATTCATTCACTTATGATCCTAACCCGAACTCTTTCAATTATCCTCAACACAATTTCAACTACCCTCCACAAAATTCATTCGAGCCACAACCGTACTATCAAGATTTCAATGATTCATCATTTCAAAGTTTCTCTCCCCAATACCCTCATTGTGCTAAGTGTGGGGGTCCTCATTATGATTACCAATGTCAATCATGGAATCAGAATTACTATGGACCTGATCCTTGTTATAACACTCCTTGTTTTGACAATTTCCAACCCCCACAACTTCCCGTCATTGATCAATTTCCTCGTATAATTCTTGAGGAACTTTCCGAGGAACAAGCTGCTCGCAACGAAAGATTTCTAGCCGATGAACGAGCAGCTCAAAAGCTTCTCCTATTTAACGAAGCTGCTCAAAAGCGTCTCCTATTTAACGAGGCTTGTCGTCTCGATGACGAGGATGAGGAAGATTGGGAGACGAAAAAGGACAAGGTGCATATCTCAAGCCCACAAAGTACCGCACATGTCCACTCTCCGCCCTCATATTGCCTATCCACCATAGAACCTTCGGATAACCTTTTAATGGGGGACGAGCATCTTAGCACTATTCTGGAAACGGAACCGTCTTGTGTTGAGAACCTTGTCCCAACCCCAAGTGAATCCGAGGTTATTTTTGGTAATATGTGTGATGAGCCTCTCGATGATGATTCTTCTTGTCACACCCCCAATTTACCTGTTTTGCAGCGGAATGGAATTCCTGGGGGATTGACTGTCATAGCACCACATCACAGTTATATTGAACGACTTAAAGTGCCGTTTTAAAAACACATCGTTGGATATTTCATAAAAACATTCAGAGTACAACATCGGTCCCAAAAGGTTTACAAAGTTTGCGGAAATACAAATATGTAACAAATCCAAACGATGTTTTGAAATAAAGTGCCATAATGTACATAATGTAAGTCGACGCCACGACTCAAAATGTAGGTCCCTAAACCATGTCATGATGATAATGCCTCAGTTACCTGAAAATACATTGCTAAAAACGGTCAACAATAATGTTGGTGAGAAATCATAGGTTTATGTAAATGTTTTATACGACTACACAAGTATCTATCATGCATGACCATCAAGTCACGTAAAATAATGTTACAATTGCTCTAAGCCCATGACCCCGAAACTAGACTGTTCAATCATGTATGGCCCTGCAGAGTGTTTGCCAGACAACTCCGTAATGTTATCAAATGAAATGCATCCGTTTACCTGGTTGGGATTCACCAACCCGGATGGAGGCGTCACCCTCGATAGATCTATCCACTCATCCTCGCTTCAAAGATTAACGGTTCATGTTCAAGTAATGGGGACTTTCAAATTGGCAAATGCGGTAACTTAAGCAATGTAAATGAATTTAACATACTTGGTATCGTACAAAGAAAAATGTAGTGCAATGTATTCTCCCCCGTGGGTTTGAAAATAATCGAAAGCATGAAAACGGGGCTATGAAAACTCACTTGGATAAACTGGAATAATGGCAAAAGTGAGTACACCGAGGTTTAATGTGATGCGTTAACCGGGACCTATTATCAATGATATGATATGTCATGAGTTGCAATGTAATGTTATGCATGCATTCCGTATGTTATTTATACCATTTACGAGTTTTGAAAATATTACTCGACGTCGAAAAATACTCTTTTGACGTCTTGACCCTTCAAAAAAGATTTTACATGTTTTTACGTCAAAATGTCATCCTACAATGGTTTTATAATGATTTTTAGAGAAATTTCCACTTTTCGTCGCAAAACAATGTCGTCGGAATTTTTGTGAAATTACCAAAAATGGCTTTGGAAAACTAGTCGTAAAACAGTGTACGTCGATCGTTAGAGAACGAACTCGACGGTTTTGGAAAGTTTGTATCGATATCTAAAAGTTTCAGTTCAGGAGTTTTCGCCCAAAAGGTCTCGATCATAAAGATAATAAGGGTTAAAGATGGTGGTTTTGGCTAATTGTGCAGAAAATTAGTTACGGCAAGTTTATGAAAAAGTGCATATCTTTGTCGTTTCAAATCCGTTTTCTACGTTTTATACGTCCTTAGCTTCGTATCAAAGTAAACTAATATATTTTTGACAAGTCGAAATAATTTGTGAAGCTTAAGGCTCGTTTTTGACCCGTACAAGATAAAAACATGTTGCTGAAATTTCTGAAAAATATAATTTTCGTCGTCAAACTTCAAAAATCCATAACTTTCTCGTTATAACTCCGTTTTAATCCGTTCAAGCGGCCACGGATTCGTTTTAAAGTTTATTTTCTAAATATCATGGCCAAAAAGTCATGCCTACTGTCGGATTTTCCAGAAAAGCAAAACAAGGACAGAACACAAAATATACTTATCGAAAATAGTTTTTCTCGGACAAAACCTATTCTAATCCCTTCAAATCAACTCCAAAGCTAATCTAATCCTACCATACACCTTCTTAGGGTGTCATGGGTTCCTAATCACCATCAAGACCAACCAATACCAAGGGGATAATTATAGGATGACCATATATATATATGTACTCTAAAATCATGAAATAAATGGTATAAATCACATATCATGCATAATATCTCCAAAAATGAAAAGAAACATATGAAAATGAAAAGGAAATATGAAAATGATAAAAACATACTTACTAGTGATAATGAAGAGGTGAAAGTAACAAGGATTAAACTTAAATATCCTTGGTTTTTATTTCAAAACCCTATATAGAGTATATACTAGATTGATTATACACTTGAACTTGAAAATATTTGATCCCTTGAGAGCTCTTGATGTGGCCGGTTTTGATGGAGCAAAACAAAGAGAGAAAGAGTTTTTCCACACTTGTAAACTTATGAGAAGAATGAGATAAATAAAAAGTGTAGTAAGACTTTATGTATAAGTATCATTTATTAACAATCAAAGGCCATACACATTTTAATGCAAGCCCTCCCCTATGGCCGGATTTAGGGGAGTATTGTTTCCCCAAGATATTTTTTTTTTTTTTTTTTAAATGTATATATATATATTGTATAATTTGTGTAATTGTTAAAATGTAGTGAAATGTATAAGTAAAGGTAAATGGTAATACTTGGTGCAAGTAAGTTTTTATTAGGCCAAAATAGAATGTAATGAGATGATAAAAAATTATAAAAATACATTCTTTGTGAAATTTAGGTGATAAAAATAATTATCGTATAATTTTTAAGAAAAACGACGTAATAATTTAACTTTAACGATTAATATACCAAATAAATTTAAAACACTAGGAAAACTCAAAATATAGTTTTTATAGACTAAATGTAAGTTTAAAAATACATCGGGATCATTTTTGAAAGTAACGGATTAAATATTTAAAATAATAACTCACGCGATAAAGATTATTAAATATAAAAATTACGCGTATAAATTGAAATGAAATGTCATGAATGTACTAATGAGATGCAAATGATGTCCATGGAATGTAGACTAATCTTAGTCCATATGAAATGTACGTGATGTCATGATCATGAATTCGCCTCTAAACCTCCAAGGTTACGCGAATTTGAAACAAGTAAACCATGTTTACTAAAAATGTTGAAATAATGAGACATGAATCGTGTCGAGAAATGACCTGAAAGTACGGATTGTCACATTCGCCCATCCAAAAAGGAATTCAGTCCCTGAATTCAATCGTTGTTAGGTGTAACGGTGTCGGTGAAAAGATGAGGATACTTGCGTCGCATCTGGTCTTCCCGTTCCCAAGTAAACTCAGGACCTCGTCGAGAATTCCAACGAACTTTTCACAATCGGAATACGACTCTGTTTCAACTGTTTGACCTCGCGGTCCATGATTTCTACAGGTTCTTCCACAAAGTTAAGTTTATCATCAAGCTGAACTTCGTCCAATGGAATAACAAGCGATTCGTCTGAAAGACACTTCTTCAAGTTTGAAACGTGAAACGTGTTGTGCACATGACTAAGTTCTGGCGGAAGATCAAGTCGGTAAGCTACCGGACCAACTCTGCTCAAAATCTTGAATGGTCCAATGTATCTCGGGTTTAACTTCCCACGCTTTCCAAATCGTACCACGCCCTTCCAAGGCGATACTTTCAACATAACTTTGTCTCCCACTTGAAATTTCAAATCCTTGCGTCTAACATCCGCATAACTTTTCTGTCGACTCCTTGCAGTTCTGAGTCTATCACGAATTTGAACAATCTTTTCCGTGGTTTCCCGTACCATTTCTGGACCAGTAAGTTGTGCGTCTCCTACCTCGGCCCAACAAACAGGTGAACGGCACTTACGACCATACAATGCCTCGAATGGTGCCATCTTTATACTGGTGTGATAACTATTGTTGTACGAGAATTCTATCAATGGCAAATGGTTAGCCCAACCATTTCCAAAATCAATAACACATGCCCTCAGCATATCTTCTAACGTTTGAATGGTCCTTTCACTTTGACCGTCGGTTTGTGGGTGATATGCTGTGCTCATCTCTAATCTGGTTCCGAATGAATCTTGCAATGAATTCCAAAAGTTTGAAGTGAATCGACTATCTCTGTCGGAAATGATAGAAATTGGTGCTCCGTGCCTTGAGACTATTTCCTTGACATAAAGTCTAGTGAGTTGCTCCATGGAATATGTCTCTCTAATCGGTATGAAATGGGCTGACTTGGTAAGGCGATCAACAATTACCCAAATAGCGTCGTAACCTCCCGATGTCTTAGGAAGTTTCGTAACAAAGTCCATTGTAATGCGTTCCCATTTCCATTGAGGAATTTCCGGTTGTTGGAGTAAACCTGAAGGCTTCTGATATTCGACTTTTACCTTAGCGCAGGTAAGGCATTTGCTAACGTACGTGGCAATTTCCGCTTTCATGTTCGGCCACCAATAAAGCTTCTTAAGATCTTGATACATCTTATCCGATCCTGGATGAATAGAATACTTTGACTTATGCGACTCATGCATAATCAATTCTCGTATTCCGCCATGCAATGGAACCCACATTCTATCCTTGAAACATAATACTCCATCTGCTCTCTTTACAAAACCATTTGCGCTTTCGGGCATACCATAAAGCTTTTCACTTGGTCGATTCTCCTCTTTAAGTGCTTCGATTTGTGCTTCGTGGATTTTTGACGGTAAAGGAGAAATAATCGTCATTCCCAATGATCGAACTCTTAAAGGTTTAGGCCTCTCTTTCCGACTAAGAGCATCAGCCACAACATTGGCTTTTCCCGGGTGATACTTGATTTCACAATCATAGTCGCTGAGTAACTCCAACCAACGACGTTGCCTCATATTAAGCTCCTTCTGATCAAGAATATATTGCAAACTCTTGTGGTCGGTAAACACCGTGCACTTTGTACCGTAGAGGTAGTGTCTCCAAATCTTGAGCGCAAAAACTACGGCTCCTAACTCGAGATCATGAGTGGTGTAGTTCTTCTCATGAGTCTTAAGTTGTCGAGAAGCATACGCTATCACCTTCTCGTTTTGCATTAAAACAGCCCCAAGTCCTTTATGCGAAGCGTCGCAATATACAACAAAGTTCTCAATGCCTTCGGGTAGTGCCAAAATCGGCGCACTACAAAGTTTTGCTTCAACAACTGAAAAGCAACTTCTTGTTTCTTTCCCCACTCGTACTTCTTGTTTTTCTGTGTCAACTTGGTCAAAGGTCTCGCTATCTTCGAAAAACCTTCGATGAACCTTCGGTAATACCCTGCTAGTCCTAGAAATTGTCGAATTTCCGTAGGATTCGTTGGAGTAGCCCAATCTTTCACGGCTTCAATCTTTGCTGGATCAACTTGTAGTCCATGACTATCAATGACGTGACCAAGAAATTGCACTTTGTGATTCCAAAAATCACACTTCGAAAATTTGGCATACAACTTCTCATTCTTGAGTAGCCTTAAAATCATCCTTAAATGCTCTTCGTGCTCTTCTTTGCTCTTGGAGTAGATCAAGATGTCGTCAATGAACACTATAACAAACTTGTCCAAATACGGCTTACAAACTCTATTCATGAGATCCATGAATACCGCCGGTGCATTAGTCAATCCAAACGGCATCACTTGAAACTCGTAATGACCGTAACGTGTTCTAAATGCTGTTTTCAGAATATCCTCTTCCCGAACTCGAAGCTGATGATAACCCGAACGAAGATCAATCTTGGAATAAATACTGGAACCCTGCAACTGATCGAACAAGTCATCAATTCCGGGGAGTGGGTAACGATTCTTCACCGTTAACTTGTTCAACTCTCGATAATCTATGCACATTCGGAAGGATCCATCCTTCTTCTTCACAAACAAGACCGGTGCTCCCCAAGGCGAGGAACTCGGCCTAATGAATCCTTTGTCTAGAAGCTCTTGCAATTGATTAGACAATTCCTGCATTTCGGATGGTGCTAGGCGGTACGGTGCTTTCGCGCAATCGGTGCAGCTCCGGGCACTAAGTCAATTTGAAATTCTACTTGACGTGCAGGTGGAAGTCCCGGTAAATCCTCGGAAATACTTGAGAAAATTCACGGACAATAGGAACATCTTCAAGTCGCTTCTCCTCCGACTTTTTCTCGGTTACATGAGCTAAGAAAGCAAGACAACCTTTCTTAATGTACTTCTCCGTTTTGATACACGATATGATACTAATTCTAGTTCCACTTCGTTCCCACGAATAATCAAAGTTTCGCCGTTGTAGGGAAGATGAACTACTTTCTCATCACAAATGATCTTTGCGCGATACTTAGATAACCAGTCCATGCCGATGACGACGTCGAAACTACCAAGCTCTACGGGCATGAGGTCTATGTTGAAGGGATGATTAAGAAAATTGAATGTGCAACCGCGGACAATGGTGTTTGTGTTAACTACGCTACCATTAGCTAATTCGACGTTGTATGATGTATCTAGGGTGGTTGGCTTAATGTTGAGCAAAGGTGCAAATGCATTGGACACAAAACTTTTATCGGCACCCGAATCAAATAAAACTGAAGCGTAACGATTATTGAGAAGAAACGTACCCGTTATGACATTCGGGTCCTCCCTATCTTCTCCGCCTCCGATGACGTAAACCCTTCCGTGTGCCAAACCTCCTTGATTCGGATTTGCTTGATTCTTTCCCTTCTTACAATCCTTCTTGTAGTGTCCAGTTTCCCCGCAACCAAAACATGTAACTTGTGGCCACTTGCAATCCCTAGTACGGTGACCAACTTTCTTGCAATTTTCACACGGATCAGGACATCGACCCGGATTGTGATGACTCAAACACTTATTACACTTCGGCAAAACCCCCGTATATCCTTTTCCTTCCTTCGGACCCGCAACATAAGCCTTAGCAACCTCTTGCCTCTTGGGTGGTGGTTGAGTAGCATTCCTACCCCTAGTGTTGTCCCACTTGCGCTTGTTATTGTTGCTATTGTTGTTGTAATTGCCTCGATTATTGTTGAAACGGTTGTTGGGGTTGTGGTTGTTTCGGTTGGTGGTGGTGTACTTACCTCGCTTCACCACTTGTGCCATCAACTTCTGAGTCACTCGAATAGCTTCCTCGATTGTTTGTGGATCAAACGAAGTCACATCTCCTTGAACAACTTCGGGAAGTCCCCCGATAAAAGCTTCTAGCAACTTTTCATTATCCGGTACCATCGACGGGCATAACGCGGCCAATTCCTGGAATCTCCGAATGTAAGTGTCGATATCATACCCAATGGTTACCAATTCATAAAACTCCGTCTCCAACTTTTTGATTTCCGTTCGAGGACAAAACTTCTTAGTCACTAAGCCCTTGAATTCCTCCCAAGTAAGCTTAAAAGCATTCTCCATTCCAATCGGTTGAGCGTATGAATTCCACCATGACAACGCTCCATCGAGTAAAGTGCTTGTAGCAAATTTGACCTTCTGTCATCCGGAGTTACAAAGCAAAACACCGATTCCAACTTCTCAAACCATCGTACCATTGCAGTAGCTCCCTCGGTACCTCGGAACTTAGTGGGTTCACCACTCTTGAAATCTTTGTACGAACATTTCTTAACCCCAGATCCTCCGGCATTACCAGGAGCAGTAGCTAGCCTAAGCGGCAACCAGCAGCATTTCCCTTTCGACTCTTAGTGCATTAGCAATGCTATCATTCACCAACTTTTGAATTTCTGCTTGGGTCATTTCCGGGGTAGCTTTCTTAGGCCATAACTCTTCAAAATCACAAGATGAAACAATCATGAGAACTCGTAAGTAGAAACAACCATCATACAAATATATCCACAACCACATCATGCATAAAGATAAATGGAATCACAACGGAACAATAACGAAATATCACAAATATAATCACAACACACGTGGATAATATACATGAAAATTTCGGCCTACATGGACCGATATCATAGATAATAATAACCATTCCTACATAGTAGAGTCAATACTTGATACATTTGTTTGTACAACAACCAAAATACAACAAGTTCTTTAAACTACGTCACACACCTTGTGACTAGGATAATAATGGTCAAAACTATACAATGACAAAAGTCTACATAAGGCACCTCATGGTGCTCCGCCGGCCCTATCCCGAAGATCGCGAACCTGAGTCGTCAAACTATCCACCAAACTCCTCAACTCTCCAATCTGACCCTGCATAGAAGCAATACTCTCCGTCCTCTAACGCCTATGCTGAATACTCTGATGAGACAAGTCAATCGAAACCCTGCCTAACACTAGGCCCTCGACCTCCTCCGCAATGGGCTCAATCCTATCTACCGACAGTTCCTCCAACTGTCGCGACAACCTATCTATCTGGATCTGCTGACTATCAATACGGGATCCTAACGCCTCGGTAGAATTTGTCGAGCAGCAGCTGCCCTAGAACTCTCACCTAACTCAAATCTAGCGGGTGGCTCGGGCTCAGTAGATGGTGGTGTAGGGATATCAAAACGAGCACGCTTTTTGGGTGGCAAGTCTGTCGTAGGTAAAGGATCTCTAATAAAATATGATGGAGATGGTGATGATGGTGGGGATGGTGCTAGTAGTGGTCTTTGGTGGATCGTGAGCTGGGCTAACGTGAGGAGTGGGTGCAACCTCACCCTCCTCGAAGGGTTCGGTCTCAGTGTCGATCATGATAGGTGGAAAGACTGGAGTAGATCCAATGGAAGATACGATCTCAATGGAATGTGATGCAACATCATCCATGATGGGGTTAGCTGGAACATCATCCGAGCTAGAGTCCGATGATATGGTGATAGGATGTGAATCGAAGACATGTCCGTGACAACCGATATGAAATAAAAGTAAATAATCTCGAATAAAGTGTAAGTGAATCCGCATGAAAAGTGAATATGTACTATGATGAAATGATGAGATGCTATGATAATGTAGCTATAGTCTAGGGTCAATGATGCAACCTAGTTCTCTATAACTGTAGCTCTGGTACCAATCTGTCACACCCCCAATTTACCTGTTTTGCAGCGGAATGGAATTCTGGGGATTGACTGTCATAGCACCACATCACAGTTATATTGAACGACTTAAAGTGCCGTTTAAAAACACATCGTTGGATATTTCATAAAACATTGAGTACAACATCGGTCCCAAAAGGTTTACAAAGTTTGCGGAAATACAAATATGTAACAAATCCAAACGATGTTTTGAAATAAAGTGCCATAATGTACATAATGTAAGTCGACGCCACGACTCAAAATGTAGGTCCCTAAACCATGTCATGATGATAATGCCTCAGTTACCTGAAAATACATTGCTAAAAACGGTCAACAATAATGTTGGTGAGAAATCATAGGTTTAAGTAAATGTTTTATACGACTACACAAGTATCTATCATGCATGACCATCAAGTCACGTAAAAATAATGTTACAATTGCTCTAAGCCCATGACCCCGAAACTAGACTGTTCAATCATGTATGCCCTTGCAGAGTGTTTGCCAGACAACTCCGTAATGTTATCAAATGAAATGCATCCGTTTACCGGTTGGGATTCACCAACCCGGATGGAGGCGTCACCCTCGATAGATCTATCCACTCATCCTCGCTTCAAAGATTAACGGTTCATGTTCAAGTAATGGGGACTTTCAAATTGGCAAATGCGGTAACTTAAGCAATGTAAATGAATTTAACATACTTGGTATCGTACAAAGAAAAATGTAGTGCAATGTATTCTCCCCCGTGGGTTTGAAAATAATCGAAAGCATGAAAACGGGGCTATGAAAACTCACTTGGATAAACTGGAATAATGGCAAAAGTGAGTACACCGAGGTTTAATGTGATGCGTTAAACGGGACCTATTATCAATGATATGATATGTCATGAGTTGCAATGTAATGTTATGCATGCATTCTGTATGTTATTTATACCATTTACGAGTTTTGAAAATATTACTCGACGTCGAAAAATACTCTTTTGACGTCTTGACCCTTCAAAAATGACTTTACATGTTTTTACGTCAAAATGTCATCCTACAATGGTTTTATAATGATTTTTAGAGAAATTTCCACTTTTCGTCGCAAAACAATGTCGTCGGAATTTTTGTGAAATTACCAAAAATGGCTTTGGAAAACTAGTCGTAAAACAGTGTACGTCGATCGTTAGAGAACGAACTCGACTGTTTTGGAAAGTTTGTATCGATATCTAAAAGTTTCAGTTCAGGAGTTTTCGTCCAAAAGGTCTCGATCATAAAGATAATAAGGGTTAAAGATGGTGGTTTTGGCTAATTGTGCAGAAAATTAGTTACGGCAAGTTTATGAAAAAGTGCATATCTTTGTCGTTTCAAATCCGTTTTCTACGTTTTATACGTCCTTAGCTTCGTATCAAAGTAAACTAATATATTTTTGACAAGTCGAAATAATTTGTGAAGCTTAAGGCTCGTTTTTGACCCGTACAAGATAAAAACATGTTGCTGAAATTTCTGAAAAATATAATTTTCGTCGTCAAACTTCAAAAATCCATAACTTTCTCGTTATAACTCCGTTTTATTCCGTTCAAGCGGCCACGGATTCGTTTTAAAGTTTATTTTCTAAATATCATGGCCAAAAAGTCATGCCTACTGTCGGATTTTCCAGAAAAGCAAAACAAGGACAGAACACAAAATATACTTATCGAAAATAGTTTTTCTCGGACAAAACCTATTCTAATCCCTTCAAATCAACTCCAAAGCTAATCTAATCCTACCATACACCTTCTTAGGGTGTCATGGGTTCCTAATCACCATCAAGACCAACCAATACCAAGGGGATAATTATAGGATGACCATATATATATATGTACTCTAAAATCATGAAATAAATGGTATAAATCACATATCATGCATAATATCTCCAAAAATGAAAAGAAACATATGAAAATGAAAAGGAAATATGAAAATGATAAAAACATGCTTACTAGTGATAATGAAGAGGTGAAAGTAACAAGGATTAAACTTAAATATCCTTGGTTTTTATTTCAAAACCCTATATAGAGTATATACTAGATTGATTATACACTTGAACTTGAAAATATTTGATCCCTTGAGAGCTCTTGATGTGGCCGGTTTTGATGGAGCAAAACAAAGAGAGAAAGAGTTTTTCCACACTTGTAAACTTATGAGAAGAATGAGATAAATAAAAAGTGTAGTAAGACTTTATGTATAAGTATCATTTATTAACAATCAAAGGCCATACACATTTTAATGCAAGCCCTCCCCTATGGCCGGATTTAGGGGAGTATTGTTTCCCCAAGATATTTTTTTTTTTTTTTTTAAATGTATATATATATATTGTATAATTTGTGTAATTGTTAAAATGTAGTGAAATGTATAAGTAAAGGTAAATGGTAATACTTGGTGCAAGTAAGTTTTTATTAGGCCAAAATAGAATGTAATGAGATGATAAAAATTATAAAAATACATTCTTTGTGAAATTTAGGTGATAAAATAATTATCGTACAATTTTAAGAAAACGGCGTAATAATTTAACTTTAACGATTAATATACCAAATAAATTTAAAACACTAGGAAAACTCAAAATATAGTTTTTATAGACTAAATGTAAGTTTAAAAATACCTCGGGATCATTTTTGAAATTAACGGATTAAATATTTAAAATAATAACTCACGCGATAAAGATTATTAAATATAAAAATTACGCGTATAAATTGAAATGAAATGTCATGAATGTACTAATGAGATGCAAATGATGTCCATGGAATGTAGACTAATCTTAGTCCATATGAAATGTACGTGATGTCATGATCATGAATTCGCCTCTAAACCTCCAAGGTTACGCGAATTTGAAACAAGTAAACCAGGTTTACTAAAAATGTTGAAATAATGAGACATGAATCGTGTCGAGAAATGACCTGAAAGTACGGATTGTCACACTTCTCCCACTCCAAAAGAGTCTGTTGAGATGATCTCCGAGTCTGAAAATGATTATACGTCATTTGATGACTCTTTATCGTGTGGAGACATCGAGTATGTGGAGGAAATTCCTTTTGAGCTCGTCATCTTGGAAGAAGTGAGAGATGTTGATCCCGATGATCTTGATATGGACACTGATTTTGAAACTGATGATGAAGATATTCTTTTTGTGTCCGAGAAACCATTCGCTACGGCATTCACTAATCCTCTGTATGACTTTGATTCTGAATTCACTCTAATTTCAGATAATCCAATCTTTGACATTCAGAATGAGGATAGTGACTTTTACATGGAGAACCTTGTTATATCTCCATCTTTTCCCGAAGAAAAGAATAGTGGCAATCCCACTTCGACGTTAGACCTTCTCGAGGAGTTCTCCGATGAACTTGCTCTCATTGATCATTCTCCACCGGGAGATGATGATGTGCACTTCGACTTGCTTTCTTCGGATGACTAGATACCTTCGGGTTTTCAGAGTGACGATTATGGCTTAGGTCCATCATCCAATCGTCCGCCTGCTAAACCGCCGGATGATGGAACCTCTTCTAAGCCCGATACGAATGTTTTCAATGCTACAGTGGTGGATAAGATTTCTGAACATTTCGTCAATGTTCCTCAATCTAATCTTTTGCCCACCCATCCCACCCATTGTCATGAGATTGACACTTTTCTTTCCCCTCCAATTTCTTCTCCATGTCTTAACTCCTACGGGAGTGAAGATACCATCTTTGATCCCGGCCTTTTTCTCTTTCTCTTGAGCCGGTTATATCTCATCGGAGTGGTACTTTCATCACATTCAATGTTTATCCAAACCATTTGAATGAAAGTCCGATGGAGATTTTCTCTTCCACTTGCTTCCCCATGGACCAATGAATTCGGGGTCGAGTCAAGCTAGCGACTCGGTTAACAAAAACAGTAGCATTCCATGGGTTTTCACCCATGTTTCTGACTTCTTTCTATTTTCTAACAACTAAGTGTGGGGGGAAACCTCCACAGTGTTTGCTTCTTGTGTGTTTGCTCTTGTTTTCAGGATTCCCGTAGATCGTGATGATTGATGCGCCTGTTTTCAATCCAGCCGCCCAATATCCGATCTTTTTGCTAACGATTATCTAGGGTTATCTTTATAAAATCCTTTTGTGAAAAAATATTTCGCTTCCACACTTGGCTAGTAGTATTACCTTTTTCCGTTCTTTAGTTTCGGCTCCGGCCGGGACTTTGAATATTGAGGGCAATATTCAATTCTAAGTGTGGGGGGGAATTCTGTCGAATTTTGTCACATTTGTACCCTTTAGTCCCTAGCACCCCCGTTTTGACCCAAATTTAAATTTTTTTGCATGAAAATAAAGTGTTAACGCTTCGGTGTTAATGGTAGTTTAGTCTTGATTAGGTTAGAACAAAGGGAATCCCGACTCTGCTAGAGTGTTGATCTAGCTGCTCTGTTAACAATTAGGCTAAGTTTTTACAAGTTGTGCAAATGAAAATGCTAAGCGTGGAGTAGTTGGTTCTCTTTAGAGCTTATATAAGTAATCTATGGCTTTTTCTCCCAGTAGCTCCTAATTGAACCTAAAATACGTGTTCATTGTCAAATTTTTGAACATTCAAATCGTCTTGTTACAATAAAAAGTTTTTAAGCAAAATTGATTTAGAGTTCGAGTTCAACTTTTTATTTAAATTTCCGAGAAAGCATACTATCTAAAAATCTGAATAAAGTTGCAAAATGAAAGTATCGTAAAGTTGCTTGAATGATGCAAAAGTTTCAAATTTAAAGTTCAAAGTCAAAATTGAAAAAAAAAAAAAAAAAAAAAAAAACAGTGAAAAAAAAGAAGAAAAAAATGAAAAATATGAGTTGCGTGAATAAAAGTACTATGTTGCTTATCAATAAATGTGCGAAACTTGCTTTTTCTTAAATTTAAATCGGAAGTTGAACTAGGATTCGTCAAGGTTGTCTAAAAGCTTGACGGTGATTTAGAAATTCTTGAAGTCAAAGACCCAAAGCTCAGATACTATTCTCGAGGGTGAAAACCTAGCCTCCTTAAATGGACAAGCTGAGAAGAAAGTCGCTACATGGAGTGATCTCACCCTTGAATCTCGAATTTCTAAATTATCGTCGGTTGTTGTCCATTTAGGTTTAGTTTTAACTTAACGGTAGCCTCATAAATCTTTGGAATCAATTCTGCTAATTCCGGTACTATTCTCCGTGAGGTGTCAAAAGCCCGGTCACCTAAAGCCAACTGGTTTGGGATGTGCCGAGAAGAAAGCCGCTACATGGAAGAGGCCCTTTCGATCCTTAGACTTTCGTAGTTTCTGGGAAGTTAAGATTTTAGTTAAGTGGATAACAACCATAACAAGGTCGGTTTCAATGGTCAAACTTTTGAAAATGAGCACACGAACTTAAATTGTATAAACTGTGGGAGTAAAAAGTTATGTCTCGGCTTACATAGATTATTGGTATAAGTAGTGCTAGCATTTTGCCAAAACGTTTGTACAATAAGTTTAGACTTAGTTTGAGAGTATTAAAAAGAGGATGACGATTTCAATTCCCTGGAGACACCCATTTTGTGTGAATCCCGTTCCATGATACCACTTTTTGTTAATCAAGCATGTTGTTTAATTTCAGTTTAGTTTAAATTTCTCGCATCGAATAAAAATGGTCAAAATGGGGTATGCTCGCATGTTTCATTCATTACTTCACATGATTGATTGCTAGGGACCAGCAATTGCCTAGTGTGGGGGAATTTGATGAGTGCTTATTCACTCATCGTTTTTACCCACCTAAGACCACAAAATGACTAAAACACCCAAATAAGATCAAAATACGTCAAAAATATCCTCGAGTGTGTTTATGTCTTTCGGTACAAAAGGATTGAAAACAGGCGAAAACGGACAAAAATCAAGCCAAGATCGGAAAAGTCTTTGAGAAGCGTTCTTAGGGATGCGATTTTATACGATCATTGATCAATTGAAGACCGGGACACGTTTTAGAGTGGGTTTGGGAAAACCGTATTGAAACCTATCCCATAATCAAAAATTTCCAAATTATCCTTTCCCGACACCCAAATACCCATTTTTCCCGTCAAAACCAAGAATCCAAAAATAAATCCCAATTCACCTAAAAAAACCAATTTTTGTAAATATTCATTTTCCTAAATAGTTTTTATGTTTAAAAAAAATAATAATAATACAAAACTTTTAAAAACCAAAATACTTTTAATAAAACACTTTTTTTTATTTTACAAAATCCTTTTAATCCTACCCAGCAAAAACAAACCCGACCCATACCCTTTTGTTTTCCCCCTATCCCTTTTCTCCTTTATCTGCTTCCCAGAAACCAGTTACAAGCTTTTACCCAACATCACCCAACCCCAAAACACTCAACCTGAATCACAACTCTTTACCCAGTTACACCCAAATCCCAAACCCACTCACATCTTCCCTCCTCTTTTTCCCCATTGCCACCATGGCAATCCTAGCTTACAAAACCCAATGGACGGCTTAGATTGTTTCACAATTGGTACCTACCTCTTGGATGGCTTGGATTGAAAGGAAAGAAGCACAAGTTGCCTTTGTTCTGTTTTGTCTCACAGCAGAAGCACAACACAAGAGGCTCAAGAGAAGACTTAGCTTTTGAGTATAAATAGATTAATGTATGCCAATGTATAAGGCAACCCTTTTCTTAGTTTTAAAAATTAGTTTTTCTATTCTTAAGTTTCCTGTATTAAATTTTCTTAATTAATGAAAGTCGTTCTTTTGCATTTTAATGTTTCTAATGCTTATCAGTAGTTAGTGAATTCCCAAATCAAGTGTGGTCTAATCTCATTTCAGTTTGCATAAAAAAAGGTCTTAGGTTCGAGTTAACAAAAAAACAAAACTTTTAAAGGTTGTTTTGCTATTGCTCATAAACAGGTTAAAACCAATTTTTACCCACTTTGACCTTCAAGGTCAAAGTGTTTTCAAGATGTTTAGTTAATTTTTATAGGTAAGAAGTATTTTTCAGGTTGGTGAAGTAGTTTGGCAAGTAAAAAAGGGTTTTAGAAATGTGCAGACAGTGGCTGTCTTTGCTGATCTTAATGAGCTTATAGTGGCTTATTTGATACCCAATTTGTGCAAAAGTAGTTTTTATCTCATCCTTATGAGCCCAACTTAGTTTAGTTTCCACTTTACACCTTTGAGTTGCTCCTAGCACAGTTAAAATCAAGCTCAAAAGTAATCCTTGGCAACAATTTTTAAAACTTGCATCAGTAAAATAAGTGTTAAAAACAAGCTGGTGTCAGCTTAATTTTAAGCTAGTAAGAGTAGATCTTGGGTCCCAATTAGTTTTTAATATAGTTGTGCTTGCCTAACTTTGTTTCTGCAGCATGACATGATCTTGGAAGCCTGTCTTTCAGCTTAAAAATAAGCTCCAAAGTGACTTGTGCAGGTGATTTGACCCAATGCAGCTGGTCAATTAGTTTTTTGAATACTTTCCAGGTTCTACATCCACTCATTTCAATTCTCTTTAGTGCTTTTAGGATATATAGATTAGAGTAATTTCTAAGGTTGCTTACTAGAAACTTATTCAAGTTTAGGTTAGCTTATTTGATCTAGTGTAGGATTCCCATAGTTAGAACCAATAGCCAACTGCTCCCCTTCTTTGTATAATTTTAGGTTCGTTTGTTTAGATTTAGAGCTATAAAGTTAGTATTGTTAGTTTTTTCAAGTAGCAGGTCTTGATTAATTTAAGCTTAAGTAAAAAAAAATTGCAAAAGGAGTGTTTGGCAAACTATTTTTCCAACAGTTTTCCTACTTGATTCAAGTTTTTAAATCACCATAAGACTTGTTTGGGGTTGTTTCTCTCAGATCAGTCCCAATAAGCTGTTAAAACAGCTTATTGGGAAGGTTGCTAAAAAATGTTCTTTACAAAAAGCTTAATATTAAATCTTATTTTCAGCTCCAAAAAGAAAAGTTCAAAAAAAAAAAGGGTTTTCAAAAACTGACGTGGGTGGGACTTGAACCCACGCCACTCAGTGCACACTGCAGACCAAAGACCATCTGCTCTATTGAACTCTTTTGTTATAAATCTGCATCACTGATCTCTTAAAGGCTTTTGAATTCTAAAGTTTAAAAACCCAAAAGAAATTAAAAGGCAAAAAGGGGGGAGGCAGGGTCGAACCTGAGACCTCCACCCTTTGTAAGGAATAGTGTGTACCTGTATGCCAGTTGCCCTTGGGACTTTCTTGTGTTTTAACTTGCAACATTAATTATCTAACCAACTTAGCAGTTTTAAGCTAAAGCTCTTTTCTAGCTTATTTCGTGGCTTATTTCCAAAGCAAGCACAAGGTTTCTTAATTTTCTTAGGTTTAGTACACATCTTAGTACTTTTTGTGAATTTTTCAGACTTTTCAAAAGTAGTTTGGTATTTTTAATTATTTAATTAGTGTTTTATAGTTTTTAATTTGTAATAATTAATTTAAAAGTCAAAAAAATACCCGGCTTTTTCCTAAAATCATTTTTTGTCATTTAGAATGTAGGAAAATTAGTTTTGCACTCGTAGGACTTAAATTGCATCCTTTTCACTTTCGGGCCTCGGTGCGTTCCCGGTTTTTAAGCGTTTTACATTTTAGCACCCTAGGATGTAGTTTAGCGTCGTTTTATTGTTACTTAGGCTTAGTATTAGTTTATTTAGAGTTTACATTGTTTTACTTGCTTTATTTTCATTGTCGTTCTTTAATTTGTAGATTAGCGTAATCAAAATCCTCGTTTGTTAAACCAATTCAAGTCCAAAATCATAAAACTCATCGACACCGTCAATTTCACACCTCGTTGGGACACGACCTGGGGAAATCACTTTCCCGGTATCATTTTTATCACATTCGTGAGGTTTGGCACGTTAACCCTTTTCCTAAAAGGTTGGTTTGTCGAGTTTCACGGTTAATTTGATATATTGATATTGTGTTTATTTTCACACTCACAAAACGATCGAATCAGTGGCCTTTGCAGGCAATCCTAGCACTTTAGTCCTTGCATCAAATAGAAGCTTTTGAATCTGTTTTTGGGTTAGTGGCTTATCATCATCCTTTGCATTTGAACTTGGTTCAACAGCAAAAGAGCTTGAGCCCACCTTTGGTCCATAAAACTCTATCTCATCAGCTGGTACTACATACTGCACTGGAAAATACCCTGTCCATGTGTTACCTGAACTTTTGTCATCGGTACTTTCGGATGTATCACTGGAAATGCAGATTACTTCGAAAACAAAAAAACATAAGTATGTTTAACATATAAGAGATGGAAAAGGAACATGAAGATGTATATAACCTTTTCTTTTGTTGGAACCCTTGTTTCCTGAACTCATCTTTGCAGCAATTATGAATAGGTTAGGAAGATGTTTGATATGGTTTTGTATTATCTATATGTGCCCTTATATAGAGGTGTGGTAATGTAGAAACTGGACCAAGAATGCAAGTAAATTGTATAACATTAAATTGCAAGAATGCAGCAAAGTGCCATTGATTCATTGACTGCATCAATGTAGAAATAGTGTTGCATTGATAAAAGTGACTACATATGCATAAAAGTGAGAAAATGAAATAGTAAAAGTCATAAAATTGACTGCAATATGTAGAACAGTAAATTGCAATAATGCTACAAAGCTTGTTTTCATTACAATGGTGCTACATACTTGGACACAAAATACATCTAACATTAAACACCCAAAATACATCTATCTCTTAACACCCAAATACTACACTGCTAGGTCAATATGTTATACATAACAGACACAAACAACAAAATACATGAAACCATAACATACTTCTTCAATGTTGATCTTTCTTGCTCCATATTGTGTAGGATTTCTTGATGGTTGTTCAAAGACCTTAATAAACCAGGTATAACTACCATTAAACGATGGCACATTTAAGGTCCACCCAATCAACAAATCTGCTACAATCCTGTAAAACAAAATTAAACAACAAATCCTGTAAAACAAAATTAAACAACAAATACTGATATTGTTCAATTACAAACTAAAACCATTAACACATACAATTTGGGAACAGGCATAAAACCTTCGACCTAGGTTTCTATTTGTCCATGATGTTTTCATAACTGCAAGTGTTTGGCAACGAGGACATCTAACCATGATTTTGATTTGATTTGAGAAAACCCTTTGTTTTGAAAATGGTGGTGGAACCGAATGGGATTTAGGTTTATGTGGGTGGGTGGGGTAGATAGATAAGTATATAGGGTTATAATTTGGGCGGAAGAAGGGAGACAAGAAATGACGGATATGCCCATAAGGTTAAGTGACTTAACTGACGTTATCTTGAATTGGTGGGCCCAGATGGACGGAGGGACGAACGGTGCATAACGTTTCACACTTAAGGACGTACGGTGCAATTTTTTTGGTCAAAGGACTAAACCCTTCGGTCAACGCAAACCACAAGGACGAACGGTGTAATTTACTCTAAAAAATATTAAATGTAATTGGAAAAATCTAAAAAATTGCAGAAAACTAATTTGAACTAAGCTTAAGGTAAAGAAAATAAAAAAGGTGGAACTTGCTTTTTGAAATAAGCTATAAAAAATCACAAAAGCGTAATAAACTTAAACTGCTATAGGATTTAAATAACTAATAAAGCAAATTATGACAAGAAACTCTTGATAGTGCAGATGGTCATGAGGTGAATGCTAAATGTGTTGAGGTTGGGCGTGTGTGTGTGAGAAGACCAATGTTCGAATCCAGGTTCTGTCACTTTTTTGCACTTATTATTATTTTTTTTTTATATTTTTTCTCTTGCCAACTTAATATAAAGATTAAAAAAGTATTTTTAACAAAAACTTTGAACTTGGAAAGCTACTAATAAGCTGTTTAGAGCTTATTTTGTAGCAGATTATAAACTAAAATGGTGTTTGGTTAAAGAGCTTAAAATGACAAAAGGACATGAAACAAGCTACAAAAGCTATCAATTAAGCTAAACCTAATGAGCACCCTAATTAAACTAACTAAAAAGCTGAAAAGGGTCCTAAATAAGCTAATGAAAAAGCTGAAAAAGGCACAAAATGAAGCTAGTGAGCTGCTGCTGTAACAGTAGCCAAAAACAGCCCCAAATGGGCTTAAAAAGCTTATGAATAAGCTTGTAATTAAGCACTAATTTATCTAAAAAGGGTAAACAATTAAAAGGCATACTAAAGGGGTCCTAAACAAGCAATAACTAACAAGATTAAGCTAAAGAAATAGGAAAAATAAGCAGAACAAGCAGTTTGGATATGAGCTAATCTCAATGGAATCCTAAGGCTATAATCTAACTAATAAGCATCAAATAAGCTACTAACTAGCAATCTTAACCTAAGCTTATCTAAAAACACCTAAGGATTCTAAATAAGCTAAACAAGAAGGAAATAAGCTCGAAAAGAACTCCACTGTGCACTGTAGCACCTGCACACTCTTTGTGCAGGCTGCTGCACAAATACAGTCAAAGGGGGTGTTATTTGAGCTTATAAATAAGCACTTAGATGCCCTCTAAAGTCCTAAATAAGCTGAAGTACATAACTAGCATACTAAAGGTATCCTATAAACTAAAGAGTAGCTATTGTTGAGCTTTTAACAAGCTACAAAAAAGGCTACAAAAGGCTGTTAGGGACAGAGATGCATAACCATGTGATGACAGATAACTAATCTAAACTTGTGTTTTGCAAATAAATACTACTGAGAATCATGAATGAAACATTTAGCTAAACTAAGGAAGATCCAAACCTGTCCTTTCAGGGACGAACCAGTATTTTGAAGCAAATAAAGATGTTGAAGATTTGAGAACTAGTTTTTTTATCACTAATCAAAACTTCACAATTAGTTTAAAAACCACTTAAGAACACAATGGATAGATTTCAAAAACATAAACAGAAAGTCAAAACTGCATAAACTTCAATAAACTGAATTAAAACTGAATTTTAAATTGCATTGAAAATTAAAAGTTACAAATAAAGTAAATGACAGTAAATTAAAAATGATGGAACTATAACATAAAAATTCTAGACAATTTTTTAAGCTAGTACACATATCCTACTTATTCTAAGTGTTTGGGATCTTCTGTCTTCTAGCAACTGTGTTTCTTTTGTGAGAGAGAGATGAGCCAAAGTGAGCTTTTGCCACATAGGAACCACCACAGCCATTGGATTTAGCCTGGGGACCAAGCTGGGACATCACAACCATCCATCTCCTTGTCTTCTTTTCTTAGCCAATAGAGCTTCACAGGATTGCCAACCTGTACATAGGCATGTGAAGTTTGCTTGTCTTCTTCTGAGAGGGATAGGGACAGGAGGAGGGAGAGGATTTGGCGCCAAAGAGAGTTTTGTGGTATTCCCGGATTTGGGTAAAAGCAGAAATGGGGATAGGATGGTTTAGTATTTGTTTAAAAGGTTTAAGTTAAAGGTTTTAAAAAATGTTTAAGTAAAATGTATTTATGTAAAAATGGTTTTTTTTATAAAAAGAATTGGTTTTAATAAAAATAGTTGTAAAAAAAAAGGTTTTTAAATGAGAATTTTTTTTTTGAAATAAAAAAATGGTTTTAAATAAAAATAATTGTTTTTAATGAAAAATAGGTGAATTGGTAATTTGGGTTCGGGTTTGGTTTCGGGTTTGTTTTCCCACTCTCACTCCAAAAACTCGTCCCGGGCTCTGAAAATGTAGAAAACCCACTCCCGGCTCCGTCCGCAAAGCACGTTTTCCATTCCAAGCTCATTTATGCACGTTTTTGCCTTGTTTTCGATCCTTTGTACCTGAAACACATAAAAACACTTTCCAAAGATATCTGCAGTATAAATGGGTATATTTCCGTGTTTTTAGACGTTTTCGTGGGTTTTTCGGGCTTAAAATAATGAGTAAAAGGGCACTCATCAAACATCACATGGATATTTGTAAACTTGAAACATGAAATATACGTTTATCGAATATGAGAAACATATAGTAGCTATTAAGGTTAATTCACATATAGCATATAATAGGTTTATTGCGGGCGATGTTCGTAGTACGTGTATGTGACTAAGGGGGTGTTTGGGAAAGCTTAAATTGCTTATCAACTTATGTTATATGAAAACTCAATGCAAGAGATGGTGTTCGACTATTCTAATCAACTAATCCCAATAAGTAAACATCTTTTAGGGGTTGTTTGGGACTACTTATTTAAGGGATTATATGCTTATCAGATTGTTTTAAAGCGCAATTCCAAACAATATTGAAAATTGCTTCTATTCTTCTTCTCTTTTTTTCATGAAATACTCAAAAGGGATATATATAAATTGTGGATAATATTACCTCAATGATGCCACACCGTAAAGATAGATTTTCAACAACCGCTAAACACTCAAATAGGTTAGTAATTGTGGAATCATCACTACTTGCGACAGTACCAAACTCAATTTTCTACAGCCCATAATATTCAAAATTTCAGATAAGTTATGAAAGTTAATGAATATGGATATTCTATCTTAAGAATAAATTACCATAGTCACGGTCTTAAGCATTGGACAGTTGGATAGGAGATGTGTAAGTGTCTTTGTAGTTGTCCATAATCCGTACACATATAAGCTTGTCAGACCACTAAATCCACTGAATGCTGGTCGATGGTTGATACTACAACCACTAAGATAAAGGTCGGTTAATTGAGTCATCGAGAAGAAAGATAAGGGTAAGGTATAAACCCCATTTAAGTCGAGTGTTAATTTCTTGACACCAGTTTTCCTTGACAGATAAAATATTATACCGTCAATCTCAACACATGATTCATCACCGGTGATCATTTTGAGAGTGAATTCATGTATTGGACCCATGTGCATTAACAGAACTTGGCATAAATCATATAAAAATTTACTCTTTTTGTCCATCTTTTGCCTTTTACTTTCTCGGGCAATTGTTTGCTCCTCATCAGACGGCTCATCCTCATCGGACGACTCAGCCACATCAGACGACTCAGCTTCATCAGCCGAATCAGCCCCATCACTAGAAGCTTGAAACTTCTCCTCGATAAACGTAAGTTTAGTAATTTTTTTCCAACGGTACCTCCATTCCCTAGAGAGGATACTTTTCCTTACCGCCTCTTCAATCGGTAAAAAACACAAAATGATTTCTATTATACTTAAAGGAATATTGCTGATCCGATCCATCTCAGAAGATTCTAAAAAAAAGATACATAAAAGATAAAATCAGTTAAATAAAAAAATCAAAGAAGCCCAATACAATATACTTCAATTTATGAATCAGATTCAAGACACAATAATAAATATCAAATTTTATCCCACTGCAAATGAATGTTTTCTTTCAGAGAAACACTTCACCAACTTACTACATCTTAGTACGGTTTGAACAGCGTTTATAAACATGGATGGCGTAAAAAGTTTAATACTTGGGGTGACATACACCTACATTATGATTATCCCAAGAATTAGCACAACTTCAACATAATCAATCAAAAACTAAAAACTGGAATAACTATAAAAAAAACACACACACACATACCTAATTTGAGTTTGAGTTTGATTCTGAATCCCAACTTCCACAATTTGTTCTTCACTTGATTACCATTTTCTATTTTCATACCCTCTTGATTACCATCCTTCTTTACAACTTTAATTTTCTTATTCTTTTTCTTCTTCTTATTATTACTCTTTTTGCTCTTAGTCAAGTCCTTCACTTCACCTTCATCTTTTTCCCTCTTTCTCTTCTTCAATCCACCATTACTGTTGGAATCACTCCTAAACTAGAATTTAAGTGTTACTAATTAATATGTAATAGTTAGCTTAATTATGGCTTTTATGTTAGTAATCAAGGTTAGGCTCATGTAGAAAGCCCATGAGCCTATCCAAAGCCCAATAAGGGAAAGGAAGGGAACTTGCATGTTGCCCTAGTTCCTTCCTATAAATACCCATGTAAACCCTCACTTGAGGGTTGGTTGTTCAATTCACACATTTACTCTACGCATAACTCTTCACATTATTTCATACGTGTGTGTGTGTGTGTTTGTTCATCCGCCTCCTCTTCATCTATTTCTTCTATTGATGCTTGTGTTACAAACATGGTGACCTAACAGTGGTATCAATCGCCAAATAGTTGGGTGAAAAGGTTTTGTTTTTGAAGTTTTGGTTTTACGCGTAACATACGGTTCATAAACTTTCTCACGCATAAAAACTCATTTTTTACACTTTACAATCCAAGATTCTTGTACTTTCAAGGTTTTTAGGTGTTAAAATTTCAGTTTTTGGCAAAAAGTTTCAAACTTTACGTGTATTTCATTGGTTTTAAGCTTGATTTTAAACGTGTGTTCAGTTCGACGTGTAACGTGTCTACAAGTTTTGGTTCATCAAGTCTCACACTTTTGTGTTATTTTGGTGATATTGAAGCTGTTTCATCACAAAAATCTGGTTTATAAACATCTTTGGGCAGAAATCAGTTTTGGTTCATTCTTACGCATAAGTAAACCCTAAGTTTATGCGTAAGTTCTTCAAGGTTTGATCTTCAGTTTTCTTGGTTTACTCAGTGTTTTCTTGCTTGGATAAGCCTGAAAACACTTCAACTTTGGATATCTTTTACACTGAGATTAGTGTAAAGGATTTTTGGGCAAAACCCTAGTTTTACGCCTAAGCATAAAAGCTTACGAGTAAAAAATCTTACGCCTAAGCATTTCCTACGCATAAGCACGTCTTACGCCTAAGGAAAACTTACGCATAAGTTTCTTACTGCTAAGTCTTTAGTTTACGCATAACCTAAGATTGAACTAACCCTACGCATAAGTATCATTCTTATGCGTAAGTTTTGGTGTTTTTACGCCTAAAGTTTTTCTTTGCCTAAGCTTGGTTTCTACGCCTTAGGACTCTTCATCAACAAAGTTTCATTCGACTATAAAGATCCATCATCAACACAAGTTTCAAGATGTCTCAACCAACATACTCTAACTACTTTCCCCATGTATATCCTCAACAACAACAACAACAACAACTCAGTCAACAACAACAACAATTCAATCTACAACAACAAGTTTATCAACAACAATTTAACCAACAACATTTTCCACAACAAGGAGCAATTCCACCGCAAATAGTTCAACCACCACCTAGTCTTCAAGTACAACATTACACAAACTTTAACAATCAACATCCATCCAGGAATACTATAAAGGAACCGACTTGGTTTGCAAATATGTGTGAAGCTTTAAGTAGCCAACAATCCATTCATGAGGCTGGATCACTTGATAGACCTCCAATGCTCACTCCCGGAAACTATGATCAATGGGTGATTAGGTTCTTTAGGTTTTGTGATCTAAAGAAGCCACATGGAAAGTTCTTAAAGAATGTTATCCTGGAAGGTCCATTTCAGATGCCTACTGTCACTACACCCGGAGATCCAACTGCTACTCCACCAAGAGGTGATGTCACCAACAATGCAACTCTTTCTGACCTCACTGCTGATGAACTTCTTCATTTCGAAGCTGATGAGCTAGCAATGCAATACATTCTTTTGGGATTACCCAATCCGATCCTTCGAAGTGTGGATGCTCAAAAGACTGCTAAGGAAATGTGGGAACATATTCATCTTCTCATGGAAGGAACTGAACTCAATAAAGAAGACATGGAATCCAAAATCTACTTGGCTTACGAACACTTCATGATTGAACCAGTAGAGACATTAGATTCATATCATCATCTATTTTCAGACATCATCAATGACTTGGACAAACACAACATAATTATGCCAAGAATTGCAGTCAACACTAAGTTCCTGAGTAGTCTTGGTCCTGATTGGGAGAAGTGTGTCATTTTCATCCGTCAAGCTAAGAATCTTCATCATGCTACATATGGATTGTTGTACGACTATTTGAAGCCTCATCAAAAAGAAGTTGACAAAGAAAGGGTTATCCGTGGACAATATGTTTCACCTTCAATTCCGGATAATCAACAATTAGCATTGTGGGCTCAAGCTTGCTATCCTCCACAACCCACTGCTCAACCAACTGCCACAATCACACCATATGATCCATCAAAACAACAATCTCAAGAAACTTAATTGGTTCCATACAACAACAACAATAATCAAGCACTTTACAGTGAATCCAATGAAGATGCTGAAGCCTTTGATGCATTGCACCAAGGGTTTGTCATGATTGCTTGAGCATTAGGCCGATATACAAACAAATCCAACAATCGCATTCGTTCCTCATCCAACACAAGGAATCAAGCTGTTGTTAACAATTGACGTGTGAAGTTTCAGAATCGTGGTAATGGTCGCCAGATGGGCGGTGGTCAAGGGTTTAATGCTATGGGAAGGAATAACATGGTTGCTCCACAGAGAGCTCAAGTAATTGAACAGGGTAATGCTCAGAATGGGATTAATGGTCTTCGATGCTATAACTGTAATGAGAAGGGTCACCTAGCTAATGCATGCCCTAAGCCGAGGACTAGAGGCAGTGCTTATCACCAGGAGGCTTTACTCTTGGCTCTTAAGGAGGAAGCTGGTGGAACCC
This sequence comes from Chrysanthemum makinoi, assembly GCA_910596185.1. Classification (NCBI taxonomy): domain Eukaryota; kingdom Viridiplantae; phylum Streptophyta; class Magnoliopsida; order Asterales; family Asteraceae; genus Chrysanthemum; species Chrysanthemum makinoi. The sequence continues at coordinate 224,592,535 of OU343223.1, read as the reverse complement.
TCACAAACAAGGAACATCTACTTCTATTCCATCTATGTCGTCTGTGTGTAATGCAGGTGATACAGATCATCCTTTGGATTGTTGATAGCGGATGTTCCCGACACATGACAGGCAATCTCAAACTGTTATCAACCTTTGTTGCAAAGTTTATTGGCACTGTCGGATTCGGGAATGATCACTTCGCAGCTATCATGGGCTACGGAGATTACATCAATGGCAATATTTAAATTAGCAGGGTTTATTATGTGGAAGGTCTTGGTCACAATCTCTTCTCAGAGGTCGGTTACGTGATGGAGATTTGGAAGTTGCTTTTCGGGAGACAACTTGCTTCATTCGTGATCTACAAGGAAACGATCTTATGTCCGGCACCCGCAACTCAAGTTTATACACAATCTCAATGCAAGACATGATTGCTTCATCTCCCATCCGTCTCCTTTCAAAGGCAACATCTACAAAATCTTGGCTATGGCACCGGCGTCTCTCACATTTAAACTTTCAAACCATAACCAACCTTGCTCGATACAAACTTGTTGAAGGTCTCCCGAGATTCCGGTATTCAAAAGATCACCTATGTTCAGCTTGTGAACAAGGCAAAAGCACTCGCACTCATTTTCCTTCAAAGATGGAACACAGCTCTCAGCATGTGCTTCATCTTCTTCACATGGATTTGTGTGGCCCGATGCGCGTACAGACTATTAATGGCAAACGCTACATCTTGGTAATTGTAGATGACTACTCCAGATGGACTTGGATTTATTTTCTTCGAAGTAAAGATCAAGCTCCACAGATAATCATCACCTTCCTCATGAAAATTCAAGTTCATCCGAACACCGTCAGACAAATTCGAATAGACAAAGGAACTGAATTTGTGAATGAAACTCTTCATGAATACTACGAGAAAGTGGGAATTGAGCATCAAACATCAATTGAATGTACCCCAGAACAAAACGGAGTTGTTGAAAGATGAAACCGTACGTTAGTGGAAGCTGCCAGAACGATGTTAATCAATGCTAAACTTCCAGATTACTTGTGGGCTGAAGTTGTCTCAACTGCATGTTACACTCAGAATCACTCAATGATTACAAAACGCCACAACAAAACACCTTTTGAGCTTATCCACAACCGAAAACCGAATCTCAAACACTTTCATGTATTTGGATCCCTTTGCTACCCGAATAATGATCGTGATGACTTTGGAAAGCTCAAAGCCAAAGCTGACATTGGAGTCTTTATTGGATACTGTGACAATTCTAAAGGTTACCGGATATGGAATCGTCGTACAAAGCAGGTTATGGAAACGATTCATGCAAATTTCGATGAGCTAACTGAAATGGCTTCTAAGCATAACAGCTTGGAACCCGGTCATAACCGTTTAAACTTCCCTCAAACCCCATCATCACCTGATCCAAGCACCCAGCTTACTCATCAACAAATGGAAAAGCTATTTGCTCCTCTATTTAGTGATGATATTGATGAACGTGCTCCAGGTGTACCCAATGTTTCCGCTGCTCAACCTAATCATATTCAAATACCTGATACACCTGCTACAACAACTACTGTTGAAGAAGCACCACCAGTTGACTCTACTGCAACACTTGAACAAACTGCTTCCAACGACGCTAAACCAGCCGATGATGTTCTGAACAATGAAGTACCCCCACTTGCAGATTTTGATCCAAATGCGTTCTTCAACCCGTTTGCTAATGAAACTGCTGCACCAGATGTTGCGGAATCATCTACAAGCCATTTGAATCCTCCTAATCTGCATAATGTATATCAACATCAACCTTCCACACATCATTGGACGAAAGACCATCCTCTTGAAAACATTATTGGTAACCCGAATCAACCAGTCGTAACGAGACAACGTCTTCACTCAGACGGTGAACATTGCATTTATGCACTCACCGTCTGCCAATCTGAACCTAAAACATTAAAGATGCAATGACCAAAGACAACTGGATTGAATCCATGCAAGAAGAACTCAATCGGTTTAAACGTCTTGAAGTATGGGAATTGGTTGAAAGACCAACAGGGTCTTCATCATTGGTCTCAAATGGATTTGGAAACACAAATTGATCTTTGAAGGAACTATAATCGAAATAAGTCACATCCGTGGCTAAGGGTTATAGACAGGAAGAGGGTATTGAATTTGAAGAATCATTCGCTCCAGTTGCTCGTCTTGAGGCTGTACGGATTTTTCTGGCGTTTGCGACTCACATGAACATCACGGTCTTTCAAATGGATGTCAAAACTGCCTTTCTCAATGGACAACTGAAAGAAATGGTCTATGTTAGCCAGCCAGAAGGATTCGTTGATACAGAGTTCCCTAATCACGTCTACAAACTGAAGAAGGCTCTCTACGGTCTCAAACAAGCCCCTCGGGCGTGGTATGATAAGTTATCATCCTTTCTTATCGCCAATAATTTCGTAAAAGGTTTGGTCGACCCTACATTGTTCATACAATATCACGGGGCACACATTTTAATCGTTCAAATTTATGTGGATGACATCATTTTTGGGTCAACACATTTAAAATACTCAAATGCTTTTTCAAAACTAATGAAAAAACATTTTGAAATGTCCATGATGGGTGAACTTACGTTCTTTCTAGGACTGCAAGTTCATCAATCACCCCGTGGTATTTTCTTGAGTCAGTCCAAATATGCCCTTGAAATTTTAAACAAATTTGGAATGCAAAACAGTGACACCTATGCCACACCTATGGCACATACCAAGAAACTGGACGCTGATTTGCATGGGAAATTGGTTGACCCTACCTAATACCGTAGTATCATTGGGTCTCTTATGTATCTAACAGCCAGTAGACCTGACATTGTATTTTCAGTATATCTTTGCTCCCGTTATCAGTGAAGACCAACTGAAACCCACCTCTGAGGCTAAAAGAATCCTCCGATACATAAAGGGAACCATTAACTTGGGGATCTGGTATCCGAAGGATTTCGGTTTTGAACTAATAGCTTTTTCAGACGCTGATCACGCAGGTTGCTTAGATTCTCGGAAAAGTACTTCAGGAGCTCTACAATTTCTTGGTGATAAACTGGTGTCATGGCAATCGAAGAAGCAGGATTGTACATCGATGTCCTCAAATGAAGCAGAATATGTAGCCATGTCGGCGTGTTGCGCTCAAGTCATTTGGATGAGAACACAACTCAAAAAATATGTAGCTCCTGCTAGGTTTAATGAGTTGGTCCGCCGGATTGGTAAGCAGTGTTTGACTCCAGAGAAACTGGATGAACTTTTAAAACATTCTTAACACCAGTCAAACACCAAAACCTCTTTTGTAAATATTTTTCAAAAACAAAATACAAAATTATAAAATCTGATAAAACAACAAAAATATTCTTCTATCTATATTTCTTTTAACATGGCAAGTACAAATCTTCCGTCAACACTCTAATCTTTCAAAATTCAGTATTTTCTCGGTCAAGTGTTGAGGGGGAGAAAGCAAATATTTTATCGGTTTCATAAAACCTTGTACTTGCATGTTACCTCATCCCGGTTGTATCTTTGATTAAGGTGGTCACATTTCTGGTTTACTGACACTCCTCAGACTCAAATTTATAAAATCTCACTATTTCTTAAGTCGAGGGGGAGTGTCGTCAAGTCTCTTTCCAAAATATCATTCATTTGTTAACCAAAATGGAAGTTATGGGCGTTGAATGTAAATGGTTAAGGTGGAAGGGCTAAAAATGTCAAATGCTCAAAGTATTTTGAATAAAACATTTCAAAACTCATTAACTACACCTCATTTAATACTCAACTACCTAAGATCCTACGCCTAAGAATCAACCTTCAATTCCGTGTTTTTGATCATCAATTTGTAAGTGGTTTTGTAATCTTAACATGTTTTCAAACAACGGTTTTGATTCTTATGCAAATCCAACGGTCAAATGTTGTGTTTGAGAGAGATTTGTGTTCTACGCGTAAGCCATGAACACAAATCCTTCATTTGTGTGTTTATGTTAATAAAAATGGTGTCAAAATGCTTAAATATTCATACATTAACTGTTTTTATCAAACTAATCCACCTAGAAACACGATTTGAATTATTTCTAAATTAGGGTTCTTAAGCGTGAAATTGGGTATTTTCAAGTATAAGAGTTTTTGGTTAATTAGATGGTTAAAAGATGTTGTTTCTATGATGTTAATCCTAAACATTCTATGATGTTTCTATGATGTTGATCATATCCACATTCATAACTTACCCAGAAACATCAATATTGTAAGAATTAAAAGTTAGGGTTTAAGTTCATACGAGTTGGGTATTTTTGATTCATAGGGTTTTTTAATGTTAAAACTTGTTTAGGACATCTCAATAAGCCTCTAAGATATCCCAGAAACATTTTGGTTTTAATCTTATGGTTAGAATTGTTACTTGTAAGAATTGAATGTTTAGGGTTTAATATTTACGCGTAAGAAACTTTCTACGCATAACTGCTTAAACTGTGAATCTATGTTTAGATCTGATGGATAATTGAATGAATGTGTTAATATTGGTGTTATGATGAATTTATTTCAGGTTATTACGCGTGAAATTCAGAATCAAGGTTACTAGTACTTCTATGCATAAGGATCACCTTACGTGTAGGAGGTTATGCGTAAGAGAAATCTCACGCGTAAGGTTCTACAATGGGGACTACGCGTATCCTGTGAAGGATATGCGTAAACAGTAACCTATATGCATAAGGTTCACTCTTACGAGTAAGCCTTACGCGTAAGGTTCCATATACGCTTACGCGTAAGCTTTATGCCTAAGGACCTCTTTTCCTACGCGTAACATTTCTTACGCGTAAGTCAAGAACCTACGCATAAGCTTATGCTTACACGTATAACCTTACTGTTTACGCCTAAACTTAGAATTTTACGCCTAAGCCTAAGAACAACCAAAATTATGAATGGTTACGCGTGCAAACTTGTAAATAAATAAATCATAACGCCACGAAACCAAAATGTCACTAATTAGCTTAAATGTTTAATAAGTTGTGAAAAATAAGTGAAAACTTGGACTTTAAAACTCAAAGTTAATCTACTCACAAAACTTATCACGACGTCTGTGGACTATTGGACTAACAAGTGACATTGGACTCGTAACAATCATCGACATATCACATTCCATAAATAGACAATAAAATCAACTGTTGACTAACGTAATGTCTTTCGATATGTTGGTTCTTTTGGCTAAATATCTTTCAGATCACGACATGGACGCTCAAATGCAAAATGTGGATGCACCAAATGTTCTCACTATTGAAGATATCTTCCCTCATGGTTACCCTATGAAGATCGGAAAGAACAACCTCAGAGTTGATTTTGATACCTTCTCTTGCTCTGAGTCTTCATGTTAGATTGCTGTGGATATTCTCGAAGACTCACCCCTATCGAACATGCTCACTAACGTACTGTACAGAGATCTACATTCACCAATTCTAGCATACAATGCAAAAGATCAAAGGTCAAAATGTTGTGACGGTGACGCTTAACAACAAACAAGTCACCATCACACCAGCAGATTTGAGGGCCATTCTTCTTATTCCTGTCATCGAACCTACTCAATTCAATGCCACTCCAACCGAAGAGGTCGTACTCCAGTTCATGGTCGACATCGGCTATGATGAAGCTACAGGGGTAATCACAAAGCACTCATCTGTGGACCTCAAGAACATTACCCAGCCATGGAGAACCCTCTACATTATGATTGCCAAATCCGTTTCTGGACGTGATAGTGGTCATGAGCATCCCAAGCTCATGGAACTACAAATATTTTGGGCTTTGGTCAACAAGAAAGACATAGAATTTGAAGCTCTGATATGGGACGACATGATGACTTACCTTAAAAAGCTTGGCACCAAGATCTCGTATATCAGATACACCAAACTGTTGATCCAAAGAGCTCTAGGGTATAATCTTGATATTCCCTTGAGACTTGATGACCCCAAACAACACTCCATGTTGTATGAGCCCACACTCACTTTCAGATTTAAGGACTCTACAACAAAGAAACAAGGTGTAGTGCTGCCAGATTATCTTATTACTGATGATATCAAACAACTATATTCGTACAAACGATATCTGGTAGCAGTTGAAGAAGGCAAAGTAGGTTTCCTTGATGAAAAGTACGCTGGTACACCTACTAGGAAAACCAGGAGAGGCAGTGCAAAAAGCATTACAAGCACTGAGAGTACGAGGAAGTATCCCAAGAGGACTCATGTTCACAAAAGGAAAATTCCCTCTAAAGAAGCCATTCCTATTCCCAAACCTAAACTGCAACAAAAGCTATTGGACGAGGACTCAGAGGACACTGACACGGACGAAGAGGTCATCTACTCTGAAACTCCAATCGATGACACTCAAACAGTAGCTAAACCTCCAAGTCCAAAAGCTGATAAAGGTAAAGGTAAAACTCCAGTTGCTGAGCCAGAAGAAGAGGAGAGCTCGGAAGAAGAACAACTATATAAAGACTATAGGAAAAAGGTGGAGAATATCAGACTCCAACACGTTGCCAAATAGTTCGTAAAAGAACAAACTCGTGGCCCAGGAGGGTCAAGTGGTGGTGCACTATCTTCACCAGTTCTTGATGCGGTTAATCAACCCGATAAGGGAACGGGTACCACCACCCACGATCAACAACAACGGCGACTGGAGGACACTATCACCTATGAATTTGAGGAACCAGGAAAGGAAGAGACGGAGAAGATTTCGATAAAGATGTTGTGGCTGCGGCTAAAGAAAAGCGGATAAAGAAGCTCAAGCTCAAGCGGATGAAGAAGCCGAGGATTAAGGCTGAAGAAATGGCTAAGTCTAGAAAAGATGACGAAGTTGATTATGATGACTTTCTTCTAGACAGCCCAACACGTTCCAAGGAACAAACTTCGAGCCACCAAAGACCACGAGTCTCCTCATGTCTCATCATCATCATCAGACTCGTCTTCTCACTCTTCACCTCCACCATCCAAAGGCACAACCAGATCCACATCCAAGTCAGTGAAGAAACCAACCGACTCTTGGATATCCAAAGCTAAGACAAAGATTGTCAATGCTGTCAAGCAAGTCAGGAAGAAAGACGTGACCAACAAAAAGCTGAATCAAATCGCTGACAGAATCAACTTTCTTCAAAACGAGATAAACGAGTTGTTGAAAGAAAGGGAGCATATCCAGAAGTTTATCAAAGTAGATTTCCAAAAGGAAATGGAGAAGACGGCAAGAGAATATACTCACAAGTTCCTTCTCGACTCTGTTCCTAGAGTGACAAGGGACATGTTCGCCAAAAAACTTACTCCAAATATCGTCGCATTGGTTAAACATACAATGTCCAAAGAACCTGATCTCTCTGAAGCTGAGTTAATTGCAAAATTGGTGATGCAAATGTCAAAACGATCTGCAACCTTTACTTCGGATGAAGCTAAATTTTTGAGGGTCTACTAGATTATCAACTCAGGTCTTCATGCAAAGAGTCAGCAGGTCAACCTAAACGACCAAGAGATGACGATGATAAGGACAAGGATTCTGCACCTAAACGTCCAAAGAAGTCTGGTGAATCTTCCTCTATGCCACCACCAACCCAAAGGACTCCAACCGAAAGAAGATCTCCACCAAGTTCTGCTGCTATAGAAAAACCTCAGGACTCTGAGTTACCACCATCTACAAAGAAAACTGGTGATCATTTCGAGTACACTGGTGGTGACGATGAAGAGATCCCAGAGCCTCGACAACAACCCACCTCTCCCACCACAACAAAGAAACCAGAATCCTCATCTAAGCCAAAGAAGAAAAAGAAGAAGATGAAGACAGATGTTCTCTCATGGCTAGATGACGATACAACAGAAGAATAAGACTGGTTTTCTAGACTTTGTGATGCTACTACCTCACCGAAGGTCAAGAAATGGTAGAAGGACGTACTATGGAGCATGTGAAGCTGATTCAAGAACAATTGAGAGTGAAGAAGATGACTAAGGCTGAGCTAAGGAGGATTAAGAATGATGCCTTCCAACTGTTTAAAGACAGCTCAGAAAGTGCAATTGAAGTTGAATACCATCTTGAAAACATTGCACGAGCCATGTTGAACAATATCGATTGGCTCAATCCCGAAGCTAACATCGACTTCACAAGAAAAGACAAAGCTCCATACTACACAGACTGGACAAGACCTCTACCCACAATTGGCCAACCGAATCAACCCAAGATTCCATTCCGTTATTTCTTCAACAACGACCTAGAATTTCTTCTACACGATAGCGATGTCTCCAAGAAATACGCTACATCACTCATACTTCCTTTCCCTGCAGCAATATACTCCAATAGCATAGCCATCGAGGAAAATGCTACTCACATGTTTGCCAACAGAGTGGAAAAGTATGACCTTGATGCAATGTATGGGATTCATCATTGGCCTGAAGGCCGACGAATCTTCTACAAAAGCTGCCAGGTTCAAACGTCGAAACACGAAGTGTTTAGTGACAAGCGGATCGTTTCTATTAAGCATGTTACTCTCTCGTCAAAGTGGAACTACACTTTCCTCAAGAAAATAATGGTCAAACGTCAAGACGAAGAGGACTATGAATTCTGTGAAGCGGATTTTCAAAGATTGTCTTTTAACGACATTGAAGATATGTATCTTGCAAAGGTACAGGGACGAATGCGACATTTCTCTACAGAAATCCAATGTGAGTTCATCAAGTCGTTGTTAATCTTCATCAGAAGCATAGTGATCCAGGAATGTGTAGAGGACATTCAGCTTGCCTTGGAATCGTATCAGACTCGTGTTAACCTCACTAAACAACAGCTCGACCTTCCCAACATAAACACACTTCCTCAGTACACCCTCATTAGCAAACCATTTGGAGTCGTCTACCGTAGTGAACTACACCGAAATTGCTTAATGGCGTGTAGAGAGCTTCATAAGTTTGGGGATCATACACTTAAGAACGTCGGGGATGGTTTAGATTATCGGTTAAAGGAGATACATGAAGGCATAGGGTCGAAGAAGAGATGGAATTCGAAGGAGAAAAGGGATGTAAAGAGGATCATCACTCGCATCGATGAAAGGTTGTTCGAAGGGACCGCCGTAACGTTGGAGAGTTTCGTAGGTGGTCGTCCCAGCATTTCTCTCACAGGCTATCAACGTCCAGAATGCATTCCTGGAGTTATTGTTGGACTACCGGATTCTCCTGGTAACCCTTGATTTGTTTCATTATCATTACTTGGTTGTGTGATTTATATTTAACTATGGCTTATGCACACATAACAGTGTACAACCCGTTCTTGTAATGAAAGGACCCTGTGGTACGCTTCAGTGCCACAATCCTTATAAAAGGAACGAAAGCTTCTTACTTTTGAGTAAAACTATCAAAACTTTCATTTTTCAAAGTTTTGCTCAAAAGAACAAGTACTTCCCCTTAAGATTTTCAAAACCTCAAAAGTTAATATCACTTGTTGAGGGGGAGTATTTGATTAAACCTTTGTTCACAAATTGTTCTTCGTGGTAATCTTCCCGCAAAACTCGAAATAGACATATTTGATATCAAATTTCATCAAAAATAACATTTATATGCCATTTTTGAGGGGGAGAAAAATTATGTGATAAGAAATATGTTGTGAGTTGCAAAAGAATCTTCATGTGAATAGACTTAACCAACGAATTGACGAACTTTGAAATGTTAGTAACTCAAAAAGACTTGTCCGGGACGGGTAATAATTTCAAGCTAGTTCGCTAGTGATGTAAACGTGTCTCGCAAAGGACTTGTCCGAGTAGAATGTACCATTCGAGAAACTCTTGGTAGATATGAACTTTGACGGGTTTGACAACCTTTCGAGGTTGTCCACACCTTCAAGGTAGTTATTAGAGCTAGTTGCCACCTAAAAGCTGACAATGTAACTCTTTAACTATGCAACGTAACCGTGTCTTGCAGGGGATTGTCTATCATGAGTTGATCAATTCAAAAGTGCGCGCTCTTCTCTCACCGTGCAAATTTATGTTAACATAATTAAGCACGTGTGGAGGGGGAGTATTTCTGCAAAATATAAAACTCTCAAAGTATTACAAAATGTTTTATAAATACTTTGAGAGATTTTCATGCAAATTGGTTTTGTGGAAATGGAGTTATAAGGTGATTAAGGTTAGGAATAACCGTCTTATGATCCGCCAGAGCCGGAGGGATTTACCCAAGGACACCACCAATAGTTAGAATTAGAAGTCCTTAGGTATGATTATAAAAAGGAGAAAAAGAGAATCAGAGAAAGAAGGAGTTGAAGAATTAAAAAGAAAAGTAAAGAAAAGGGTGAAAAGAAATAGCCCTCCAGATTATTCAACTTAGGGCAGACACCGGTTCAATTCATATGCTACTGGTTGTCACTTGATGACACCGGTATTGAAGATCAAAGTCGTCATGGACCCAGTGACGCATGCACTAACCTTCTTAGCCACTCAAGTTTCTCTCAACAGAAGCTTGTTTCATTCTCACAGGGAACCCTACATAAACTATCGGCTTTCTCTTAGAGATTGCAGGTATTGAAGAAGGAGACCCTCTCCCTATTCTCTGCTCAGGAAAATCAAAGCGCACTATTGAGTCTAGAGCCACGAGATTCATCAAAAGATCTCTCAGGTACACTTAACATTTCATCTCTTGCCGTTCAACAATAAGGACGCAAGTGATACAATATCGAGTCCTACATAGATCTTAGCAATCTGTCGAGAACATTTATGAGAGGCTCACATGTGTGATCCTCAGTGATTAAATGGAAACTCCTGCCAGGGTCAACATCAAACAGCCCTGACAGCAGGTCACTTCGGTAACTCCCCGTGGATTACGCTTAGTGTTTCTCAAATGGTCTACAGTCCGATGGGTGATGCTTGGTGTACCTTAGCGACTCATCTGAATTGTAGGTGTACTTCGGTACATCGCGTTATCTCACTTGTGGGACTCCAGTTCAGGAACAGCCTTTGAGAGAATTAGAGTTGTGTTTTCACACTATGCTGTTAACACTCTTGAAGTTCAAACTTGTAAGTGTTGGATTATTTCTAACCCATGTTTTATGTTTTCTTCTTATGGATGCTTGCGGGAGGAAAAGATCGTGCAGATTCTCCACATGCTCATACCTACAACATCACTAATTAAAGTTCTCTCAAAAGGCAACACAAAGTCAAAATGATTCTTCGTCAAAATCAAAGAATCTACAAAGTTTAAAGACTAAGAGAACTACATCAGTACTGAAACCCAACGTTAAAGAGTGTGTGAGCATGTTGGAGAAAGACGTGGAGACACTGGAGCAACGAAGCGGACCTGATGCAGATAACTACAACATACTATCACTACCATCACAAAGAACAAACATCAAAGAACAAAGATAATGATGACGTCAAAGCAGAATACTTCAAAGGAAACAATTTCTCTACACTGGGGAGATTGTTCGAATCAAGGCACTTCTTCTCACAAGAAAGAAGAATGTTAGAAGACGTCAAAGCTACTATTACATCAGCACCTACAACGTTTATATCATCAATCACTAACACTTAGGGGGAGATTGTTGGAATCACTCCTAAACTAGAATTCAAGTGTTAGTAATTAATATGTAATAGTTAGCTTAATTATGGCTTTTATGTTAGTAATCAAGGTTAGGCTCATGTAGAAAGCCCATGAGCCTATCCAAAGCCCAATAAGGGAAAGGAAGGGAACTTGCATGTTGCCCTAGTTCCTTCCTATAAATACCCATGTAAACCCTCACTTGAGGGTTGGTTGTTCAATTCACACATTTACTCTACGCATAACTCTTCACATTATTTCATATGTGTGTGTGTGTGTTTGTTCATCCGCCTCCTCTTCATCTATTTCTTCTATTGATGCTTGTGTTACAAACATGGTGACCTAACAATTACCCTCTTCAGTTTTTGTCTCAAGAGCACCATTTTTATGCTCTAAAGTTGGTTCTATAGATGGGACTTTAACTCTGCGAATTTCTCTTTTGGAAATTTGGGTTTTTGGGTAGCTGAAGTTAATAAAGATTTGAATGATTCTTCTGATTCGGTTAATGATTCTGCTAATTGGGTTACCGACTCCATCTCAGAACTTATTTGAACTAAAACACCCAACACCTGCATAATTACTTCTTTTGATGACCAATCATGAAAAATAGGGAATAAACAATAGACAACAGACATTTATGTTATGGAGGCGTATATTATAGAAAAACTTCAAAGATCACCTGCAATGGCATCAATATCTTCCTGATAAGAATTTTAAAATCTTAGAATAGTATAATTTAATGAGAAATCCAAAGAAAAACATTGTTAACTGAAGTTCATGAAAAACAAAAGTGAAAGAACACTCACCTAATTGTAAATTGAAAAGTACCTCGATATTGACCAGTTCACTGTCTTCCTGCATTCTTTATGTACATGCAAAAAAAACCATCATTGTAATCCATGAACAGATGTGACAAACATCTTGATATTAGGGTTTTGAGAAAAAGAGGTCTTATATTAATGATTTTGAAATACTAATAGCTTACTATTTTGAAAATCCAGATAATACATATAATAAACACAAAATATAGGTCAACAATAATCTATACTACTTTATAATGCATTTATGCCTTCTAAAATTAGAAGGCTTAAAAATTCAGACTTTTTTACTTGCTTATTATGGAAAGAGTTTTTCTGACCAAAAATTAAGATAAAGAGCTCCAATCATGAGATGACATGTGTCACTTCTTAACAAACTCCAAGCCTAACTTCTAACAAACTCCAAACCTAACTCATAACCACTAAAAATTAAGATAAAGAGCTCCAATTATAAAATGACATGTGTCATTTCTCAACTAAAAATTCATCTTTATTTTTAAATTAAAATATCTTTTTATCTACTTATTTTTTTATAATCTAATTTCACCATATTTTTTAAAACTTTATGCTCTTTAATTCAACATCCATTTTGATATATTTTTATGAGTTTTTAGTTTTTATATTTTTAATGAGTTTATTTTATTTTAATTCAAATTTTTACAACTTTAACCTTTATTTCATTTATTTCAATCAATATAATCTTGATTCGTCAAAATCATATACTTTTGGGGTAGTGTTTGACGCGTAAGAGATTGCGAGGTATTTCTATATGCGGGAATAATGATGTCGCGGGAAAGCTACGGGAAAGTTACGGGTAACCCAAACAAACACTTACAACTAACACATATACATTCGAAGTGTTGTGAAACGAATTCACTAAACGGGTAATCAAACACATATAACTATACTTATCGCCGCCGCTGTGCGCGGGTACCCGGCTAGTAATCATAATTGATTAATTGAACATATGAACAAAAATCATATTCAATTAACAAAACGATACACATTTACACCCTGAAACAAAAACATGGTAAATAATTTGCATACCTTGACGAACCTCAACAGTCTATGATCGAGGTTTGAAACTGCATGGGTTTTACGAACACATATATATCGAATACAATAACTTTAACATTAAATCAAAAGGAAAATAAAATACCTTTTTGCAGAATAAGAATGAACATAGGTTAAAGGATCAAAGCCTGCACAAAAAATATACAAACATTAGTGGACTAAGCTGCATGCATACATATCATGATAGAGATGGCTGACTAAAAGATGAAATTAGCGTTTCAAGAAAAAGTATATTATGAATGAGGACATTTTTTTTTAACGTGACATAGTATTAATACTTATCTCATTAAATTAAAATAGTCAATAATAGGATGTATTGGTTTATAAAATTGGATTTGCAAGATATAATCAAAAAAATAAGTTGCTCTAGTGGTTAGCATATGTGTTAATGGTTCAAACACCCCAAGTTCGAATCTCTCTACTGCCATTTTTTAACTAATTAATCCGAATTTAATACATGAATATTAAAAACGAATTTTAATTAATTTAATACATGCTTAGGTGGAAAATAAAATTATTAATTGCTTAGGCGGACAACTTATGATTACATGACATTAAAATGAATTACATGACATTGAGGTGGACATTTGTGGAATAATCTATATGTCTTGCCTCCTGTTATTATAATATATATATATATATATATATATATATATATATATATATATATATATATATATATATATATATATATATATATATATATATATATATATATATATATATATATATATATATATATTATGAGAGGGCCTCTTAAAATGAGAAGGCTAGGAAAAAATGTGGAGGTGACATGTGTCACCTTGCCACATGACCATGTCACATCACATGTCACATCATCATGACACATCACCTCTACTTTCACCTCACCAACCACCCCCCCCCCCGCCACAAAAAAATCGATTTTTTTCCGATTTTTAGAAAAAAATTGTTACCGTCTCACACCCATAAAGTCCCCCAGAAAAAAATTCAATTTTTTTTTTCAAAAAAACGTAAAAAATAATAATAATAATTAAAAAAAATTTTGAGCAATAATTTTTTACCGCATCACAGTTTACCAAAACCTAATTCACTCGTTGAGTCTCTTTGCATCCCCCCCCCCCCTGGCCGAAAAAAAATATTAAATATTTTTTTTCCGAATTTTTTTTCGGGATTTTTTTTTACCACATCACAGTTATAATTTACTGCATCACACTTATAAGTTACTACATTACACCTCTAAGTTACTGCATCACACTTATAAGTTAATGCACTTTTTTATTTCATTAGCGTAGTAACTTATAACAGTGATGCAGTAACTTCTAAATGTGATGCAGTAACGTATAACTGTTATGCAGTAACTTATAACTGTGATGCAGTAAAATGAATGCAATAACTTATAACTATGATGTAGTAAAAGTAATGTAGTATCTTATAACTGTGATGCAGTAAAAGTGATGCAGTAACTAACAATTGTGATGTAGTAACTTATAACAGTTATGCAGTAACTTATGACTGTGATGCGGTAAGAAAAATTTTTCCCTAAAAAAATCGATTTTTTTTCCGAAAAAACAATTTTCAAATTTTTATTTTCGGAGGGGGGGTGGGGGTGGTGGTGCATTAACTTATAGGTGTGATGCAGTGACTTATGGTTGTGATGCGGTAATAATTTTTTCCCAAAAAACTATCGAAAAATAAAAATTTCGAAAAATAAATTTTTGATTTTTTTTTCGGCGTAGTGTTGGGGTAGGGTGGTTTATGAGGTGGAAGGAAGAGGTGATGTGGAAATGTGACACATGTCACACACACACACACACACACACATATATATATATATATATATATATATATATATATATATATATATATATATATATATATATATATATATATATATATATATATATATATATATATATATATAACAGGAGGCATTTGGCATTAATGCCACCTCAATGCCCAGTAATTGTTTTTCATGCCACATAAGCATTTTTGGTCCAACTAAGCAATTTATTAATCCACCTAAGCAATAGTATATAATTTTCGGATTTAATGTATAAATTATATAAAATTTTAATATTTTTTTTGTGAAATTCGATTTTTATAAAAAATGACAATGGTGAGATTTGAACTTTGGTTGTTTGTAAGAGTAGCATTAATAACTTGTGTGTTCACCACTTAGGTAACAAGTTATTTTGATAATTATGTTGCATTCTATAATATATAAATAGCTTTATGAATTTCGAATTTAATAAAAAATTTAGAAATCTGTATTGTTTTAGGATTGTGTTTGTGTGTTGATTTTTACTTAAAATAAGATTATGATAAGTTTGGTATGGATTCCTTGTTATCTTAACTCTTTCCTTATTGTTTAACCTAATCTCACACTATATATACACCCTTATTTACAAAGGTATTGCACAATTACATATTCTCTTTTCTTCAATGTCGAACATTCAGTCCAAGAGGTTCTCAAAGAGGCTTTCAACTGCCAAGGACATCAACAATATGCAAAGGCTGGGGGTGATTGAACGCTACAATTCAACAGAAGAATCTATTCCACCTTTTAAGGCTTTAATTTGTGGTACTACTAAATCAGTGATGGTTGATGCAAAGGCAGGTTTGTACCCAACGTTCCACTTCTTATTTACTATGTTTTGTTAGGTTTGTCACCTCAAGTTCTTACATTATTAACCTTTGGGTTGATCTATTATAAAAGATATCGAGTTTGGAAGGCTTCAAGCAAGGGACATGCTGCAGCATTTACGGACTGGACCAATATCGAATGTTTTAGTAGAAGTTGTTCAAGGTGGGAGATCAGTTAAGGTTCGAGCTAACGGAGTCACCAAGGTTTGAACTTTTTCATCACCCTTTTCGTGTGGCTGTATAATCTCATGAACCCACATTGATCTTTAACTCTTATTTCGATATTTGTTTAGGGTGTGTGCGTAAGTGGCCTTTTAGGTCAGATTATACATGAAAAAGATATGAAGTCTCCAATCGACTATGTACTATGTGCAAACACGAATATGAATTCGGATCAGTTTCTGGGTTGACCCGATATGCTAGCGTACCTCGACTTGAGGCAAGATATTACTTGGATCAACATGGAGGAGAAGACGACGTATGGATTGCAAAAACCCGTTATAGGTATGGTTATATATAGAAGGTTTTAACATTATTTGTTTTAGTTGAAATTTGACGATAAAAAGTCATTGCTTAATGGATATGCAGAATGGGAAACCTTAGCAATAGCAAATATCTAGAGATGGCCAAAATGGACTACAATCATTGCCAAGAAATTCATCAGTTGGAATGGAGCCAAATCCAAAAGTAAGTCATCTTTTATTGACATTTTGAACTATCGTATTTTATTTGAGTTACATGTAGCTTCCTAACGTTATATAAAAGGTATATAACAACCACAGTTTTCGTATTCTGCATTTGCAGTGAAGTGATTTTTTTTAATTTTAACAGATGGTATGCAAATCTGAAGGTTGAAGATAGATTTCACACGAGACTTCTGTGGTCATATTATATGCCAGCCGCGAGCATATTTGAGCTAGATTTTGTTAGGAATTAGAAATTCCAGGTATTAAAGATTCGGTCACCTCAAGTATATGTAATCGTTAGAAAGCTCGTAGTCATAGTACTTTTATGTTAAGTAGTATTTAGTTTTGTAACACCGTGGAGGACGGACGGGTCTTTACCCACTGTATGCCTGATCCACAACCCGTTGTGTGGCGTTTTATTGTAAGACTATAAATACTCTCTACCTTCCAAGGTAGAGAGTTGGAGCTCATAATAAGATTTTTCTTTCTCTCACTAAGTTTCCTAAACCTCTAACTTTCTCTCTCTAAAAACCTCTTTGTACGCCTCTTGTGATTATGGTTTAGTGTGTTTGTGAAATCCAATATCTTACAATTGGTATCAAGAGCCATGGTTAGATCATATCTTGCACATCTTTGGATTTCTAGTGGTTTTTAGGTGGTTTTTGAGTTTGAAAAAGTTTAGTGGTTTGTGCATCATTTGGTTGATTTCTTATGTTAAAGCTTGGATTTTGTTAGTACCTTTTTGTTTAGAATCATCACAAGTGTTTAGGTTTTCATTTGGTAAGCTTGAATCATATTGGTTGGGTTGTTTTTGGATTGAAAAGTGATGTTTGTGAAGTTTTCTTGATAGCGACTTGACCTACGTATTACTTTTCTTGCTAGCGACTTGCTTTACATTTTTGTAGCGAGTTGCATTTTGTGGAGTTAGCGACTTAGACTTAGCGACTAACAATACAAGTAGTGGATTCTCCACTACGGGTAGCTTACTTTGTGTTAGCGACTTGGTAAGTAGCGAGTTGCTATTTAGCGACTTGATTCTTTAGCGACTTGTATCTTAGCGAATTGTTGCCAAAATTTTGCTAGCGACTAGAGGCTTAGCGAGTTGCTATTTAGCGACTTGTCTTTTGTTTAGCGACTTGGGACTTTAGCGACTTGGTGGAATAGCGAATTAGTAGTTAGCGACTTGGTGCATAATTTTCTAGTGACTTGGGTGATTTTTACACGGTTTTCTCTTGATTTAGTAAAATCCCGTGAAAGAATCTATTTCCTGGTTTAATCATAGAGTTATAAAATCCCGTTTAATTTGTCATCATGTCTACCAACGTTTCTACAATCATCTCCACTGTTTCCGAGGATGTTCAAGCGGTTGGTTCGGATACTCGTCCACCCATGCTTGACAGAACTGACTACGACTCTTGGGCTCAACGAATCAGATTGTACTCTCTTGGAAAGGAAAATGGAGTCAACATTCTCAAATCCATTGATGAAGGACCATATCGGGTTGAGACAACTAGAGACTTAATTGATACAACTGAAGATGGAACAATGATCTATGGAATTGGAGACCAAAGACATATGATGAGCTTGATGATAAGGAGAAAAGAGATTCGATGCGATATCGGGACTTCTAACATCGTACTTCAAGGTCTTCCAAAAGATATCTACAACCGATCAATCACAACACCAAGCCAAGCGCGGTGTGGGATAATGTCAAGATGCATCTCTCGTGTTCGAATTAACTATGGAAGACAGAGAATCACAACTCTATGATGAATTTGAACACTTCAAGATGAAACCGGATGAGAGTGTTTATGAGTACTATGTGAGATTCCACAAGCTTGTTAATGATATGAGGAACATCAGAATGACTATGCCTAACATTCAACTGAACTCAAAATTTGTGAACAACATGAATCCCGAATGGCACAAGTTTGTCACTTCCGTGAAGCTCACTAAAGGATTGAAGAATACAAACTATGAGCAACTCTATGCCTTCCTTCTTGAATGAGAGACATGCCATGTTTGAAAAGAGGATTCTTGAACAATTCAAAACAAATCCCGGAGAGACAAGCTCATCAAATGATTCAACTGCCTTCTACTCAAACATTGGAATCACCACCAAAGCATCTCAAGTTATACCCATGAGTGATGGCAATCACAAACTCATTCCTGATCCAAGATTCAAACAAGTTGATGCCGATGCGCCGTGGGACACTTCATTTCTCAACTGGCCCTCATGGTTAAACAAAACTTGACACTCAGTCCACATACCAACCGTATTCACACCAATAATGAAATCGAATCGCCAATCTTCACAATCATGCTCTAGTCAGAGATGGAAAGTCATGGTGCAGCCAGTTCAAGAAAGACAGTACGAACAAGGAAGAGGTGGAGTCAGTAGAGAATATGTGGCAAATCGAATCGGGAAGGAATGGAAATCAAGGTCAAGCTAAGCCGATCAAATGCTATAACTGTGGTGGTGAAGGACACATTGCAAGGAACTGCACATCGCCAAAACGCCCTCAGAATGTTGATTACTTCAGAGATAAGATGCTGCTTGTACAAGCTCAGGGATAATGGTGCTTTGCATTGGATGAAGAGGAGTTGTTGTTTCTTGCTGAGGGCAATGCCAAGACCTATGATGCAGATGTGGATGAATAGCCAATTCAGGAGATAGGTCACAATCATCAGAATGCCTTTCAAGTCGATTGATTGTGATGCATACGACTCGATGTAGATGATGGACCTACTCGCACACACAATTTTTATGGCTAGCATTTCTCCAATGGTTTCTCCCAAGGTCTCATCTTCACCACAAGCTGGCCCATCCAAAGACAAACTCATCTCAGAGGTATTAAAACTATACGATGATGCCGATGTGCAAAAGATGCATGACAAAGTACAATCAACTGAAACTATTGAATCAAATATTGAAAATATGGATAGTATCAATGTTGTCCCATATGATCAATATGTGAAACAAAGTGAAAGTGAAGTTGTACCAAGTGATGAATCTTCTGCAATCAATAATGTTTATGTTTTTGATGAATTACTGCATGTGCCTCGATGATTCGTAGTTTCGAACTAAATGCCTATAAAGAACGTGTTGCTATTTAAGAACAACGTGCAAAATTTGAGTTGACCACCCGTGGCGAGGAAATGGATGACCAAATGCGTGCATAAACTATTAGAAAAGTAGGTTTAGAGAAGAAGTATTAAAACAAGAGTTAAACTCCTTACAAGAAAAACTTTCAAAAACTGCTAAGCAAAAACAAGAACTTCAAGAAAATGTTAAAATGCTTAAGCAAGAATTCAGTGCTAAGGAATCAAAACTTTTGAATGATTTTTCTAATCTAAAAACCTTGAAAAACAAGCTTGAAAATAAGTTGTACGTACAAGGAAACACCATTCAGACTGCTCACATGATCACTAAGCATAGAGTCTTAAGCGATAAGCATAGCATTCCCCTTGTTGAGGAACCAAATCCAGAGGTAATTAAAAAGGCTAGAAATGCTCATAAGGTGCTTTATGATGGTAATGAAATCCTTAAGCCTATGCAGAAACCTAGTTGCTGAGTGCGAGGAAGATAAGAAATCGATGAAGTCACTAGGGAGAAAATGAATAAGAAGTTAGAAGATCCCGAGTGTAAAAAGAATAACATAACGATCAAACCCCATAATTACACTAAAGAAAATTGGATCTCCTTGAATAAGTTTAAGCCTCAGACTCTATTAACCCCTGAACAAGTGTTCTGGAAAAAGGCTATGGAAATGCAAAATTTCGAAAATCTTGTTGAAAAGAATCCCCCTTGTAGGAAATCCGCCTAAAGCAAGCTGTGTATCCTCCTAATACACCAATGCACTTAGTTCCTAGATCTATTGCCACTAAAAGCAAGACCTTAATCATTCAATATGTTATCTTTCAACTATTTGTTGATTTTGAGAAAACTTGCTAGAAAAGGATCACACCCACCTGGGTATAAGGGAAAGGGGTTTTGAGCAAACTAAAGAATGCTATTTAACTGAGGTCATGCCTTTCTTTAAACAACTAAAAGATCAATTTGAGAATCTTAAAAAGGGGACGCATTCGATATTAAAGAAATGGAAAAGGAATTTGATGCAATGATTGTTGAGGTTAGTGACTATGAGAGAGAATTAAAATATAGTGAGATTGAACGGAAGAACTTGCATACACGAATGAGAATCGATTTCGAATGTATTGCTCAAGATGTGTTTTCAACGCTACAAATTGTTCTATTAATGCTTCTCAATTTCATGAATTATCTGTTTGCCCGAAAGTCTCCCATGATCGTGTCATTGAGCTTGAAACAACAAATTCAAAATTGCATGAGAAAATAGAACAGGATGATCATGATAACTTGGTCAAACATTTTTCTAAATTAGAAGTTGAACATCTTGCTTTGCAATTAAAACATCAACATCTCAAAGAAAATGTTAAAACCTCAAATATCATGACATCCTCTGATGCTCCCGAGTTTGATGCGCTTTTGAAATTAGCAAACGTGATGAACAAATTCGAGCTCATTATAACACGATCAAAAGATTGAAAGCCCAAATTTCACAACTGAAAGGTGAAAAGAAGGATGTGACTGGTTCCTATATGCCTCCACCTTTAGATTCTCAGAATTTTCAACTTCAAAACATAATTGATAACTTGCAAAAGGAAAATGATTGTTTTAAAGCTGAAATTTCAAAGGTTAATGATCAAAACAAAGATTTATGTGATTCATTTAAAGTTAATCATGATAAACAAATTGAAAAGATAACTTCTTTACTTAACGATATTGAGAATCGGAAGCGTGAGGTGAAAGGAAAGTTGCCAATCCCCAATTGCAAATACTGCTTCCTAAGGTTTCGTGATAAATATGCTATCGATATGTTTATATATTCCCCGCCATTAGGAATAATGAACTTGCACATAAAGCATATCTCTCATACCTTAAGGAAAGTTTGAAGGGTCTCCGTGAGATTGTTGAAGATGAAAGATTAGAAAAACCTTTTGATAGTACTATAGCCTATGCCTGCATGGATGCCAAACGATCTCAGGAACTCTTAGAGTATGTAATTGTCACCAGTCCGAAATCTAGAAATAGGCGAGATGGAATAGTTGTGCCTTGTTCTATGCCTAAAGCCAAGCATGTGACCCTTGATATGCCTTGTTCCATGTCTAAATTCAAGCAAGCAACCTGTGATGTACCTCCTAGAATTTCAAATCCCAGCACTTCTAGACCATGAATGCAGAAAGTAGTGAAGCCATGTAATGTTCCCATCGTTACTTCTACAGATGTTAAGATTGACACTAAAGTTAGCTGGTCAAAACCTAGAAGCAATGCAAAGAAGGATAGGATTACGCAAACTAAAAGTGATCATGATAAGGAAGTGAAAGAACACTATAGGGACAAGAAGTTTGATTTGAACCAAAAGAATCGTGTTAGTTCTAGTATTAGCTCTAAGCTTACTAAAATTAATTCGAGGCCTTATGCTATCTGCAAAACATGTAAAAATGTTTAATTCGGTAATCATGATAAATGTGATGTGTTATTTCGAGGTCTAAGATTCATAACCCGTTAAGAAAGCTTGAGAGCGAACAGATTAAGCAATCCTGGAAACCTACAGGAAATGTGTTTACAAATGTAGGATTTCAGTGGAAGCCCACAGGTCGAATATTAACGCATGGCAAACCTTACCCCTTAGCTAGATCCACTATGCCTAGAATAGTGCATGTTAAGGTTTGGAAGCCAACTGGTAGAATAATCCCATTAAGCACAAAATGTCATTTGACTAAGTCTAATGCTTCTACTAGTTCAACTCCTAGGGATAATGCCATTGCATCTAGGGTTTCTGCTGATTCAAAGATTGCTTGTGCTAACCAAAAGGAACACATCAGCACGTGGGGATCCAATGTTTCCAATTCTCTATCTTCGTCTGTTGTCCAAAGCAGTTCGTACAAATCGTCCCTTGGTATTTGGATTCGGGCCGCTCCTAAACATATGGACCGGGCTCTTACAATGGACGTCTCGTTCACTTCAGTTCGTGCCTCGTACTTCATCATAATGGTGTCTGCAGATAACACTTCAGGTGCCCCGCTTCTTCAAAGAAAAGAAAAGTGTACGCTCTTACGTAAGCTTTATCTTCAAACTAAAGAGAAATTCTCTCATGAATGGCCATACTCATCTACATTCTTCATCAACAAGCTTCATGATTTTCCACGCTCATTCGGTCATCAGTGGATGTACGCTCATTGATGTATTCTCTTATTCTCTTGTTAAATCAAAAATGGCAACTTCGGATGCAATTTTTGAGGGGAGTGAATATACTACATGATGATGGATGTTTGAATAATGAAATGCTCCTCCAATCCATCGTCAAAGGAACTTCATATCGACTCAACAAAACAGTTCAATCGTCCGAACCGACAATGGAACCGAGTTTGTTAATAAAGTACTCAATGAATTTTATGAAAATATTGGAATTAGTCCTCAAAGAAGTGTTCCTCGAACTCCTCAACAGAACGGTGTAGTTGAAAGACGAAACCGAACTCTTGTGGAAGCCGCAAGGACAATGCCGATCTACTCAAAGGTTCCAATGTTTCTATGGGCTGAAGCTATTGCCACTGCTTGTTACACTCAAAATAGATCTCTAATTCACACATCTCACGGAAAGACTCCATACGAACTTGTCCATAATCGAAAACCGATCTATCATACCTTCGTGTGTTTGGTGCTTTATGTTATCCAACTAATGATGGTCAAGATTTAGGAAAACCGAGAGCCAAAGCAGACATTGGAGTATTTGTAGGCTATGCACCGAACGAGGAAAAGGTTACCGAATCTACAATAATAGAACCCGAGATATCATGGAAACAATTCACGCTACGCGTTTGATGAGTGACCGGTCAAATGGCTCCTGGACAACCCATTCTGGACCCGCGACTTCAAAATAGTCCCATTGGTTCATCCCTTGTACCAAAAATCCTCTCCTTATTCCATATGTACCTCCTACTGAAGATGATTTGAAGAAATTGTTTGATCCGATATTTGATGAACTCTATGAGCCAAGTGCTAATGAACTGTCGATCCCCACACAGAGACTCGGCCCATATCCCGAGGATGAAGTCAATTTTAGGTCTCAATATCATTAAGTCAAGAAGCACCTCTGCCGATAACTCAGTCTCATCAACAAATCATCAATCTTCGAATGTACATCATGGAACTAATTCGGCATCAATGATGAAGTTAATCCCTTTGCTACTCCTGAAGATGCTCCATTTGAAAACATATTTGCTCTCGAATCATCATCGAACCATCTTCTTCGGAGACATCGACTCGCTACCTCGGTCCCTCAACAACTGCCACATGAACACCTCAGAAAATGGACTCACGATCATCCATTAGACAACATCAATGGAAATCCTTCTCGCCCAAGATCAACACGGAAACAACTTGCAACCGATGCGTCTTGTGGTGCTTCAACTCCGTACTATCTAAGATCGAACCAAAAGATGTTAAAACCGCCATGAATGAAGATATTTGGTTCAATGCCATGCAAGAAGAAATTCATGAGTTTGATCGACTAGATGTATGGGAATTAGTACCGCTCCAGATTGTGCTATGATTATTGCTCTAAAATGGATCTTCAAAGTGAAACTTGATGAGCATGGTGATGTGTTGAAGAACAAGGCTCGATTAGTTGCTAAAGGATACCGTCAAGAGGAGGGTATAGACTTTGAAGAATCTTTTCCTCCTGTTGCTCGAATAGAGGCAATTAGAATATTTTTGGCTAATGCTGCAAGTAAGAACATGGTAGTCTATCAAATGGACGTGAAGACGGCATTCTTGAACGGAGATCTTAAAGAAGTCGCCTATGTCAGCCAACCTGAAGGCTTTGTGAATCCAGAACATCCTACCCACGTTTATCGCTTGAAGAAGGCTCGTATGGTTTAAAGCAAGCTCCAAGGGCATGGTATGATACGCTATCAAAGTTTCTTCTATCTACCGGATTCAACAAAGGAGCAGTTGATCCAACATTGTTCACCGAAAGTCGGCAAACATTTAATTCATGTTCAAATTTATGTTGATGATATCATTTTTGCCTCGACTGACCCCAATGAGTGTGACCGCTTTTCAAATGAAATGAGTTCAAAATTTCAAATGTCAATGATGGGACAAATGTCATTTTTCTTGGGACTACAAATTTCACAAAGTCCCGGAGGCATTTTCATAAATCAATCTAAATATGCTACTGAGATCTTAAAGAAATTTGGATTTGATTCAAGTGCCCCTGTTGACACTCCCATGATTGATCGAACCAAACTAGATGAGGACCACTCAGGGATCATGATTGACCAAACGAAATATCGTAGTATGATTGGATCCCTGATGTACCTCACCGCTAGTAGACCAGACATCTTGTTCGTTGTTTGCATGTGTGCTAGATACCATGCTAAGCCTACTAAAAAGCACCTTGAAGCGGTTAAACGGATCTTTCGGTATCTCCAAGGAACCATCAATATGGGACTTTGGTACCCGAAAGATACCGGTATGTCACTACACCTATGCAGATGCCGATCATGTAGGATGTCAAGATACTCGTCGAAGCACGTCCTGAGGTGCTTAGCTTTTGGGTGATAAGCTTGTGAGCTGGTCTTCAAAGAAGCAAATGAGTACTTCTATTTCCTCTATAGAGGCAGAATACATAGCCATGTCATCTTGTTGTGCTCAAATCCTATGGATGAGATCTTAATTAATCGACTATGGCTTTGTATTTAACAAAATCCCTCTGACTCAGTGATAATAAAAGTGCTATTGCTCTTTCATGCAATAACGTTCAACACTCAAGAGCTAAGCATATCGACATTCGCCATCATTTCATCGTGGGAACAAGTGGAAAAGGTGTGGTGGAACTCTATTTTGTGAGGTCTCAATATCGTTAGCATGACATCTTCACCAAAGCTCTTCCAAGAGAACGTTTTGAGTTCATACTTCCACGACTAGGCTTGAAAAGCCTTCAACCAGAAACACTCAAACGTCTTCAAGAAGAAGACGAGGAGTAAAGGTCTATGCTCATCTATCTCTTGTAAATATTTATTCAAAAACAAAATACAAAATTATAAAACTTTCAAAATCCATAAAAATCTGAAAAATTCGAAAAATCTTCAAAAATATTGTCTTTTTGTCATGTTTTTCGGTCGACATTCGATAATATCTACGGTCTTTGTGATGTCATTCAAAGAATGACACGGGACTTTAGATGTTGCTCGAATTCTTATTAAAAAAATAATAATAAAAAAAAATTGGGAGAAAGAGAAAGAAATGGCTTATTGTCATTTCCAGCAGAACCCGCTTTTCAAAGAAAGAACAGAGCCATAATTTATCATGTTTTCAAAATTCCATGCTCTGATTCTTTAATCATTTATCTGCTAAAACTAAACTGCTTTTGAAAAATAACTCGGACTCTATTTTTGATAATCATCTGGACTTATTTGTCAAAATATCTATCTCTCAATCAACAACCTATGTCATTGTTTGAGGGGGAGAATGATTTCAATTAAATTAAAAAGTTATTTGTCATTCAATTGTTTTCAAAAGATATTCATGCATGTTTTATCAATGGAGTTTAAAGTCTTTAAAACCGATCCTTATCAGTTAAAACGCTTTCATAATCAAGTCACAATTCTCCTTAAAAGCTCTCAAAATCAATGTAAATCTATAAGAGATCACAAATCTCAAATGATTTGATAATTGTGATCGGGGAGAATGTGTGATTTAAATTTGATTTAAACTGATAATTCGGTAAATGGTTTTATAAGGTTGTACAAGCTCTCCTTCCCACATGTGCCAAACGATTTCAAATTTTCCATGCACATGTTGAGGGGGAGCATCTATCTTAAACCACAATGATTTGAAACGTGATCATTTATCTCAATGTGCAGGTTCCCTCTAGTATGTGCAAAACTCTTTTCAAACCTCGAGGCACATATTGAAGGGGAGCATAACTTTGAAAACCTCATCCTTCCCCAAAAATTGCTTAATCTTCTTGATTTGATTAGGGAAGTGATGTTGATATCTTTTAGAAAATGGAATTCAAAGAAGTTAATTCTTTCTCTTGCCTCCGTGTGCAAAACGATTTCAAACACTTGATGCACATGTTGAGGGGGGGCTCTTATTCTAAAAATATCAAAACAATTCAAGTACAAAATGCTTTGATAATATATCACAAGTATCTGGATTGATTTTCAAATGATTTTCAATTGGTTCCAAATGGCAGATGAACAATACCAAATAGACCGACCAACTTTACTTATGTATGGTGATATAAGGATGATAAGGTTAGGTTTTTGTTCCCATGATCCGCCAGAACCGGAGGGATCTACCCATGGACTATCCACTAGTTAGTGTAGAGTTCTTAGGTATGATGATAAAAGGAGAAAAATGAGATATGGGAAGAGTGCGGACTGAGACAGAGTAAGTACTGGAATAAACCCAACAAGGTTCTTGCTATGAAGTCTCGGTAAGCACTGAAGGGGTTGAAGAATGAAAAGAATTGAATGAGAAAAAGGGTGAAAAGAAATAGCCCTCCATTTATTCAACCATAGGGCAGAAACCGGGTACAATTCATATGCTATTGATGGTAACATCGGTATTGAAGACAAGACGTCATGGACCCAGGACGCTGCACTACAACTTCCCAAACCACTCAAGTTCCTCTTAAAAGGGCTTGTTTCATTTCTCACGGGGAACCGGAACCGACATAATCTATCGACTTTCTCTTAGAGATTGTTGATATTGAAGAAGGAGACCCTCTCCCTAGTCTCCCCACAGAACCAAATATGCACATATTGAGTCTAGAGCCACGAGATCATCTATAAATCTCATTAGACACTCAATGAAGACTCTCTGTTTCACACAATGTGGAAAGAGAGATTTTATCTTGAGTCCTAAGCATTATCCTTGTGGTATTGCGTAACATCCTGAGTGATATGCTAACATACTCACAATGAAGATGGAAAGCCTTCTCGAGCCAACATCAAACAAGCTCCTGGTGGGTGGCATGTGAGATCTATTCAATAGAACAACCATGTGACAACCGAACGAAAACAATGGGGCGATTCAATCTTTTGAATCAATCCTGGTTCAGGTTATGGATTGACGGATACCTTTGAAAACCCGGTCTTTGTGCTTTAAAACTCTTTTCATTAGCACGTCGACCGTGTACTAACTTTTCAAATCAAAAAGTGTTTTATGATTGATAATTGTTTTTCATTAAAACCTTCGTTATATTGCAAAAACAATTTCTATTGAGCAATACACGATTGTTTTTCAAATATCTTTTCATCAATCAGTGGACTTAAATTCGTTGGTTCACTCACTCCGTGTTGTCTTCTTTGAGACGTTCCGGTTGGAAGAACAGCTAGAGTACCGCTGCGAAACCCTGTCAAGGAAATTCTTCGAATTATACCTGATCACAGCAGTACTTGTACTGATCAACGGGGAACCGTGGGCCGTGTACCTCAATTCATCGAAAGTGATCAAAGACACTTTTGTTCGCTTTATTGCTAACCGGCTTATGCGGTACACCCCGACGCGTTGCCGGCTGATCGAATGGAGCGGTCAATCCATAGCCGCATGCTCACACAACACATTCATATCGAAAGAAATCATGATTGGTGCATCAATGACTCTGATATTCTAACTCCATGCTTCTGCAACGCTGCGCCAATATCATGAATCAACGAAAGCTTCCGCACTCTCCGATGAGAAGATATCATGATCCGATGTGAGCATGTCGGTCCGTCTAATGTCACAACATCACATAATACCAACACCACAATGGATGTATCGAGAGATTTTCTATTAGCGATGATCTCAAAAGTCGCTCAACATTATTATATCACGGAATCATTAAAAGACCTCCACTTGGATTAACCAAACATGCAATGAGTGGAATCAATGACTACGAGCTTCGGAGCAAAGTACTACATCAAGAATGCAAGATCAATTGTTAATGTAATATCCGATTGTATTCAATGTCATTTTAGTATATGTTTGAGGTGACCTCCCTTAGGGGAGATTGTTAGGAATTAGAAATTCCTAGTATTAAAGAGTCGGTCACCTCAAGTATATGTAATCGTTAGAAAGCTCGTAGTCATAGTACTTTTATGTTAAGTAGTATTTAGTTTTGTAACACCGTGGAGGACGGACGGGTCTTTACCCACTGTCTGCTGATCCAGCCCGTTGTGTGGCTTTTTATTGTAAGACTATAAATACTCTCTACCTTCCAAGGTAGAGAGTTGGAGCTCATAATAAGATTTTTCTTTCTCTCACTAAGTTTCCTAAACCTCTAACTTTCTCTCTCTAAAAACCTCCTTGTACGCCTCTTGTGATTATGGTTTAGTGTGTTTGTGAAATCCAATATCTTACAGATTTGGATGGCGGATTTGGATCTATGTCTACTGGTAATGTGTTGAAACTGTATCTTCATCTGATCTTTAAACATTCTTTGAAACCATTTGACATAGAGGTGAATAGGAAGGATGGGCATGGCTTGATAAGCCGCATTTAATTTATAAGTTTCTGCTGTTTAAAAACTTTTTTACATATTCTTGAACAAACCTGTAATTTCTTTAAAAATATAGACTTCCTAATACAATACCAATTTATATTGTATTACAATTGTAATTCCAATAGGGTTTGACCTGAAGCATTATATAAACTCAATTTTCGACTGTGTTTTTATTCCAAGCGATTTATGTCGTGCTTCGCAAATAATAAATAGTTTTTTGTTACATGCCATTCAATCGTACAGGTTTATAACTAAACTGTTTTGCATTTCTTGTGAGATGGTCTAAAGTTTAAAGTAGTCTATATAACAAGGTGACAAAATAAGCTAAAGATCATAATATGACTTGCGTTTTCAGTATTAGCCGCTCCCTTTGTGAGCTAACTGAAGTATGACCAATACATGGATCGCCGATATGCATTATGATCCGGCCGCTGAATATCTAGAAGTTACACAATCTCGACTTAAGGTTATACTCTTACTATCAAGCTTTTAAATGTATTAAAACTTAGATGTTAACTATGTGCATCATTCGGTAAAGAATCAACCATATGTTCATGAGAATGGAAAAAATATATGGTTAGTTCATTATTCCAGTCTTTACTCTTATCTATAATGATATGCTTAAACTTATATGACTACCTACTGTCACTTGATAAAAGTAAAGCATAAAATGGTTGTAGTCATGGGTTAAGAATCATTTGTATGTTTGGTTGGTTGGTGTGAAGGGCGGAAGATGCGTGTGAGATTACGAAAAGGAGATCATCAGGATGGAAGATATTTGGGAATAGTTAGCGGAAAACTTAGAAGTCCAGTATGTTTCTACCTTCATAGTTTTAGCGTAGCATGTATTTTTTATGCTTAAGTTTGGTGGATTAGGAGCAGGTCAAAACGAGTAATTTGTTGGTAGATGTTGGGTCAGATTGACTTGAGACACTAAAAAACTCTTTAGTCTATCCCATTTAAGCTATTTTCCTACAGAGTATTTCATTTTAATCATGCAAAAGAACATAACTCAATTCGACCCATTCTTAAGTAGACGGGTCAAGTTTGTCACTTTCATTGACATTGTTTGATCAATGTTTATGATTTAGATTCAAAATTACTTGAGGAAGAAAGAACAAAAGGAAACTCGAGAAAGGGAACTTCGTGAAGGCTGCGGCTTTACAAGTAAAATTATTTGTGAAAACCCACTTTTAGCTCAAAATCCCCAAAGCTCAATTTGTTTGTGCTGAGTTGTTTCAATAATTTTTCTAGGATCGACAAGTATGAAGGGGCATTGGATAAGTCTGAGTTTGTTTTGGGATTAATGAGGCTTCAATAGCAAGTTACAACATTGCATGCTATTTAACTTCAGCCACATACATTTTGGTCAGGGTCAACGATGACCAAAGCTTCACTGCTAGACTCTCTCGACATCACGAATCACGAGGAAAATGTTCAAAGTGTAAAAGCCACTCGAGATGTTCAAAAATGAGTCGGTCACCGATACCACTGACTCTATGGACATGGAGTCTTCTAAGAAGAATAATCTTTCCGGTAACTTTTATTGAAGCACATTATTTGCTCATATCCGTTGCTGCTATTGGCAAGTTTGTTTGGCGTAACTTACATATTATAACTGTTGTTACAGTGTCCATTTGTCCTGTGAAACAAGGTACCATTAGCTACCTATGAATGAGTTGGTTCGGTTTATTTTCTTATCCTTAACAGGTCAAATAACTAAAAAAAATAAAGTTAGCTAAAACGAAAATAGTCAAAATTCCAGAGTAAGTTTTCTTGATGCATGAAACCTTCTTCTTAAAGAATTATATTATTGTATTGTTACATACTATGATATGTAATTATAATTGACAAAAAAATTAGTTATAAACTTATAAGACAATAATTTTTAACAAATAGGTATTTTGGGTTAAACCAACCGGCACTCTGAAATTTATCTGTTTCGACCCGACCTCATTACCTAACTCCCACTCACCCTTTTGCCATCTTCACTTTTAGGAGAAACGTTGTTACTTAAATATGAGCATGATAGATGTTCTTAATCCTATCACACCGACAAGCTATTATAACTTCGAGAAATAAGAAGCATTACTGTTAATTGGTTTAAGAATACTTTCAAGGTGATCATGGGTAAAGAATAGACAATCTGACAGCCGTGATATTATAGTCAAAGTAACACATATATGAAAATTTACTAGCAGTAGGCATTTATTGAATTGTTGCCTTACTTGTTGCTAACATTTACAGGAAATCATGGAGGAATCAGTTTAACCCTCTTACTACTCCAATTGACAACAAGCAGAAAACGTAAGATTGAACTACCCGATATAAACCTAGAAGTTTCCGACGCACCACCTGAATCAAGCTCAATCGAGAAACTGAGCCATTACATCCTCAAGAACTAAAGTTTGGACATGAACGCGCTACAATTTAATGTCGACAACACAAGTCACTCAAACTCTAATGAATGTTCTAATAGTAACATGGGTTCAGAACCGAGGTAGCGAGATGGATTAAACGTCTCAAATTAAAGCCTTCAAGTCATCTTTCTCTCGGGTACTAAAACCCTCAAAGCTAGCAGAATCATCATCTCATGAAAATGCAAGTGCAGAACATCTTCTCATGATAAATCGAAGATAAATTCATGGGAAAGAGTTCGAATCTTTAATGGCTGAATCATGTCAGTTTTGATACCAATACAAAGCGGTATGTAAAGACATAACACTTTCACATTCTTGGATTCAAAGATGGATCCGCAAACTAGAAACAAAATCGAAGAATCCCGAGATTGTGGAAACATAGCAACCCTAGAGGATTCAAAATTCACCTATTACGGGTGAAGCTTCATGAAAAAAGCATTTTTCGAGGCATTGCTGGCAATGGCGTTAATGGGTAAGGCCATGACGGGTTTCAAGTGTAAGTTTGAGAAAAGGACTCATTTGTTGTTGGAATACCAAGGCTTTTGATTAGGTAGATCAAAGTATTTGGATAGATAAGTGTATAACAAGTTCGTTTTGTTGCCGAATCAAATATCGTTGTTGATCTATATGTCTTATTTAATTCGGAGTGTATTTGGTGTCTAACCGATAACTTGATTATGGTTATTATTAGTGTGGGTGCTATTGTGAAATAAATTTGATTCGTTATATGATTGCATGTTTTCATGGTCGTCATATACAACACATAAATAAAGGTTATATAATTATTGACTTCCGGTTTAAGGGTTTTGTTCGTCATTCATGGAAATTGTCGAACATCATGGGATGGTATAGATGCTAAATAAATCCGTAGTCAATAATTGTATCATATTGTATGTCAAACCAAACATTATTCTGTTACATGTAAAGGACCATATGTCGGACATTGAGTTCACACTTGCTCAACTGAGATAGCATGTTCTCGCATTATCACTCGTGAAACATAAAGTTATGTAAAACATTATTGATTAATATGAAACATAAAGTTACAACGTTGGATTTTGTATATATCAGTGAAGTTTCAGATGGA
Source organism: Chrysanthemum makinoi (assembly GCA_910596185.1). Lineage (NCBI taxonomy): Eukaryota > Viridiplantae > Streptophyta > Magnoliopsida > Asterales > Asteraceae > Chrysanthemum > Chrysanthemum makinoi. Next base: position 224,559,704 of record OU343223.1, on the reverse strand, counting down.
AAGGTTACGGGGAATGAAGAGGGTGAAGAGGAAGAAGATGAGGTTATTGTCTTTAAGCCACCCGCACTGGAAGCATACTGTTGTGTTACCTTCAATGCCGTTGTCATCAGAGGTTACTCTAGAAGTAATGTTTCCTTAATCGCACATGGTGCTTTCTCTTGAGCCACGGCATCATCTGTTAATGGAAATATGCATAATTCAGAACTTGCACAACCATCTGTTAATGGAAATATGCAGTATTCGGGACTTGCACTAGATGGATACCGCATACATATCCAGCATACAGTGATGGGTTTGGTAATTCTTTCAATTGCTTGCCACAACCAAAGAAGCTTTTGAACACAAACAAGACTTCGTTGGGAATGAAATGCTTCCCATTCCCTGGTAAATAAGTTTCTCTCAGCGCGTCGTTGGAAGAGGAATTGGAAAGCAGAATGGGAATAGGAATGTGATTGGATGGCTTGATTATCAAGTTCCACAACAACCAATTCTTTAGCGATAAACTCTCAAAAGAGGTAATGAACAGTTTTTGTGATCATTTTATGCTCAAATTCGATACCCATGTGCTTATGAGGTGGGTAATTCAGGTTATAACTTTAAATAATAATATCCGACACACTTATTTTTATTAAGAAAATTAAGACTTGAGTGAAAAACGTTTCGGGTCAATCTGAGTATCTGACACGGTCTGTACTCCAAACATAACCCATTAGTCTGCAACCAATATTGATCCCCCAATTTGTTGGAATTCTAAGTCTAAGAAGAAGTATTTACTGTAGAATATTGGCTCAAATAAGGGACCCACTTTATCTTATAAATCTCATCCGGATCTTAAGAATCTCTGCAAGATTGAAGATATGCTAGTTGATGAGATACAAGTTGGTCAAGTTGGTCAAGTTGATAACACATTGAGATGCTTTTTGGAGCCTATAAATAGTATGGTTTTCCTTTGAGTTTAAAAACATCACAAACACATACAAGCAATGTATAAACATGTAATAGGTTTTGAGTAATTTTCCTATTATCAATCAAAGAGTTATTTTGGTTATCTCTGTTTATACATTCCAATCCTTGAATTGGTATAAAGAGCTTAAGGGGGCTTTGAAATACATACCCGGTGTTTTCAACCATGTCGATGTTGAAGACGCAGTTGGTCCTACACCGGTGAGGGTGAAGGAGGTCGGAACAACCACGGTAGCCTGTCCTATGTTATCATCTACCAACTACACTGTCTGGCCCTATGAATGAAGGTTGTGCTCAGAATACATAAAGCTTGGTTAACTATTGAACCAGAACAGAATGAGATGAAAGAAAAACAACCTGGCGATGGGTTTGCTGTACCAAGCAATCCCTGAAACTCTCATAATGCAGATTGGTGATGTAGATAGTCCGAAGGTGCTGTGGGAATCGATCAAGGCTCGTTATGTTGGAGCAGATAGAGTGAAGGAAGCACGGTTGCAGACTTTAAACTCTCGAGTTTGATCGGTTGAAGATGCAGCAGACCGAGACCATTGATGTTTTCGCCGAAAACTCGCGGAATTCCTCGAAATCCGCGTCGCTGGGTGAAACGATAGACGAATCGGCTAGTTAAGAAGTGCAAAGGTGGTGCCGCGAAAGTTCATCCACCTTGTTGCTTCTCTCGAGGTGTGCTCGATTTAAAGAAAGTGGTTTTCGAAGATGTTGTCGGTCGATTGAAGGCGCACGAAGAGAGGATTCGGTGGCATGGTGGTGACGGGCGAGGGTATTGTTTACTCGTGGTGGTAGATCGACCGCGTGGTGGCCGCACTCCTCTGGAGCGGCGGTGATGGTTGGTTTCGGTTCTGTGTCGAGATGGAGAGAGAGAGAAAGGGAAGGGGGAAATAAAACCGGAGTGGGTTTTTATTAAAGATGGATCCGGGTCGGGTTCATCTAGTGAATCCGGGTCAAAGGCCCAATATACTAATAAACCCAACAAGTCCAAACCCAATTTTAATTCCGACTCAAACCGAAACTTAAAAAAGATCTGTCAAAAATTATTTGTTACAGATGTGATAAATCAGGGTCATTACGCCTAAATGTCCCACCATTCAAAAATTCCAAGAAAGCAATTTTACTTAGCAAGAAGACATCTGATGAAACCGTGTTTTACACTAAACAAGATTTTGAACTAAAAGAATGTGATACCGTCTCGACAACTCACAAGAAAATGATGTGTGGTATTTGGACAACGGGCAAGTAATCACATGACTCCGGAAATCGATCGCTTTTTCTCCGAATCTTCGACGAAGGAATAACCTAAAGGTGAAATTTCTAAGTGATAATTCGTGTGTCGAAATTCTTTTGAAAGGCTCATTCTTTTCCAAGGAAAATCGGGACAACAACGATTGATGACAGAGATTATTTCATACCGGATTGGAAAAATAATATTTTCAGTCTCGCAAGCAAATCAAGTTTCTGTGTGATATTCTGATGAAAGGTAACTATTTGACGATGCATGATGCCGACAACTGCTTATTAATGAAGGTACGTGAGAACTCCAAACCGCCTTTATAAAATAAATTTAACAATGGAGTACCTATTTGCCTTCATTCAGACTGGGGTGAAGACGCGTACCGGG
>OU343223.1:224497047-224557008 GCA_910596185.1 Chrysanthemum makinoi | reverse complement strand
GCCATCCAGAGCGGTTGTGAAATCTGTGGGAGAGACATCTTCTGAAAAATTGACTCTCTTGTGGGCCGAAATATCGAGAGAAGCTAAGTATGGGAATCGACCATTTTACGAGAGATAATCTAATAATGGTTATCATGGAGAGGTATACAACCGTGGGCCTAATGGAGAAAGCTTAATCTTGAAGAAACAATTAATAAGTTCAGAAAATTCATCAAAGACAAAAGAGGCAGATGAGTGGTTGAAGAATTCCGGAAAACGACAAAAACCTTTCGACCGACTAAACTACTGAAAAACTAGAATCGGGGTGATGAAGCTTCGATTGAAAAAGTAAGAGGAATAAATCATCTGAGGTCAGCAATATGGAATGTAAAATTAATTTCGTACTCAAAATTCGGAGTCAATGATCTGGTTAAGGATGATTTAATTGACGGATAACGAGGTTATGCCGTGCGTGCCTAATGAGTTACAGTATAGTCTGTCACGACTGTCAAGTTTATACCATCAACCACTTGAATGGTCATGCCGTAATAAAATTCAAGCTGATCAAAACCAATGCAATTTCACTTGGAATATAATAATTGGATTCGAGATTCGTTAAATCCAGGAGGCCCGAATAGGTGTTTAAAAGCGTTGAATGTGAATGGTCACTAAGGATAATGATGATGCAGGGATTTTGATTGGATAATTACACTCTTGATTGATTGGAATGGTATTTGGATCGGAACTATAAGAAAACAACAATCGGATTAAACAAACTTAAATGCGTTTATTAAATTCGTAGCGTAAATAAAAGCGTGAGTTTAAATAAAAGACCTACAAATGAAATGATATTTTTACAATCCTAAATATAAAATAAAATTATTGGAAAAAGAAAATTATTTTTATAACTATTTATTTAATTATTATTAATTAAAACTATTTTATTAATTATTTAAAATGCACTTAAATACAAGAAAATATAAAATTAACCTAGAAAAATGAATTTTTAACTTAGAAAAATCTAAAATATTATAAAACTAATTTTAAAACTGAAAATATATTTTTTATGCTTTTATTTATTTATTATTAATTATTTAATACTTTTAACTATTTTAAATTCTAATAAATACTAAACAAGCTAAAAAAATTATGAAATTTTATAAAATCATCCTATGATGACAGAAAACTAAGAAAAACTGAAAATGTGCTTAATAATAAGCTTGAAAAGAAAAAAAAAGCTAAATTCTAATTAAATAAATATCTTATTTTTTTTAAAATGTTTTTGTGATTTTCTTTTTGAAAACTATTTAACTCTGATAATAAGCAACTTTAAGAAAACAAAAATTTTACAACTTAAAAATAAGCTGAGGAGCATGAGCTCAACAGGTTTGAGATTATGGCTTATTTTGATTTTTTAAGCTCAAACAAGAGTTGGAACAAAGTTAAAAGAATAAGATGTAAAATAAGCTAAGGTACTCAATTAAGCTAAAAGCCACAGATAATCACACGATAAGCAAAATAAGCAAATAAGCACTTATGCTAGTCTATCTACCAAACAGTGCTGTCATATCTAAAAGCAATTTTAGCTTATGAAATAAATTTGAAAAGCTCAAATGTTGAGGTATTGAGTTAATTTGGTGGGGTGTCCAAAAATAAGCTCTCACTATGGGGTCCATAATAAGCTCTGTGTGAGCTTGAGAAGCTTGTAAAAACTTTCGATTATATCTTGAACATTCAGTTATACTGATGGAATGGGACTTAAAAGCTGGTTGCATACCTCAAATAAGTTATAAAATTGGAGATTAAACTTGAACTAAAGAGATGAGGTGGTTAAGCTACACAAAAGCTAAAGTACAAAAAGTGGATTCACTAATGAGCTTTTGACAAGCTTATGAAAAAACTTTAAAGCACCAGGGGCACTATTTTAGAAAAGGTCTTGAAACTAAAAATAAGCGATTAAACTAGCAAACTAGAAATTATAAAAATACTATGATAAAGATGAGCAGTTATATTTTATAAACCTAAAAGCTTAAAACATGAAAGTCAAAGTTAAACCCTATAGAAAATAATCTATTTTATTCAAAAGCTAATGAAAATTTGACTTTTTTAAGTTAAACTAAAAAGTTGACTAAAATGAACTTTGGAACAATCCTAATCACTGATTATGTTGTATTAAGGTGGATTAAGACTGATTTGATCAACAATAACAACTTATGAATACAAAACCATGATTATGAAACATGAAATCTACGGTGTGATGAACAAGGAGTGATCAAAGGCTATTTTGACTTTTCACAAATGGCTTTTTATGGTTGAACGAGTTATTTTGACCTAATGTGACACGAGAACAACAACAAACAACAACACAAACAACCTCTAACCTGGTTTACTCACAAATCCAAACAACCTTTAAACTAAGCGATTTTGTGATTTTCAAAGTTTACACAGTTAAGACCATGCAATTGATTAAAGACTTTATATTATCACTTAATGAGACTAAAGAAGCATAAAACAACAACAATAACGTGACATAAAACTAGTAAATAATTATATGCTATATAAGCTGTCAAATTACAATTTTAATAATTACAAATTCTAATGAACAAGGCTGGTTTTAATGGTTATTCTACTTAACTACCACTAAGAAACATAAAAACACAAAGCTTAAAGTTAATTAATGACTTTAACATAAAATTCTAAGAGGCTTACAAGATAGAAACCAAGTGAAAACTTAGAACCAAGGCACGAGAACAACCTATAGCTTCCCAAGCTCTAAACCAAGGGATCAATATTCACCTGCTCCATTTTGATAACCATCTCCATGGATTTTTTATTTTTAACTAATTTTTTTGGTATTTTTGGTATTTTTTTCTTTTTGATACTAAACAAAGTTTTAAAGGTTTCTAATAGCTGTATTAAGCTATCTAGGAGCTTATATGGGCTTATGAGTCCAAAATAACAACTGATAACAACATTAAGCTTAACATGAGATTTTTGAACTTGAAATTTTACATAAGCCAAGAAATGAAGCTGAAAATGAAAATTGCTTATGAAAAAGTTTCACAATACACTGAAATGGATAGAAAAAAGTGCTTGAAAGCTTAAAATTATCTTGGAATTTGAAATTTAACTAAGACGACATACATTAATTAAAATTAAATAGAATATGTCTTACATTGCTAACTTTCTCTTTCTTTATAGACTTTTTGAACTTCCACTTGATTGAACATATCCTTTATTTCCATGGCCTTGGATCACAATCTGGCTCATCTTAGCCATTAAAATAACTTAAAAATATCAAAGGCATGTTTCTTGCATTTAAAAATTTTGGGAGGATGTGGAGGTGGAAGGGAGTGGATATACTGGTGGGGGCAGGGTGGTGGTGGTGGTAAGGTGGTGGTGGTGGTGAAGAAAACAGGGGGTGGTTTGGTTTTGGCGCTTGTGTGAGAGAGGAGCCTGATAACCCAGGTTTGACTTTGTTGACCATTATTATTAATAGGTGGGGGTTCAAATAGGGGGTCAAGTGGTATATTGGCGGGGTCAAGGTTCAAAGAAATTGGGTTGGGCTTGGTGGGCCGAAATTTGGGTTTGGGGTAAATATAAAGGGTCCGGTTTGGATTTGGAATTAATAAGGACCAATTGTGTAAATTTTGAATTCTCTCGAGGGCTTAAGACACGCCATTTTCCAAAGTTATCACAAGGACCAATTATGCCATATAAGAATAGTACAAGGGTAATATTTGATAATTTTCCATTTTAAATATCAAGGACTATTTTTGACATTTTTAAAGTTGAGGGACCAAAGTTGTAATTTGTAATTTTAAACTTTGAAGGGTTTGTTTTGACAACTTTTGAATCCCATGGACCTTAAATGATATTTTTCTTTATTTTGACGGGGACTATTTTTGACAACTTTTGAAACTTGGGGACTAAAGCGCTATTTATACAAACTTGATCGTTTTCATCGATTTTGGTATTTTTTCATTTAAAACACATAAAACACTGATTTGTGATATTTTCATCATTTTGATGCATTTAAAGTGTTTTCAGATGTTTTTGTAGTCTAAAAGGTACAAAAATGATGAGTATTTGCACACTCATCAATCCCCCATACTAAGATATTGCTAGTCCCTAGCAATCTTTTTAAAACTTTAATGGATTTTATCTCTTTACCAAATTCTTACAGGTAGTAGTGTTTTGAGTTCAAGTAGAAACTTGGCACAATGATAACCAAATGATTTTGAGCAAATCACGGCTTTCAACGGTTTTGATTTGTTTTACGAGCCGTTTATGGACTAGCCAAATCTTAGATAAATTATCAATATTATCTTTGGTGAGTCGATTACCAATTATGGCTTTCCAACTGCCTTTACCACAAGCCATAAACTTGCGGGCTAGCCAACTTTTCACTAATTAAAGATATGGTGAGTTGAACACCATACAATTTTGGGCAAATTACAAGCCGTCAACGGATTTGAGATATCTTTACCAAGAGGTTTGCTCGGATTAGCCAATCCTTTAGTTTATTAGACATGGCGGTGATACCATTATCTGAGTAAGTGCAAAACACTTACTCCAAAAAAATTGAAAAATGGGGGTGGGTGGATAATTACATGATAAAACGAGAATTCCCCCACTAGAAATGAATATTGCCCTCAATATTCAAAGTCAGGCTGTTATGCGAAACATAGAACATAAAAGGAAATACTACGGTCATTATTTTATTTTTTGATATATACAATTTTTTTTTTAAACTTATATATACAGCAGTGGGCAACTCCCCACACTAGAGTGGTAGAAAGTAGAAAGAAGTCGAAATATGGTGAAAACCCATATGGTGTGCTATCTTGTTTTGATTCGAGAATTACTTAGCTTGACGATCGCATTCATTGGTTCATGGTGAAAGTTTGTAGATCCGGGACAACCATAGGTGGAATGTCCTCTCCAAAATAGTGCTTTAATCGATGACCATTCACTTTAAAATTTGGACCATCGGGTTGAGATAACTCAATAGTACATAAGGATAAACTTAGCAATAGTAAATGGACCCGGACCAGCGGGACTTGAGCTTTCAGAATATCTTCAATCTTGAAAAGAAGGACTCGATCACCGGCGTTGAAAGCGGTTCTTGATTTAGTCATGAATCTTCTTTGTCTTTTGTTTGTAGATCAAAGAGTTCTCGTATGCTTGATTACGTAGTTCATTTAGTTCATTCATTTGAACTTTCCGTTGATCACCCGGTTGTCTGAATATGAAGTTGGCATGTTTCAAGGCCCGGTGTATGCTTTGTGCTCAAGTCAGGCCGGATGACCGCCTTTCCGTACACAAGCTTGTATGGAGTACACAGATGGGTGTTTTATAAGCATCGGAAGGCCGAGTCGGTTTAGGCCGGGATGCGGTTTCGCCTACTCTCCTTTCGGAATTCTTTTATACCACGGTTGGAAACTTCCACTTGCCCACTTGTTTGTGGGGTGAAGTGCGATGAAGACGGTGAGTTACACCCTTATGACTCTATCAAATTGGTCATTACAGAAATGCGTACCACGATCACTGATTATAGCTCGTGGAGTTCCAAACCTAGCAAAAAGAGATTTTAGAATTTCACAACAACTTGGGCATCATTGGTGGGTAAAGCTTTTGCTTCAACCCATTTTGACAAATAGTCCAGCGGCCAAGTATGTATTTGTTTCCTCGAGATGATGGAAATGGCCCCATGAAGTCAATGCCGGATGTCAAATATACCACACTTGAATGGCGTTTCGGCATTTCATTTCTTTGTTGAGATATTTCCATGAGCGTTGACAGCGTCACGGTTACGACAAAATCGTGGGCATCCTTGTAAATTGTGGGCCAATAAAACCCGGAATCAAACACCTTCTTGGCGGTGTAGTTTGGACTATGATGGCCCGTGGGTCGGCATGGCAAGCTTTGAGAATATCCATAGCTTCATGTCCATAAACACACCGTCGGATGACTTGATCCGCCTGATTTTGAATAAGTAGGGTTGCGTCCCGGTAATGTTTAACATCATTGAAGAATTTGTTCTTCTGTTGGGTCGACATTCCTTTCACTATGAAGTTACCAGCATGGTAATTTGCGGTCGACAAACCATGGGGTGGTAGAGTCTCCACGAAAAGCGCATTAGGTGTCTAGAGGAAATGTTTCATTTATTTCCTTTTTCTCGAAAACATCTTGGTGAGGGTTTTCTAGGCGTGTGATGATCAGCGGACGGGTTCTCGGCTCCTTTTTATCACGTATTATGATATCAAATTGCGGAAGGAGAACCGCGGAGCAATCTCGGCTTTGCATCTTGTTTTGCAAAGAGATATTTGAGAGCCGAATGATCCATATCACGCATTTTGGTCAAGATTAAGTCTGGCGAAACTTCTCAAATGCATACACCGGCTAGTAGCTCTTTTACGTGGTGGTGTAATGAGTTTGAGCTTGGTCATTGTTTTACTTGCGTAGTGGATAGGCTGAAAATGCTTGGATCTACGTTGCCCTAGGACAGCACCGATAGCAAAATCACTTGCATCGCACATGAGCTCAAAAGCAAATCCGGTCGGAACGAGAATGGTGCTTGATAGCTTTTCTTTAATGTTTCAAAAGCCGATGCACTCATGTGAGAAGATAAAGGAGCATCTTTTCAAGAAGATGGGTCATAGGCCGGACGATTTTAGAAAAATCTTGTATGAATCTGCGATAAAAACCGGCATGACCTAAAAACTCCTAATACCTTTGCGGTAGTAGGATGAGCAATTGGCAATAACATCGACTTTTGCTCTATCGACCTCAATCCCATTTTTAGAAATCTTATGGCCGGGACTATGCCTTCTTTGATAAGTGACTCTTCTCCCAATTTAGACAAGATTGGTGTCTTCACACCGTTTAGTATTTTACTCTAAATGGGAGAGACATGTTTGAACGAGAGTCCAATGGCCAGAAATCATCCATAAATACCTCCATTGTTTCCCCGATCATGTCGTGGAAAATGGCCATCATACATCGTTGGAGCGTGCCAAGAGGGCATTACATAGGCAAAAGGCATGCATCTATAGGCAAAAAGTTCCGTATGGGCGAATGAATGTGGTCTTTTCTTGATCCTGTGGATCAATGGGGATCTGAAAATAACTCGAGAAACCATCCAGGAAACAATAGTACTCGTTCCCTGCTAATCTCTCAAGCATTTGGTCCATGAAGGGTAGAGGAAAATGGTCTTTGCGGGTGGCGTCATTCAACTTGCGATAGTCAATACCACACGCCATCCGTTACCAATAGTTGGAATTAACTTCGTTTTCTTCATGTGTGACAACGATTATGCCACCCTTTTGAACACAATGAATTGGGCTAACCAAGGACTATCGAGATCGGGTAAATTAAACCGGCATCAAGAAGTTTGAGAACCTCTTGTTTAATAACCTCATGAATCTTAGGATTCACCCTTCTCTGATGTTGAATTGGCGGCGAAGTCATCCTCCATCAAGATTTTGTGAGTGCAAAACTTCGGGGTTGATACCACTTAATGTCGGAGAGTTTCCAAGCAATTGCTTGCTTGTGTGACTTCAAGATCTTTATGAGAGCAATCTTTTCATCTTTACTCAAATCTCGAGCAATAATGACGGGTAATTTATCATCACCTTCAAGAAATGCATATTTGAGATGAGGTGGTAAGTCCTTAAGTTCGACTTGGAAATTCTTGAGTTTTCTCAACTGACTTGACTTCCTTGTTATGAAGCTCGGCGGGAGGGAGTGATGATGGATCATCATTAAGCAACTTCTCAATGAGAAGTATATCTCCCTCGATGTCAATTGGAGCTGATCAATTTCCCATGAAATCGAATCACTAGACAAGTATGCTTCAATCTCTTCCAAGATGAAGTCACTTTCCTCAAATGGAGTGAGAGAAGGAGTAGAATTGGCAATGATGGGTTGAGATGAATGAGTGAGATTATCACTCGAAGAATTATGATCATAACCAAGAACTTCTTGAGAGTACTCTTCAGAAGCAACATCAATGATATCTATTCGGTTAAGACTTCGAATCATAGTTTAGGGAGTACCTCGAAGTTTGATCAAGGTTAAAGGTGACAACTTCATTACCCACACGTAATGTGATTTCTTGCTCAAATACATCAATGAGAGCCACGGCCGTTCTCGGGAATCCTCGTCCAACAATGAGAGGAACCCGTGGATCAGCATCGAAATCAACAACTACAAAGTCAGTTGGAAAATGGAACTTTCCTACTTTCACGAATACGTCCTCGGCAATGCCAAGTGGGCGGGATATTGTACGATCTGCAAGCTCGAGAGTCATGCATGTAGGAATAAGATCCGGAAGAAAGTTTCTTCCATACTAAATAAGGCATCAGATTGATGCTTGCACCAAGATCGGCTAAGGCAAAGCATTCAACCATCCATGGAAATACACAAGGTAAGAGAAATTTTCGGGATCTCCAAGCTTCTCGGGAAGCTTTTCAAGATCTGGGCGGTTTTCGCGAAGGAGTTTTGCCATCTCAAAAAGTTTTTCCTTGTTGCTTAACATGTGTTTGAGAGTTGATGCAAACTTGGGCATCAGCATGATAGCATCCGCAAAGCTTATGTCAAAATGTAGTTCTTGGAAAATTTGAAAAAATTTGTCCATTTGATGGTAGCTTTTTCGAGCTTTGCTCATTCAAATGTGATGGGTAAGGAATAGAAGATTTGGATTTGGGGTTTTCAACGGGAGCTCTGGAGGTTCAAAACAACTCCGGATTGGATTTGGGTTTCTGGACAACTTGAGGTTGGACATCGTTGGTACCTCCGTTATTAGTAGGAAGTTCCTTGTCCTTTGTAGCCTCAGGTTCACTTTCCACTACCTTCGGAAGAGAAGAAGAAGAGGTAGTAGGAATAGCGGGTCCATTGTATGAAACACCACTTCGGGTTGTGATCGCCTTTGCATCGCCCCTCGGGTTAGCGATCGTGTTGCTCGGAAGTTTTCTGAGCCCGAGGGTTGATCATTTAAAGACTTCTTTAGATCGCGATCGGTGACCAACAACTGTTCATTTCATCTTGGGATTTCATGAATTGTTTCAATAACTCATCGATGATGGTCGGTTGGAACAATGGATTGAGTTTGATTAGGAAAATTCGGCCTTTATTATTGATTAGGGCCTTGATTTTAAAAATTTCCTTGATTAGGATTCATATTCCCATGAAATTGATTCCCTCGATTGAAATTGTTTTGATTAAGGTTTCCTTGATGTTGGAAACCTTGATTTGGTCAGGGATAGAAATTACCTTGGTTTTGATAACCTTGGTTCATTCTAGGTTGGTTAGATTCGGTTTGTATGTTAGGATTTTGGTTAAAACCGGGTGGTCCCTGATAAGTATTAGCACGGTAGTTTGGTTCATTTTGAGGGCGGTATTGATTACCTCCCTGATGAGAATACGGCTATAGCATTGGCTTCAAATGGACTACCATCGGTGGCGATCAGTTGTAGTATGCATAAGGGCCACCACAAGTAACACAGACCTCGACTTTCTTCACTTCACCATGTGATGGTGTGTGTGTGAAAGTGACTTTCTTTTGGTTAGCAAGAACCAAAGCACTGAACAATATCGTGAGTTTGTCAATCTTAGCATCGGTGCTAGATGTACTCGCGTGATATGAAAGTAGAAGGTCCATTAGGAGGCCGATATGTCTTTGTTCGGAAAGGGCGGACACAGGACTTGTTTTCTATGATTTGTAAGGCTTCTTTTGTGGTCTTGCTCAGGAAATTACCTCCAGCGGAGGCATTTAAAGAGTCTTGGTTAGTTTGGTTCAAACCATTGTAGAAAGTATCCATTTGCATTAACTTGGTAAAACCATGATGTGGACACTTCGAGACAACTCTTTGTAACGATCACATGCCTCACCGAATGATTCATCAAATCTTTGAGAAAATTTCATTATCTCATTCTTAAGACTTGTAGTTCGGGATGGAGGATAGAATTCGTTAACAAACTTAGTGACTAGATCTTCCCATGTCTCAATGGAACGAGGGGTTGTTTCTCAAGCCAATTCCGGGCTTGTCCCTCTAGAGAATGGGAGAACGAAGAAGCTAATTGCTTCATGTGGTACATTCTTGTATTTGATGGTAGATGCAATCTTGTTAAACCATCGAATATGTGCATGAGGATCATCCGGCTCAAAACCATAAAATTGGCTTTGGGTTACAAGATTAAGCAACCCGGTTTTGAGCTCGAAGGTATCGACCACGATGGTGGGACAATAATGGCATCCCCGTAACCCTCGATGGGTGCTTGGAGAAGCTCATTCATTGGTTTGTCTTCTGCCATTACGACGGGGGTGGTGGTACTAGGCGTTCCTCGATCACGGTGAAGGAGCGAGCGTCCTCGTCTACGCGGAATATTTGCAAGCTCGAAAGTGGACTTGTGGAGCTGGAAGAGCGAGTCGCGCATGCACTAAGTTTAAAAATCAGTTTCCAAAACAAATGCGAGGCAAAATGACAAGTGAACTTAAACCAATAATCACAAATGAAATGGCTTCTTTGAAAAAGGTATACCAAATCACAAGGACACAAAGGCAAGTTTTGATCTTTAAGATTGGGAACTTATTAATGTTCACACCCGGTTGGTAGGTGTTCACTTGGTTTGCGGTGGTTGATTTTTATGTATTTATTAAGTACCACTAAAAAGGCGTAGGTATGGATTTGTGCTAAGGGTTTAAAACTTTTGGAAAATATTTTTGGTATCGTCTCGTTTAACCAAATCTTATCTCTTTAAGAATCACCTTAAAGAAAATACTGAGGATAAAAGCGTTACGATTGTTTTGTTTTTTATATATTTTTTTGTGTTGTTAACACTTTAGGAAAAGTGTTAATGAACTTTTTGATAACTTTACAAAAGCATTTACAAAAGATGGTATATGTGCAAGTGCAGTGCGGAAATGTTTAAAACACGCTAAAGCCTCCGGCCGCGGTAAAATTTGATGACGAACTGTCAAGTTTATTACATAAGTCAACCACTTGTGAATGATCAACCGTAATAAAATTCAAACAGTCTAAAACCAATGCAATTTCCCTTGGAATATAGTGGATTCCCGGTCGTTAAGTCCTAGGAGGCTGAATGGTGTTTAAAGCGTTCGGATGTCGAATGATCACTAAGGATAATGATCTGTAGGATTTTGATTGGATAATTACACTCTTGATTGATTGGAATGGTATTTGGATACTGACTATAAAGTACAACAATTAGATTAAACAAACTTAAACACGTACGTTTATTAAATTACGTAAACGTACAAAATAAAACGTGAGTTTTAAGAAATAAAAGACCTACAAATATGAAAATGATATTTTTACAATCCTAAATATAAAATAAAATTATTGGAAAAAGAAAATTATTTTTATAACTATTTATTTAATTATTATTAATTAAAAACTATTTATTAATTATTTAAAATACACTTAAATACAAGAAAATATAAAATTAACCTAGAAAAATGAAATTTTAACTTAGAAAAATCTAAAATATTATAAAACTAATTTTAAAACTGAAAATATATTTTTTATGCTTTTTATTTATTTATTATTAATTATTTAATACTTTTTAACTATTTTAAATTCTAATAAATACTAAACAAGCTAAGAAAATTATGAACTTTTTTATAAAATCATCCTATGATGACAGAAAACTAAGAAAATTATAAAAACTGAAAATGCTTAATAATAAGCTGAAAAGAAAAATTAAAAAGCTAAATTCTATTAAATAAACGCTATCACTATTTTTAAAATGATGTTTTTGTGATTTTTCTTTTTGAAAACTATTTAACTACTGATAATAAGCAACTTTAATGAAAACAAAAATTTTACAACTTAAAAATAAGCTGAGAATGAGCTTATGAGCTCAACAGTTTGAGCTTATGGCTTATTTTGATTTTTTAAGCTCAAACAAGCTTCACAGTTGGAACCAAAGTTAAAATAAGATGTAAATAAGCTAAGAGTACTCAAATTAAGCTAAAAAGCACAGATAATCACACTGATAAGCTTAAAATAAGCAAATAAGCACTTATGCTAAGTCTATCTACCAAACAGTGCTGCAGTCATATCTAAAAGCAATTTTAGCTTATGAAATAAGCTGAAAAGCTCAAAATAAGGACTGAGGTATTGAGTTGAGCTGGTGGGGTGTCCAAAAAGCCAAAGCTCTCACTATGGGGTCCACTAATAAGCTCTGTGTGAGCTTGAGAAAAGCTTGTAAACACTCGGTATATCTTGAACATTCAGTATACACTGATGGAATGGGACAACTTAAAAGCTAGTTGCAGCCCTATCAAATAAGCTATAAAGTGGAGATTAAGCACTGAACTAAAGAGATGGGTAGTTAAGCTACACAAAAAGCTAAAGTACACAAGCTGGAACTCACTAATGAGCTTTTTACATGCTTATGAAAAAACTTGTAAAAGCGTACCTGGGCACTATTTTAGAAAAGGTCTTAAAAGAAACTAAAAATAAGCGGTTAAACTAGCAAACTAGAAATTATAAAAATACTATGATAAAGATGAGCAGTTATATTTTATAAACCTAAAAGCTTAAAACATGAAACTCAAAGTTAAACCCTATAGAAAATAATCTATTTTATTCAAAAGCTGGCGAAACTGAAAATTTGACTTTTTAAGTTAAACTAAAAAGTTGACTAAAATGAACTTTGGAACAATCCTAATCACTGATTATGTTGTATTAAGGTGGATTAAGACTGATTTGATCAACAATAACAACTTATGAATACAAAACCATGATTATGAAACATGAAATCTACACAGTTGATGAACAAGGAGTGATCAAAGGCTATTTTGACTTTTTCACAAATGAGCACTAGATTTTATGGTTGAACTGAGTTATTTTGACCTAATGTGACACAGAACAACAACAAACAACAACACAAACAACCTCTAACACAGGTTTACTCACAAATCCAAACAACCTTTAAACTAACTGATTTTGTGATTTTCAAAAGTTTACACAGATTAAGACCATGCAATTGATTAAAGACTTTATATTATCACTTAATGAGACTGAAGAAGCATAAAACAACAACAATACAGACATAAAACTAGTAAATGACAATTATGCTATATTAACTGTCAAATTACAATTTTTAACAATTACAAATTCTAATGAACAAGCAACTGGTTTTAATGGTTAATTCTACTTAACTACCACTAAGAAACATAAAAACAAAAAGCTTAAAGTTAATTAATGACTTTACATTAAAATTCTAAAATTGAGCAAAAGGCTTACAAGATAGAAACCAAGTGACAACTTAGAACCAAGGCCTGAGAACAAAACCTATAGCTTCCCAAGAAGCTCTAAACCCAAGGGCAATCCAATATTCACCCTGCTCCAGCTTTGATAACCATCTCCATTGATTTTTTTATTTTTAACTATTTTTGAGTATTTTTGGTATTTTTTTCTTTTTGATACTAAACAAAGTTTTAAAGGTTTCTAATAGCTGTATTAAGCTATCTAGGAGCTTATATGGGCTTATGAGTCCAAAATAACAACTGATAACAACATTAAGCTTAACATGAGATTTTTGAACTTGAAATTTTACATAAACTGAAATTGAAACTGAAAATGAAAATTGCTTATTGAAAAAGTTTCACAATACACTGAAATGGATAGAAACAGTACTTGAAAGCTTAAAATTATACTGGAATTTGAAATTTAACTAAGACGACATACATTAATTAAAATTAAACTAGATATGTCTTCACATTGCTTCTTTCTCTTTCTTTATAGACTTTTTGAACTTCCCACTTGATTCTGAACATATCCCACTTTATTTCATGGCCCTTGGATCACTGCAACTCATCTTAGCCATTAAAATAACTTTTGGCGCAAAAATATCAAGAGCATGTTTCTTGCATTTAAAGAATTTTGGGAGGATGTGGAGGTGGAAGGGAGTGGATATACAGGTGGGGACAGTGGTGGTGAGGTGGTAAGGTGGTGGTGGTGTGAAGAAAACTAGGGTGGTTTGGTTTTGGCGCTTGTGTGAGAGAGATGCCACGTAACAAGGGTTTGACTTTGTTGACAGTATTATTAATAGGTGGGGGTTCAAATAGGGGGGTCAAGTGGTATATTGGCAGGGGTCAAGGTTCAAAGGGAGTGGGTTGGGCTTGGTGTTGGGCCAGCTGGGTTTGGGTAAATATAAAGGGTCCGGTTTGGATTTGGAATTAATACAAGGACCAATTGTGTAATTTTCTGAATTCTCAAGGACCGAACCTGCCATTTTTCCAAAGTTAACACAAGGACCAATTATGCCATATAAGAATAGTACAAGGGTAATATTTGATAATTTTCCATTTTTAAATATCCAAGGACTATTTTTTGACATTTTTCAAAGTTGAGGGACCAAAGTTGTAATTTTGTAATTTTTAAACTTTGAAGGGTTTGTTTTGACAACTTTTGAATCCATGGACCTTAAATGATATTTTTCTTTATTTTGATTTACCAGGGACTATTTTTGACAACTTTTGAAACTTGGGGACTAAGCTATTTATGCAAACTTGATAGTTTTCATCGATTTTGGTATTTTTACATTTGAAACACATAAAACACTTATTTGTGATATTTTTATCATTTTGATGCATTTAGTGTTTTGGATGTTTTTGCAGTCTAAAAGGTATAAAAATGATGAGTATTTGCACACTCATCAGCGTAACTATGTGTTCGACAGCGACAACGGGGTTATGAAGAATACTGAGGAAATCCAATCTAACAAATTACGCCGTAACCAAGAATCTCAGTTACAGCGTAACTGGGATACGTGGGCAGACAGCTTCCTTGATGTAGGCGAATCGGAGACTCAAAATACTAGTGAATGGTCCCATGATATTAACCTATTTCCTTTATCACCATCTAAAAAAAGATATCACTGGTGCAAGGCTATACCAGTAACTAAGGGGGACTCATTTGACCTATGGGCTTCATGTGATCCTAGAAACGAAACTTGTGATGGAGGTACCGACAAGGAGAGAATCAAGAATAACAAGTTTTATGAACGCTTACGCGATGATGAAAGACTCGAAAAACTCACCCTTGAAGATGAAGAAGAGCCACTTATAACTCACTGGTGTGCTCCTGTCATCATAACCGACGAGGAGACCACAAGAGCATGGCCTACATGCAGCCCCTTCCACGAGTATTACAATGGAGGAGAAAATGTAAGAAAAGAAGAGTGGACGTGCCCTCATGAGCGTGAAAGACATTGTATAAGATTCGGTGAATTAGCATTTAAAGACTGGTACGCAATTCAATTCGGGGATGCCAAGATCGATCCAAATCTTCTTAAGAAGCTAAAAATTGATTACGAAGAGCACATTCAGAAAAAGGAAGAAGCCAATAGTGACATAAACTGCACAGATAAGCATTTTAGTGAAACTAAAAACAAGAAATTACGCAGTCACTGGTGCGGATGAGTAAAATCTCCTGGGGAATTTTCTGGGCATCATGTAACCCGTATGATGATATGTGTAACGGAGGAAGCAGCTCTGAAAGAATATGAAAGAATGAATTCTTTTGGTCCTCAACCAATGATGAGGAGAGAACGAGTTTGCCTTGGCTGGACAACCAAGGATTCAATAGTTGAGTGAAGATTAAGTATGGGCATGTGGACACATTAACCAAAGAGAAGATTTGGAAGGAATACATGGATCAAGAAAACGAAAGTCTCAACAACACGAGTGAAATAACAATTGAAAATGAAAAAGAGTTGGTTAGTAATGATAAAGAAGAATGCAAGCGCGTACTAGTAGAGAATCTGCTCGATGAAGAATGGTTCAAGGACCACGCGATGGCGATGATATTGAAGGGATCCTAGATTACCTTGAATTGCAAGGAAATGAGGAGTTCATCGATGATGACGAAGCTTACGAAAAAAGGAGGTGCAAACTCCTAGGGATTCCCTACAAAATACCACCTCCAATTATTGTCGAAAAATATGAATTTACTTGCTACCACCTGGGACCGGAAGAGAAATTTTGTAAAGTCCGAAAAATCGAAACCATTAAATACCTCCGAACTGCCTCGAATGTTGCATGGATGAGACATAATTTGATGAATGATATTGAAGAAGTGGGGCAAGCCCAAAGGCCCCATAGAAGCCCGCGGCGCTCTTAGTCTAACTTAAAGACTCGTTAATAAAGAAAAGTGCTCTTTCGGGAGACAACCCGAATTATCCCTTTCTCTTGTTTTATTTCCATTTCTGTTGGGTTTTGTGTTTTCTAACCATTTTGCAGGAAACGAGGAACTAATTGCTGCTTCGCGATTCTGATCTGAACGAGGAGTTCGGCGTAACTCATCTTGGTGATTACGCCGTAACCAACATTTTAGCAGGCAAATTCTTGGCGCATACTAATTACGGTAATACCATCTCAGTGTTACGCCGTAACTACCTAAACAATGACTCATACCGAGGTTTTGCCATTCGGCGTAACTCCCTCATAGGAGTTACGACGTAACTTTCTTCTGCTTTAATTCTTTCATTTTAAAACACGATATCCTTGTATTAGTTTTTAAATGAACATTGTGGGAGTGTTCCCTGTAAACCCTCACGAGACTTCACTCGTCCACTTGGGACACCAAGTGGTTTAAAACGCTTGTTGCATTCGCTAAATGCAACCGTGATTCCTACAAAAGTGAGTTAGGTTTGTTTTTCATTTTTATTTTTTTCTTTTTAGAATTATGCTTGTCGGTATTGTGATTTCAGGGGTTGAAGTTTGTTCATGGCTTAGCGAAGGCACGGTTCTTTTTAAGTGGGCCTTCTTCTTTTTGGAGCAAAATTTAGGGAAGTTCTCGCTCTAATTCTACCTTTCTCTTCACCTTTATTTTAATGCCTAATACAAAAGGGACTTTGTACAATTCAAGTGGGGGGACAGGAGTAGAATTATCTCTTGAACTTTATTTCGCCCTCATTTTTCTAGTTTATTTTGAAAAATTATGCCATTTATAAAATTTTGACATGTTTTTCCGAACCTAACTAGATTAGACCTTAGCCGAGCACATACAACCCTTGACATTACATCGTGAGATTAGCCTTATCTGTTTCCAATATTTTACCCCAAATTCACCAAATTATGAGTGTGCCAGTAGCTTGTAAACTTTAGAACTTGGCCTTTGCATCATTTCGAGACCATAGACGAGGTATGTTGAGTTAGCTCGATGTATTTGGACTTTTCAGTTTTAGAAGGCAATATTATAGGATTATCACCCAAACAACCTACCATTGTGAGTCTATCGATTAGTCACCTCGACTTTTCGACCCCCATGTGAAACCCTTTTGTTGCACTCACCTTTAGTGCAAGATACCCCTAGATACACCATTCTGAGCCATTCCTTTCATTTTTTCAACCCAATATATTGTTTCAGTTACACCTATACTTAGCCTACCATGTAATCTTTATTTGTGATTGGGAAGTCATCATTTGCCTAAGTTCAAGGTTCGAGTGGAAAGGTTTGGAAATCACGCTTTCATCGACAACATTTATGAAGATCATTGAAGACCCCCTGAATTCCCATTGTTCATCTCAAGTGGGGAGATATTATGTTATTAAGTTATGATTCCAAAAAAAAATGATTCGAAAAAAAAAAAGTTGATTGAGTTATGATATTGTAAAGTGCGATGTTATAAGTACTATAGTATGAGCTTTATTGATTAGTATCGAGGAGGCCACCTCGGTCACATTTGAAGATTGGAGTTGGAAGTTATGCCAATAGAAGAAGAAAAGGTAGTGTGCCCATCACGACGTCCTCTAATGACACAACTACCTCGCATTTTATGATCCGGTTTCTAGACTTCTAAGCTTGAACTTTGGGCGGACGGTAAGTGGTGATGACTTGGTTATAGATTTAGACTACCTGCTTGTTTTTCATTTTACACCAATTATATATCCCATGTCTTATCCTACCCTTTAGTCATGAAGCATGTCTAGGTGATCCAGCGAGCAATCTTTGGTGTCTTGGCCATGGATTTGGTCATGTATCATTGATTTTGTCCACTTGCGTGACATGTTAGTAATGATGAGTCACCCCTAACCTTTGTCATGTCTACCCATATTGCCTTCTTTTTAGCCCTTAACTCAAGTGGTGGAGATTTGTGTAACCGCCAAGCTTATGATAGAATACATGCTATGACTGTGCGATGAGTGATCACCCCGAAATTGACACTTAGAATAGTTGAGAGATTTGAGTGTTTGTTCCCCTTTCATGAGGTGTTCGGCTTTGTTTTATTCTAGCATAAGGGATTTGTAAACTCATATTTTCCAGGTTTTGGGAGATATCTTTTTAGGAATCTATCTAATAAAGTCTACTTGAGGGCAAGTAGAGTTTAAGTGGGGGGATATTTGATAACATCAAATAGTCCTGAATATTAAGTGTCAATTTCCCCCGATAATGCTCGTTATTTATATCGTTTATATGGATTTACGCTTGTTTTCCATTGTTTTCCACTTTCAGGTAAATTACGAGCATTGGAGCTAAAGAGACGCGGAAATGGAAACATTACTAAAGATTTGTCACAGTATGCCTATTTTGAAGAAGTTACGGCGTAACTCCTCTCTCACATTACGCCGTAACTATTGCGTGACCAAGAATACCAACTTATCAAGAGGTTACGGTGTAACTCTTCCCAAAGGTTACGACGTAACTCCATTAGGTCAAATGAGGTTCTACGCTGATACCGCCGTAACTACATCATCACTACGACGTAAGCGAGTTTATTGAATACTACGACATAACCACTTATAAGGTTACGCCGTAACTAGCAGATCTAGTGCATTTACGAAGGAATAGAAGGTTAAGTCGTAACTCCTATATTGGTTACGCCATAACCCAGACCTGGCGTATAAATACCCCACGAATTTCAGCATTTCTAATCATCCCATTCCACACACAACTCTCTAAGAACGTGGGAAAAAGCTCAAGGCAGGTCTAGGGAAGCATACGGAGTTGTTTCCAAGGGAGAAGTCACACCATTACGATAAGCTTTAGCATTTTATATTTCTTTTACTTTCAATTCATGTATTTCGTACCTTTGAATATTGAATTGATTTGCATGATTAATATGAGCGACTAAGCACCCTTTGGTGCTAGCCTAGTTATGATTCCTTAATTGTTTTGTTTGCATTTACCTTTACTTCCGTACAATTATTTCTAAGTGTATGCATGCATAGTTCTTTGGTAGTCACCCTTGGTTTGGTAGTTTTGAATGGCGGTAGAGGCCAATTGCCTAGGAGATATGACCAACTGACCCTAGGTGAGCGGGCTGAGACAAGAAGGGTAAGATATGACCAACTGACGACCCTTTCTACTTGTGCGATTTGACCAACTGATCACCTATCGTTTGGATGAACTTAAGAACTGGGGGTGTAGTGTCTAAGTTCCTAACGGTCGGGCACTCACTATTTTGAATCTAGCATGTAGCGGTACTTAATGACTTGGCTTAGGGGACCGGGAACAACAGGACTTATGACGGTGCGCCTGATTTCTCCTGTGGTGGCATCTTTGCTGATAGGTTAGGGCGAATTGACCAAATGGTGTCCTCTCGAATTTGACCTCACCTGAAGTAATTGGAAGTAGGTAGACGTAGACATAACTAGCTAGGACGATTAGCACCACTATTCCTCTATTGATTTCCCTTTATCCATTTATCTGCTTTTATTTTATTCTGCATTAGTAGTTTAATTAAATCCCTTTCAAAACCATTATTATTCTGTGACAATTAGACTTAGTAATAATTCGACACACATAGCTCTTGGGAGCACCTCGGCTTTACCATTTACTACACTACACGCGACCGGGTACACTGCCCGTTAGTGCACTAGGGTAGACCATAGGTATAGTGAGACACTATAAATATTAAGACCTGGTCAGTTAAACCTGCATCACATGTATATCATACCTCTAGTTTTATTAAATTAAATTACATGCTACTTGCTATATTTCTGAGTATATGATTATGATTGTATAATACATATCTCACCTTGATGTTAACATTATTTGTTATATCACCATCGCTGAAATCAGTCATCAGCCAGACGGATCCCTTTAATTTGCCTAGACGGATCCCTACAATGAGGGAACCGTGGGATCCGTGAGACAGAAAACTATTTTTCTACTAACTTGAGTCATACTTGCAGAAAATTATGCATTATTCTTGTTTTCTAACTTTTGTTTTGTAGTTATTCAATTCACACATGAAGACTTTGACACCCTAAATCTAGGGGGCTTTGTGTCAAAAGCTATACATTGAAAAATTACTTGAAATATTAGGATTACATTTCATGACATCCCTTTGCAAAATTGCAATCATCAAGGGGGAGCACATTCGTCACATAGACGAAATCTTTTGCAAACTTAGTTGCAAATGAACTAGCTTAGTATTACTTTTTTCTTGATGCCCTCACATAGGGATGGACTCGTCAAAGGGGAGTTAAAACGAGATCCTTTCCCGTTACTTGCTCTCTACTTTTTCTTTCTTTTCTATTTTTCACATGTTTTTCTTAAAACAATGTGTTAGTTTCCTTTCGAAGCTCTTTTTGTTTCGACAAAAAGGGGGAGAAGAAAATAAAAACTACAAATTCAAACTTTTACGAATTTTAGCTTTTCCTTAAAATAATTTTATGCTTTGTCATCAACAAAAAGGGGGAGATTGTTAATACAAATAAGCCGTAAAAACGTTTATTTATATTTTACGATCTTCTAATGTTTTGTCGATAACAAACGTAAAATCATGTTAACGAAACAAATAAAATACGTAAATGGTTTGAGCCAATAGTTTTCTAACACACTTACGCTTTCACATAAAACACTAAAACAAATATAAGTGATTTTATGATTTAGTATTACATATGTACAACAACTAGTGTTTACATATTTGGGTAAAATATACACATAACTAGTATGTAGTATATTGGGTAATACAAGTGGGTAGAAACTTAAGTATCATAACCCATTGACCAAATAAATTGAATGTAGTTGGGTTCAACCCAAAGTCCATGACCCATATCCATGGAGCTTAACCCATAACCCATTGTATGACATCATGCTTATGTCATATATGGATAATATCCATAACCCATGGTATTGACCCATACCCATTTGACTAGGTGCATTGCACTCATGAGATACATTGTATCTAATAAGAGATCCATGGATCAACCCATAACCCATGACCCATGACCCATGACCAAAATACCCATGGGTAAAGAGGAGCGTCCCACGGATCCCTAGCTTTACGCTAGACGGATCCCTTATGGGAGGGATCCGTGGGATCCGAGGAACAGAGCATTTCTCTCTATAAATAGTGAGCCATTTCTTCATTTTTTCTCACCCCTTTCTCACATACTTTCTCATTAAGTTAAAAACTCTCTAACCCCAGATCCAAGTGATCTATGTTTGTAGTTTTGTTTTTGTGTGATTCTCTAGGTTCCTCTTAAAGGCGAGATCACCACCTTTGAAGTCAAGCAAGCTCAAGTCCGTGAGTTGCCATACTTCCTCATCAGCAAGACTACTGAAGTCCTCTTGTTGATGGTTCTTTTCTTTCTTCTAAGAAGTTTAGTGTTGAAGACATTAGTGAAAGATGTCTCAAGTGTCAAGACGAAGACATTAGTGAAAGGTGTCGATCGTCCGTATTGTAGGCATTAATGAAGGGTGACTAGAAGTCAAGTCACAAGACATTAGTGAAGGGTGTGTTGAAGATCTAGTTAAAGGCATTA
This sequence comes from Chrysanthemum makinoi, assembly GCA_910596185.1. Lineage (NCBI taxonomy): Eukaryota > Viridiplantae > Streptophyta > Magnoliopsida > Asterales > Asteraceae > Chrysanthemum > Chrysanthemum makinoi. The sequence continues at coordinate 224,535,278 of OU343223.1, read as the reverse complement.
GTGAAAGGTTCCTAAGATGTACATTCGATATGGTGTGTTTCGATGTACAAGATAGATTAGTATTTGGTCAAAGGATATTGTTATCCTTGTTGACATTATAAGGAGTAGATCTCCTTTGGGGTTAGTTAATTGGTGTAGTGTTGGGTAGTAGTTTCTCCATTGTAATGGAACTCGGTACTTAGCCTAGTATCGGATAAAGGGTTGGCGACGTTGTGGTAGGTGTGGTTCACCTTGGTGTGAAAGAACCCCGTGGTTAGCCTAGTACCCAAAAAAGAGTAGGCAACGTTGTGAAGGTTTCTCCACCATAAGGAGTCGGTGTTGTGTAGTGATTACGAACTCTCGAGTAGGTGACTCGGGGAGTGGAGTAGGGCAAGGAAGGTGTCCTTATAGCCGAACCACTATAAATACTCGCCTTGTGGTTTTGTGCTTCTTACTCTTATCTTTTCATTACATATTTATACTTCTATATGTTTGTTTATCAACATCCAACACACATCCAAATAGATTGACAAAGTCTACAAAAATACAAATTTCAACTTCGGCTTATAATAAAAGCCCTAGCCTAAGCCCCAGCCCCAGCCCAGCCCAGCCCATTACGCCAAACATACCCATAGGACTTTTACATCTAACTTATGTTTCTAACTATGAGGGTGTTTTGTTTTTAAAAAAAAATCTCTTAAGGACTTTTACATCTGACTCAATAAAAAGTGTTAAATGCTAGATTTACAAAAAAATTTACAAAATAAAATCCACATACACATGTTATGTAAATATGGTGGGTTAGAAAGATGAAAGACAAATCATAATACAACATCATTGGTCTAATTCACTTGGGACCCATAACCCGTGAAAGACGGTATTGGGAGTTAACACCCTTGCTTCTAGGACCCATAACCCGTGGATCAAGTGGTTAACATCCTTGCCTCTAGAGACAGAGGTCAAGGGTTCGATCCTCACACCTTGCAAGGTCGGAGGTCCTTTTCTACCTTTGGTAGAACCGGATGCAGCATCTCTACCTATGTAAGGGTAAGACTGTCTAGGTCTCAACCTCCCCCATACACCGTGGAAGACGGTATTGGGATCCATAACCCGTGAAAGGCGGTATTGAGAGTTACTTTACTTTACAATCTGTTGGTCCAATTCACTTGACATATCATTGTGTGGACAAATTTTTGTAAACTTTTGGTGGATATAGCATTTATCTATACCCGGTCTAAGCATCAAATTTGTGGCATTTACCCATTTGATCATAAAATCAATTGAAAATGAATTTACATCATTAAAATCCTATTATACCCCTAAAAAATATTAAGTTTGCTTGATGTTTTAGTTGGTAACTGTTTTAAGCAGTTTGTTATACCCAAGTTAATTTTGTATAAAGTCCAAACGGTTTGTGTAATTTATTAGTGACAAATGGGTAAGTGTATGAATACAAAACCATACATAAAGAACAGAAGGATTGAAGAATTTGTATGTGTCTTTCACAAGGTTATAAATAGCGCGAGGCATGACGTGGCGACATGACAAAGATTCACATCTTTGCATTCTAAGGCGAAGCTTTTGTGTTTATAAGGCGGCACAAAATATGAGAATATTTATATATTCACATCATATTTCATATATACCGAGTTTACAAAAAGACGTGACATAAGGCGGCCTGGCGGCATGACGTGGCGGCATTACCAAGCTTCACGCCTTTGCGAGACCTTTACGGGGCCTTTGCGAGCCTTTTAAAACCATGGTCTTTCATATTTTCATCTCTTGTTTTCGTTCATATTCAGCAAATGTAACATACAACACAAACATACATTTTTACAGATTATTATCGCTAAATCTATGAATCTTCAATTATAGTAACACTTTTCATCAGTAAATAATGAAAGTATACTTCATGTGTCTTTCATATCCTCTGTAATATAATTGAGAAATCATACTTTATATTTCATTGTTAAAAGGTATAATAATATTTTTTGTGATTTTATAGGCAAATGGGTAAATATGACAAATTTAATGTTTAAGTTAGGTACATATGACATTTTAAGATTTAGTTAGATAAATATGATATTTTATGGTTTAGATTGGGGATATATGAAATAACTCTTTCTTTTTCGTTAAGAGACGATAAGATGTGAAAAGTCTTGCTCAATAAGAGGTAATGTCTTAGGGTATGTTTGTTTCATTAAGATGTTTTGGGTCTGAATCTGACTACCACATCTTACTAGTAAGAGGTGGCTAGAAAGTCTAAATCTGAACAAATTAATGTTGTTTGTTTTTGTATAATTGTCCGAATGATTTTAAGTGCTCGTTTTTGCAATTTGTTTATTAAACCAACGCAATGCGATAATAAGTAAATTATGTAAATATGAAACAAAACTTTTTATCATAAATATAACATAGTTAATAAACAATCAAATATATTATATAAAGTTTACAAAACGAGTAAGAGGCAGTAAGACAAGTTTCCCACCTCTTACTGAGTAAGATGTTATATGTCTAACTGGGTCTTACTCAAAAGATAAAAACAAACAACCAAAACGTCTGCCCACCTCTTACTGGTAAGAGTAAGAGGGCTAGTAAGACTTTTTTTTTTAAAAACAAACACACCCTTATAGTTTTGCTTTTAATTATGTTTCTTTTCTAATTATATTATTTATGAAACATGTCAACATTCTCAGCTTTTCACACAAAAAATTGTGTTGAAACAGAGGAAGATGTTTTGAAAAATGTTTGCAAGTTTTAATCAAAGACGCACTCTTAACAGCCTTTATACCACATGCTGCAATTTTCTCTCGAATTGTATGCACATATATATAGAAATGCCTTGTACTCTCTTGAAAGACAGGCTTGCTTTCAGTTTGAACTAAATGAGTTATTATCACAGTGCAAATTTACTGGAACTGAAACTGCACTCTTTGTAATTTGCAAGAAAAATGTCTTACACATAAGCTACTTGAGCACTTTGGGGAATCGTTTAACTTGAGAGTGTGCAAATTTTGATCTAATCTATGTGATAATTGTGTCAAGTCATCTTCATGATCAATACGTGGAGATTAAAATAATTGTATCGATTCCACAAGTTTGGTCAATTACTTCTGATTGATGTGATAATGTATATGACATGTTTCTATCTTTAGTATTAAATCTTGATTCAGAAATAGCATTAATCTTTGATCTGTGGGAGTCCATGTACTTTGACTTTTAATTCGAGCCTTTGACATGCTCAGAGTCAACCCAATAGGCAGGGTTGCAGTTTCCGCATGACATCTTAATGAAAAACATGTTTTAGTTCTAACGAGAGGAAATGACACATTAAGTATTAGCATCCACCTGCAATGAAATATTTTTTTCGTTCTTAGAAATTAATGTCACTCGTATGAGCTACCTATACGTTTATGCTTCTAAAGTTCTATTATTAGTCCTTCCATCAGTTGAGTTCCTTGTCACATGATTCAACAAACCAAACAAATATACTAAAAACAACATACAAACCACTTATTAATGTATTCTTATAGTTATCCGCTTTGAAAAATGAAGTCAACATAAAAACACTTCATGAGCTGAACATCATGAGAGAAAAAACCTCTAACTTACCACTGCAACAATGTTTTACTTAAGTCTACTGCGTCACTAAACTTACTAAACCATCTGCAACTGGTAAAAGCAATATGTTTGTGTCCTTTATGAAGCAAATGCAGACAAGATATTCTTCTTAAGAATGAATTCATCAGCCTTCAACGGGCTAATTGACTGCAAATCAACAACGTTAAATTCTATATCAAATATTGTAGTAACAATGGGATATTAACAATGCTAATTTACTAGTTGATAAGGTCAGCTTTTGAATTTCCAGGATTTCAAAGTTTTGTAGATCCATAGAGGTGGCAAGATGGGCGGGTAAGAGGACAGGTCAAAATAGGTCAATATCTAGTGCCGGTTTCGGCATCTTTGGTGCGGTTTGGGTTGAAGCGCAAACTCTTTTTTACAAAAAATTGAAGTAAATCGTTGATGTTCTAATTATGATTACAAAAACTACATATTCTTAAAAATAACTCATGTATTTGAATACAAAGTCCTAGGGGCTGCATAAAATATAGATAATGAATGACTTTCAACCCATTTGAGATAAAAACACTACCCAAACGGATCAGTGCACCAGTAAAATGGGTCAAAATTGCACCTCAGGTTATTCGAAATCAACACATACTTGCAGTTAAATAATTTGGGGCACTCTTGAGATAGAGGAATCTCAGTTGACTTCTTAGTGTCGAAAAGTTATTTTATCAGAATTAACGATGAGACAGACATATATTATTTTATAGATATTACTTTACGATTACATTGTAATAGAAAATATGATATAGTATAAGATTGCTAATAGTTATCCTCAAGCAGACAGATGAAGGGCTTTTTACCTTGGAAAGCATACGTTCTAGACGTTGGAGTTCATTCTTTGCATAATCTGCACCTTTCGCCATACAACCCGTGGCAACCTTGATGTATATTTTCCCATATCTGAGTCCATATTTAAACTCAATCATGAGAAAGAAATATACACATAGTCAAAAACTAGTAAAAGAAACCACATAAACATGTGTACGACAATAACCTTGCCAAAGGACCGTCAAGATTTTCGGCTTCCTCCTCAATCTTGGAAAATACTTGTTTCTTATTATCATCATCACCCGCTCTCATAAACTCCTTCAATAAGTTATCCAAAATCTCGACTATTCCAGCCTGTTTTCACAAGGAAAAAGAAACTAAGAGATCCAATATACTACAGTGACAATTTTGACCCGTTTACTTATTTATTGGTTGATTCTGGAAGCGGTTATAGACTAAATGGGTGAAACAGATAGAAAGCAGCACAAAATTTATATGTAAGGCATACATAGTCCCATAATGTTCTTAAAAAAGGACAAAAAGTGATGGCGGATCCGCCATCTTGTGTACTCTAATAAACATTTGGTTTCTAGTTCAGGTTGTGAGTAAAGAATTACTAACATTGGAGGTTAGTTGTCCATTCACGTCACGGCTAGTACCACATTTCTCATTGATGAAGTTCACAAGACTATTTAAACTAGTCTCGCCTGTATAATCCTCACCCGTCTTGTTTCTTTTGGGGAAGAACTTTAATGTTGGATACCCATATACAACATACCTACATACATCACTCTTTAGATACTACTTCCACTTTTGATGTTTTCAGAACTTAAATTATGATCATTAGAAAGATGTGACCATTAGCATTTCTTACCTTTCTCCAGGTGCTTTGTATTTGTGATCATCGATATTGGCAATGATTACATCATCCTCATTTTTAAATGCAGATGCAAGACTTTCATAGGTCTGCAATAAAAAAATAACATGAGAAAACCATAAACCACACTCCTAAATTCAAGGTTTCAGTTAGTGCAAAGATTGCAATAAAATTGTCACTTACAGGAGCAAGATCATTGCAATGACCACACCTGCAACGTGAGACAAGTTAGTGAATGCACACATCAACATAAATAAATTAAAAAAAAAGGATATTCTTCATAAGATAATACTTAATTTAACCTTTAATTTACCAGAACCTACCTATTCAAACATTCGTAACTTAGTATCACGACTCAAAATGTCAACCCAGACACACTCTTATAGGTATAGAGTTCATGGACAATATGAAAAATAATAAGTAAATTGGAAGACTTACCAGGGTGCATAGAACTCGACCAACACATTTTTTGTTTTATCGAGTACAATCTGTTAAATTTTGGGGTATTAATCTGTGGCAAACATGTCATTTTATCAATTGCTAATGGCTTTCAAGTTATGTTCAGTGCAGGATTATTGAGGGTTAATCATGGACAAAGAATAAAAGGTTTAAAGTTCCAAGATGCTCGTTCTGAAGCTATTCTCATATCTGCTGATGAGTCATTTATAGCCGTTAGAGGGGTCTTAGTGTAACTTAATCTCCTATTTAATAAGTCCCTTAATCTATGGTTAAACAGACTTGTGTGTGCAGTCATTTCTCACACACTCTTCTCTTCTCTTTGATCATTTCACTGATCTTGTCTCTTCTTTGTATTTGTATGATTATTGTCTCATTGACATTAATCTAACCTTGTAATATTTTGGATACTATTGTTGATATAATCTAAGCCGACCATTGAGGCTTAGGTTTGAATAAAAGTTCTTCTGTTTACTTGTTGTTGTTGATACTTTCGTACATGGTATCAGAGCTTCAGGCTCATAATTATTGATTCTACATCCAAGGGTTTCTTTGTGGAAACTTGGGGACATCTCTTCAGCAACAACTTGGTGGTTTGTGGTTATTGCTATTGGCATAATCACTGGTTATTTCTTATTGTGATTTGTTCTTTCCGCTGCATATTGCTCTGTAAGTCTAAGTCTAATCTCTTCTTCAAACAAATGGTACTTAAGTCTTTGTGGGTGCAAACGGGTAAACTAACATCTTGATCTGCCACCTCTGAGTGGTATGAATACACTCTGGTTTACCCAGTTCACGGCTTGGTGCTTGTTGGTTCTTAATTACAAAGTCTTATTTATTTCTTTATCTGTCTATCTGCTCTTGTCTTTATTTCATGCATTGCCTGTCTATCTTATCTTATCTGTCTGTCTTATTGTTTGTACTATGGCTATTGGTGATGATAATATTGGTGGTGGCTCTTCCACTGAGAAAAGCTTAACCTTTGGTGATGCTTTGTATTTACACCCAATAACACAAATGGTACACCCATTATCACTATCAAACTCAATGGGCGAAAATTACAAAATATGGAATATGGCCATGACCTTTGCCTTAAGGAACCATAATAAGTTAGGGTTTATTGATGATACTTGCATAAGAGATGATTCAAACCCTAGTCTTGCTAATCAATGGGATACTTGTAACTCTGTTGTGGTTACTTGGATTATTAACTCTCGACCACTGAACTATTTCTTTGGTGCTATATATGCTAAAACTGCTTATGAAATGTGGAATGACCTTAAAGATACCTATGATAAGGTTGATGGTTCGGCTATCTTTAATTTGCATAAAAATATAAACTCTCTTAGTCAAAGTGGGTCATCTCTTTGCGATTACTATAACAACCTTAACTCTTTATGGAAACAATTTGATTGTATGATTAGCTTGCCTCCACGCACTTGTGAGGCGCAAAACTTTTGAAAAACACAATCAGCTAATCAATTTAATGCAATTTCTTATGGGTCTTGATGACTCCTATGTTCCCATCAGAAGCAATATTTTAACCAGGGATCCTTTGCCCAATGTCAAAAGTGCTTTCTCTGTTGTCTCTGGAGAGAATCTCCGAAATGTTTCATCAGGGAATAGCTCTGCTAAACCCATGCTACGACTTTTCTGCAAAAACTTCGATGGTGGAAAAATTTTTGATAACAAAAAGGATTTAACAACAACAATTTTAAAATTCGGTTTTAATCTGGTTGTGCTCAAACAACAGAGGACCAAACATGAATCTCAAATGTACTAGCGCAAAAACACGGTCTACTGTTGATAGATGTTATGATCCGGTTGGTTATCCGGTTGGATACGTTAAAGGAATTTTAATTCCAAACCCTTGGCAGTAACAATGTTTCTGTGCGACCTAATCTTTCCACGAATAATGGAACTAGCAACTCTCATGTCTCTTTGTCTAATGAACGGCTCTCGGACTTATGAGTGCGCTTAATGACAACAATGTGTCTTCGCTAATGCCAACGTAGCAGGTAAAATTTTTTCAGGAACATTCTTTAATGGCAGTGTCAAGTTTAATATAAACTTTGATAAATTCTTTAACAACAACACGAAAACCTTATCTGGAAACATAAGTCTTGGTTGGATTGTTGACTCTGGTGCAAATCGCACATGACATTTACGCAAAATTTTAATTAATGTTGTTGACATTTCAAATCTTGGTCTAATCGTTGGTCATCCCAATGGTACTCAGGCCTTAATTACTAAAATTGGTGATTTAAAGGTCAATAATGACCTAACTCTTTTGATGTTCTAGTTGTTCCTGAGTACAATGTCAGTCTGCTGTCTGTTCATAAGATTCCTAGAGACAATAAAATGTTTGTTGGTTTTAATGAATCTAATTGCTATATCACGAGTTTACATCAAAAGGATTGTGGGGATTGGTAAACAATGCAATGGGTTATATATGTTTGATATTGATTCCACATGTAAGATTGCTTCTAATAATTGCATTTCTGTTTGTCATGTTTCTAGAAATCTCTGGCATCAAAGACTTGGTCATCCCTCTGACCAAGTCCTGCACATACTTAAGTCCACACTTAATCTTGATGGAACCTCTGAATCTGACCATCTTTGTGATACTTGCAATAAAGCTAAAAAAACTAGGGAACCATTTCCTTTAAGTGAACATAAATCAACTAAAATTGGTCAACTAGTTCATCTAGATGTATGGGGACCATATAAAGTCACTAGCAGAGATGGTTACAAATATTTTTTGACCATTGTTGATGACTATTCTAGGGCAGTCTGGGTTTATATGCTTGATTCCTCCCGAACTACCTTCTTTTATTTTTCCGTCACACTTATCAACCGCTTGTGAACGGTCAACCGTAACAGATGATAAAAGGGCGACAGCCCGGGAGAGAATGCTTATTTACCAAGGATTAAAATAACCTTGGATCGTTTATGTCACTGGTGGCGTGGCGTTCACGGTACAATGACTTGTGAATTGTTGAAAATAATATTAGCATAGGAAGCAGAATTTGATTGACTAACACTAGGAATGTGAATAGTAATAGCTCTGTCCATTCGTCATTAAAAGCATTACTATCGAAACCTAAAATATTAAAGATATACAAGCGTCGCGTTTAACTAAAAGCGTAGCGTATAAAAACAAAGCGAATATAACTATAGTAGGGATTTACATGTCTTAGCGACTTAAATGCAAATTAAAGGAAATAAAAGATAAAATATATTAAATAAACGCTATCACTATTTTTAAAATGATGAACGTTTAAAACCTAAAAGCGTACGTTTAAATAAAATTACGTAAGCATTACAAAATAAAGCGTGGTTTTAAAAGAAATAAAAGGCTTACAAATATAAAAATGACATTTTTACAATCCTAATAATAAAAGAAAATTATTAGAAAAAGAAAATAATTTTTAAAACTATTTATTTATTTATTATTAATTATTTACTATTATTAATTACTAAAAACTATTATTATTTATTAAAAATAATAAATGAAGGAAGAAAAATCTGAAACTTAAAAAATGTTACTACTATAAGAAATAAAATGTGCAAGGATAACTTCAGTGAGCTAGCCTAGGTGGGTTATCACGGTGAACTTGTCACCAATGGAACCTAGGTTGAATCTAACACAACTTTTTGCACTTTATTTATTTTTGATTTTTTCTTTTTACAAAACTACTTATTAAGCTAAAATATATAACTTTAACAAAGCTAACTTTTTCAAAACTTGGAAATAAGCTCTGTGGGAGCTTATTTCCTCCACAGTTGGCTTTTAAGCCTAAAGCTTCTAAATAGAAGTTATCACTAGGTGTTAAAGCTTGGTTTTTGGAATTCTCTTCATGAAACTGAGTATATACAAGTATTATACATATTTAATGAAAACAAAACTTATAAAACCTATAAATAAGCTATACGTGGGCTTATTACCCACACAGTTGAGCTTTTGGGCTCTCAGTGGGGTATTAAGCTTGGAATAAGCTTAGAAAAAGCTATAAAGGGGAATGAAAAAGTAAAAGGTATTTATGTACAAGCATAATGGACTATTATGAACAAGCTGATACAATGGGATTGACCAATAAGCTTTTGATAAGCTAATAAGCAATCCCAAAGTACACAGATCCAAACACCCCCTGCAGTCTTTTGTCTTGGCAATTTAAGCTCAGTAAATAAGCTTCAAAGGCCAAAGTAGAGATTGAGGTAGCAAGATGGGGTGTTTGGCTTTCCAAAAAGCCAAAGCACAAGCTGTGGGGTCCACATCTGAGCTTTTGAGAAGCCATTGAAAAACTTTCAAATCACTGAGTACCACTGGGCTTCCAGTATACTCAGGAAATGGGACAAACAAAAAAAACTAGTTGCAGCCCTAGGGAACAAATTGCGCAAATGGGAATATAAAAGCTAGGCCTTGTAGTTTGGTGGATTGGCTTTATCTCAAAAGCCAATTCACATAAAAGTGGGGCCCGGAGCTTTGTGAGGGTGTGAAAAGGCTAGTGAACACTGGGTTACCCAGTGTTCAAATAAAAAAATGGACAAGGTAAAAGCTCATAAGCAGGCCTATTAGATAAGCCAGGAAATGAGATATGAGCTTTTAAACCTTGATACTGGTAGATAAGCTTTCCAAAAAGCCAAAATTCATACAATAAGGTTCATTAATGAACCTTTTTAAGGGCTTATGGAATAAGCCACTTGAAACTGAGTGATCAGTATATTGTGTGAGTTTGAGCTTTTTGTTAAGCTAAGTTTAGCTTTATCAAATAAGCTATGAAGCTAAAGATAAGACCAAAACCAGTGAGATGGACATAAACTTCGGAAAGCTAAAGTTACAAACTCTTGTCCATTTTAAGCTTTCCATAAGCTTATGAAATACGTCTAAGTACACTTGATTGCTTTCGATTAATACTAAGTTAAAAAGTTGAGTTTTGATTGAACAAATTAAGCACTAGAATAAGCACTCAATGGAAATTTAAGCACATGCATAAACAGGTAGCATGTTTAACTAATCAAAACAACAAATAAATTACTTAATCATGCATTAATGAACAATCTAAGAATATATGAAAATTTAATCAAACCTGTGCACAGGGCACCTTTTTGAAAAACTAGCTTAAAGATAAGCATGATTAAGCAGTTAAAAAGCTAAACCAAAAATTAACAAAAATAATATAAACATATAAGCAACAAAACTAAAACATATCATAAGCACAAGTCCTAAAACTTAATAATAAAAGCACAGTGAAATTATACATTTAATTCAATGATTTTAGGTAATTTTGACTTTTTAGTTATTTACAAAGTTGACTTTGATCAACTTTGATATGAATTTAGAACTGAATAAGCTATATTATGATACAAGAACATGAAATAAACAAGGATAAACAACTTTAAAACACATATGGTGGATTTGGGCCGGTTAAATCATCACGGTGTTCAAATGAGTGATCTATGATGTGATTTTTGACTTTTATATAAGTACTAAATAGGTTTGATGGTTTGTCTGACCTCAAAGAACTTAGAGTACCTTATAGTAACCAAAAATAACAACTTAGGCTTATTCAAACACCCTTGAATCAGTAATACCAAACACACCTTAAATTAACCTAAATTAAGATTTTCATTCCAAAAGTTTGTATAAACCAATTTTATCAAATCCATAGGTTTTCATCTGTTAAATTAGCACCTTTTAAGTTTAATCAAGTAGTCACACAAGGTTAAACCATGATTATCCAAAATAAAGCTTATGACAGTCAAAATGAAAATCTTAAGTACAAACAGATTTCAAAACATAACAAGCTAATATTAAGCTATAATAACATTAACTAACAATAACTAAACATAAATAAATAGATAAACAACATTTATAACAACAATACACAAAAATTACTCATATGCCATTTTTATGGTTTAAAAATGGATTATAAAGCAAAGACACAAACTAATACATGATCATATAATCTTAAACTATGAAAACACTTAATAACAACTAATAAACACAGAAACATGGAAATTAAGGTAAATAAGACATTAAAACGATGAAATTGCAAAAATTAGAAAAATGCTTACAAATGAGAAAGTGGGTGAGACATAGAAGCCAAGGACAAGGGTTCACCTAATAGCTTCCCATTAAGCTCCTAATACCCCATAGCATTCCAAATTCAACCATGCTTCATCACCTTCTTCACTAACTCACTATTTTTGTATTTTCATTGTTTTCTTGGTTTTAGTACTTTGAATTTAAAAGTCTAAGCTTGTTTTAATGTATCTAAAAGCTAAATGAGCTTTGTCAGGAACTTATATGGCATAAGGTCCATCAAACAACTACAAAGCATGGAATTGAAATAACTTGAAAATTAAAGGAAATTAAGCAAAACTTGAAAATGAGATTAAACTTGAAATTAAACTGAAACTAAAGTTCCATTACACTAATTTAAAGAAGTTTACAACATTTAAACTGTAAAAGACATGAAATTTAAAGAAAGCTTTTAAAAATTACACTAACGACCAATGGCTAGTCCAAAGGTGCTTCTTCTCATGCCTCTCTTCCTTCTTTTATACTCCAATAATGTTCCACGTGTCCTCTTGAGCAAATCCCACCTCTTAGCTTGGCCAATGGGAGAGTTTTGAGGATTTTAGCCGTTTTGTCATTTTAGGCGAAGCAATAGTTTGACTTGTAGAGCTCTGATTTAGCTAGTAGGGGGGGGGGTGGCATTTAATGCAGTGGTTTGTGATGATGAAAGAGGTGGTGGGCAAGTGGAAAAGGTGATGGGAGAGGCGTTGGGCAAGTGGTTGCGGCAATGTGTGGGAGAAGATCGAGGAGGTGGCGGACTCTTTGCGACTTTTGACTTTGGTTTGACACAGGGGTCAAAATAGGAAAAACGAGGGCCAAATGGGATAAGTGGCAGGGGGTCCAAAATTATTTTGACAAGGCTAGCTTTAGTTAATATGACAAGGACTAAAACTGCAATTACTCCAATCTTGAGGGACCAATCACGCCATTTTTCCAAAGTTAACACAAGGACTGAAATTGACAAACTTTAATAGTACAAGGACTAGTTTTGACATTTTTTGATTTTCCAAGGACTATTTTTGCCAAATTCAAAGTTCGAGGGACCTAAGTTGTAATTTTGTAAATTTGAATCTCAAGGACCAATTTTGACAACTTTTGAATCCCTAAGGACTTAAAATGATATTTTTCTTTATTTGGTTTTACCGGGGAACTTTTTTTGACAACTTTTGAAACTTGGGGACTAAAGCGCCAATTATGCAAACTTTATCACGTTTTTCACGATTTTGATATTTTTGTTTTTAAAACACATAAAACACTTATTTGTGATATTTTTATCATTTTGATGCATTTTTGAGTGTTTTCAGATGTTTTTGCAGTTTAATTGGTACAAAAATGATGAGTATTTAGACACTCATCAATGCTTAAGGGAAAGGATGATGTTTATGTTTCCATTGTTAACTTTACTCATATGCTATCAAATCAATTTGAACACAATGTTAAGATATTGAAGTGACAATGGGGCCGAATTTGTCAATAACAAACTTCAACACTTCTTTCATGAAAAGGGAATTTTACATCAAACTGTTGTGTTTACACACCTCAACAAAATGGTATTGCAGAAAGGAAACATAGGCATCTCCTTAATGTAGCTAGATCCCTTATGTTTCAGGGGGAATTACCTCTATATCTTTGGCCTGAATGTGTTCTAGCTGGCTTATGTCATAAGCAGGTTACCTCTACGTGTTATGCGGCAAGTCTCCGCTTCTTCTTGTGTATGGGCATGACCCTTCACTCTCTCTCCTTAGAGTCTTTGGATGCTTATGCTATGCCACCATTCTCAACATCTCTGATAAATTTGGTAGTAGGTGCGAAAAAGTGTCTTTATTAGCTATTCAAATGAGAAAAAAGGTTACAAACTCTTGAGCTTAGAAACAAAAAATATTTTTACTCGGAGATGTCAAATTTTATGAAGCTGTTTTTCCTTCAAAATGAAAATTACTTTGTCAAAACCTTTTGTTGAAACTTATGTGCCTAAAGATTTAAATCACAAAAATTTCTTTGACTCACAAATAAGTCCCAATGATGAAGGAAGAGTGACATCCTATGATGATGGCCTTTGTGGTAGAATCATCCTTCTAGGATTGATGAACCGGTTGCAACATCTATAGATGATAATACACACCCTGAAGGCACCATATCACATGAATCACATCCTGGCTGATGCATCTTACGATTCTGGCGATACATCACACGATTATGCTGAACAAGAAAGAGGCTTGCCATCTTGTTAGAAGGTCAACCAGAGTTTCTAAGTTGCCCGGTAATCTTAATGACTTTATTGTAGAAGGGAAAGTCAAATATGGTGTTGAAAAGGTTGTTAATTATTCTAATTTAAACAAAGATAATTATTGCTTTGCTTCTAGTCTTAATAAAAGTATTGAACCTACCTGCTATGAAGAAGCTATCCTTGATAGTAATTGGGTTGATGCTATGAACTCTGAAGTTGAGGCCTTAAATGAAAATCATGCTTGGGATATAGCACGATCTCCCACCTAATAGAACTCCCATTGGTTACAAATGGATCCTTAAAATCAAATATAAAGCCAATGGTGAAGTTGATAGATACAAGGCTAGATTAGTTGTTAAAGGTTATAATCAAAGGAAAGGAATAGACTATGATGAAACCTTTTCTCCTGTTGTGAAAATGTCTATTGTTAGATGTCTTATTGCTTTAGCTGTGAAAAACAAATGGCCTCTTTTCCAACTTGATGTTAACAATGCTTTCTTGTATGGAGATCTTGATGAAGATATCTATATGACCATCCTAAGGGTTCGTAATGAGAACAATAAAAATCAAGTTTGCAAACTTATCAAATCCCTATACTGCCTAAAACAAGCTCCCAGGAAATGGAATGAAAAACTTGTCAGTGTTTTAAAAGGAAAATAATTTTGTTAAATCTGTCAATGATCATTCCTTGTTCACCAAAACAGAGAATAACAAGTTTATTGCTCTGCTTGTTTATGTGGATGATATAGTCCTCACTAGAAACTGTATTGATGAGATAAACCTATTCAAAGAGTTTCTAAAATCAAAATTTCATATCAAAGACTTGGGGAACTTAAAATACTTTCTTGGTATTGAGGTTTTAAAAACTGGGAATGACATTTGTCTCTCCCAAATAAAATATTGTCTTGAACTCCTCAAAGAATTTGGTCTTCATGGGTGCAAACTGTGTCTACTCTATGGAACCCAACTCTGTCCTTCCATACATTCCCACTGCTGATGATCTCCTTCTTGTCAACATCACTTTGGTTATCGAAGTTACTTGGGAAACTTATCTATCTCACCCATACAAGACCTGACATCTCATACTCGGTTCATTGTCTGGCACAATATATGCACTCTCCACTAAAATCTCATCTAGAATGTGCCCTCAATGTTCTGAGGTATCTAAAAGGAGCTCTAGGAAAAGGTCTATGGTACAATTTGGCAACTCGAAAATCATCTTGAAGGATATAGTGATGCAGTTGGGCCAAATGCAAGAAAACCAGAAAATCATGTCACGGTTATTGTGTTTTCTTTAATGATTGTTTGATCTCATGGAAAAGTAAAAACAAAACACTCTTTCAAAATCTTCCACGAAGCGAGTAGATCTATATCTAACTGCTGCTGTGAAATCATTTGGATTCAAAAATCTTAAAGGATCTAAAAGTTGATATCAATCTTCCGTTAATCTTTTTGTGATAACAAATGCTGCTTTACAACTTCTGTCAATCCTGTTTCCATGAAGATCAAAACACTTTGAAATTGATGTCCACTTCATCAGGGAAAAATTGCAAGAGGTGTTATAAGTGCCAAAAAGATTGGCTCTTCAAACCAGCTATGACATACTTACTAAAAACCTCCCTGTTTATAGCATAAATTCTTGTGTGAAAAATTGATATTGTTTGATATGTTTGCTCATCATTAAGGGGAATGTTAAATTTTGGGGTATTAATCTGTGGCAAACATGCCATTCTATCAATTGCTAATGGCTTTCAAGTTATGTTCGGTCTTGAGGATTATTACGGGGGTTAATCATGGACAAAAGAATAAAGGTTTAAAGTTCCAAGATGCTTTCGTTTACTTTGAAGCTATTCTCATTTCTGCTGATGAGTCATTTATAGCCGTTAGAGGGTCTTAGTGTAACTTAATCTCCTATTTAATAAGTCCCTTAATCTAAGGTTAAACAGACTTGTGTGTGCAGTCATTTCTCACACACTCTTCTCTTCTCTTTGATCATTTCACTGATCTTGTCTCCTCTTTGTATTTGTATGATTATTGTCTCATTGACATTAATCTAACCTTGTAATATTTTGGATACTATTGTTGATATAATCTAGAGCCATTGAGGCTTAGGTTTGAATAAAAGTTCTTCTGTTTACTTGTTGTTGTTGATACTTTCGTACACAATCTCATCAAAGTTGTTTGAATTTAGTACCACCACATTTGTGGAAATTACACCTAGCTTTACATTAGTCCCTGAAAATAAAAATAATAGCCCCTTTAAAAATTAGAATCCTTGGTAATATAACATGATTTATACTATTTGAACTGATAACTGTAATAGCTACTATAAATTCCTAACATGAACTTTTAGATATGCATTGCATAAAATATACCATAATAAATTGAGAATGAATTTACCTGCTTCTTTATTTATGTACTCGGTAAATGCATCAGCAGTGCGGGCACCATCATATCTGAAGAAAGCAATATTCAGCAACATAACTTTATTTCAGTGTTCAAACATAAGTTTTTATATGGGGCATGTATATTTTTATGTAGTAAAATGAGACTATAGGGGTATGTTTGGTAGGAAGAAATCAAGCTAAAGAAATGGAAATGGTCCTTTTTCCCATGTTTGGTACGCCAGGGAAATTAGTGGGCGGAGAATTGAGAATTCTCGAGAATAAGCTTCTTCGTAAAATGATTTCCATCCCATTTGTGATGGAATTGGAATTCTCCGTGTTCTTTTTCTTAAAAATAATGGTCAATGCTATTAAAAAGGGGTTGTAACCAAATAATATCACGTGCAAGTCACAATTGAAACAGATCTGAAAAAATGAAAGAACCTTAAAGCCCAAATATCACTCATCATCTTTTTCTTGTTCACGTGCTCGTTGCCTCCTTTGCTTATTTCGTTTGATATTCATCAATAATTAGCAGAATCACCCACCATCCATCCATTATTGTTGGTGGTAGCCTCTCCATCTTTTCTTTTAACAAGCCAATTATTTCAATTTTTTACAATCTAACTTTTTGTTGATGAAATAAGGTTGCTCTTTTATTATTTGATTTTCTTGAAATTGATTTAGTATATAGTTGTTTGAAACCAAATTGAATTGATTGTTTTGGAGTATATAATCTTGAATATTTTTGAGTTTTCAAGTTTTTTATCATACCAAGTTCCATTTGCAAACTAGCTGGTACTTAATTTGCTTACAAAACGTGTTAAAAAAAATTTGATTACGAAATAAGTTTAAAAAAATAATATTTTATTTCAAAATTTTGCATTCTTGTTACTTGATGGTGCAAGTGATTCTTCAACAAAACATAAGAAAAATCATTTTTTTTCCAGTTTAATTCTCTAGTGTTACCAAACAAAGGAAATTTTGAAATTTCTTTAACAATTTCATTTCTCCACATTTCTATTCTCTACTTCATTTCTATTCTCTAAATTTCTCTCTACCAAACGTACCCTAAGATATTAAATACTCACTCTTTGGGGTCTAAAGATCCTTTAGGAAACCATTTGATGGTAGGATAACTGGTAACCTTATATTTGGTGCAAACAGACTTATGCTCATCACAGTCAACCTACATAAGCATGACAATAAATTTACAAGTACGTAAAGGTATAATATCATTGAAAATTTGAAATTGATGTGGAGGAGATGGATTACTATTCTAAAAAAGAAATTAGTAACTGATGTTTGTCCAAGAAATTACCTTTCCAATTAAGATAGAATTTATTTTGTCGAAGCTAGCACCGAGTCTTTCATATTCAGGAGCTAGCTTTTTGCAATGTCCACACCTGATACAATTAACAAACACGTTAAGTGTGCAACTCGATCTATCAACATGATTAGAACTGACTTTACCTAGCATATTAACTAAAAGATTTCATTCAAGTAAAATTCTTCTGATGGTGTTATACTTTATTGTACTACTCACAAAACAGCTCAATAACTCATATATATATAATCCGAAAACAAACGCTCATATATGTACTAATTTAATTGTTATGGCATGCAAACCTTCAACAATGTAAGCATGTGAAATCTATTTTTTTTTCCTTTTCAACAAAAAATACCCACGTTAATTTTGATCAAGAAACAATGACATAAATAATAAATTCATGAGTAAAATGCCAATGTTACTGCTGCAATACTTACAAGCGATCAATTTCAATAATGGTTTTAATCATTACTACTTCAATATAAACATAATTATTATGATTTGTTAAATAAGAAAGTGAAGAAACGATATCGTCCTTCCAGTTAAAACTGAAGGAACTCGATCTGCAGCCTATGTTTTCAAAATTACACATAAAAGAGGTACTGAAATTAGATTATTAAAACAGGCTAGAAAACTAAACATAACCAAATTCAATCATATATCAAATCGATATACACAAAAAATACAATCACCTAAATTATATATCAATCTTACCACTAAAGAGTAAACAAACAAACATGTAACAATCTAAGAGATATAAAAAAAACTGGCGAAACCATTAATTTACCATGAAGTGTAGAACTCTACAAAAGCACCACGATCTTGACCGACCTCCTTCTCAAAGTTATCCGGTGTCAATACAAGGTAGTCGGCTAGGGAAGATGAGATGAAGAACATAGACAAGGTTGCTAAGGTGAAATGGATCTGTGATCTCCCCATGTTTTGGACAAGTCGTAGAATGAGTTTGTTGTTAGTGTGCATGCAAAGAGGTTTATGAAATTAGAAAGTGTGAAAAAGTTGGCATAATTTACATGGTAAGTCCCACCATGCATATTCTATTAATTATAGTCTCTAGTTAGTACAAAAAATGCGTTAAATCATTGTAAAAGTTGTGTGATACATATAATTAATTAGGGTGCAGTTTAGTTGGAGAAAAAATACTTTTATTTTCTATTTTTTGTTTTATAAAAATTTGAAAAGAAAATTTATCTTTATAAAATACTTGAAAATATAAAAAACTCTTTTAGTTGATATTTGTATTTTTTTATTTTGAAGAAAGGGAGGGGGTTGGGGTTATAAAGGAAAACAAATAAAATTTGTTTTGTAATTTTCTTTGTTAAGTTAGGAAATAGAAGATTTTGCGTTTTGCAAATCATTTATTGAAAAATGCTTATTTGAGCGATACTGTTTTCGCTTATTTTCCACAACATTTTGTGGAAAATGCCCCCAACTAAACGCACCCTTAGCGTTTGTCGCATTTTGCAGTTATAACTTATAAGTGTTTCTTTTTGCTTTTTTAATTGAAAACGATTCGCATTAATTATCATGAACATCCCGTAAGCATCGAAGAGCTTGCTAAATTACAAACAAATCCATCTATAAGAGAATTTACATGAATAACAAAATGCAAAAAAATATCACTGTTTATAATTAAACCTAAAACTGATTTGGTTGCTAAAGATGCTTCGGAAGATGACGTCGAAGTTAGTAGTGCATTTTTATCACATAATGTCTTGTATCTTCTTCGAGTGTGTTGCATCTCTCCATCTATGTATATTTTATACTGGCTTATGGACTAACAACGAATTCGTTAAATTCACTT
The DNA here is from genome assembly GCA_910596185.1 of Chrysanthemum makinoi. Lineage (NCBI taxonomy): Eukaryota > Viridiplantae > Streptophyta > Magnoliopsida > Asterales > Asteraceae > Chrysanthemum > Chrysanthemum makinoi. The sequence continues at coordinate 224,515,720 of OU343223.1, read as the reverse complement.
ACTGTGATTTTTATTATTATTATTATTATTATTATTATTATTATTATTATTATTATTTGAAAAGCCAATTTTGATGTTTTAATGTCATGTTATATTGTTATGTAATACTAGTTATAATACCTGTGCACGCACAAGTTTAGACAAAAAAATATTTTATATTAATCTTTGAATATTGTGTTTTTAAAAGTAATTACATATAATTATATACTTATGCATGAGTTTTTCATTATCCATTAATATCCATTAGAATTTTGTATAATCAAATTTGTAAAAAAAATTTGTTAAATAACTCAAGATTCAACTATATTTAGCTGATATACATGTTGATGTTCCTATTTAAATTTCACACACAGATCGAGTTTAGTTGCACATAATAAACATTGATAATGTTAAAATATACTCCTTAAAGTTGTTTAAAAATGTTGTTCTACATATACTTATATAAATAAATAAAAATTACATGAGTAGTTGTTGCGGATAAGTATCAATCACATTTTTTCTTCATATTACTGTATCGTACTTACAGTTTGATAATTATATTCCCGTTTTCAATAATTTATCCATATTTAATATACAAATTGGTGTCACATTTGTCATACTTTTATATGAAATAAATGAGTCTTTAGAAACATATATAGTAAAAAATGATATTTATAATCTTATGTATATTTATATGTTGGAGTTTTTAAAATAACATATATATTGTATTTTAAGTTATAAAAGTATAAGATGTATAAAGTATAAGGGAGTATTTGTTTAATTTCCAAAGTTATTAAAAAATATGAAAACTTATAATATTACACTTAACTCTATATAATTTTTGAAAATTTAACCACTAAAGTTTTATTAATTACCCCCTCTTTTTTTAAGTTTTTTTTTCACATATTTGACACCTATGTTTTTATGTGTTTTTCTTCTCAACCAAATTTCTTCACCAAATTAATTAAAGATTGACCAAAATTAATTTAATTTTGACTTTTATTAACCAATCACATCACACGATTTTGCTTACGTGGCAAAATCAAGTTCTCCTATTGGTTTAATTTTTTTTTCAATGAGAAGGGTTTTGCAAAAACACTCCGAAATGATGTGATTCTTTTATTATATAAAAGATGATGCAACAAGTCATTATTTTACGTATTCCATTCACCGAGTAATTAAGCTCGTGTTAGTTGTGCTATGATCCCCCCAACAATTTTGGAGAACACCAAAAGCTTGGTCGACATCTTTTTTGCACTTTCTTCAACACTCTTACAATCCAAACTTCGTTGATTTCATACAACCGAATATGCTTTGGCAGAAGTAACCCAAGTCGGATAACTCTCGTTCGCTAGGTGGTACCCTTTAATGTATATTTTACTATTCAGCGTATATAAAAACTCAGGAAAGACGTCGTCAATAGGTCGTCCAACAAGTTTAAATGATATACAACGTCGTCAATATTCGAAACAAGATTAAAATTGAGGACACCTAGTCCCCTACTTTAGTCCGATGCAAATTGTTGGCAAGTTTATTGTCTTTTTAGAGAAAATTGCAAAACTACAAAAAGAACTATAGGAGTGTCTTTGAAATGAAAGAAGAAAAATATATTTTCAGCACCATCTAGAGTAATGGTACTTTGATTTAAGGTGCAATGCCATATCTTCATTTTTAAAATTTTATATGGGGCGTGATTTTCGGACCCCTCTATAGGGAAGGTTTCCAATCATTAGATACATCGGAGAGTTTGGTATACATCGCGGTGTTGTACTATCTGTATTGCGAGTTGTAAGGTTGACCATAGAAAAGGTTCCTATAACACATCATTTTCATATCTATCCAATGATGTTGAAAAACCATTTTTCTCTATTTAATTAATGATTGTATAAGCACGTATACATATGATATTATAGCCGCTTTAACCATGATTATTGTTGAAAGCCTAGTTGGAAGCACTTTCCTTACCTTAAGGGCAGAGATATAGCCATGGTTTTAAAAGCGCTACACACATGACGACGTAAACATCGCGAAAATGGTACACGACCTTTATGCTACTCATTGACAAGGCACACCTTTTTATTTCAACTACTAAAGAATTTTTTTTTGATAAAAAAAATTAAAAAGTACATTTAAGAATAGTTTAATGACTTAGGTAGTTATGTATAACACTTTTTGTAAACTCGATATATATGAAATATGATATATGATATATATATATATATATATATATATATAAGTGATACTACATAATTTTAGAAACACCTACAATCCTTAATTATACACTAAAGAATGATTCAGGGACTCATGTAGTTAATCGGACCCACAAAAATAATCGGGACCCACATTTTTAACAAGAAATCAGAATAATTGGCACATAATTAATAGAATAATATATTCTATATATATATATATATAAGAGAAAATTTCCAAAATAAGCCAAGAAGTCATGCATGATCCATTACATTGGCCACCTTGTCTTTTCCTATTTTGACATTAAACGCTGAATCTACCTAATCATCTGACAATGTCACTTGCAAGTACAGAATTAAGTGAATTTATTTTATTATTTTATTGAAAATTACATAAATACCCTCATTATCTCTCTTAATTAAATACTTTCACTTCCCCACCCACCCACCTACCTCACTATTATACTAGTCCATCATCATCACCACCAACACCACTGCTCAACCATCGCTCACTAGTCAACCATCACTGGTCAACCACCATTTCTAAGTGCCAAAAGTAACAGTCCGTTGAAACATTTCTCCTTAACGAAAACTCCAATACATAAAATCTCAATAACAAAATACGAAATTCTACTTTGATGACCGGATCAATATAATCCAATACCTTTTTGTCTAACGAAACTACAACTTTATCCCAAGTTTCCAATCAAACAGAATCCCAAAAAGTGCCCGATAAGTAGCATTCATTTCGCCTAACACGTAATCCAAGTATCCAACACACACAACCTCAATCTCAAAACACATAATTCCACTTAATAAAGTCAACTACCCATGTTCCAAAAAGTCAACAAACCCCAATCAAGCTCACAATAAATGCTAACATAGCAGAAATTAAAAAACAAACAACCTGCTTGTTTTTTTTCAGTAGGAGTACCACTAGGTTGAAAAGATGAAATCCGAACTCCGAAGTGAATAAAGATCGCATTCATCGCAATTCGCATAATCAGAAAGTCTACTCCAATTTAAATGAGCCCATGCTGAATCAAGAACGAGGGGTTGATATTTCTTTCCTCATTTTTGATCATTTAATAATTTTAGGCTTATTGGACATTTCTTTCCTCATTTTTTATGGCCGGATCTAGCCATTTTATGGTCGTTTATGGCCGGATCTAGCCTTTTTATGATTCGTTTATGGTGGTTTATTGTCGAATCTAGCCGTTTCATGGTCTTTTATGGCCGGATTTAGCCGTGGTCGAAATAGTTGTTTTAATGGTTAGAAGTAGTTGGTTTTAATGGGTAAAAGATTAAATAAGACCTGTTGAAAAAGCAAAAAATAAAAACCAGAAAAATGGTTGGCCGGAGGTGGTGGCCAGAATTTGGAGATGGTGGTGGTCGGAATCTGGGTGAAGATGATGAACACTCGGAGATGTTGGTGGTAAAATAATGAAAGAGATGGTGGAGGTAGGTGGGGTAGAAATATATTGAAAAAATATTATTAGTAAAACATAAAGGTAATTCTCAATAAAACATATAAAATAATTCACCTAACTCTGTACTTGCAAATGACATGTCAACGATTGGGTGGAGTTGAGCAGTCGAGCATGACCAAAATGAGAAAAGGCACAAAAATTTGACCATGTAATGGATCATGCATGAATTTTTGGCTTATTTTGAGAATTTTATCTGTATATAATATATACTCCCTTCGTCCCATATTAATTCTGCACTTTGACTTTTTGAAGTTTTTTTTTTTTCAACTTTGATTTTATTTTATTTTTTTTATTTTTTTTGTTATATATTACTTGATATAAAATATATGAATGGATTAGGTTTAAATGTATTTTCATTGGTATAACCTTTATTAAATATTATATAACAAAATATATAAGGTCAAAGTTGAGAAAAAAAGACTTCAAAAGTCAAAACCGAACAATTAATATGGGACGGAGCTAGTATATAAATCTATAAATATTTTCACATTTTTTGTCACCTTAAGTCACGCCTTAAACAACGCTAAGGCTTCGTCATAGCTCCTAAAAAGTGAGGCTTGAACTAAAGTTGTCTACATTTTATCTCTGCTCCATCAGAATTGGGTATGTTGTTTTTGTCTGTCATGCTAAAAGTATATAATACAAATGGTAAAACGTGGTAAAACATATTCATCAAAATCTTAAAAGGAATACAATGATCTTGGAAAAACACATCTAATGTGCATTTGGAAGTACACCGGACTTGCATCGCCTAAAATAAACAAAAATAAAACTATGTTGCTATTGTGAAAAATTAAAAGGAAAATCACAAAACTAACCATTTTGTCATTGTAAATTCACAAAATGTCCACAAATCTAACTTTTGTTTTATCAAAATGCCCACAAAGTTGGCAAATCTTGCAAAACGTACCTTTATCTTGCAAATTTCATACACTTTAACCCTTTCAAATGATTTTTGAACCTTTTTCTAAGATACTAAGATACGAGAACCTTTACCTTTTTTTGCCCCCCTACTTACGCCCCCCATCTTCCACCCGCTTCTTTTTCTTCTTTTCATCCAATCCAACTACCCAATCTTTCATTTTTAAATTCGAGCTTATAAATTGATAGATACTTTTGAGTTTAAATTCACCCGGATTCAATTATCGTTATTTATTTCATGTATACATTCGATTATCAAAGTCAGAATGGCAAAATCGAGCTTTGTTTTGCTTGAGTCGACAAATGTGCACATATACGCTTTAATGATACAAATAAATTTAAACAACAAAACTTCCGCGATGGTCACAAGGTGAAAAAGAAACTTGGTTGTTTGGAAAAGTGAAGAAGAAAAAGAAGTGGGTGAAAGATGGGTGTGGGGTGGAAGAGAGAGGGTCAAAAAAGGTTGAGGGTTTTTATATCTTAAAAATAAGGTTTAAGAATGTTAAGTGGTCAAATTTGATGAAATTCGCCAGAGCGGGACAAATTCCGCAAATATCATGGTAGATTTTTGGGTATTTAGTTAATTTATAATGATAAAATGGTTTAGTTTTGTGATTTCCCCAAAAATAAAATGCACAACTCATTGATTTCTTAACACAATAAACAAAACTACAAAACTTGAAGTAGTTGACATTATAAAGTAGAGTACAATAAAAGGTTGTCAAATAATAGGATGCCAGTAAAACAAGACAAAAAGGAATAAAAAAAAAAAAAATGGGCCAAAGCTTAAACAGTGTTTAGTTTTTGAACAAACAGGTTAAGACAAGGACCAGTTCGGTGGCTTCCCCAAATCAGATTCTCATGTCCATCCCAGTGTGCCAACAAATTTACGATTTTTGAAACGAAACCAAACAAAAAGAGCATCCAAGAAACGACATTAACATTCTAATACTCAAAAAGCCACCAAAGACGTTTACAAATATATATCATGCACGCTTAGAGGTCATCTGACCACATAACAAGATAAACATATATAGCACAGTATTTGCAAACTCTAAACTCCACTAATTTGAAATAACTTTTTTGAAACAAATACAGTAAAACCAAAAGTCAACTTTTATACCTCTACTTGATGTACTGAGAGACCCACTTGAATCCATCACCATAACCCATTTTCCTGACAATACTACACATGAAAACTTCAAGAGGGCGAACACCCGAGTTCTCAAGATTTACCTTACCCTTGCCAGTAGTCAGCCCTTCAAGACCCATGTAGTATCGCAGCTCATCTTCAGAGGCAGCATAAGGGATGTCAATTTTGTTGCCAAGAATCAAGAAAGGTACGGTTGCCAATGATTCATCAGACAGAAGTGCATCCAGTTCTTTCTTTGACTCTGCAAATCTTTCCTTGTCGTAAGCATCCACCAGGTAGACAACAGCATCCACCTTAATAACCAAGAATGGCAAATATTACAATACCAGAAAGACACGAGGTGAACCAAAGAAAACATAGTGCCATTTCCATGAGGTTATAAAATAGCCAGGTTCTGTAAGGGTCATAATAGGACTTCTTAGAGAAGTATCCATGTTGGGACGGGTCAACTGACTGCTAACTTTTTTCTTTTTATTTTACAATAAGTAATAACTAAGAAAAAAATACTTATATATAATGCCATTTCGAATATCATTATTTATCTATAATTCATGATGGTCAGGTAAATACTAATGAGGCAAAAGTACAAACTGCTTGGAACCTCCAATAAATCGTTCCTTGCCAAAAAAAAAAAAAAAAAAAAATTATTATTCTAACACTGAAGTTTTGTTATTATTTTAAATACTTTATATAAAGAAAAATGAGGAAAATAGTGGTCAACCCAAACTGACCCGTTTAGACCCTCACATTCCTGAGTGCTTTTTTACTTCTTCGACAAACTGAACCCATCTCGGTATGTTGTTTCTCCCATAAGAAAACCCAAAGATTGACAAAAAAAATCCCAAATTGACACACTTCGAGCAATTTGGACCAAAGTTGCCCCTTCTACCATTTACAAATTAAGCATCTACTGTGCCAATACTAGTTGAATAAAGGTCGTAAAAGCAATCATAAGATACATACGATTAACTTAAACACTGCCCTATACATGGATATCCTGGAAATATAAGTACTCCTGTTCTCTCGATAAGACAAAACATTCATGAGCTTAGTAAAAAAAAGATCCTGATCGGCTCATGGGAGTACAAACAACGATGAATCCATGAGTTCCTAAAAAATCGCCTGCTGACGAGCCTCACTTTTATTTATTTCCCAAAAGCTTGATGAATCAAACAATTATCTATTGAATGTTTTATTTAGCTAAAAGTTCAGATTCACTATTTCAAAGGGCAGCTATATAAATATCGACCCATCTGTCACTGAGGACAGAGTCAATGTGGACAAGATGAGCAGCATCAAATATTGTGGTTAGTGGTTCTGATGAGCATGCAAGAAACTAAAATGGTAAATTATGCTGACAGTGATGTAAACTATGTATCGATCATATATCTGCAAACCTCCATTATACGTGAAGGGTTCAAATCAAATTAGTTTCGTATATCTGCAGAATAACCACTACTGAATCGATAACCTGATGAGAATTCAGTTTCATAAAGTTTTCATTTAGATATTTAAAGATAGACAAAGCCCACCATTCCACTCCATGAAAACAAAAAAAAGAGATTGTGGATTACCAAAAGAAAAATGTCTAGTGCATATACCTCCCTTTTACTTAAAGCCAAAAAGTTAACATGTAGGAAGAAAGCAGATGTTGGCCTCATTGAGCGTTAAGTTTGTAGCACGCAGCCTATGTATTTGTTTTATTGGAGGGGCCAAACTGTAATGTATTTGTTTTAGGGGGAATTTACATTTTCTTTCAAGATTTGTACTAATAATGTCTAACACAATAAAGCATAAGGGTTAAAAATGTCTTGGGGCTAACATTTTGGGGGGCCATAACCCCTCCCGGTCCCAACTAAGTTCCGTCCCTAAGCCTATGCATAGAGTCAAAGAAAGATCTCAAGTCAACTAAGGACTGTCTGCCTATCCCAAACTGGATGATCGGGTCCACAATGCAATTATGCATAGTAAAGCTCTAAAATTACCATTTACTATACGTATGCAGCAAAGTATGAAATATATGACTACACGTAGCAGCTAAAATGCTAAATATTAGAATATAGTTGGTTGTAAATGAATGCAGTCGTCCACCCCCATTAGTGTAAGTCCATAATGCCGCACATGAATCAAAAAGGGACTTAAATGACTAGTCGCCTCAAGAAAGTCAAAAGTGCACCTCTTATTGGGAAAAAAGATTGAAATGAAAGAATCATATGTTGTATGTTAATTAACTCAACTATAATTTGCATCGTTTAATATTGATCTGATCCAACATCCAAATCCAGCAGGCAAATATTCGACCTATTAGCTGTCAAACAGCTCATGCATTATATCCAAATTCACCGCAATCTTAGTAACTCTAGACACAATTACACAAAACTAATGCATAAACTTTGTTTAATTCAACTAAATTAACAAATACGGAGTACTTGTTAAGTTAGACTTGGATCAAGAGAATCTATCAACACAAATAGTTCATGAGAGAATATTGACTTAAGTCAAAAAGAAAAAAGCTACAAATAAAAGACACTACTTAAAGCAATCAATCAAAATGAATAAAATCAATTACTAATTTACTATAGATTCCTACCTTTGATTTGAAGTAAGAAATTTATACCTTAGCATAGTAATCTTTCCAAACTCTACGAGCAATCTGATGCCCACCCAAATCAAAAGCTTTGAACTTAATTTTCCCAATACTCAATTCTTCGGACGTCGGATGCTGTGTAGGCTGATGCTGAACAAGTCTCTGCCATAATCAAACCAACAAAACACACACGTTATTACAACTAATATCAACACAACCACACACCCAACTGACAACACTTAACCACTATGCAATAATTACCTTTACCTATATAACTATTTATCAAAAATAATACTCCTTCGTCCCAAAATAATCTCCACCAGATATACGCACACGGTTTAAGCAAAACTATACTTATTAACTGCTTAAACTTAGCATAATGACATTTTTACCCTTTCACCATTATATCATGTTTTTCAGTAACTGTCACAATAATAAATTTAGCTAGGCGCAATTTGCGGATGTTTGTTTTAGCTTATGAGCTTATTTTGTTTCGGCTAGTTTTTCACATAAGAACTTATTAGTAATTACAACTTAAAACATGAACATGAGCCGGAAAAAAAAATGGAATACATAAATTGAACCCAACCAAATAAACTAAAACAAACACCCATATAGAAACTCAAATCAATTTTTCTGTTTCTTTTTTTCGGTAACCATGTTTTCCAACCTTTTGGCGACTAATTCACGGGATACTCACCTTTCGGGGAAGGTTGGCGTGGCCACATAATTGAACTTTAGGCCATATGAGTAGTTAACTCAATCAAGTTTACCTTATTAGGGACGGAACCAGGGCGTTCCCGCGGGTGCCCAGGACCCCTATGAATTTTTTGATGTAGCTTTAATTTTTGAATTAAAAAAAAAAAAAATCATTTTTTACTAAATGCATCTTAAATGCATCATGTCCATAGAAATATGTTTTTATATGGTTCAAAAAAATTTGTGCACCCGTCATATTTGGTCCAAAAACATCAAACTAGTAAAAGAAAAATGAAAAAACAAACCTCGTCTTTCAACATATGAAGCAAAGTGGTTTTACCAGCATTATCAAGACCCAAAAACAAAATCTTAGCCTCCTTTTGCCATAACCCTAACGATGCCAACACCCCATAAAACCAGTCCACCAAAAACATCTTCTTCTTCTTCTTTTCTATTCAATTGATTAAAGGGTTTTATAAAAGAAGAAAAAAAAGGTAGTGATTAATGAGTGTGTGTTTGAATATATATGGTACATGTTGGAATTGAATTTATATTTGTCTGTTATGAATGAGAGTCGTGAATGTACTACTGGTTTCATCTCAGCCGTTCGATCTTGCTGATTATTGTTGTTGTTATCAAAGTTTTGAATTGTGCCCTAGAAAGTGTTTGTTGTTTCATTGTTGCTTGTTGTTTGAGAGTTTTGCATAAATAGTCCTTATGATACTTTGGTCGTGGCTTCCCACGCGACCTGAACCCCTCCTACTACGGCCGGTCTTGTATATGACCGATTTCTTTTAAACTTATAAATCCGTTTAGGCAAACAAATATGCTTGAGCTCCGGCTAATAGCTAGTTGTACTCGTGTGTAACACAAAAATGCATAGTCTTATAATTGCTCGTTTAGTAATACATATGGAAAGTAACAAAGTCTAAGAAAGAATTTGCAAGACTAAATTATATAATTCCTTTTTCATGTAAAGACATCTCTTATACAATAAGATCATAGTTGTCAGGATCCCGATCCTGATCTTAGAATCTTACGATTTTACGATACTGCTGTTTGAGCAAATTTCCGTAAGTGCTTCTTGACCACGATCCTTAGGAGGTCTGTAGCGCCCTCCTGCTGAAGGTCTTGCGAGTTACTCCTTCGTCTCTAGGCTGAAATAAGAAAAGAACACCGTTAGCTCGCCCGGGTTTTTAATCCGAGACCAAGCTCCGATGTGAGAGTAAGTATATGCTTGGCATAAGTTCTAGTGAGAGAAACTAGAGAGATATAGTAAGAGAGGTGAGTGAGGAGTAAAGTGTCTAGCGAAGTCTGTGAACCTCTTTCCACTAGGGTGGATGGCTCTATTTATACTACTTGGAGTGTGCTCCACGACACAATCTTTGTGGGACCGGTTTGTCACTTATGTGCGGCATGTAAGTTGCCGATGAGCACCGAGCGTGGTCCTGGGGTCCAAGTTGTCGTTATGCCACAAGTACTAATTGTGGACCGAGCCTCTGTGCTTATTAGGTACATCATTGTACTTGTATGTCAGCGCTAGTGTACTAGCTCCGATGCGAGCATTGCTCAGTCATTATGTCTCCTAAGCGGAACAATCGCTTCACCAATATACTTCACGACCGCTTCTTCATCACTATGCTTCCTGGCGAGCCTTCGCTTCATCAATATACTTCTTGAGCAAGCACTTTGCCGTCAATATACTTCTGGCGAGCATCGCTTCATCACTATGCTTCTGGCGGAATTTATCTTCATCAATATACTTCCGATTAGGCGCTTAATCACTATACTTCCCGAAGCCTCCGTCACTATGCCTCCCGAGTAGGCAGCTGCTCATGCATCATTATCTTAGGAATATTAAGGACTTATTGTAATTATCTCCTCCAAAGTATCCGGAGGAGACCATACCTCATCATGTCCCCGAGTCTAGTATCAATATATTGTCAAAGAGTTGGTGCTAGACTCAAAAGAAAAAGTTTGTCTAGTTCGGAGGCCAAAATTGCCAAAGAGTTGGTACTCTCGAGAATTTTGTCTATCTGTTCGAATGTCTCGATCGAGGATGAAAGAGTTTCCAAGAATACCATTAAATTTCGAAGTTCGATATAAGATTGGGTCATAACCATATTACTCCACCTGTCTTAGGAGACATGGCTATCCCGGCGCCTACTCTAAAGGAGCTCATTGCCACTAGATCTGATCCCTAAGTGGTTGCAAAGGCAAAGGCATCGACCAAGCGAAAAGCCTCTACTAAGTCACAAGAGCCTTCCGATGCAACCAAAAAGGGGGAGATTGACCAAGAGGAGTTCCGTGGCAGGGTCTAGTGAGTCACTAAATGAAGACGGTCATGAGATTGTCTAGAGACTTTCTCCTATTGACTATACAAGTGTTGGGGGTGTCACGGGAAGAATATTGATTCGGTTGGCGATTCCCAGTTGGTAATTCACACCCCATTTTGGTGGTGGATTGTACGCCATATCTTTGTAGTCGAGACTAGATCTGAATCTATTTTCCGAAATGATGCTCCATATGTTGTAAGTCGTTTGGGTCGAACCTATATTGTACCTTTGTGATGAATTTCCGAGCTTAATTAGAAAAGCGCTCTTCCGTCAGTGTGTTTCATTAGGAGGCTAAGAGATTTTTCGATCCTACCAATAGTTTTGGACCATGTACCTCATCATGTCCCCAGTCTAGTATTAATGTATTGCCAAAGAGTTGATACTAGACTCTGAAAATGTGTCTCACAAGTTGAGTATCTTGTTGAGTATCTCGTTCGGAGGTTAAAGTTATAGTTCTTTTCCTACCCGCTCGAGTACCTCGTTCAGATCTAACATCACAAACTGAAGGGTTTCATTCGGATTTTTTAGGTTTGGGTATCACGATTAGTGTTTCAATCGGAGTTTGTCGGTTTGGGTATCACGCTGTGTTTCAATCGGAGCAATTACTTGTACCACAATTCTAGGTTTAAATCGGAGTTTCAATCACAACCAAAGGATTTCGTTCGGAGCTTTAGTCGCGAGCGAAAACCCAATGGTTTTGTTCGGAGTTCTATTCGCAAACCAAAGGTGGTTTGCTTCGAAGGTTTTATCACAATCCCAAGTAACTCGTTCGGAGTATTATTCACAAAATCAAGTTTTTATTTGGAGCTTTTATTAGCATCACAAACTTATGGATTCGTTCGTAGCTTTCATTCAACTAGCATCGCAAACTTAGAGTTTCGTTCGCTGCATTTATTAGCATTGCAAACTTAAGTGTTTCGTTCTCGGTTACAAACTTAAGTGTTTCGTTCGACTTTTACTAAGACATGGTCTCCATTAGAGGCCACACCAAGGGTTTGATCGGAGTGCCCTTAACCTAAAGGGGGTTTCACTTGAAGGACTTGGGTAATTCACTGAATAAGGCTCTCGTCAAGTAGCTACTCGTCGGAGTTTTTCTTCGGAGTTTGTTGCGTATTTCGCGAGTAAGAACTTCAATCAAGAGGAGTATCTCTATCGGATCTTTTAACCTTTAAGCTTTTATCAAAGTTTTCCGTTTCTAACTCAAAGAGGTCTCAATCGGATGTTTTTCACGAGGGATCTCCTCAGCTTAACACTTCAAACTTCACTTTTATTTATTTATTTATTATATTTACACAAGCTCCGCCCGAGGTTTCGTTTCGGAGGAGACCACAAAGTGTCTCGATCAAAAGTGTTTTACTCGTAGGTTTCGAGTAGTGAGTTTCAATACGAGAGAGTCTCCATCGGAGATACTCAATCAGAAGTCTCCATCGGAGGTGTTTCGCTCGAGATCTCCATCGAAGGTGTTTCACTTTGAAGGCTTCACGTGGTAACCAATATTTCCCTCAGAAGTCTGTTGTCTCAATCGAAAGTTTATATTTAGACTCGATTGGAGGTGCTCCTTTGCACGGGCTTCATACGGAGGGGTTCTAAATAATATTGACCAAGTGTTTCAATTGGGGTCTCCAACAGAGGAGTTCTCGTTCGGAGGTGACCAAGGTCTTGGTCTGAGTGAGATTTGTTGAGGCAAAAGTCTCGATTGGAGGACTTCCAAGGTCTCGATCGGAGGTATTTTAAGATTTCGATCGGAGGTGTTTTAAGATTTCGATCGGAGGTGTTTTACTTGGAGGTTTTGATTGATGAGTTTCGATCACCGGGTTTCGATCGGTGGCTTCAAACCCGATGGTTTCAACATTAGTATTTTGACCGGAGGTTTTGATTCCAAAAAACTTATTCAGAGGTTTTAACTTAAAATTTTGTTCGGGGCTTTGTTTGAAGCTTACCATCACAATCCAAGGGTTTCAATCAGAGGTACCTTTATAATCCAAGGGTCTCGATCGGAGGAGAGTCTCGTTTGGAGAAGGGTCTCGTTCGGAGGAGAGTCTCACTTGGAGTTTTTCAATCGGAGTTTTATTCGGCTAGCACCAAAACGCTAGGGTTTCGATCGAAGTTTTGTTCACTAACATTTGCAGCTTTGAGTATTTATGACTTCATGCTTATGCCCTCTCACGGGATGGTATCGAGGTAAGGGATAAACCACATGATCAAGACACACATATTTTACAACGAGTTGTTGATCGAACCACACCACCGCTCCGGAGGGAACAACTATTCTTGAGCCTATCATAGAGGATATCATTGCCACCCGGGCCGACCCTGTGGTGGTTGCAAAGGCTAAGAACACGGCTAAGCGAAAAGCCTCTACTCAACCAGAGGTATCTACCGATGCAAACCAAAAAGGGAGGGTGGACAAGAATAACTCCAGGGTAGGGTTGAGTTAACAAATGTTGAAGATGACAACCATAGTGCGGAAGGGAGCACTGACCCCTAGAATACCAGAGCAACCACTCAAGATAATGGTACAGATATAGGTGCTCAGCTTCATGGTGTTTAGAAGAATTTTCATCAGCATGGCACTAATGAAGACACGCATCCTCGTGATATTGTTGTAGGTGATAATTTTTTATGTTGTTGGGTCAGATAAAGATGACCTCACTAACAAAGATGATAATGAGAACGTTGGGTTTTATTCTCGTGCCAAAGTCGGAGATACAACTAGAGACACAATTGACAAGGAACTTCTTTCCTTGTTCCCGGTCCCTACTACATGCCATATCCTTATGATGAAGGTTTAAACAACAATCCTCCCAAATATATGAGGGTAGAGTGGGATAAAGCTCATGTTGTAAGCATTAGGCTTTTGAATAAAGAACTCTTCAAGGATCAAAAGGCATGCAAGATTATCGTTGATCGAGTCCTTATCTTGTGAAACAGAGAAGAAACAACTCTCCGACCCAGATGCTCTCTTGGGAGTTTGATATTCCAGTTTGTAATAAGTAGTGCTATGTAATAAGTAGCTAGTTTACTTTCTACTTCTTTCCTTTTGTTAGTTTCATTCATAGATGTAAAACTTTATGATTTTGTGACAGTGGTATCCACCGGAGCAGTGGATCTTTATGCATATATTTATCGTGCTATCTTGGTATTTACGTGTTTTTGGATGCCTTGGTGTTTCATATGTGCAGTGTATACAACATCACGAATAGCACTTGGACCTGCATTGGCGGGGTTTCTGAGTAACATCCGTTAGCCACTCATAAATTTTAACAATTATAGCTCTGAGAACATTAATATTAGAATTGTGTCGTTGATATTGTTGATGTGTTCCCACACTTAGATAAATACATAACACATATTTCGATCAACACACGTTTGTCGATGGAGCAACTGCGAATCATTTGGATGCAGATGTTGTCGTCACGATGAAGAGTCTGCGGATACGATGGCAGTCGCGGATGCGGCGGTACCCGATGCAATGATTCGGCCGATGCACGCAATTGCGGATGCGAGTAGGTGCAGATGCAAAACAATATTAGAATTGTGTTGTTTATGTGTTCCAACACTTAGATGAATACACAACACATATCGTGACCGCTTTGTCAATGAAGCGATTACAGTGCAGCATCTAGATGCAGTCAGCAGCTCTGACAGAGTGTCTAGTTCAGTATAATGCATTCACCCTTATATGTTGTGGGTTAAGTGTACCGACATACTCATTCCCATGTTTAGATGTAACACTTAGATCGATATCTTTGTATTACGTTTATATTTTAACGTAACATTTGCTTATATGCAACGCATACCAATGTATCACCTTATAACGATGCTTTTAATATATGTAGCACTTGGATATCCTCATGCTACCCTCTCCCTTCGGTGTAGCTACTTGCCAGAGAGTAATTACTAGAGCTAAGCAGATGTTCCTCAACCAAAGGTTATACCATCACTGTCACACCCCCAATTTACCTGTTTTGCAGCGGAATGGAATTCCTGGGGATTGACTGTCATAGCATCACAATCACAGTTATATTGAACGACCTAAAGTGTCGTTTGGAAAATACATCGTTTGATTTAATAAAACAATCAGAGTTTACAAAGATAGGTCCCAATTGAAAATCATCTTGTGCGGAAATAAGTTGTTACAATTCAAACGATGTTTTAAAGTATGTAAAACCCAAGTGAGGCGCTACGTCCACCACGACTCCATGAAGTGTCCAAATGCATGCCATGAAGTGTATGCCTTAGATACCTGAGATAAAACATGCTAAAAAGCGTCAACACAAAGGTTGAGTGAGTTCATAGAGTTTGAGTTGAAATGTAAAGCCTTTCAAAATCGTTTATGCAGCAAAGGCATTGTAAATCGTTGAAATGTAAAGACTATCAAAATCGATTATGTAGCAAAGGCATTGTAAATCCACTCAGTTCCAAGTCCCCCATACAAAACTTGCCTTTTGTGTGTTCACAACCCATGCCGAGAATATGCATAGTTTATGTTCAACCACACATCGTCAAATGAATTCACAAAATAGTGCATGACTCAATGTATCGAAATCGTTTATGCAGCAAAGGCATTGTAAATCCACTCAGTTCCAAGTCCCGCCCATACAAAACTTGCAACCTGTGTGTTCACAACCCATTGCCAAAGTGTATATAGTGTATGTTCAAATCGTTCCAAGACCGTTAGTCCATAATCGTATACCAAGTCCGTTAGATCAATATTATACCAAGTCCGTTAGACCAATGAATATACCAAGACCGTTAGACCAATGAATATACCAAGACCGTTAGACCAATGAATATACCAAGACCGTTAGACCAATGAATATACCAAGACCGTTAGACCAATGAATATACCAAGACCGTTAGACCAATGAATATACCAAGACCGTTAGACCAATGAATATACCAAGTCCGTTAGACCAATGAATATACCAAGACCGTTAGCTCAATGAATATACCAAGTCCGTTAGACCAATGAATATATGAAATAGAAATTCTAAGTATGGCAATAATGTTACTTCGCATGACTAAACATTTAGTTCGGATAAACATATAATTTGCAAATAGTCATGAATGTAATAAAAATAGTCGAGCATGTATCTCCCCCAAAACAGTTATGAAAGCATTAAAACAAGAAAAGTGGGGCTATGGAACTCACAGAAATCTTTAAATGATTAGAGTAACTATGAAAGTAAATGAAAATAGTCGAGCATGTATCTCCCCCAAAACAGTTATGAAAACAAGTAAAAGCAGGGGCTATGAAAACTCACCTGTTGCAATGATTACGATGACAAAAGTGGATACACTGAAATATAGCGTGAATCTCGAAAATGACCTATTATGAATTATATGATATGCAATGAGTTGCAATGTAATGTTATGCATGCATTTCGTATGTTATTTATACCATTTACGAGTTTTGAAAATATTACTTGTCGTCGAAAAATACTCGTTTGACGTCTTGACCCTTCTTAAATCACTTTACAAGTATTTACGTCAAAATGTCGTCCTACAATGGTTTCGTAATGATTTATGGTGAAATTTTAACTTTTCGTCGTAAAATAAAGTCGTTGGAAATTTTATGAAAGTGACAAAAATGGCTTTGAAAAACTAGTCGTAAAATGGTGTACGTCGAACGTTAGGAAACGAACTCGACGGTTTTGAAAAGCTTGTATCAAAATCTAGAAGTTTTAGTACATGAGTTTTCGTCATAAAGGTCTCGAACATAAAGATAATAGGGGTTAAATATGGTGATTTTAGTTACCGTAACACTTATCTCGTAAAAATAATATAGTTTTTCTAAAAATAATAGTTACGGCAAGTTTATGAAAAGGTGTATATCTTAGTCGTTTCAAATCCGTTTTCTACGTATTATACGTCCTAGCTTCAGTATCAAAGTATACTAATTTATTTTTGATAAGTCGAAATAATTTGTAAAGCTTAGGACTCGTTTTGGACTCGTACAAAACTAAAATAGGTTGCTGAAATTTCAGAAAACTATATATTTCGTCGTCAAACTTGAAAAATTCATAACTTCTTCGTTATAACTCCGTTTTAATCCGTTCAAGCGGCCACGGATTCGTTTTAAAGTATATTTTCTAAATATCTAGGCCAAAAATTCATGTCTACTGTCGGATTTTCCAGAAATACAAAATAAGATCAGACCACTTTTTAGACTTGTCGAAAAGAGTTTTTCTCGTACTAAACCTATTCCAATCACTTCAAAACAACTCCAAAGCTATTCTAATCCTACCATACACCTTCTTAGGGTGTCATGGGTTCCTAATCATCATCAAGACCAAAGAATACCATGGGAATATTTATAGGATGACCATAGTATATAAATAACTCTAAAATCATGAAATAAAATGGTATAAATCACATATCATGCATACTTGCTCCAAAAATGAAAAGATGAATATGAAATGATAAGGAAACATGAAAATGAAAGAAACAAGCTTACAAATGAATATGATGAGGTGAAAGTAACAAGGATTATCCTAAATACTCTTGGTTTTTATTTCAAAACCATATAAAGAGTATAAACTAGATTGTTATATAACTTGAGCTTGATAAAAAAAAAATGATGATCCCTTCTTCACCTTAGATAGGCCGGTTTTGAGAGGAGAGAAACCCAAGAGAGAAATTTTTATTTAACTTTGAAATTATGAGAATGATTGAGGTGAAATGAAGAAGTTATACATGGAGTATCAATCTATACAATCAAGTTAGAAAATTTTCACCAACATTTAATGCCACCCTCCCCATAGGGCCGGTTTTAGGGGAGGTGTTTCCCATTTATATATATTTTTTTTTTTATAAAAAGTATTATGTATAAAATGTGTAAGTAAAATGTAGTTAAATATAAGTTTGTTGTAACTTGTGTATACATTTGTGCAATAGGATAGTTTTAGCTAATAAATTTTAATTGGTCAAAGTAAAATATATTGAGTCATAAAAATTGTAAAATATATTTCTTGCATAATTTGAGTGATATAGTAATTATCGTGTCGTTTTTAAGAAAAACGTCGTAATAATATAAATTTTAACGATTTATATACCAAATGAATTTAAAACACTAGGTAAACTCAAAATATAGTTTTTATAAACTAAATGTAAATTTAAAAATATGTCGGGATCATTTTTGAAAGTAACGGATTAAATATTCAAAATAATAACTCAGGCGATAACGTTTATTTAATATAAAATTCACGCGTTTAAGGTGAAATGTAAAGTCATGAATGAACTAACATGATGAAAATGATGCTAATGAAATGTAGACTAAACTTAGTCCATATGAAATGTTCGTGCTGATATGATCA
>OU343223.1:224420547-224496947 GCA_910596185.1 Chrysanthemum makinoi | reverse complement strand
AAATTTTGAAATTTCTTTAACAATTTCATTTCTCCACATTTCTATTCTCTACTTCATTTCTATTCTCTAAATTTCTCTCTACCAAACGTACCCTAAGATATTAAATACTCACTCTTTGGGGTCTAAAGATCCTTTAGGAAACCATTTGATGGTAGGATAACTGGTAACCTTATATTTGGTGCAAACAGACTTATGCTCATCACAGTCAACCTACATAAGCATGACAATAAATTTACAAGTACGTAAAGGTATAATATCATTGAAAATTTGAAATTGATGTGGAGGAGATGGATTACTATTCTAAAAAAGAAATTAGTAACTGATGTTTGTCCAAGAAATTACCTTTCCAATTAAGATAGAATTTATTTTGTCGAAGCTAGCACCGAGTCTTTCATATTCAGGAGCTAGCTTTTTGCAATGTCCACACCTGATACAATTAACAAACATGTTAAGTGTGCAACTCGATCTATCAACATGATTAGAACTGACTTTACCTAGCATATTAACTAAAAGATTTCATTCAAGTAAAATTCTTCTGATGGTGTTATACTTTATTGTACTACTCACAAAACAGCTCAATAACTCATATATATATAATCCGAAAACAAACGCTCATATATGTACTAATTTAATTGTTATGGCATGCAAACCTTCAACAATGTAAGCATGTGAAATCTAATTTTTTTTCCTTTCAACAAAAATACCCACGTTAATTTTGATCAAGAAACAATGACATAAATAATAAATTCATGAGTAAAATGCCAATGTTACTGCTGCAATACTTACAAGCGATCAATTTCAATAATGGTTTTAATCGTACTACTTCAATATAAACATAATTATTATGATTTGTTAAATAAGAAAGTGAAGAAACGATATCGTCCTTCCAGTTAAAACTGAAGGAACTCGATCTGCAGCCTATGTTTTCAAAATTACACATAAAAGAGGTACTGAAATTAGATTATTAAAACAGGCTAGAAAACTAAACATAACCAAATTCAATCATATATCAAATCGATATACACAAAAAATACAATCACCTAAATTATATATCAATCTTACCACTAAAGAGTAAACAAACAAACATGTAACAATCTAAGAGATATAAAAAAAACTGGCGAAACCATTAATTTACCATGAAGTGTAGAACTCTACAAAAGCACCACGATCTTGACCGACCTCCTTCTCAAAGTTATCCGGTGTCAATACAAGGTAGTCGGCTAGGGAAGATGAGATGAAGAACATAGACAAGGTTGCTAAGGTGAAATGGATCTGTGATCTCCCCATGTTTTGGACAAGTCGTAGAATGAGTTTGTTGTTAGTGTGCATGCAAAGAGGTTTATGAAATTAGAAAGTGTGAAAAAGTTGGCATAATTTACATGGTAAGTCCCACCATGCATATTCTATTAATTATAGTCTCTAGTTAGTACAAAAAATGCGTTAAATCATTGTAAAAGTTGTGTGATACATATAATTAATTAGGGTGCAGTTTAGTTGGAGAAAAAATACTTTTATTTTCTATTTTTTGTTTTATAAAAATTTGAAAAGAAAATTTATCTTTATAAAATACTTGAAAATATAAAAAACTCTTTTAGTTGATATTTGTATTTTTTTATTTTGAAGAAAGGGAGGGGGTTGGGGTTATAAAGGAAAACAAATAAAATTTGTTTTGTAATTTTCTTTGTTAAGTTAGGAAATAGAAGATTTTGCGTTTTGCAAATCATTTATTGAAAAATGCTTATTTGAACGCGATCTCTGTTTTCCTTATTTTTCACAAAACATTTTGTGGAAAATGCCCCCAACTAAACGCACCCTTAGCGTTTGTCGCATTTTGCAGTTATAACTTATAAGTGTTTCTTTTTGCTTTTTTAATTGAAAACGATTCGCATTAATTATCATGAACATCCCGTAAGCATCGAAGAGCTTGCTAAATTACAAACAAATCCATCTATAAGAGAATTTACATGAATAACAAAATGCAAAAAAATATCACTGTTTATAATTAAACCTAAAACTGATTTGGTTGCTAAAGATGCTTCGGAAGATGACGTCGAAGTTAGTAGTGCATTTTTATCACATAATGTCTTGTATCTTCTTCGAGTGTGTTGCATCTCTCCATCTATGTATATTTTATACTGGCTTATGGACTAACAACGAATTCGTTTAAATTCACTTCTGTGATTTTATTATTATATTATTATTATTATTATTATTTGAAAAGCCAATTTTGATGTTTTAATGTCATGTTATATTGTTATGTAATACTAGTTATAATACCTGTGCACGCACAAGTTTAGACAAAAAAAAATATTTTATATTAATGCTGAATATTGTGTTTTTAAAAGTAATTACATATAATTATATACTTATGCATGAGTTTTTCATTATTCATTAATATCCATTAGAATTTTGTATAATCAAATTTGTAAAAAAAATTTGTTAAATAACTCAAGATTCAACTATATTTAGCTGATATACATGTTGATGTTCCTATTTAAATTTCACACACAAGATGCGAGTTTAGTTGCACATAATAAACATTGATAATGTTAAAATATACTCCTTAAAGTTGTTTAAAAATGTTGTTCTACATATACTTATATAAATAAATAAAATTACATGAGTATTGTTATAAGTACAATCACATTTCTTTTTTCTTCATATCCAAGCTCGTACTTACAGTTTGATAATTATATTGCTTTTCAATAATTTAGCCATATTTTATATACAAATTTGTCCACATTTGTCATACTTTTAATATGAAATAAATGAGTCTTTTATAAACATATATAGTAAAAAAATGATATTTATAATCTTATGTATATTTATATGTTGGAGTTTTTTAAAATAACATATATATTGTATTTTAAGTTATAGTATAAGATGTATAAGTATAAGGGGTATTTGTTTAATTTCCAAAGTTATTAAAAAATGAAAACTTATAATATTACCTTAACTCTATATAATTTTGAAATTTAACCACTAAAGTTTTATTAATTACCCCTCTTTTTTTAAGTTTTTGTTTTCAACATATTTAAAGTTTTTAAATTAAATCCCTAACAATTTTAAATGCGATTAAAGAAAGGAAAACTATAATAGATTACAAAATATGACATTTGCTAAAACTCTAACTTGAAAAAATAACACTCACTAATTTTTATGTGTTTTCTTTCTTATAAGCCAAATTTCTTCTTTCTTCAACCAATTATTAAAGATTACAAAATCAATTTAATTTTACTTTTATTAACCAATCAATCACACGATTTTTGCTTACGTGGCAAAATCAAGTTCTCTATGGGTTAATTTTTTTTTTCAATGAGAAGGGTTTGCAAAAACACTCCGAATGATGTAATTCTTTTATTATATAAAATGATGCAACAAGTCATTATTTTAACGATTCCATTCCCGAGTAATTAACGCGTGTTTAGTTGTGCTATGATCCCCCCAACAATTTTGGAGAACACCAAAAGCTTGGTCGACATCTTTTTTGCACTTTCTTCAACACTCTTACAATCCAAACTTCGTTGATTTCATACAACCGAATATGCTTTGGCAGAAGTAACCCAAGTCGGATAACTCTCGTTCGCTAGGTGGTACCCTTGAATGTATATTTTACTATTCAGCGTATATAAAAACTCAGGAAAGACGTCGTCAATAGGTCATCCAACAAGTTTAAATGATATACAACGTCGTCAATATTCGAAACAAGATTAAAATTGAGGACACCTAGTCCCCTACTTTAGTCCGATGCAAATTGTTGGCAAGTTTATTGTCTTTTTAGAGAAAATTGCAAAACTACAAAAAGAACTATAGGAGTGTCTTTGAAATGAAAGAAGAAAAATATATTTTCAGCACCATCTAGAGTAATGGTACTTTGATTTAAGGTGCAATGCCATATCTTCATTTTTAAAATTTTATATGGGGCGTGATTTTCGGACCCCCTAAGGGAGGTTTCCAATCATTAGATACATCGGAGAGTTTGGTAAACATCGCGGTGTTTACTATCTGATTGCGAGTTGTAAGGTTGACCATAGAAAAGGTTCTATACACATCCTTTTCATATCTATCCAATGATGTTGAAAAACCATTTTTCTCTATTTAATTAATGATTGTATAAGCACGTATACATATGATATTATAGCCGCTTTAACCATGATTATTGTTGAAAGCCTAGTTGGAAGCACTTTCCTTACCTTAAGGGCAGAGATATAGCCATGGTTTTAAAAGGCGCGCTATGACGACGTAAAGACATCGCAAAAATGCGAGGCGTGACCTTTATGCTACTCAGTTGACAAGGCACACCTTTTTTTATTTCAACTACGAAAAGAATTTTTTTTTTTTTTTTTTTTTTTTTTTTTTTTTGATAAAAAAAATTAAAAAGTACATTTAAGAATAGTTTAATGACTTAGGTAGTTATGTATAACACTTTTTGTAAACTCGATATATATGAAATATGATATATGATATATATATATATATATATGGGATAGCTTGGCTACAATTTTTGTAGCCAATTGGCTACAATCCTTAATTAAAAATACTAGTAAAAAAAAAAATGGTTCCAGGGACCCACAGAAAAGAATCGGGACCCACAAAAATAAGCAGGGAACCACATTTTTTAGTGCAAAATTGTAGCCAATTGACTACAATTAATTGTAGCTAATATATTCCCATATATATATATATATATATATATATATATATATATATAAGAGAAAATTTCCAAAATAAGCCAAGAAGTCATGCATGATCCATTACATGGTCACTTTTTTGTGTCTTTTCCTATTTTGGTCATGCTCAACTGCTTGAATCTACCTAATCATTGACATGTGTCACTTGCAAGTACAGAATTAAGTGAATTTATTTTATTATTTTATTGAAAATTACATAAATACCCTCATTATCTCTCTTAATTAAATACTTTCACTTCCCCACCCACCCACCTACCTCACTATTATACTAGTCCATCATCATCACCACCAACACCACTGCTCAACCATCGCTCACTAGTCAACCATCACTGGTCAACCACCATTTCTAAGTACCAAAAGTAACAATCCGTTGAAAAAGTTCCAATAACTTCCATTCATTTCTCCTTAACGAAAACTCCAATACATAAAATCTCAATAACAAAATACGAAATTCTACTTTGATGACCGGATCAATATAATCCAATACCTTTTTGTCTAACGAAACTACAACTTTATCCCAAGTTTCCAATCAAACAGAATCCCAAAAAGTGCCCGATAAGTAGCATTCATTTCGCCTAACACGTAATCCAAGTATCCAACACACACAACCTCAATCTCAAAACACATAATTCCACTTAATAAAGTCAACTACCCATGTTCCAAAAAGTCAACAAAACCCAATCAAGCTCACAATAAATGCTAACATAGCAGAAATTAAAAAACAAACAACCTGCTTGTTTTTTTTTCAGTAGGAGTACCACTAGGTTGAAAAGATGAAATCCGAACTCCGAAGTGAATAAAGATCGCATTCATCGCAATTCGCATAATCAGAAAGTCTACTCCAATTTAAATGAGCCCATGCTGAATCAAGAACGAGGGGTTGACATTTCGTTCCTCATTTTTGATCATTTAATAATTTTAGGCTTATTGGACATTTCTTTCCTCATTTTTTATGGCCGGATCTAGCCATTTTATGGTCGTTTATGGCCGGACGAGCCTTTTTATGATTCGTTTATGGTGGTTTATCGTCGGATCTAGCCGTTTCATGGTCTTTTATGGCCGGATTTAGCCGTGGTCGAAGTAGTTGTTTTAATGGTTAGAAGTAGTTGTTTTTAATTGGTAAGATTGACTAAGACCTGTTGAAAAAATAAAAACCAGAAAAATGGTTGGCCGGAGGTGGTGGCCGAAATTTGAAGATGGTGGTGATCGGAATCTGGGTGAAGATGATGAACACTTGGAGATAGTGGTAGTAAAATAATGAAAGAGATGTTGGAGGTAGGTGGGGTACAAATATATTGAAAAAATATTATTAATAAAGCATAAGCTTACTTATGTAATTCTCAATAAAGTAATAAAATAATTTCATCTAACTCTGTACTTGCAAGTGACACATGTCAATGATTGGGTGAAGTTGAGCAGTTGAGCAGTTAAGCATAACCAAAAGGCACAAAAATGTGACCATATAATGGAGCATGCATGACTTTTTGGCTTATTTTGGAAATTTTCTCCATATATAATATATTCTCCATCCGTCTCATATTAACTGTGCACTTTGACTTTTTTAGGTTTCCTTTTTGAACTTTGACTTTAAATATGTATATTTTTTTGTTATATAATATGTAGAAAACTAGAAGGGGGTTGAATAGTTTACTAATTAAAAACTTTGTTTTGAAACTTATTGTAAAGATCAATTGATATTGATCTTAGATATGTTAATGAAATATGCAAGCAATATGTAAGAAGTAAATAAGGAAAGAAATGATCAAACCACAAAAAGTTGTTATAGTGGTTCGGTCTACAAGGACTCTTTTTCCTTGCCCTACTCCACTCCTCGAGTCTCACACTCGAGAGTTTAACTTCACTAGTCAACAAGCTCCTTTCACCGGCTGAGAAAACCTTTACACTTCGCTTACACTATTTCCGACACTAAGCTAGATGTCGAGTTCTTTCCAAGGGTACAACCACTCCCACAACACAATGTATTTTGAGGACTAAAATACTAACCACTCACACTCACAAAATTATGATGGTTTGATACAACAATGAAGTATGAATCAACACTAGATCATACAACACTAAATAAACAAGACTTACAACTTCTGTTTGAAGCTTGAATATGACTTGATCTTCTTTGCTACAAAGAATCACTAATAGATATGACAAAACTGAGTTATAAAGGTTAGAGAAGATTGTATGAGTATGTTAGAAAGGGATGAAAAACTACTTGGCTTGGCATTGCTATTTATAGCCAAAGTGGACATGAGCGTCCACGCCGCGAACCCTTAAAGGGTTCCGCCCCGTTTACCATTTGGTACCCCGTCTGACGTCAAGATATCAAATCTTTGCTAAAGTCAACTCTATCTAAGTGAGATTGTGTAAGACATGAATAGTACAAATCCACACAAAATGTCTTAATGAAATCTTCTAATGATTTCCATGATGCATTACATGAGGTCATAAGTTGTATTTCTATTTATAGAAATATGCAAGTACATAAGTAGTGTTTGGTTTTAAGAACCTAACACATTCTAAAAACTACTATCATACATAATGATTATAGTCATATCAAGATGTTACTAATCATAAATGTAAATGCTTGAATGATGAATATATTGTTTGAAAAAGCTTGTTTTAATATCTATTAAACTTGACAAGCTTTAAGCTTTTATACAAATTAAATTTACTTTGTCGTTAACAAAACTTAGGTAAAGATCAAAAATATAAATAACGTTTATGACGATATTTGTATTAACAATCTCCCCCTTTTTGTTGAGGATAAAAAATAAATTTTATTTTTATAAAAGATACAAAGTTTATGCAAGAGTTATAAAAATATTAGTTTTAGAACTTGAAAAGAGAATGGTAATGCAGTGTATGAGTTTGACTATTTATGAAAGTCAAAGTGTTCACTAGTTGATGTATGATGTTGACTTTTTTCAGAAGTCAAGTATGCGGTTGACTTTTGAGAAAGTCAATATAAATAATTTCAAAGTTCTATATTTTCTCCCCCTTTTGTCTCACAAAAGAAGAGGCTATGCAGAATGTAATGAGCCCGAGCTATTATCTCCCCCTTGTTCAAAGCTCCCCCTTAATTGGGTGCTTTAATGGGAAGATTCATGGATTGTGAAAATAAAGCTACAAAAAATGTAGTTAATAATAATGATCATTCACAAGTATTTCCAAACACTATGTAATGACACCAACAATATAATAAACAACATTCATTAGTTAAAAATTTTCATGAGTAAGGATCATGAAAGAGGAACACAATGATGTGTTTTTAGTACAAAAGTAAAAATTATCTAAGAAAGTAAAAATAAACTAAAAAGACTAGTCTAAAGCCATCCTATTGTGATGGTGGATGGGAAAAGCGTTAGACGCTCAAGGATGTGGTTGAGGATGAACCTCATTTCTTCTTAGAAGTCATGGACCATAATCCGGGTCCTTTCCACGGTTTGGCCCGTTTGCTCACAAGTTGAGCAACCATGCCTTGGAGGGTAGTATGTTTGGGGAGGTGGTGGTGGTGGAATGGTGGATGTGTTGGTGTTGGTGGAAATGTTTGGGGTGGTCATGATGGAAGCAAGCAAAGCACTTTGCATTTGCATTGTCTCACTCAAGTGAAAGTCCACCATGCCTTTGATTTGGTGGAGGTTGTGGAGTTCGTTTTGAATCTCCTCTCTAGTGGGATTGGTATCCCACATACACTCCTCAATGTCCTCAAGATGAGGTGACATTGATGTAGGGAGTGAATGATCCCCATACAAAGGACCATGAATGTCTTTGTGGATGGGGTGGAAGAGAAGAGGTTTAGGCCCTAATGGGGCGTTTGGGTCAAGGAATGACCGAGGTGACTCATGAGCCATCCGCTCAATGGAGTCAAATGATGGCAATGGTGGTGGATGACTTGGCCTAGGAGGCAAGTCTTCTAAGTCCTCTAGGAAAGGATTTGGTGATGTTGGTGGAGTTGAGAATAACCCATAGGAATAGAGTTGGAGACCTTGGTGGTGAAGGTGGTGAGGGTGTTTTGGATGTTTGGATGGGTGTCGGTGGAGATGAAGTAGGTGTTTTCGTTGGTGGTGGAGTGGTGATCACAATGTGTGATGTATTGGGTGTAGCTAAGGTGAGGCTTGTATCATCTCTAATGGGAGATGAGATTGTGAGTGGAG
Organism: Chrysanthemum makinoi; assembly: GCA_910596185.1. Lineage (NCBI taxonomy): Eukaryota > Viridiplantae > Streptophyta > Magnoliopsida > Asterales > Asteraceae > Chrysanthemum > Chrysanthemum makinoi. The sequence goes on along the minus strand of OU343223.1, from coordinate 224,488,090 downwards.
AAGACTCGGATGATGAGCTAAGATGAACAAAGCAACAAGGTCTTACGCTAATTCTAGCGGTCTTCTTGCAAGGTTTTGGAGATGACTTAGTCATTTTTAACTTGGGTTTTGCTTTGCTAGATAGTAGTAAGAGTGAAGAGGGTGTGAGGATGATCATGGTAAAACCTCTCAATTTATAGAAGTGCAAAATTATGGAGAAATGTGTTTGATTTGATGTTAAACCATTGAAGAGATGAGGTTCCTAATGATTTGGAAGTGGGTTGAATTCTAGTCATATCTGTGACAACCCGTACTTTCAGGTCATTTCTCGACATAGTTCATGTCTCATTATTTCAACATTTATAGTAAACTTGGTTTACTTGTTTCAAATTCGCGTAACCTTGAAGGTTTAGCGGCGAATTCATGATCATAACATCACGTACATTTCATATGAACTAAGATTAGTCTACATTTCATTGACATCATTTGCATCATGATAATTCATTCATGACATTTCATTTCACATTAAACGCGTAAATTTATATTAAATAAACGTTATCGCGTGAGTTATTATTTTAACATTTAACCGTTACTTTCAAAATGATCCGATTATTTTTTTAAACTTACATTTAGTTCATAAAAACTATATTTTAGTTTTCCTAGTGTTTCAGATTTATTTGGTACTTAAATCGTGAAAGTTTAATTATTACGACGTTTTTCTTAAAAATTATACGATAATTATTTTAGCACTCATTTTCACAAGGAAGTATTTTTACAATTTTATCATCTCATTACATTCTTTTTGACCTAATAAAAACTTACTTGCACCAAGTATTACCAATTGCTCTACAAGTTAATAATATTTATACTTTACTTACACTTTTGTCAAAGTTTATACAAATATATATACAGTATACATTTAAAAAAAAAAAAGATATTTTGAGGACACAAGATCCACAAAATCCGTTATGGAAGTGTGTTATTAATGATGCATGGTGCATTAATATCATGTCTCTACACAACTTAAAAGTCTACTTCTACTACTTTTTCTCATTCATATCTCATTCACAAGTGTTAAACAAAGAGTTTTCTCTCTTCCTTTTGGCTCACCATAACCGGCCACACCTTCAAGATCAAAGGGGATCAAAATTTTCAAATCAAGTTATCCACAATCTAGTTATCACTCTTTATTAGGTTTTGAAATAAAAACCAAGGGTATTTAAGTGTAATCCTTGTTACTTACACCTCATCACTATCACTTGTAAGCTTGTTTTTATCATTTTCATGTTTCTTTTTTTTTCATTTTCATAGTGTCTTTTCATTTTTGGAACTTATATGCATGATATGTGATTTATACCATTTATTTCATGATTTTAGAGTATATATATATATATGGTCATCCTATAATTATTCCCATGGTATTCTTTGGTCTTGATGGTGATTAGGAACCCATGACACCCTAAGAAGGTGTATGGTAGGATTAGATTAGTTTTGGAGTTGATTTGAAGGGATTAGAATAGGTTTTGTCCGAGAAAAACTATTTTCGATATGTATATTATATGTTCTGTCCTTAATTCGAATTTCTGGAAAAACCTGCTGTTGGTACGAAACTTTGGCCTTGATTTTTAGAAAATATACTTTAAAACGAATCCGTGGCCGCTTGAACGGATAAAAACGGACTTATACCGAAGCCGTGGTGAATTTTTAAAGTTTGGCTACGAACGTATTATTTTCGAAAATTCAGCTTTGCTGTTTTTATTTTGTACGGGTCAAAAACGAGCCTTAAGCTTCACAAATTATTTCGACTTCTCAAAAATATGTTAGTTTACTTCAATACGAAGCTAAGGACATATTAACGAGAAAACGGATTTGAAGCGACAAAGATATGCACTTTTTCATAAACTTGCGTAGACTAATTTTCTGCACTCAATTAGCCAAAACCACCATCTTTAACCCTTATTATCTTTATGTTCGAGACCTTTTGGACGAAACTCCTGAACTGAAACTTTTAGATATCGATACAAACTTTCCAAACCGTCGAGTTTTCGTTCTCTAACGATCGACGTACACTGTTTTACGACTAGTTTTCCAAAGCCATTTTGTTACTTTTATGAAATTTCCGACGACATTGTTTTACGACGAAAAGTGATAATTTCACTATAAATCATTACGAAACCATTGTAGGATGACATTTTGACGTAAAAACTTGTAAAGTCATTTTTGAAGGGTCAAGACGTCAAACGAGTATTTTTCGACGACAAGTAATATTTTCAAAACTCGCAAATGGTATAAATAACATACGAAATGCATGCATAACATTACATTGCAACTCATTACATGTCATATCGTTCATCATAGGTCAAGATTTACGTATCACATTACATCTCGGTGTACTCACTTTTGTCTTCGCATCATTCCACCAAGTGAGTTTTCATAGCCCCTACCTTTACTTGCTTTCATAAATGTTTTGGGGGGAGATACATGCTCAATTATTTTCATTACATTCATGACTATTTGCAAATTATATGCTTATCCGAACTGAATGTTTAGTCATGCGAAGTAACAGTATTGCCATACTTAGAATTTCCATATCATATTCATTGGACTAACGGTCTTGGTATATTCATTGGTCTAACGGTCTTGGTATATTCATTGGTCTAACGGTCTTGGTATATTCATTGGTCTAACGGTCTTGGTATATTCATTGGTCTAACGGTCTTGGTATATTCATTGGTCTAACGTACTTGGTATAATATTGATCTAACGGACTTAGTATACGATTATGGACTAACGGTCTTGGAACGATTTGAACATTAACTCTACATATTCTGGCAGTGGGTTGTGAACACACAGGTTGCAAGTTTTGTATGGGCGGGACTTGGAACTGAGTGGATTCACAATGCCTTTGCTGCATAAACGAATTCGATACATTGAGCCATGCACTATTATGTGAATTCATTTGACATCATATGTTTGGAACATAAACTATACACATTCTGGCAGTGGGTTGTGAACACACAGGTTGCAAGTTTTGTATGGGCGGGACTTGGAACTGAGTGGATTTACAATGCCTTTGCTACATAAACGATTTTGAAAGTCTTTACATTTCAACGATTTACAATGCCGTTGCTGCATAAACGATTTTGAAAGGCTTTTCATTTCAACACAAACTCTATGAACTCACTCAACCTTTGTGTTGACACTTTTAGCATGTTTTATCTCAGGTATCTAAGGCATACACTTCATGGCATGCATTTGGACACATCATGGAGTCGTGGTGACGACGCGTCTCACTTGGGTTTTACATACTTTAAAACATCGTTTGAATTGTAACAAACTTATTTCCGCACAAGTTGATTTTTCATTTGGGACCTATCTTTGTAAACTCTGATTGTTTTATTAAATCAAACGATGTATTTTCCAAACGACACTTTAGGTCGTTCAATATAACTGTGATTGTGATGCTATGACAGTCAATCCCCAGGAATTCCATTCCGCTGCAAAACAGGTAAATTGGGGGTGTGACAATATCACCCAAGTCAAGCCATTCAAGAGAGATGGAGTGAAGAAGAAAAGATTTGCAATAAATGTGTTCTATTGAGTGGAATTTCATAATATTCAGATCACCCACGGATTTGAAGGTACCAAAAATTTGGTTCCTTCCTTTATGCCAAAGGGCTCCTTGGGTGGATTTTAAAAATTTTTGAATTTTGGTGGGAAATGAATTTCTTATATACCTTAGTGAATTATACTAGTTCTAATAACAGTATTAACTAGTTGAGATTGATTTATAAGTGATGGAAGATAATTTGGAATCACGAAAGAGTCGAAATTCATAAATTACCTGGACGATCCACGGCACCAAAACTATACACGGACGGTACCCTAAAAAGGGTGCCGTCTGGTCCGCCTGTACAGGTACGGCGGTACCAAAATACATAAAGGACGGTACCAAAATTATGGTGCCGTCTGATCCGTGGACGGCATAAAATGGACAGAGTTCGTTTTTAGGTGTCGGGACTTTTCCGAAACCTGAAATTCTTCTCAAAACATGTTATACTAAACATTTCTAGTTAGGAAAAGCAGATAACATATATATAAACATAGTGGAATATGTATTTTGAGCAAGGCTTATTGATTTTCACATTATAGTGAAAATGGGTAAATTTGATAGCATACTTGCGCTATCCCCCTGCATGAAATTGTTAGCATTCACCATTGTTTCAGGTTATATTATCATCCTACATAATAAAAACAACGAAATTGTATCAAATATTAATGATAACGTATTGTTCCAAACGCTCCTTAAAAGTACCCTTATTTGTCCAACTTATTGTAAATCTTGTTCATCATCCTACCAAGGCACTTGAACATTCCCTTAGTTTGCTTGAACTCCGCTGATTCATTCTCTATTTCAGGAAGAGACGCATAATACTCATGAGGCGGAAGACGAGAGCTTGGAAGACCATACTCGGAGCTATTTGATGATGATGATGATGGAGTTGGAGGTTTTGCTCTCTTGCCTTTGTCTTAGCAACTCGTGCATCACTCAACGGTACAAAGATGTGAGGGATGAGCTCATAGTGAAGGTGCATCCCTTTTGGTGTTGGTGGAATTGGTGCAAAGTTTCTATAGAGACGGGTGAGGAGCATCCCGTATGGAAGAGCAACCGATCCTTGAGTTGGAATATCAATCATTCTCCTAGCTATGTAGTAGGCTAAATTGAATGGTTGACGAGTGGACAAGTTGTAGAGCATATGACAAAGGCAAGCGTTAATATGATCCCTATTTCCTATGGTGCTAATGACGTTGGCTCTAAGTAGCTCCTCCCATTTCTTAAATTCGGGCTTAAGTTCATTTAGCTCCATTCCATATGGATCTCGGTTTACTTCTTTTCCCTTTCGGGTAACTCGGGTTGTGTCACTTTTTGGGTTAAAAAGGTGTTCACGGATGACATCCTTGTCGGCCAAACGGGTTTGGTAGGGTAGAGAGCGGTCATTGATAGCATCAAGAGCGGTGAGTGACCATTTATCCGAGTAGAGACAAGTTCCTCGGTTGGGAGTGCCTAGCACTTGAGCAAAATTGTCTAAGGTGATGGTGTAGTCGTTTTGATTAATTCTAAACCTAAGACAAAATTCATCATCGTCTTCATCACTAAAGCCGGTCACACTAGCATAGAATTCTAACACAAACCTAGGACAAATTGGTTCATCGATGTCAAGAAGACAATCGAAATGAATGGCGGCTAGTTCTTCACGAAGGTTGGTGTTTTCAAGGAAGGATGAGTGAATGGTTCTACCCTCATGGAAATACCTTGATTCTAGACCCCTAAATATTTCTACTTGTTCTTTGGTAAGTCCTTTGGTTTTGTGGTGTTTGGGAATGTAGTTAAGGGTGTCTTTGTGATCATAGAATCTTGCGGCTACCATGGTTAATCCTAAGGACAAGAGTTAATATGTTAAAAAATGAGAATAAGTTTTAACGTTTTTGGTTCTAGTGTGTGCCTATATGAAAACAATTTGGAGTTGCGGTTATCTCTACTCATTTTATGCACAAAGATGGTTTTAGTGGGGTGTTTGGCAAATACCATGAGATAACCCAAATGCTCCTAATTTAATGTGGCTTCATTTGAATATACCCGGGAATGCATATTAGTTATGCAATACCTTTAGTATTCAAGAGCATGCAAGTGATGAAAATTTAACGTTTCTATTTGTATTAGCAATGAAAAAATTGTTTTCCTACAAGTGAGAAGCTTTTCAAAACTCTTGACATGGGGTGTTTGGTTGTTTGAATAAGGCCTTATATTCATTATCTATCAATTAGTGGGAAGCATGATTTGTTTATGCAATATGATAATGTAGTACCTAATTTTAATGACTAGTTATGCAATTTGCCAATTGAATTCATATTTGGTATAAAAGCATACATAAAACCCCATGTAATGATTTGTGATAGTTTTGTGCATAAATAAGAATCCTAGACTCAGAATTAAGAGATGAAATGTAGTTAGGATACTTACAATGATGTTATCTTCAGTGATTAATGAGTGGGAAGATGACTATAATGAGCTTGGTTTAAGTTTTACACGTTTTGGTAAAGTGGGTTTTGAGGAAGAGGATGATTTGTATATAGCAGTTTTGCTTCTGTAGACACCACGGACCAGACGGCACCAAAAATTTGGTTCCGTCTTTGTTGTCGTTTGGTGCCGGGCTACAGTAGCATGTACAAGACAAAATTGTTTTGTTTTGACTATTCTAATGTTTTAGGCTATGTTTATCCTACATGTTTTGTTCCATTAACCCTAAACCAAGTCTAAGAAGATTAAAAGGTTCTCGTTTAAGAGGCTTAGTTAAGATGTCGGCAATGTTGTCTTCGGAGGAAACTTTCTCGATTGAAATGTTTCCTTTTTGAACATTGTCGCGAAGAAAGTGCGCGATTTCAATATGTTTTATACGAGCATGTTGAACGGGATTCTTGCTGAGATCGATGGCTCCTTTGTTGTCGCAAAGTATCACAATGTCGTTGAGATGAATTCCATAATCTCCGAGAGCTTGCTTCATCCAAAGAGCTTGTTGACATGCCTTTCCGGCTGAAACGTACTCGGCTTCAGTAGTTGAAATGGCCAAGGCCGTTTGCTTCTTTGCAAACCATGAGGTAAGACAATGTCCAACAAAGGTGCAAATACCACTTGTACTTTTTCTATCGACATAGTCACCGAAATGATCCGAGTCGGCATACACTATAGTTTCTACACCCGTTCCTTTGGGATACCATAATCCTAAGCACGTTGTTCCCTTAATGTATCTAAAAATCCTTTTTACAGCTTCTAAGTGTGATGCCTTTGGGTTTTCTTGAAAGCGAGCACATAGACAAACACTAAACATAATGTCGGGTCTACTAGCCGTAAGATAGAGTAGGCTACCAATCATTCCTTTATATTTAGTGTTATCTACGGATTCACCTTCCTCATCTTTGGTTAGTTTAGTGTCCGGGGACATGGGAGTTTTAGTTGGTTTGGAATCTTCAAGACTAAATTTCCTAAGCATGTCTCTTATATATTTAGATTGGTTAAAAAATATGCCATCTTCTAGTTGTTTTATTTGAAGTCCTAGAAAGTAATTTAACTCACCCATCATACTCATTTCAAACTCTTCGTGCATGATTTTAGAGAAATCATCACATAATTCTTGACAAGTTGATCCGAATATAATGTCATCAACGTATATTTGAACAATGATAATTTGTGATTCCTTTTTCTTGGTAAAGAGAGTATTATCTACTAATCCCATAGTATATTTTTTATCAATAATAAAAGTCTTAATTCGGTCGTACCAAGCTTTTGGTGCTTGCTTAAGACCATAAAATGCTTTCTTGAGTTTGAAGACATGATGTGGTTTCTCTCAAGTCGGTGAAACCGGAGGTTTGAGCAACATACACTTCTTCGTTAATAAACCCATTAAGGAAAACACTTTTAACATCCATTTGAAATAATTTAAAATCATAGGCACATGCATAAGCAAGCAATATTCTAATAGACTCAAGCCTAGCTACCGGTGCATAAGTTTCATCATAATCAATCCCTCTTGTTGATTATAACCTTGCGCTACAAGCCTAGCTTTGTTTCTAGATACTATCCCATTTTCATCCATCTTATTTCGAAAACCCATTTTGTTCCAATTATAGTTTGATCTTTAGGTCTTGGAACTAACTTCCAAACATCATTTCTAACGAATTGGTTTAATTCTTCTTGCATAGCAATAACCCATGATTCATCTTTTATTGCTTCATTAATGGTTTTTGGTTCAATAGTGGATACAAGCAAAATAATTACTTTGATTTTGGGCTTGTGACCTTAAGTTTCTTTGATTGAGTAGTCCTATGACTTTTTCTAAAGGATGACTTTTAGATTCTTTGATGTTGACAATTTCTTTATTTAATGGTTCATCTTCCTTGTTATTATTAATTATTTCTTGACCTTCTATCATTTGACTTTCAACTAAGTCATCATCTACCAAAGGTGATGTCTTAGAGGGAGGTGGACTTTCGTCGAATGTTATGTTCAACGATTCCTCGACTATCATTGTTTCTTTGTTTAGGACAATGTAAGCTTTACTAGTTTGAGAGTAACCAAGAAATACACCTTCATAAGACTTTGGGTCAAACTTGGTGAGATAATCCTTAGTATTAAGAATAAAGCATTTACAACCAAAGACTCTAAAATATCCTAACGTTGGCTTTTTACCTTTATAGAGTTCATATGGTGTTTTGTTTAAAAAGGATGTATTAAGACTCTATTCAAAATATATGTAGAAGTGTCACCGGCGTTACACCAAAACTTTTGAGGAATGTTTTGTTCATTAAGCATTGTTCTACTCATTTCTGGAATTGTTCTATTTTTACGTTCTACTACTCCATTAGATTGAGGTGTTCGTGGAGCGGAAAAGTTATGTGTTATACCATTTGTATCACAAAAGTTTCCAAATTGAGTTTCGTTGTCAAATTCCGGACCATGATCCGTACGGATCGACACAATTTTGATACCTAGAAGATTTTGAATTTTCTTGCTAAGTATTTCAAATTTATCAACAGCTTCATTTTTGGTTTTCAAAAACAACGTCCAAGTAAACCTTGAATAATCATCTACTATGACCAAAGTGTATAAGTTGCCTCCATAGCTTCTTATAGCGGATGGTCCAAACAAGTCCATATGTAATAATTCTAGACACTTAGATGTGGACACCATATTTTTAGTTTGGTGACTACTATGTGTTTGTTTACCAATTTTGCAAGCGTCGCAAAAGTGTTGGTCATATTTAAGTTTTGGTAAATTCCTAACCAATTCTTTTGAAGATAGGTTTTGTATAAGTCTCATATTAGCGTGACCTAAACGTCTATGCCAAAGAGATGAGCTATCATCTAAAGTTGTTAGGCAAAGTTTGTCATTATATGTTTTATCTATCTTCATGACATATATGTTATTTTTCCTAACTCCTTTAGCTATGGTGATACCATCTTTTAGTATTTTACTACCATTTTCATCAAATAGCACTTTATACTACTTTTATCACATAGTTGGCTAATACTAAGTAGATTAAATCCTAACCTATCCATGAGCAAATTTTCAATAGTTAGGGCATTATGAGCGATCGTACCTTTGCCAATAATTTTGCTTTTGAGATTGCTACCAAGGTGACATTACCTCCGTCATACTCTTGGTATGATGAGAAGAGACTTTTGTTGCCCGTCATGTGTCGTGAGCAACCACTATCTTTTATCCATTCATCAGGTTCCAATCCAACTTTCAAGCATACCTAAGAAGCAAATAACTCAAGCATTTGGTCCCCAATATCTCATGGGTCCATTTGGGTTACACATACCATTCATTTGATTCATGTATGGAAACGATGGGTAAGAGTTCCATGGCATGTAATCTGGAGTTTGATATGGTCTAAGAAAGTTTTGATTCCACCCGTTGTGTTGGTAGTTGGGTTGTACGTTGTGGTTGCTCTTAGGAAAGGGGCGTTTGGCAAAGGAAGTTTTATATTGTTGTTGAGTAGTTTTTGATCTAAATTCATTTTTGACAAGTCCTACTCCTGAAGTAACGGCTAGTTTTAGTTTAATACTATTATTGGTTTTCTTTGTTATTTTAACAAATTGAGTACGGTCCGTATTGCGAACATTCTGTTCTGCTGAAGTACCCACGGCACCATTTTGCACACCGGACGGAACCCTTATTTTGGTTCCGTCTGTCCGTGCTGTCTGCAGCAATTTTACAGAATGTTCGTCCTTGTCGGCCGTTTTATTTTGACTCTTTGGAATTAATACTTCATTAAAACCTAGCCCATTCATGTCTCTTGGTGTTTTATGAATTTTAACTATTTCATCGGCAAGAGCGATGTTCTTGTTAAACCTTTTAAATTTAGAATTGTTTTCTATTAAAACATCTTGTGTGAGCTTTAGTTTTTCTATTTCAAGTTTAAGCTCTTGACATGATTTACAATCATCGTCATTTGTTTTCCTTTTTCTAGTCGTTTTGCTTTTTCTTTTAACTCATAAACTTCATTTTCCAAAAATTCCTTTTGGTTTTTAAAAATTTATTTTTAGTTATGATTTTTAGACTTAGCTCACACAATTGATTATATTGTTTTTTGCAAAGTGTCATCATCAATAGAAGAATAAGAAGAGTCGGAAAGTACCTCATTTGACTCATGTGCCATTAGAGCGATTTCTTCCTTGCTTGATTCTTCATCGTCTTCACTATCACTCCAAGCACCACTTACAAAAGCTCGTTGAGTTTTGCTTTTAGGTGGCTTGGGACACTCTCCTATGAGGTGATTTGCATCACCACATCTAAAACATTTTCTTTCACCTTTTCCCTTCTTGTCATCCCGATCCTTTCGGAATGGCTTCTTTTCTTCTCGAGGTTGTCTTACGAACTTTCCTCTTCTTCTAAAGAACTTCTTAAAATCTCTAACGGCCATGGCATATTCCTCATCTTCGCTACCGGAGCAAGATTCGTCATCATCACTTGATTCCGCTTTTGCTTTTAGAGCAACGGATTTGATCTTCTCCCTTTTTCCTTTGATGATCTCCGAATCTTTCTCCATCACCATTTCGTGTACTTTGAGGTTACCGATCAACTCGTCTAGTGACATTATTGAAAGATCTTTTGATTCCTCAATGGCGGTCACTTTAGCTCTCCATTTGGGATGGAGTGCTCTAAGAAATTTCTGACAAAGTTCTTACTACGAAAAGATTCATCAAGTGCTTTAAGTGATGTAATAATAGTGTTAAGCGAGCAAAGCCACAATCAATGGTTTCATCTTCAGGAATAACAAATTGTTCATATTGTTGAACAAGAAGATCAATTTTGTTATCCTTAACTTGTGAATTACCTTGATGTGTAACAATTAAAGATTCCCAAATATCTTTGGCGGTTTCACACATAAAAATTCTTTCATATTCTTTTCTAGGTAAAGCATTATAAAGCATCATTTTAGCTTCATTATTTTTAGCAATTAGTTTCTTTTGTTCATCAACGGAAATATCCTTTGTTGTAGAACTAAAATCCCTTTAACAATAATAAACCAAAGATCTATATCTTTTGATTTTACATATGTTTCAAAACGGTTTTCCAATAGATAAATCCATTGGTTTCAAAGAGTGGTGGTCTTTGCATAGATTGCCCTTCTTTTAAGTTTTCAGAATCCATGGATCGTTTCAAGTTTATAAAATACAAGTTATTTTAGAAATTCTTGAGCAACGAGGCTCTGGTACCAATGGTAGAAAACTAGAAGGGGGGTTGAATAGTTTACTAATTAAAAACTTTGTTTTGAAACTTATTGTAAAGATCAATTGATATTGATCTTAGATATGTTAATGAAATATGCAAGCAATATGTAAAAGAGTAAATAAGGAAAGAAATGATCAAACCACAACAAGTTGTTTATAGTGGTTCGGTCTACAAGGACTCTTTTTCCTTGCCTACTCCACTCCTCGAGTCTCACACTCGAGAGTTTAACTTCACTAGTCAACAAGCTCCTTTCACCGGCGGAGAAAACCTTTACACTTCGCTTACACTATTTCCGACACTAAGCTAGATGTCGAGTTCTTTCCAAGGGTACAACCACTCCCACACACAATGTATTTTGAGGACTAAAATACTAACCACTCACACTCACAAGATTATGATGGTTTGATACAACAAAGAAGTATGAATCAACACTAGATCATACAACACTAAATAAACAAGACTTCCACTTCTGTTGAAGCTTGAATGTTTCTTGATCTTCTTTGCTACAAAAGAGATCACTAATATGATATGAAACTGAGTTATAAGGTTAGAGAGAAGATATTTATGAGAGTATGTTAGAAAGGGATGAAAAACTACTTGGCTTGGCATTGCTATTTATAGCCAAAGTGGACAGGAGCGTCCACGGACCGCGGAACCCTTAAAAGGGTTCCGCCCGTGTACCATTTTGGTACCGCCGGTCTGACAGTCAAGATATCAAATCTTTGCTAAAGTCAACTCTATCTAAGTGAGATTGTGTAAGACATGAATAGTACAAATCCACACAAAATATCTTAATGAAATCTTCTAATGATTTCCATGATGCATTACATGATGTCATAAGTTGTATTTCTATTTATAGAAATATGCAAGTACATAAGTAGTGTTTGGTTTTAAGAACCTAACACATTCTAAAAACTACTATCATACATAATGATTAGAGTCATATCAAGATGTTACTAATCATAAATGTAAATGCTTGAATGATGAATATATTGTTTGAAAAAGCTTGTTTTAATATCTATTAAACTTGACAAGCTTTAAGCTTTTATACAAATTAAATTTACTTTTGTCGTTAACAAAACTTAGGTAAAGATCAAAAATATAAATAACGTTTAATGACGATATTTGTATTAACATAATATTTGATGCAAAATATATGAATGAATTAGGTTTTAAATGTATTTTCACTGATATAATTTTTATTAAATACTATCTCCGTCCCATGATAATTGTCTACTTTGACTTTTTTAATCTTTTTTTATTCAACTTTGACAATAAATATTTTTATTTGTGTAATATAATAGTTGATGAAAAATGTATGAATAGATTTGGTTTTAAATGTATTTTCATTTGATATAATTTTCATCAAGTATTATATAACACAAATAAATATATTAATGGTCAAAGTTGAACAAGAAAGACTCAAAAAAGTCAAAATGAACAATTATTATGGGACGGAGGGAGTATTATATAACAAAATATTTAAGGTCAAAGTTGAGAAAGAAAGACTTCAAAAGTCAAAACCGAATAATTAATATGGGACGGAGGTAGTATATAAATCCATAAATATTTTCATATTTTTTTGTCGCTTTAAGTCCGCCTTAAACAATGCTTGAACATGCCGTCATGTCACGCCACTCTACGCCACACCTAACGCTATCTAAAACCTTAGGTATAGTTGTCTACATCTTATCTCCGCTCCATCAAAATTGGGTATGTTGCTTTTGTCTGTCATGCTAAAAGTATATACTCTCTCAGTCTCATATTAAGTGTTCACAATAGAATCTTTAGATGTCCCAAATTAAGGGTTCACAATGTATTCTAATCAATGAGATGAGATTTTAGTAGTTAAAAATGATATTTGATTGGTGGAAAGTGTAGTTAGTAGAATTTTCTAAAATTTTGTGCACTTTGAAAGTGAACACTTAATATAGGATAGAGGAAGTAATACAAATGGTACGACGTGGTCAAACATATTCATCAAAATCTTAAGAGGATATGATACAATGATCTTGGAAAAACACATCTAATGTGCATTTGGAAGTATGTTGCACCGGACTTGCATCGCCTAAAAAATACACAAATAAACTATGTTGCTATTGTGAAAAAATAAAAGGAAAATCACAAAACTAACCATTTTGTCATTGTAAATTCACAAAATGCCCAATAATCTAACTTTTTTTTTCTCAAAATACCCACAAAGTTGGCAAATCTTGAGAAATTTACCTTTATCTTGCAAATTTCATACACTTTAGCCCTTTCAAATGATTTTTGAACCTTTTTCTAAGATACGAGAACCCTTACCTTTTTTTTACCCCCCTATTTAAGCCCCCCATCTTCCACCAACTTCTTTTTCTTCACTTTTTCATCCGATCCAACCACCTAATCTTTCATTTTTAAATGAGAATTGATTTGCACATTTTAGAATTTGATTTGGACACTCCGTCTATGCATTAGATACTTATATAGTTTTAAATATTTTGCTTCACTCTTTGTACCTTGAGTGTGCAAATCATTAGCCTTTTTAAATTCGAGCTTATAATCTGATAGATACTTTTGAGTTTAAATTCACCAGGATTCAATTATCGTTATTTATTTCATGTATACATTCGATTATCAAAGTCAGATTGGTAAAATTGAGCTTTGTTTTGCTTGAGTCGACAAATGTGCACATATACAGTAATGATACAAATAAATTTAAGAGTTAATTGCATTTTTGGTCCCTGTGGTATGGCCAAATTGCAGATTTGGTCCCTAAAACTTTAAAAGTGCACCAGAGGTCCCTATTTTCAAGTTTTCGTTGCACGTTTGGTCCCTGGCCAAAGTCAAATGTCTAAAATACCCTTGTCTTCTTCTTTCCTATTTTCTTTTCAGTCCATCTCTTTAGTTTCTTACATAAATGGTCCTTGTGTCTTGCCAAGTTTTACAGGGACCAAAAATGCAATTAACTCTTTTAATTATTTATTTAACTATTAATATTACATAAATGGACCAACAGTGTAATTTTCAAAAAAATTCGAAAATTTAAAAAAAAAATTGAAAAATTTATTCGAAAAAAATTTTGAATATTTTTTTTTTGAAAAAATCTATTCGAAAAAATTTCTAAAATTTTTTTTGAAAAACTTATTCAAAAAAAAATTTCGAAAAACAAATTTTTTGAATTTTTTTTTTCGAATTTTTTTTTGAAAAAAATTTTCAGAAAAGTTTTTTCGAATAAAATTTCAAAAAAAAAATTATTCGAAATTTTTTTTTAGAAATTTTAGCCATTAGAAAAAAAAAAATTGAAAAATTTCGAAAAAAAATTTTGAAAAATTTATTCGAAATTTTTTTTAGAACTTTTTAAAAAAATTGGTTAACTTATATTAGCCATTAGATCAAAACCTGATGAAAACATATAAAAACAAACAAAAACGCATAAAAACGTTATTAAAACGGATGAAAACGTGCGTTTTCATCCGTTTTAATAACGTTTTTATGCGTTTTTGTCTGTTTTTATATGTTTTCATCCGGTTTTGATCTAATGGCTAATATAAGTTAACCAATTTTTCTAAAAAAAATTTCGAAAAAAAAATTGAAAACAAAAAATTTCAAAAATATTTTTTTCGAAATTTTTTCGAATAAATTTTTCAAAAAAAAAATTCAAATAATTTTTTCAAAAATATTTTTTTTGAAATTTTTTTCAAAAATATTTTTTTTGAAATTTTTTTCAAAAAAACTTTTCTGAATATTTAAAAAAAAAAAAATGATTTCGAATAATTTTTTTTTGAAATTTTATTCGAAAAAACTTTTCTTAAAAAAAAAATCTGAAAAAAAAATTTCAAAAAATTTGTTTTTCGAAATTTTTTTGAATAAATTTTTTTAAAAAAAATTTAGAAATTTTTTCGAATAGTTTTTTTCGAAAAAAAACATTCAAAATTTTTTTCGAATAAATTTTTCAAAAATTTTTTTTTAATTTTCGAATTTTTTTGAAAATTACACTGTTGGTCCATTTATGTAATATTAATAGTTAAATAAATAATTAAAAGAGTTAATTGCATTTTTGGTCCCTGTAAAACTTGGCAAGACACAAGGACCATTTATGTAAGAAACTAAAGAGATTGACTGAAAAGAAAATAGGAAGAAGAAGACAAGTATTTAGACATTGACTTTGGCAGGGACCAAACGTGCAACGAAAACTTGAAAATAAAAGACCTCTGTGCCTTTTAAAGTTTTAGGACCAAATCTATTTGGCCATACCCATGACCAAATGCAATTAACTCTAAATTTAAACAACAAAACTTTCACGATGGTCACAACGTAAAAAAGGAACTTGGTTGTTTGGAAAAGTGAAGAAGAAAAAGAAGCGGGTGAAAGATGGGTGTGAGGTGGAAGAGAGAGGGTCGAGGGTTCTTAAACCTTAAAAATAAGGTTTAAAATAGGGTTGAGCAAAACCGAATTTAACCTGAACCGAAACCGACAAACCGACAAAATCGAGCCGACCGAACCGAAACCGAGTTTTCTCGGTTCTATTTTGGTTCCAAATTTTACCGAGTTTTGGGTTTCGCTCGGGTCGGTTCGGTTCGAGAAAAAAACGACTAAAACCAATTAAAACCGACTAAACCGAAACCGAACCGACACCGAGAAAAACCCGAGTTTTCTCGCTTCGGTTTCTGTTCGAGATTTTTCTGACTTTCGGGTTTGTCGGGTTGGGTCGGTTCGGGTCGGTTTAAACCAAATGATCACCCCTAGTTTAAGAATAACGTTAAGGGGTTAAATTTTATGAAAATTTCGCGAGGGACAACAAATTTTGCAAATTTTGTCGGTATCATGGTTAAAAGTTAGATTTTGGGTATTTTGTTAATTTATAAGATAAAATGGTTTAGTTTTGTGATTTCCCCAAAAATAAAATGCACAACTCATTGATTTCTTAACACAATAAACAAAACTACAAAACTGAAGTAGTTGACATTATAAAGTACAATAAAAAGGTAGTCAAATAATAGGATGCCAGTAAAACAAGACAAAAAGGAGTAAAAAAACCCAAAAAATGGGCCAAAGCTTAAACAGTGTTTAGTTTTTGAACAAACAGGTTAAGACAAGGACCAGTTCGGTGGCTTCCCCAAATCAGATTCTCATGTCCATCCCAGTGTGCCAACAAATTTACGATTTTTGAAACGAAACCAACAAAAAGAGCATCCAAGAAACGACACTAACATTCTAATACTCCAAAATCCACGAAAGACGTTTACAAATATATATCATGCACACTTAGAAGTCATCTGACCACATAACAAGATAAACATATATAAGCACAGTATTTGCAAACTCTAAACTCCACTAATTTGAAATAACTTTTTTGAAACAAATAAAACCAAAAGTCAACTCTTATACCTCTACTTGATGTACTGAGAGACCCACTTGAATCCATCACCATAACCCATTTTCCTGACAATACTACACATGAAAACTTCAAGAGGGCGAACACCCGAGTTCTCAAGATTTACCTTACCCTTGCCAGTAGTCAGCCCTTCAAGGCCCATGTAGTAACGCAGTTCGTCTTCAGAGGCAGCATAAGGGATGTCAATTTTGTTGCCAAGATTAAGAAAGTTACGGTTGCCAATGATTCATCAGACAGAAGTGCATCCAGTTCTTTCTTTGACTCTGCAAATCTTTCCTTGTCGTAAGCATCCACCAGGTAGACAACAGCATCCACCTTAATAACCAAGAATGGCAAATATTACAATACCAGAAAGACACGAGGTGAACCAAAGAAAACATAGTGCCATTTCCATGAGGTTATAAAATAGCCAGGTTCTGTAAGGGTCATAATAGGACTTCTTAGAGAAGTATCCATGTTGGGACGGGTCAACTGACTGCTAACTTTTTTCTTTTTATTTTACAATAAGTAATAACTAAGAAAAAAATACTTATATATAATGCCATTTCGAATATCATTATTTATCTATAATTCATGATGGTCAGGTAAATACTAATGAGGCAAAAGTACAAACTGCTTGGAACCTCCAATAAATCGTTCCTTGCAAAAAAAAAAAAAAAAAAAAAAAATTATTATTCTAACACTGAAGTTTTGTTATTATTTTAAATACTTTATATAAAGAAAAATGAGGAAAATAGTGGTCAACCCAAACTGACCCGTTTAGACCCTCACATTCCTGAGTGCTTTTTTACTTCTTCGACAAACTGAACCCATCTCGGTATGTTGTTTCTCCCATAAGAAAACCCAAAGATTGACAAAAAAAATCCCAAATTGACACACTTCGAGCAATTTGGACCAAAGTTGCCCCTTCTACCATTTACAAATTAAGCATCTACTGTGCCAATACTAGTTGAATAAAGGTCGTAAAAGCAATCATAAGATACATACGATTAACTTAAACACTGCCCTATACATGGATATCCTGGAAATATAAGTACTCCTGTTCTCTCGATAAGACAAAACA
The DNA here is from genome assembly GCA_910596185.1 of Chrysanthemum makinoi. Lineage (NCBI taxonomy): Eukaryota > Viridiplantae > Streptophyta > Magnoliopsida > Asterales > Asteraceae > Chrysanthemum > Chrysanthemum makinoi. Next base: position 224,470,375 of record OU343223.1, on the reverse strand, counting down.
TTCATGAGCTTAGTAAAAAAGAGATCCAGATCGGCTCATGGGAGTACAAACAACGATGAATCCATGAGTTCCTAAAAAATCGCCTGCTGACGAGCCTCACTTTTATTTATTTCCCAAAAAGCTTGATGAATCAAACAATTATCTATTGAATGTTTTATTTAGCTAAAAGTTCAGATTCACTATTTCAAAGGGCAGCTATATAAATATCGACCCATCTGTCACTGAGGACAGAGTCAATGTGGACAAGATGGTCAAATATTGTGGTTAGTGGTTCTGATGCGATGTAAAATGCCATGTACTCGATCATATATATCTGCAAACCTCCATTATACGTGAAGGGTTCAAATCAAATTAGTTTCAGATATCTGCAGAGAATAACCACTACTGAATCGATAACCTGATGAGAATTCAGTTTCATAAAGTTTTCATTTAGATATTTAAAGATAGACAAAGCCCACCATTCCACTCCATGAAAACAAAAAAAAAGAGATTGTGGATTACCAAAAGAAAAATGTCTAGTGCATATACCTCCCTTTACTTAAAGCCAAAAAAGTTAACATGTAGGAAGAAAGCAGATGCTGGCCTCATTGAGCTGCTAAGTTTGTAGCACGCGGCCTATGTATTTGTTTTATTGAGGGCCAAACTGTAATGTATTTGTTTTAGGGGGAATTTACATTTTCTTTCAAGATTTGTACTAATAATGTCTAACACAATAAAGCATAAGGGTTAAAATGTCTTGGGGTTTAACATTTGGGGGCCATAACCCCTCCCGGTCCCAACTAAGTTCCGTCCCTAAGCCTATGCATAGAGTCAAAGAAAGATCTCAAGTCAACTAAGGACTGTCTGCCTAACCCAAACTGGATGATCGGGTCCACAATGCAATTATGCATAGTAAAGCTCTAAAATTACCATTTACTATACGTATGCAGCAAAGTATGAAATATATGACTACACGTAGCAGCTAAAATGCTAAATATTAGAATATAGTTGGTTGTAAATGAATGCAGTCGTCCACCCCCATTAGTGTAAGTCCATAATGTCAAGACATGAATCTCAAAAAGGGACAAATGACTAGGCTTCAAGAAAGTCAAAAGTGCACCTCTTATTGGGAAAAAAGATTGAAATGAAAGAATCATATGTTGTATGTTAATTAACTCAACTATAATTTGCATCGTTTAATATTGATCTGATCCAACATCCAAATCCAGCAGGCAAATATTCGACCTATTAGCTGTCAAACAGCTCATGCGTTATATCCAAATTCACCGCAATCTTAGTAACTCTAGACACAATTACACAAAACTAATGCATAAACTTTGTTAAATTCAACTAAATTAACAAATAATGGAGTAACTTGTTAAGTTAGACTTGGATCAAGAGAATCTATTAACACAAATAGTTCATGAGAGAATATTGACTTAAGTCAAAAAGAAAAAAGCTACAAATAAAAGACACTACTTAAAGCAATCAATCAAAATGAATAAAATCAATTACTAATTTACTATAGATTCCTACCTTTGATTTGAAGTAAGAAATTTATACCTTAGCATAGTAATCTTTCCAAACTCTACGAGCAATCTGATGCCCACCCAAATCAAAAGCTTTGAACTTAATTTTCCCAATACTCAATTCTTCTGACGTCGGATGCTGCGTAGGCTGATGCTGAACAAGTCTCTGCCATAATCAAACCAACAAAACACACACGTTATTACAACCAATATCAACACAACCACACACCCAACTGACAACACTTAACAACCACTATGCAATAATTACCTTTACCTATATAACTATTTATCAAAAATAATACTCCTTCGTCCCAAAATAATCTCCACCAGATATAAGCACACGGTTTAAGCAAAACTACACTTATTAACTGCTTAAACTTAGCAAAATGACATTTTTACCCTTTTACCATTATATCATGTTTTTCAGTAACTGTCACAATAATAAATTTAGCTAGGAATTTGCGGGTGTTTGTTTTAGCTTATGAGCTTATTTTGTTTCGGCTAGTTTTTCACATAAGAACTTATTAGTAATTACAACTTAGAACATGAACATGAGAATGGAATACATAAATTGAACCCAACCAAATAAACTAAAACAAACACCCCTATAAAAACTCAAATCAATTTTTCTGTTTCTTTTTTTTGGTAACCATGTTTTCCAACATTTTGGCGACTAATTCACGGGCTAGACTCACCTTTTCGGGAAGGTTGGCATGGCCACATAATTGAACTTTAGGCCATATGAGTAGTTAACTCAATCAAGTTTACCTTATTAGGGACGAAACCGTTCCCGCGGGTGCCCGGGACCCTATGGATTTTTTCGAGATGTAGTGTTAATTTTTGAAAGAAAAAAAAAACATCAATTTTTCTTAAATGCACCCGGTCTATCGAACGTTTCTATATTAGGGTTCCTTAAAAACATCAAACTAGAAATAAAAAGATGAAAAAAACAAACCTCGTCTTTCAACATATGAAGCAAAGTGGTTTTACCAGCATTATCAAGACCCAAAAACAAAATCTTAGCCTCCTTTTGCCATAACCCTAACGATGCCAACACCCCATAAAACCAGTCCACCAAAAACATCTTCTTCTTCTTCTTTTCTATTCAATTGATTTAAATAAATAAAGGGTTTTATAAAAGTAAAAAAAAAATAAGGTAGTGTTTAATGAGTGTGTATGAATCAATATATGGTACATGTTGGAATTGAATTTATATTTGTCTGTTATGAATCAGAGTCGTGAATGTACTACTTGATTCATCTCAGCCGTTGGAACTTGCTGATTATTGTTGTTGTGATCAAAGTTTTGAATTGTACCCTTCAAAAGTGATTGCTGTTTCATTGTTGCTTGTTGTTTGCGATTTTTGCATAAGGCTAGTCGCAGTGGATGGGTTTAACATCGGTTTGGCAACAAAAAATTGATGGGTCAACCGATGTTAACATCGGTTTAGTCCAATGCGGGGATCGAGTGTCACATCGGTCGGCGAACCAATTTATGCAACATCGGTTGCATTTCACGCCTCGATTAAAGCTATGTTTTGTCCCATTTTCCCGTCCAGATCCCGGCATCCGTTGTCTCGCGTCAGCTTTGAAAGAGAAAGCCGACAAGAAGATCCCGTGTCGTCCCCAGTTGCGGCACCGACTAGCCTAAATAGTCCTTATGATAATTGTTGTGGTCGTGGCTTCCCACGCGGTCTTAACCCCTCCCACTACGGCAGTCTTATACATGACCGATTTCTTTTAAACTTATAAATTCGTTTAAGCAAACAAATAAGCTTGAGCTCCGGCTGATAGCTAGTTGTACTCGAGATATTGACGATGGTCCTTCTGGCCAATCAAAGACTCGAAACACAACCAGGCTCTCGATAGACACTGGCAGCTACCGGGCCGGGGCGAAGCCGACCACGTACCTTTGGCACTTGCCTGACACAATTGCCTCATTCTTCCGAATGTCGAAAGTACACGTAGACAATGCCGCGATGGTACCCCGACGACACCAGCCTGGTCCCCATAAAGTACAACGGTCTCGTGGACCGATAGTGACACCAAGTAGTATAAATACGCATACAAGAGTCGAGACGAGGTATCATTTTTCTCACACATATTTATACTATATCTTTCGGTAAAACACACACTTACTCTTCTGCCGGAGCCCGTCCCGGGATAACACCCGGCGAGACTCAACGTTGTTCATCTTAGCAGTATCTAGAAGGCTTATCCCCGGTCAAAAGATAACCCAACAACTCACAAAAAATACTTCGACATTGGCGCCATCCGGGACCCGCATTCAACCGCTAGAGCTATAGAATGATCGGGTTCGACACCACCCAAGCTTCCTAAGGGTAGAGGAAGTCCACACCATTGACTAGAGAGCGCTAAGGATATGTGATGTACCAAGTCAATGATAAAAGAGCACAACAACCTGAGGGACACCGTTGAGCCAATACGATTGATTTTTAGATCGAAGCGCTCTGATATAAGGGTGGTCGGCGGATAAGAAGAAAGAAATAGTCACGGAGTAAAGTTGAAAGATCTAAGACCGCAAGCCCTTCGGAAGTCCTCAAATCTCCATCCGAGGCTTAATCATCGAAGTTCTCCGCCCGAACATAAGATGCCCACACACATCAAGTTGTACGACGGGTCAACGGATCCTCAAGATCATCTCAACAGTTCACGTGGGGTCAGTAGGCATGGAGAATGGCCAATGCCCGTGGTGCCGCATGTTTCAAAGAAACTTTGACTCCGAAGCGCACGGGATGGTTTCATGGACTCACACCGGAGCATAGACAATGGGCGCCTTCGTGATCGGCCAGACTCGCTTCCTGCACAAAGCTTGTGTCAGGACCCTACCGAGATCACCAAAATAGTGAGGAAGGCTAAATCTAGTCACGGAATTCAAAGAAAGGTGGACCACAGAGACAGGATTCATACAAGGAGCTCCGGAGATCATGAGAATCTCTTCGCTCATGAATGGGTGTAAGTGTCGAAGTTAGCCAAGCTGGTTCGCCGATACGATCCCTAAAACCGTAGAAGAGATGATGACTAGGGTCGACTTTGTGAGATCAAGCGCCTTCGCCAAAGATCAACCGCCCTGAGGAGAACATTATGGTACTAACAAGAAGAGCCTCAACCGACCATTCCTAAGGAATGAAAGAGCCGCCGGAAACCACTATGGAGGGACAGAGGGAATGAAGGACGCTACACCTATTCAGAAGGATAGGTAGCACACACCGTCATCTGGATCGCCGCTCTATTTGCCCCATCGCGGTGATCACTCGAATCAGCACCCGCCTAACCTTGGACTCCGCCACTAAACCTCCAAAATTTTAGCCATTGGAACACCGCCATCAGCTTCCTCCAAAAACCGCGTACACTCCACCCCGCAGTGGAAAACCAAGACAGTATGATTATCATCACGGGGAAAAGGGCATTACATCGAATGATCATATCGCCAAGAGAGACAATTAGAGTCAGGCATTAGAATGAAAACCGAATCATCCGTCAGGATCTAAGATGAAGGGAAGGAGAGAAACCCCAAAGCATGACGCGGGGGTCAAAGACAAGGTCATCAACATGATCCAACCCGCCCGAACGAAGGAAGAGGGAAGTCGGTTTAACAAGGGGAAAGATGGATGAATGTCCCCATAACGCTCCCTCCTCCCCGATGGAGACGTATTGGACGATCCCTCATAGTCAAGCTACAATGGAAGGGTACCTAGTCGGAGAGTCTTTGTAGACGGGAGCCTTGGAGGTAATGTTCTAACACCGCTTCAACAACTTGCTTCTGGCAGTGGCTCGACGAAGCAAACGCAGACTTCGGATCTGGTTTGCTCTGACAGTGACTCGGCTCCATCCGGGAAGATCGAACTAGATGTGTCATTCTGAGATGAGTTGTAGCAGAAGAAGGTCGTGATGAAGTTTACTGTCATTCTGCACCGTCACCATATAATGTCATTTTGGAAGGACCGGACAAGATCCTCGGAGCCATACCTTCACGGTCCATTCCATGATGAAATTCCCAACCCCTCAAGGAATTGCCACGCTGGTCACTCGCTCGTCATCATTTCGAATGTAGGAGATTGGAAAGATTGCGCATACTATTCTCAAGGTGATAAGGAAGAAACAGTACGTGAGAGGTGTCTAACGAGAAGCGACGATTAACCCCGCTTCCTAACAACAAGGCAAGAATAATAGGAGGTGCGCCATCTGTTGAGGGCAAAAGGCGCTCAAAGAATCGTTACAGCGAACCTCGACATATTCGCATGGGAGCCGGCCGATATGACAGAGTCCCTGTAGGGATCATTGAGCACACTCAATGCCAAACCTTCAATAGATCCGGATGTCAAAAACGCCGAATGTTGGCGCGACCGAGCCAAAATACAAAGGAAGTAGAAGAATGGGTCAAGGTGGAATTGTCGCCTGTGAAATACCCTACCGATATCCAACCTCATTCGTAAAGAAGTGTGATGGAAGTCAGGGCGTGATGTGTATTGACTTCAAGAACATCAATTCCGCCTAAAGACTATTACCCCACCGGAGATCGACCGAAGATCGAAGTCGGCTATGGGTATAAGTACAAATGTTTCTTGGATGCTTATAAAGGGTATCACCGTGCGTGATGGCAAGGGAAGACGGCGAAAACAAATGCTCTACACAAATCGCAGCAAGGAACCCATCTACACCAAGATGCCATTCGGCTTGAAGAATGCGGAGCCACCTATCAACGGATGATAGACTCGCTCAATCACAGATAGGAGGAACCTCGAGGCATATGTGGATGACATGGTCATCAAAAGCAGGAAGAGCAGGAATGCGTTGCGGATATAGCTTTAAACATTCGATAACCTTCTAAGATCAACATCAAGCTAAATCCTAAAAATGCTCCTTCGAATGGAGGAAGGAAAATTCCTAGGGTATATGGTAACTTCTAAGGAATTCGCAAACCCAAAGAAGACGGGCAATAATGGACATGCAATCACCAAGACACTCAAAGAGATGCGAGCCTCACGACAAATTACGGCGCCAATCGCTTCTTGCCTGCTCAAACAAAGATCCTACCATTCTTCAAACACTCAAGAACATCACCAAGGAGAATAAGGAGGAGTACCGATGGACGGAAGAGGCAGAGTCGGCATTCCAAGAAATGAAAAAGTTGATAACGGACCTTCCCTCACTAACCACACCAACGGTGAAAGGAAACATCAGATGCGTATCTAGCTGCCATGAGGGAGACGTCAGCGTTCTCCTCAAGTAAAAAGAAAAGAAAACAATTAACTACATGTAAGTCGTAACGCCAACGGCCGGTGAGAACTACGCCCATCGAGAACTAGTAATCGCAGGTTCCGTTGCACATGTCAAGAAGGCCCTAGATACTTCAAGCACACCCATTAAGGTAATCACGGACCAACCAATAAAGCATCTCATAAGCCTAAGGCGCCCTGAAGTTGGCTAAATACTCGGTGGAGCGGGTGTACAACATAACCCACGAGCCCCTGAACGCAATCAAAGGTCAGTTAGCGCGCATCTTCGGCCAAGCTCCCATCTGAGAAAGAAACGCAGCAAGTACTTCAAAACATGGCGAAGAAGAAGGAGGAGGAGAAATGGCTTTTGTATACCGGACGGAGCATCCATAATAAAGGCCCGAGCGGGTCTTGTACTAATCAATCCGAGGGAATGGAGTTCACTTACGCCATCCGCCAATTTGAGTTCACAACACTAATAACGAGGCCGGCGTCGGGTTCCCCATCAAGGGGCTAAGGATGGCGAGTATGCGTGTCCAGAGCTCGAAGTCCGGTGGACTCTAAGTTGGTGGCTAATCGATAAATGGGATTATGTGGCTAGTCATGAAAGTATGATCAAATACCTAGCAAAAGCAAAGGAGTACATAGCTAGTTTTGAAAACTTCAAAGATCCTAACATCCCTAGTGGGTCGTAATCAAAAGGCGATGTCCTTATTAAGCTAGCACGGTCGCTTTGACCAATTTGACTAAGGAAGTGCTAGTGGAGGTGCTAAGGAAAGGTCGACGGAAAGAAAGCAAGGAAGTTAATAATGTCGCTGATTAGAAGAAGGAGACAACTGGATGATCCCTATCATCCCGAAGGTTCTGAGGAAGGAATTTGGCCGAAGACCCTAATGAAGCCCGCAGAACCTAAGGATGAAAATCACCAAGATGTCATGGAAGATGGTATACTCTACAAAAAGCTTACTTGGTACCTCATGATCGCGCGGGCCTTACAAGCAAACTACGCCATAAGGGGAGATACACATGGGAGTTTATGAATGCATTCCCGGTCACGGTCTGTCAGGCAAAGGCCATAAGGATACTATCGGGCCTACAATGCACCGGATGCTAGAACGAAATAATCAAGCGACCCCCGCCAGATCCATTCGCCGCAGCTCTTCCAAAAACGGGTTAACACCCATCATGGCTCCATGGCCCTTTTCCCAATGGGGTATGGACATAGTGGGACCTCTACCATTAGCAAACGGAAGGTCAAGTTCCTCTTAGCCATCGATTATTTCACCAAATGGACAAGCCAAACCGCTGGCAAAGATTACGGAAAGATGTCACGGTTCGTGTGTGGGATAACATAGTGTGTCGCCGGCTCCGCCATCATCGCCACGTGACAATGCTAAGCAATTCGAGACAACCCCTTCAAAATCGGGTGCTAAAAACTCAACATCAAACAGATAATACATACCGCGTGGCCCATCCGCAAGCCAACGGACTGGTAGAAAGGGCCAACAAGAGCTTGATGGAGGGAATCAAAAGTGGTTGGGGCGCAAACGCCGGATGGGGCGACGAGTTACCAACGCCCTTGGGCACACCGGACATCCATCAAGACTAGCAACGAGACACCCTTCGACCTCACCTACCAAAGCTGCCGGGTCATACCGGCAGAGATAGGCATGCCAACGCATGAGTAAGGGAGGAGGTAAGGCGGAAGGCTCAAGCAGGACGATCCCCGCCGAATCAGAACAAACGAAGAAGATATCCGTCTCAATCCCGACCGCTACGTGAAATCCGGAGGGAAGAAGCCGGATGGAAGCCGATACAAAACTAAATTGGAAAAGTACTAGCAACCGGAAAGCACGCCGGTCACCTTCAAACCAGGGAGTTTGTGTATAGAAAAACGAGGAGAAGCAGAGCCGAAGACCAAGGCAAATTGGGACCCAAGTGGGAAGGCCCCTATCGGATCAAAGAGGCGAATCTCAACTACCATACAAGTTGGAAACTTTGATGAAGAGGAAGCGTTCCTGGAAAAGACGCATGAATTTGAAGAAATGTGTTCTTTGAAAAACAAATGAATGCATTGTAAGCCTACGGGCATGAACTACTTGCTTTTACTTTCAAAGGGAGCAATGATATATATTCCCTACCTACGAGAGGAGGAAAATTTTCCATGATCATATCTCGTACTCAAAGGGACCGACCGGCGGGGATTAGCTACCTCCCACCACAGATCCAAAACCCCTCAACCAAATTAATTTACCCCGTAGTAAATGACATTGTAGGGAAGGCCATACATACCATTCGGTAGGCTTATCGCGAATAATGCCTTAAGACATTAAGGGATGGCCGAGGCATATATGCCCGCAAAGACGCAGATACCCCAGAGGCGATTACGCCGTGGATGAGCCACCGTGATTTACCAACAAAGAAACATTACCCCCAAAAAGTGCTAAGTCACTAGGGAAGGCCGGTATATTTACTTACGTATAATTTACCCCAAAGAGTGCCAAGTCACTAGGGAAGGCGGCATATCACCTACCGGACTCAATTCAATGCCGAAAGTGCTAAGTCACTAGCAAAAATATAAAATGCACACACAAGCATACACGGATAAATAACCAAAATTGGTTGTCCGGATGTACGGACAACTTGCATAATATTACGAAAGTGCATGGATAAATTGTTTAATTACATGTCACAAAGGACCGCTCTTAAATACGAATGGCCTAAATTACATTGCAAAGGTGCAAGAATAAATGATTCAAATTACAACCAAAAGCCACGAAGGCCAACCGAAGTCTACAAACAAAACATTATCAACATCGAAAAGCCTACAAAGCAAGGTAGAAGCTAAGATCCTCCGGAAGTTCCCAGCCCGGGTGGGCCCCTGGGAAGAATGTTCATCGACGCCCAAAGGAAGATGATAGGATCTCTTGATTTTTCAATATATGGGTAGCTTCGTGAACATCGTATCATAAACCTTAGTAAATCCCGCGATGCCTCCATATCGAAATCATTCGCGAGCAAAGAACGATCCTTTCGACCTCTTCGCCGATCGTTCCTCCCGACCCCGCCCAACCGGCCCGGAATCAATAGCGAGATTGAAAACCGCCCTGTGCTTTCTTGGTACTTTTACCCTCGCAACCTATGAATCACCGTAGGGATCAACTTTTAACATAGTTGAACGCAAAGATCTCCTCCCTCGGCCGGCTGGATGGCAACTTCTTGCATATTCTTTCTCAAGTCCAGGCCTCTCTCTCGAGATTCCTCCAGCTCAAACCTTTCTTCTCCAACGACTCCTCCAACGACACGATCCTCTCGGCCTGCTCTGTACCCTTAGCCTTCAGACCGCAACCTCGCCTCCAAACCCTCCAGCAAGCCTTCAAATCCCTTCCTTTTGCTCGCATAAGCACGGTGAACCTCCCGAAGGGCTGGTGATCAGCGGTTAACTTCTCATTGATAGCAACTTGGGAGAAGGCTAGCTCGTGTCGAAAAGCAATGGCTCAAGTACGGGCAGTGCGTAATGGGCCTGCAGCTCGATAATGATGGTTCAACCGCTCAAACCGCGAAGACCTCTGCAACTGCGAGGAGCCGTGACACAATTCAAACCACCCCTATATAAAGCCCTTTCGTCGGTTTGATCATCTTGCTCCAGGGCGAATAAAGGGGGAGCAAGGTTAGCCATCATATCTCTACAAAGGGCTGCGTCAAGGCTATTCAGCTCGTTGGCCGTTAAACCCCAAATGGGATGAAAAGTTCCCGAACCTCTTCGCACAAACCTACGCGAAACAAAAAATAATAAAAATAAAAAATAAGAAAAAGAGCAAGGAACAGACGAGGACGATAGATACCTCCCCGCTAATCTGCGGTGTCCCGCTCCGGTCGTCGGAGAGTTCTCCGCTCACCTCGACACACCCCTCACCCCCTCGCAGAAAATGATGTCAAATAAAGAACGATAACATGCCACGAAAAAAGGGGCATACCGAGCGCGGTGGCTGGGAGTAGATTCCAGAGAATCGGAGGATCCTCGATGGACAAAGACCCTCCCGCATGAGATCCTCCCTCTTGATCACCCTCGTTATTCAGCCCGGTCTCATCCACGACATCATCCGCCTCAATGTATTTACGGGGAGATCGAATGAAGCGCCCCGAGAATCCTCCGACTGACAAAGACTTCAATAGAAGGAGATACCGCTTCTTCTTTAGCAATGACGAAGGCCCACCCTAGGCCTCTTTCTCCGCCTCTTCTTTTCCTCTCGCTTTGAGCACCGGAGTCCTCTCTCCACAACTGGATTCGACTCACCTCAGAACAAGTTGACGACCTCAATGGTTGAGTCAATGAGGAATCGGTTCTTCCTTCACCAAGCCGCTGCCCCTACTCCACGGGACCGCCTCCGACCTCAAACGGAAGATGAGACATGGTGATCCGCACACAGAAAGAGAAAGGGTCACCTAAAAAAACGGTCGAATTACCATTCTTGTCAATATCCCAACTCCACGCGAAAACCCCGGTGCTTCCAAATTCTAGTCAACCCGACTCAAACAAAAGTTCGGAATGAACCGGTTGAGCTCAACTACCCCTTCACACAACCGACATCACCCTCCAAAAACCTCCAATGGGAACACCGTCTCAAACGTTTGAATCAGGATGCCTCCACGCATGGCATCGTGGATAGCCCTCCGGTCAATCAAGAAAAAGCTATCCTTCCCAGCTTTAGACTTGAACATGTCCTTAAAAAGACATGCTGACGAGACTCCCTCCTCCTCCTCGAAGGAAACCAGGCCCCTGCTTATTCAAAAGTAGAAAACCCTGCAACAAATTCAGCTGGGCTCAATTTCTAAGCTTCGGTAATAGATCTCAAACATAACCAATTGCTCAATCCGATGGGTACTAACTGAGAAATGTGCACCTTAAAGTATCGGATCACGCTCAAAAGAAATGTAGAAAAGGGAACTGACCCGGAAAATGCAAAATCTGCTCATAAAGTCCATGGCATCAAAGGTTGTCATTATGGTAAACTCACCGAGGTAAACGGGATGTAAATCGGCGGAATACCATACTCGCTAATAATATGGTCAAGTTCCCCTTCGGATAGCAGGGACGAATACACATGCATATCAGATTGGGGCCGATCGCCGAGGTGCTACTGAACCGAAGCCATGGATATTGACAGAAGAGTAATAAAACAACGGAGGAATAAGGGGATGAAACTCACCTGAACTCGCCGAAAGGTTTGCCAAACAGAGGACGAAGGGATCGAAAAGTAAAAGTGGTAATTACCAATGAGGTAAAAACGCTTTATATAGGCCAAAAAGGTGGACACGAAACGCCCTATCGCGGTCGATGTCGACGCGGATGAATCTGAATCCGTCCACCACCACGCCCGCCACGCGGGCAAAATCCCACGATTTTGGTAAAATATTTTAACCGCTCACTAAATGGGCCGGGCTCATGGCCTAAGAGTGGCCCGAAGCCAAAGTCGTGCCACGACCAATGGTTCAAGAGCGATTAGATTAAGTATCACATCACTTGTCAAAACAAATAACATGATACTCTGGGGACATGCGATATGGTCCTTCTCGTCGGCAATCAAAGACTGAAACACAACCGAAAGGCTCTCCGATAGACACTCCGGAAGGTTACCGAAGGGCGAAGTTGACTTGACAAGTACCTTTGGCACCTTGCCGGACACAATTCCCATTCTCCTCAATGTCGGAAAGTACACCGAGAGATGCCGTCGCGAGTGTCGGCCCCGACGACAATGGGCAAGTCCATAAAGTACAAATTTAGGGACCAGATAAGGACACAAAGTAGTATAAATACACATACGAAGAGTTGGAGACAGGTATCATTTTTCTCACACACATTTATACTATATCTTTCGGTGAAACACATACTTACTTTACGGAAGTTCGGGTCCTAGGATAACACCCGGCGAGACTAACGCGTTGTTCATCTTAAAGGTATCAGAAGGCTTATCCCAAGTACGAAAGATAACTGCAACAACTCACAAAAAAATACTTCGACATATATATAACATAAAAATGCATGGCCTTATAATTGCTCGTTTAGTAATACACATGGAAAGTAACAAAGTCTAAGAAAGAATTTGCAAGACTAAATTATATAGGGCAAATCGCATAAAAAGGTACTCATCTTATGTCCAATTTCAATTAAAGGTACTATTCTTTTTTTTTCTCAATTTAAGGTACCCGACTTTTTTTGGGCGATTTATTTTTTTCTAACTTCCGTTAACCATTTCGTTAGTAAATTACATGTTTGGTCCTTGTGTTTGTATAGGCATTTCATGTTTGGTCTATTTTCGTCCGTTTTCATACGCCAAGTAAACGTTGCTCGTTTTTATAATGCTTTTGTCCGTTTTACCGCTTTTAAATCATTTTAACTGCTTTTACGCTTTAGCCTGCTTTGCACGCTTTCATCTGTTTTTACACATTTTCGTCCGTTTTTGCACGTTTCTATCTGTTTTTGCACGTTTGCACCACAACCAATCACCACCGCCACTAACCACCACCACCCAACACCACCAATCACCACAAAAAGAAATTAATTTTTTTTTTTATTTTTTTTAAAATTTTCAATATTTTCGGAATAAAATATTTAAAAAAAAAATTTGAAAATTTTTCGAAATAAAATTTTTTTCAAATTTTTTTTTCTAAACATTCTTTTTCCAATTTTTTTCAAAAAATATTTTAAAAGTTTTTTTCAAAAAAATTTTGAAAATTTTTTTTGAAAAAAATTTGGAAAAAAAATATTGAAAAAATTTTTTTGAAAAAAAAATATTCGAAAAATTTTTTTTGGGAAAAAAATATTTCGAAAAAGTTTTGAAAAATTTGAAAAAATATTCAAAAAATGGACGGAAACGTGTAAAATGATAAACGTGTAAAACGGACGAAAATGTGCAAAAACGGATGAAACATGCAAAACAGTTAACGGACCAAACATGAAATGCATATACAAACTCAAGGACCAAACATGTAATTTACTAACGAAATAGTTAACGGAAGTTAGAAAAAACCTAAATCGCCCCAAAAAAAGTCATGTACCTTAAATTGAGAAAAAAAAAACAGTACCTTTAATTGAAATTGGATATAAGATGAGTACCTTTTTATGCGATTTACCCAATTATATCATTTCTTTTTCGTGTAAAGACATCTCTTATATAATAAGGGAAGATAAAATTGAAAATTAGTTCATTTATTATTGATAAAGAGAAGAGCTTAAATTTGAAATCAAGTGTTTTTACTTACTAATAAAAGTTAAAATTGGCTTTAATTTTGATAATAAAATTTACAATTAGACCTTAAACTTTTAAACTTTTAACTCTAAATCTATTTATCAATTTAAGTGTAACATCCTCAACTTTTATAATTTCTATTAAAATTATATTCAACAAAAACCTCATACACTTTAAACCTTTTATAAACAACTACTACTATATATTATTATCATTATCATGATTATAATGATGATTATTATTATTAAATTGAGCTAATATTAAAAACACAATCAATGTACATGTTATTAAATAGGGGCAATTTCATATCTCCCCTTCTTTTTGTTGAAAATTTCATATATACCCAAACATGCATAAAAAACATTGTACATCATGCATTAAATACTTGCACTTTGGGTATATATGAAATTTATCTTGAAAGTAGGGTGATATATGAAATTAATCCTATTAAATACTAGCAGGGTACCCGCGCGATGCGACGGCTGGTACCCTGTGATTAAATTTTCTGACGAACAAATGTTATTTTGTTTTGAGCAGTTGGATTTCAAATTTATGTTTTGAAAGCTTAATTAGATTGTACATTGTGGTTAAAGAGTTGTATATTTTGGTGAATGGGTGAATTAAATTGTGTGTTAATTGTATGTGTTGAATAATGTGTTTTTAGTTTTATTTGTATTTGTACATTGTGCTTAGGTAGTTGTATATAGTGGTGATGGGATATATTAATTGTAGACTAAAATACACGGTTGGTCCCTAAACTTGGCAAAAAGCTTCGCGTTGGGACAAAACTTGGCATTATCATCGTCGGAGGTCCAAAACATGGGCATTATATGCCAAACTCGTCCCTTGACCAATAACGGCGATGTCAACGTCTTTTTTCTGTTAGTTAGTGGAGGGTATTATAGTCCATACACATTTATACCTCAACTTAGTGAATTCTAACTCAAGAACTATTCCACCAACACATAAAGGGGTTATTGTTTGAACAAATTATATCAGTGTACCTGACCACTTAAGTGTGACTTTATAAAAGTCAACTGGTAAAGAAAGTATGAGCTCTGAATTTTACCCGGGATAAACAAACAAATTTATACATTATCAACTACTTAGCTAGTTGACTTATGTCACCAACTATATTCGTTTGATGAAACTGGAACATAAGCGATACTACGGAGTCATTATGTCCGATGCATGGTAATATCGAGATATTTTACAAAATATAAAAGATGAATTTGGGCCCAACTTCAAAGCGTTCAACCTGCGAATCTTGAATGATCTACAGCCTCGACGATATCCGTAAACTGTTGAACCAACAAAACATGAACCCTAAATTGATGATCTTGCCGCTACCTTGTCCGCAAAAACAAGTATACAAACAACAAACATATAAGTTAGGTAATCGCATCACGTTTTTTAATGGAATTAAACACATGACATGGTATTCATCATCAAAACATCACCTAGGTCGCCTTTGGAAAAGTAAGGCTAGGATGCGGTTGTAATCTTTTCTTTGCTCCTAAAGGTTGTCTTAACACCGCTTGAAACATCACAGCACCGCACCAACCTTTTCCCTTCCCTCCACATCAAAACAAGGCAAGTTCTCAACATCAAACCCTGCAAACTCAACCATTTTGGCCTTCCCCTTCCCATCTAAACCTCGCTTAAATTCTTGAACAACTTCTTTGCCTTTTTTTCTGGGCAAAACATCCTCTTCATCAACCATCTTTCATTTTCCTTTTCCTTTAATTTTCTCCCTTTTTTTAGCTACAACCTCTTCTTCCTCTTTGATTACAACACCACCTTTCACTCTTGGTGTCCCGGTTCCACTCCCCTGCATTTTTTCTTATCTATCCCCTGCCATTGACGTCTAGTCCTAAAAGGTGTTTGACTAAGCATCCTAAAGTTAGCATCCTACTCTACCCAACCCACAACTTCAAAACTAATATTTTTTAAGTAAAATTGTGCTAACTTTTGGGGCTTGTGGGCAACGAAGATATCAACGAAGTCATTTGTTTAAGCCATTCCAAACAAAGTGTGAACATCAACATCAGTATGAATCAAATGCAAACCATTTTCTAGGGATTCTTTAGGATCACGAAAAACAAAGCCCATTTTTGTTCATTAATCTCTGATAACACATTATCAAGGCTTGAACTAAATATATCCCTATCACTGGTAAAGGCACATGGATTAATTAATGAACCTCCTTCATACCTGAGTGGGCTATAATCAAAAAACTCATTATAGTGGATTACAACAGGACCTCGCCTTCTTCTTCTTCCTTCACATCCTTAAAAGTTGAGGCGAATATGTTTTGTCCTTCATTGTTATTTTTTGTTTTTTACAAATGGGTTTGACTAGATGTGTGTGTTTCAGACGTGAGTGTGGATGCATGTTAGGTTTGGTTTTGATTGGGTTTTGTTAATTGGGTCGGGTTATTATGATAGTGTTAATTGTTTCAGATCTTGTTAGTTGGGTTGTTTTGGTGATTCCCAACACATTAATTGTGTATAAGCGTATCAAGGAAGGCAAGGTTAAGTTGCAGGTGGTAACAGTTTAAAATGTCACACTTAGTCCCTGAATTTGGTCATTAGCCGTTTTGCACTTAAAATTCCCGCTTATTTTTTCTGACACAAACTTGACTATTTCTCTTTTTACTAACTTCACAATTAGTCCCTGAATTTTGAACGTCCAGTTGGTTTTGGTATTTATAGGTTAATAACCTATATCAATTGCATACCAACAATAAAAAAAACATATCCTAACAAAATCTCAACAACCTCCCAATGGCTGACTTCCCACTACTTAAAGAACTCGCCAAAGCTTGAACTTACTATATTGTTTGACTCGATTTCTCTTTATCGAGAAAACGATAAGGACATCAAAATTGCTAATGGACTCCAAAACACTTTGGTGACTTGATTTTTGGTATGAAGGAAACCCAAGAATACATCTCTCGAAGGCTTTTGAACTACTTGATGAACTACAAGGTTCTCGAGGATCTTCGCAACAAGAAAAAGGCTAATGTCTTGAAGCGTTGGAGATGAGGATGATCTGTCGTGACACACTCAGCTGTGTGTGACAGGAACAACTTCCTTGATGATCTTAGGAAGTGTTGAGAAGGAAATGAAGTGGTTATGTTTTCCTTTTTTTCTTTTTGAAAAATAATACAATATTTAATGTTTAATATGAAATTAATGAATCTATATGTTATGTTCTAGTGTTTTAATTTGTTAATTATGTTGTTAATTGTTGTATTGCTAAGAGAGTTGTTATATCGATTTTGATTGTATTGGGTGTTGGTAGAAGTATGGTCCTTGCTCAAACAGTTTAAGAGTATAGGGGACTAAGGTTTTAGTCCCCTATCATGTCCTCACATTTGCATTAACTTATAGCAAGCAACTTATTTATTCTCACATCACAAAATTTTAATTCATAAGCATAAAGCCAAACCTTTCAGTGAAATTTGTGAAAATGGGTAAATCTAGAGCTCGTAAACAGATTAAATGCTCAAATTGTCAAACAGTTGGACATAATAAGTCTAGCTGTCACAAGGATCAGGTACCAAAACCAACAAAGGAAACTAAGGTTCGAGGTAGAAAAAGGCATTGTGATGGCAGAAGGCAACAGGTATTCATTTAATTGTCATTTGCATAACGATTGTTCTTGTGTGTTTACATTCTAGTTGATGTGCAAATGTATTACTTTTGTAGTGGATGGATGAAGTCGATATAAGGAAGACTATGGAAGAAGAGTTTCTTGAAGCTCTTTATGAGCAAGAAGAAGAACACAAAAATTTGAAGGAAGATGAAGAGCAGTCCCGTTGGATGAAGAAGGCCCAAAGTTTTTGGAAGAGGATAGAATGTACAAAAGAATTGAAGAGGAATGGGAGAGGAAAAATTGGCTTGAAGATGCAGAACTGAGAAAGCTTACTATGGAGTGTCTTTGGAAGAGTTATATCCATCCATATGTGCTAGAGAAAATTTCCCTCGAATGGCACAAATTCCAACAGTTTTCGAAAGTTGTAGGCTTCTACTCTTCTAGCCATTTGTAATATCGACAATATCATGTTTGAAACATGTTTTTTTGACTTTATAAGTTGACTAGCTTTTAAGAATTTATGTTGTCTTTACTCCTTATCTACTTGTTCAACAACCACAACTCCCATCTACTTATATAATACATCTTAAGTCAGCAATTTTTTATCATACCAACATATTATCACCATGGATGTAGAAAATGGTTGTCAAATGGTATGCATGATGTTGGGTTGAAAGTGAAAAAGGGTTGTATTGACCTTTTTTTCAAGGCGTTCACCTTATAGATTTCATGTGGTATGTTTGTCCGTGTGCCTTGAGATAAGGAAACACATCTTATCTTGGTAGAAAATGGTTGTCAAATGGTATGCTTGTTGGGTTGAAAGTGAAACAGGTTGGATTGACCTTTTTTGCAAGGCGTCCACCTTATAGAGATTTCATGTGGTATGTTTGTCAAGTGTGCCTTGAGATAAGGGGAAACACATCTTATCTAGATATGACATGGGAAAACACAAACACGTGAGATAGTGGTGCATATGTGATGGGTCATACATATTATTACCTACTAGTGTTGGTGCATCCTGAAGCGTTGATGAAGAAGAAACCAACCACCTATGCTGAAATACCAAGTGGAGAGCTAGCCAAACACCACTGAAGCACTGCAGAATCGAAAAGACCAAATGGAGAACGCCCAAGACAAACACCACTTGAACCAACCTAACCGACATACCAAATGGATCACCTACTAGTCATTTAAAGCGTTGAATTCCTAGGAAGAAATGCTATGTTTTCTTCATCTAAATGTAGCTTAACTGATATGTGTGTGCTTCTATTTTTATAATAATTGAATTTTGGTTACAATTTGAATATGTTGACTTTATAAGTCAAACAAAAGAGATTTTAAATACTAACAATTCCGTGTGGTTCCTCTAATAATTTGGTTTATGTTGACCTTATAAGTCAAAATGGGTTTTCCTAAGCACCCACCTAAACTGGATATGCAAGTGCAAACTACAAAATGAAAATAACAAATCCAAAATATACCTACACCACCACCTAATTACACCATATCAAGCAAAATATACATGTTAATAAGTATCGCTTTCAGAACCATCATTAGCCAAAAATATACATCTTCATTACATCAACAACTAAAAATAATGTGTGAACTTCTTGATGGGATACTTGATATTCATGGGGGGAGACTTGAGGTCCTTAGGGGGAGGCACATACCACTCATTCCTATTTGTTCCGGAGCATCCCACAGCAAGACCACCTTGAACCCGAAGCCTTGGACGCTTGGGAAGTGGAACCTTTCAAAGTAGTCTTGGTCTTGAAGACGTTCCCACATCATCATGTGTCTTAAATAATGATGACATCAACTTCATTTCATTTCACGTTAGTATCTGGAAAGATAGACAAAAAGAAAGAAATCGAGTTCACCCATTACAACTTTCTTAGCTTGCAAACATTAACTCTAACCTTTCTCAAACTCCTTATTCCCATATTTTTCCCACAAGTCTTCAAGTATCACATATCACAATGTCATCTCCTATATCCCACTTATTCTCATAAGTAGCCATGGCATACTCAACCATATCGTCAAATACCTTTAGCTTGCTATAATCCCTCTTTTTGACAGATTCCGACACCGCTCGATTGTCAAATAAATTAGAGTTATTGATGCTCATCCCTTAAAATGGCAATCACAACAAATACGAAAAACCCGACTAACCTTTCATCACTTGAGCTTCTTTTCGCAATCTGCATAAATCATCGACATTTCATCTTCTTTTAACCAAGTATCCCTATTTTGCCTTCACATATTTTTACCATCTCACCCGTTATGCCGTAAAAGTAAGATCCTTGTCTGCCATTGTTAAAGTGTGTGTGAGGAAGGAGGGAAACAATCAAGATGGTATACGGTAGCTTTTCTCGGTTAACTAAGGTGAGGTATAAATGTGTATGGACTATAATACCTCCACTAACTAACGAAAAAGACGTTGACATCGCTGTTATTGGTCAAGGGACGAGTTTGGCATATAATGCCCATGTTTTGGACCTCCGGCGATGATAATGCCAAGTTATGTCCCAGCGCGAAGCGTTTTGCCAAGTTTAGGGACCAACCGTGTATTTTAGTCTTAATTGTATGTATGTAATAAATAGTATTTTCTTAAAATCAATTATGCTTTACATAGTTGTACATTATGTTTTATAAGTAGTATTTGCTTAAATTCTAATTTAGGAAATCTTAACTCATAAATAGGAGAGAATGTCATCCCTCCATTATAAGTAGTATAGATATAGATATGCACCGATTAAATATAACATAACCAAGAATTAAAATCCAATGAATTTGAATCATACTAAAATATCAAATTAAACTACATAACAATAAGATTATTAGATAAAATTGATCATATTTTTAAATCCAAACAAATATAGTTGATAAATTATTATTCGTTAAAGGTATTGTCTGAATCTAATCTGTGTTTAATAACCCGCACGTACACGAGTTGAAAAACTAGAATACAAATAACGATAAATACTTTAATTGTAATACCAAAAATCTGTAGATGCAAAGTATTATAAGTAGTAAAATGAAAACACGATTTATAAGTACACACTAAACAAATTTAGTTAGAATATAATTATTAGTTGTATTTACAGTCTGAACCTCGTGCGTGTAATATAAGTGTTACAAAATATTAAACACTACTAACTTCTTATATGCTACTATAATAAACAAAAATATGTAAACACCGGGACTTGTAACTAGTTAATATAGTATAGAAGGGCACCTATGCAATGCTGCGGCGAGGTACCTGATGACTATTTTGTGGCGAACAAATATTTTTCATTTTAAATCTTTCTTATTTAGCATGTCCTAGATACTTTATAACATAGTAGATATACGTTTTTCAAAAGTAGAACGTCTAAATTATTAATAGTGTAAATATTTAGCACTTTTATTTTTCAAATTTTAGCATTAAATTGGTGACTGTAAGTTTAGTGAGTTTTTCTTATAAACAATTCTATTCAAATATATCATTATTTGTAGTGTTACTATATACTTTAAATAAGACTTCAATTTTTAAATTTTACATTAATTTTTTATTTTTTATGATAACTTTTTGTGTCTTAAAAATTGAAGACTTCCCTTTAATATAAAGTCCTAAATCCTTTAAAATGGTACTAGAAAGGTACCCGCGCAATGCGACGGCTGGTACCCAGTGCATAATTATGGCGAGCAAATGTTTTTAATTTATGCGCTTTTTAAACAGTAAGTTTATGAATGAATGACAACTTTTAATTAAAATAACTATAAGCAATAGCAATGCAAACTATTTTATATCCAAATAAAAGTTGTCATTCTATTGCTATAATCCGAAAAGCAAAGCTTATTCATTTTTACTGTAGGTAACCGAACACTAAGATGAGAGTAACCGAACACCAAGATGAGAGTAAATTTATCTAATTTTGTGTGTGTTTTTTTATCGGTGCTCGGAAAAAGAAGAGAGAGAGAGTGTGTTTCGTATTGGTGTTTGAGTTTTTAGGTTGGCTTATATACCATTGAGGTTTGGGCTGTTACAAGTTGACACTTAATGGACTGCATAAATATTGATTGTATTAAAAGACTCTATAAATATTTGAAGGCTGTTACAAAGTGTATGAAAGAGATGTTACTTTTTATTTATGAAAATTGTCATGGATGCTATATCGTGAATATTAACTAATGACTTATTAATTTCTTATTAAAGAAATGTTTTTGTTAACCGAAAAGCAAAGCTTATTCATTTCTACTGTAGGTAACCGAACACCAAAATGAGAGTAAATTTATTTAATTTTGTATGTGTTTTTTTATCGGTGCTCGGAAAAAGAAGAGAGAGTTTGTTTCGTAATGGTGTTTGAGTTTTTAGGTTGGCTTATATACCATTAAGGTTTGGGTTGTTATAAGTCGAAACTTAATGAACTGCTTAAATATTTGTTTGTATTAATACTTTATAAATATTTGAAGGCTATTACAAAGTGCATGAAAGAGATGTTATTTTTTATTTATAAAAATTGTCATGAAAGTTATATAGTGAATAACATTAACTAATGGCTTATTAATTTTTTATTAAAAAAATATTTTTGGTCTTAAAATTTTTAAAACTTCTTTATTTAGAAAGTCCTAAACACTTTATATAGTAATGTTGTTCCCTATTCACTATCGTATAAAACAGTTTAAGTATTAAAAAACAACTAATAGTGAATCAATGACTGAATTACAATGTAAGCAAAACACACTGATAAATTTTCAACATAATATTCTTTATTAGAAATCAATCAAAAAGAATACATTACCCAAGTACTTTCGGAACAGTACTTGGGATTGAAATGACAAAGTGTTGGTAACTCCTCACGAAGCTCAGGCTAAGTCTGAGCACAACTACTATGGAAATCGAGCTATCTCAGGACTGAGTTGTATTTGGTGGAGTGAAAGATGGCTTGTGTGTGTGTGTTTTACAATTCACAAGCTTAAATCTTTCACTCCATCTCTTATGCTATTTATACAAGTATGAGTATTAAATTTATCCTAAGTGACAAACTGACATTTTACAAAAGACAAAATACTGAAGTATTTTGTCTCTGTTTACAAAGACTATATTAAGTAAGAGACACTACACCAACAGGAATGGGAGATGTTGGTTGATTGGTGGTTAGACCCGAAACGGATGGCAAGATCGGCCAAAAATGCAGAAAATCGATCTAAAAACAAGATTTTAACTCACCAAGGTCGACAGTCGTTCGTTCAAGGACGCAACCATCATGTAAGACTCGTTATAATTTTGTGATTTTTAAAGGTTTTTATATTGTTTATATTTACCTCGTTATCAATTTATTTTATATTGTATGTATGGGTCAACAATAACAATCAAAATGAAGACCTGATTGAAACTTGGAGGAAGGGCCATTCAAAAAAAGATGGCACATTTAAGACGAGAGAGAACAAGACGGCTTACGTAAGTAGTTTATCTCTTAACATGCGTCATTATATTAAGTTACTTCTCATTTATTATTTTTTTCCTAACTTACTTTTTTTTTTTTTTTTTTTTTTTTTTGAAATTACACAGAATGAGATGAGGGCCTATCAGGAGCAAGTCAGAGCCGGTGCCATCCCTTACATGAGCAGCATAGAAATATTAGAGCTTGTAGTTCGAAAGTGACAACCCAGGCATAACATGGCGGCAAGGTGAGGTTACCTGGTAGTGACTCAACCTCTCACAGGTTCACACGTGGGCATGTTGCTCAAGATTACGCTACTAGGGAGCATATAACAGAGGCGATGAGGGAAACCAAGGTTGCGCAAGAACGGGCTCGTCAGGCGAGGCGAAGTCGACGCGCTAGCAAGATATTGCCGCTGCTAAGGACAGCTGCCGCGCCGGCCGCATTGGGGACATTCGGATCTTACCTTCAGCAGTTTTTCATCTACTACAACTCACAAGGTAACCCATATTCACCTCCCTTTCCCTCGGTACCCATTCCTCGCCCTTTTCCCCCTCCCGGCCCTTATGGTTTCCAAGCTTCCAATAGTGCATTTTCCGGTTGTTATCGCCCCACCTTTCCCAACTCTATCACGCCCGGTACTAGTTCGAACTATGCAATGCCGCCACCAGACCTTAACAGGTACAACTCACAAAATAATCCTCATTTGGGCCAAAATGATCATGTTGATAATAATGATTTGAATAATAATGATGATAATAGTGGGGATAATAATGAGGCGGCATGAGTTGGGTGACGAAGTCAAGGCAGCGATTCGGGCGGCGATTCTTTGATGAGTAGGCGGGAAGTTAGTTTGTGAATTTTAGACTTATTAATATTATGGAATAGTATTGTATTTGTCGAATGTTATCGTGGATTTATGTTAACTTTATAGCTTTTGGACATGTTAGCTTTATAAGCTTGTGACTTAGGAAATTTGCACCTTGTTAGTTGAGACATGTTATTTAGGAAATTTGCGCCTTGTATAGTTTAAGAGTAGTTTACTTTGTATCGTATTCGTTGAATGGTATCGTGGAATTGTGGAATGTTATTCGATCCGTTTAGTAATTTGGTATTGTATCATATTGTCGAATTGGTATTGTGGATTGTGATTGACTACAGGTTGTATTTGTTGTGGTAGATTTTTCCGAAAAAAACTGGAAAACCCATTTGTTTGCATTTTTGCCCACCCAGGAAAATTAGAGACGACATTGTCGTCCCTAATATACACACATGTCGCCATTCTCGCACCACAAGGCCATGTTTTTCCACGTGTTATTACAATTTGGCATGACATTGTCGTGCCTTTTTGTAATTAAATTAACGTTTTTCCGTTATTTGAAAAAGATTTAAAAAAAAATGGTACGACAATGTCGTACCATTTTGCAAAAGTTTGTCGTGCCAAAGTGGATTTTCAACTTGAATTGCATTTGGGCCCCACAACTTCGGCCGTATAAAATATAAAGAATGTGTGTACAAATTTTTTAGGTCAACACAAAGGGTCTACCAAAAAGGCTCGACATGTCGTGCCTTTTTTTCTTTGGGTCGACATTGTTTGCATTTTTGGGACGAGAAAGTCGTGCCAAAATGCACTTTTTTTTGTAGTGAGACAAGGCTGCTTTCCATAAGTCAGTGATGACCGAGCCTCGATAGTTTGCCATTCAGGGAAAGTTGACTTTGTTTGATAAGGACTTCATCTTATCTGATTCAAACTTATCCCGCCTTGTCCCGCTCATTCTTCAGTCTTCATTGCCTTCAGTGTTCTACTTCAGTTTGTCTTCAGTGTAAGTAGTTGGTGAGGAGTTTAGGGATTCAGTTAGTTATTGTTATCACTCGCTTAATCCACCATCTTCTTCTTGACTCAATCTTCACCCCTTAAGTTCCGCCTTACTGAGTGGAGAGACTTTTTCTTTGCCTCTTACTGAGTATCCTGAAGATGGCTCACTGAGAGACTATGCACTCAGTGACCTGTTAGTGTTTAATGGCATAAACACTTGGTATGAGGAATTGATTTCAGTGTTGTACTCATCAGGAGGATATCTTGATGAGTTATCAATTCCTATTTCCTCCACTGAGGTATTGGTTAACCTGATGCTTTCAGAACTCTCATCAAAGGTGACATGAAAGGTTTCCTCAACTTGTTGTCTCCTTGTGTTAAATACCCTGAAGGCTTTGTGAAAGGTTTTATGGATATTTAAATAATAGTATGTCCGGATTCGAACTCGAGACTTCGGGATTGCAACACATTATGAGAATTGATGTAAATAATTAATATAAATAAAACGTTATTATTATTAATTGTTAGTCACGAAATAAAACATAACGTTAGTTAATATTTAACGGGGTTTTGACTAACGGTCGTTAAATAAACTGTGAGGACTAGAGATGAAATTAGTGGACAAGAAAAGTCTAGAACCCTCTTGGGTTGGGGTGGCCGGTCGTGGCTTCTCAAAAGCCCAAGGGAGGCTTTTCTTGGTCAACAAGTTTTGAGAATGTATATATACAAACACTTGTATTCATTCTTAAAACTAATCTTGGATCATCAATATACCTAATTTCTCTCCTCCTCTCTCCCTCTTTGTGTGGCCGGTCGAAACACCCAAACCCCAAGGGTTTTCGATTTTGCTTAACTCAAAGACACAAGTGTTTGGTTTTATTTGTGATTCAAGGAACTAGCTTTTCCACATCAAATCGCTATTAGTACGTGTGTACAAGAACGGCGACAAGCACACTTGAGCTTGCAATCCTTGGTGGTCGATTTATTGATTGGGTCGAATATTATAAACCCTAAAGTTAGGGTTTTGGTTTTTGGTTCTTGTTTAATCAACGTTTGATTCTTGAATTGCTAAAAGGTACGCGTTTCTTGTTTGGTTAATTATTTACATATATTATTTCTATTTACTTCCGCTGCATGCTTTGATGATGTTATTTGTTTTATATATAATTGTTATGAGTATAAAATCCCAACACTTTGGAGATTAGTGAGTAACCTATAAAGTATCCATCATCAGCTTTAGCATCAAACTTGCCTAGATGATCCTTGTGGTTATGAATAAACACACGACATCCAAACACATGAAAGTAGCTGATATCAGGAAGTCTACCTTTGAATATCTCATATGGGGTTTTGTTATGTCTTTTAACAATGATTGACCTGTTTTGAGTGTAACAGGCTATTTTGACTGCTTCAGTCCAGAAATGTTTTGATAGGGCTGAGCCATTTAACATAGTTCTAGCAGCCTCAATGAGAGTTCTATTTTTCCTTTCAGCTACCTCATTTTGTTCAGGGGTGTAAGGAGATGAAAAGTTTTGGGAGATTCCCTTTTCATCACAGAAATTCTCAAGCTCTTCATTTCTGAACTAAGTACCATTGTCAGTTCTGATTTGTTTAACAGTAATGTCATTTTGGTTTTCAATGAACCTGATGAATGACATTATTGTATCAACTGCCTGACTCTTTTTTGAAAGAAAGTATACCCAAGTGTATCTTGAGAACTCATCAACAATGACAAGTGTATACTTCTCATGCTGGATTGATCTAGGACTGACTGGTCCAAAGAGATCCATGTGCAGGAGGTGAAGGCAACTTTTGATGGAGAAATTTTATTTTGTTTTGAAAGATGCTCTTTGGTGTTTGCCTTTTTCACAGGCTGAGCATGGTTTATCTTTTTCAAAAACCAGTGATGGTAAACCAAGGACCTTATTTTGTTTTGCTAAGTTGTTGATGTTTTTGAAATTTAGGTGTGAGAGTCTCTTGTGCCACAACCAGTTGATAGTTTCAGTGGCTTTGGCAAAGAGACAAGTTCCATTTTGAGAGAGTGTTGACATGTATAAGACATAAACATCATCTCTTCGAGGAGCTATCAAAACAACTTCTTTGTTGGCATTGAAAATGGTGCCTTGTTTGTCATGGAATTGCACAATGTACTTAGCATCACAGAGTTGATTGACACTGATGAGATTGTATTTGAGACCATTGACATAAGCTATTCTAGAGAAAACTATTTCATTGCAAGATATGAACCATAACCTTCAGTTGGACATGATGAGTTATCACCAAATACTACCTTGGGTCCTGGTTCCTTTACATACTTGTGCATATACTCCTTAACACCAGTCATGCTTCTTGAGCATCCACTATCTAGATGCCAAATAAGCTCCTCTGGGTGTCTCTGCACAAATAGTAAACTGGATTAGTTTCTTCTTGTAACCCACATACTAGTGGGTTTAGGTCTAAAGGTCTGCTTGAATTTGGCAATTGACTCATGGTCAGTGGTTGAGTGCATTGTGCTACCACTGGTTTTGCATTTGGAGACTGAGGGTGACTCAGTGATTCGGGTTGCTTGAACTTCTCCTTGCTTGGATGACACTGTCATGCTAGGATGTCTCATGAGCTGGATTTTCATAAATATCACAGCATGTGTTCATGAGACAATCATCAGGATGATGATCATTAAAGCCACAGGTGGACAAGGAGGAAAGGGTTTTGCTCCATACTTTTGAGCAGATTTGGAGGTTGAAGCATACTGATGACCAACTTTGGTATAGTTTGCTTTATGAGTGAACTTACATAATGTAAGTGATCGAAGTTCTGTGATCATCCTTTTTGCGATCATACAAAAAGGATTCTATAGCAAATTGTCAGTGGTATGATGAATAGTGGCAAGATCACACTTCTGCTTGGTTTTGGTGGTGGATTTTGACTTTGAGGAACTAGAGGAGGCTGACTTTGTTTCCTTGATTGATTCAAGAACTTTTTCAATGGATTCCATCTTATCAGTTAGCTTCCTCACAAGTTCAGTCAGTTGCTGAATTTGGTCAGCTTCAGTGGGGACTGAGGATGTGGAGGTCTCAGTGGGGGAAGACTCTTTCAAGATGGTTCTACCAAGTCCAGACCTTTCTTTTTGTGAGTGAGGATTGAATTGTAATGGAGTAAGCTCAGAGCTAGAGCGCGAAGAGTTTTGGGTGGAAGCTGCATTAGATTCGCCGGACTCGAGTTGTGTTCAGACTATGGGCACATCAGGGAGTCCAAGCATGCTCTTAAGAGCTTGACTCTCGGTCTAGTATTCTTCCATCGAAATTTGGAAGCTTACTCTCAGGGTTTACCCGTTCAATCCAATCACTGAGCTTGGGAATTGTCAACATATTGGTAATCATGCCACCACACAAAATGGTTGGGAGATGGTCTTTGTTGTGAGAGTCGGGAGATGGTCTTCACCTATGACTCTCTTTGCTACTCGGGCACCCACAGCATCAAAGACCCTTGGATTCTTAGCAATCCAACTTTCAATGATATCTTTTTCCTTTTTAAGTTCATCTTGAAGAGCCTGATTTATTTTAACTAGTTCAGTGTTTTGAATTTGCAAAGTGATAGCCTCAAGCTTATTTTGTTTTAAAAGCGAGGTTCATCCCTACACTTGTTCGGTTCAAAACTTAGCTTGTTATATTTTGAAAAAGATTTAATCGTTGCTCTTCTACAAACTTAAGGTCAACATTGATATAGTTCATATAAGACTGCCAATCAGAGTCATCATCCATAGAAAGCAAAATATTTACCTTCTTCATTGTGATGTTGACCCACTCTCCATTCCTGACATGATTCTTCCCAACAGCTAGCTTGTCCTCTTCTGAGAGGCCATCGTGCACTCGACATGCACCATTTCATCATCAGATGAGACTGCTCTTCATCCCAAGTAAGGTTTCAGCAACTAGGCCCTTGTTTTTACCTGCACAGATTTAACATTGTTTGTTGTTTCTAGGGACGGCCTCAAGCAATGCTAGCTTAGCTTTGACTTTCCTGTACTTAGCTTCAAAATCTACAGTTTTGTTTTGAAAATTTTGATGAGACTGATAGATTTTTGGTTGAAATTTGCTAAAGCCTGAGGACTGATTTGACCTTGATGGTTTGTAAGAGGTTCAGAAATTGTTTTGAAAAAAGTTTGGCAAAATGACCTATTTTGTGACACTTAAAGCATTCAGTGTCCTCATTAGCTTTAGCATTGGAAAAACCTTTGTTTCTTTTTATAAACCTCCGAGAGTTAGCAAGGAGTGCCCTTTCCTGAAATTCAATGTTCAGGTCATTTAGGTACTCACTTGTGTTCTCTCATCGGGCTCATCATCTGAATTTTCCTGAAAATCTTGAACCACAGCGTTAGAATAAAAAGCAATAGAAATTGGTGTTGAAGTGGTGGTCAGGGACTTCTTGACTTCCTGAGACTTCTTCAAGTCAGGGTATCGTCTGTTGATGAGGTTTTCCTCATAGACAAATTTCCCATATATTTCAGGAAGTTCAAGATTTTGGATATGATTAGCATTCCTAAGTTCCTGAGAGAAATTTAGCCACTTTTCAGGAAGACTATTGACAAAACCAACATTAATTTCATGTTTGGACAACTTAACACCATCATTTGACAGTTCATTTAACAAGCTTTTGTATCGGGTGTAAGTTTGAGACAGAGTTTCTGAGTCCTTAGCCCTGAAGGTGTTATACTCAAGTTTCAGATCCATTATCTTGTTTTCCTTGGTATCGAGGCCTTCATGACTATGGACCGGTCATCCTGTGTTGTTTAGTTGTACTACACTTATGATGACTCCATAATATCATCATGAAGACATGATATGATGATACTTTTGAGTCTTTGGTCCTGTTGACTACTCTTCTCCCTCCTGAGTCACATGAGCTTCAGGTTTAGGCAAACCTTCAGCAGTCTTTGGGATAAATGGACCTTTATTAACACACTTGATGTAATAAGGTTCCATCCCAATCAAATAGCAAAGCATACGCTTTTTCCATTTGTTAATTTACCAACTTCTAGTCTATGGGCAACAGCTGAATAAGCTCCACCCTTTTTGTCGACTAGTTGGGGTACATCAATTTCAGCCATTAGGATCCTGATTTTTAAAACAATTTTGAGCAGCCTTGAAAAGGGGTTTTATAATCAGCCTGCTCTGATACCACTTGTTGTTCCCTATTCACTATCGTATAAAACAGTTTAAGTATTAAAAAACAACTAATAGTGAATCAATAACTGAATTACAATGTAAGCAAAACACACTGATAAATTTTCAACATAATATTCTTTATTAGAAATCAATCAAAAAGAATACATTACCCAAGTACTTGCGGAACAGTACTTGGGATTGAAATGACAAAGTGTTGGTAACTCCTCACGAATCTCAGCAAGAAGTCCGAGCACAACTACTATGGAACTATGAGCTATCTCGGGACTGAGTTGTATTTGGATGAGTGAAAGATGGCTTGTGTGTGTGTGTTTTACAATTTACAAGCTTAAATCTTTCACTCCATCTCTTATGCTATTTATACAAGTATGAGTATTAACATTATCCTAAGTGACAAACTGACATTTTACAGAAGACAAAATACTAAAGTATTTTGTCTTTGTTTACAAAGACTATATTAAGTAAGAGACAAGGCTGCTTTCCATAAGTCAGTGATGACACTGAGCCTGAGTTTGCCTCAGGAAAGTTGACTTTGGTTGATAAGGACTTCGTCTTATCTGATTCAAATTATCGCCTTGTCCCGCTCATTCTTCATCTTCATTGCCTTCTGTTCTACTAGTTTGTCTTTAGTGTAAGTAGTTGGTGAGGAGTTTAGGGATTCAGTGAGTTATTGTCATAACTCACTGAATCCACCATCTTCTTCTTGACTTCCTTCCTTAAGTTCTTTCATGAGTGGAGAGACTTCTTCTTCGCCTCTAGAGTATCTTAAAGATGGCTCACCGAGAGACTATGCACTCAGTGACTGAGTGTTTAACGGCATAAACACTTAGGGTATTTTCTATTCAAATCATAGACTTAAGGGGTTTGGGTATTTACTGAACCCAACAAGTAACTAGCAGGGTACCCGCGCGTTGCGGCGGCGGATACCCTGAAATAAAAATTTTCGGTGAAGCATGTATTTTAGTTTATTATGTTCTTTTTGACAATAAAATTTACAGATATCAAGAATTTCGTTTAGCCTGTGCCCATTCGGGCTCGAGCCCGTTGACCCGTGCCTATTTGGCCCATGCTGCCCGT
The DNA here is from genome assembly GCA_910596185.1 of Chrysanthemum makinoi. Lineage (NCBI taxonomy): Eukaryota > Viridiplantae > Streptophyta > Magnoliopsida > Asterales > Asteraceae > Chrysanthemum > Chrysanthemum makinoi. The sequence goes on along the minus strand of OU343223.1, from coordinate 224,439,276 downwards.
CGCTCGTTGGCCCGCCCCAGTTCAGCCTCGTTCAAGCCCATTTTGCCCTTTGACCGTTCGGGCTTGAATATCTGTATAATGTGCTTTATTATTTGTATTAGTGACATTTAATGCAGGGTTTCCGCGCGTTGCGGCGACGGATACCATGAAATAAAATTTTCCGGTGAATCATGTATTTTAGTTTATTATGTTCTTGTTGATAATAAATTTATAGATTTCAAGAATTTCGTTTAACTGCGTTGCTCGCTCGGCCCGTTTGCCGTGCCCAATCGGCTCGACTCCGTTGGCCCGCGTCCGTTGGTCACCCGCTCGGGTCCATTTCCACCGCTAAGTTCGTTCAGCTTTAAATATTGTATAATGTTTTATTATTTGTATTAGTGACCTTTTAATGCAAGAATTATGTTTAAGTTGGTTGTACAATAAGCTTGATAATTTGTAATTCTTGTGTAAGAGGTGTTTTAATAACTGCATTAATTGTATTTATTAACTTGTTAAATAATTAACTACATTAAATATTTTGACCTCATTAATAGTGCTTTGTAGTTTGTACATTAAGCTTTAAGACTTGTAAGTCTTAAAAATTAAAATTAATGAGAAAGATCATTAATAGTGCATTATGTATTGTACAATAGGCTTTGTATTTTGTAAGTCTTAATTTTAAGACTATGAGGAGAGATATTCTTTCCTCTATTGTAAATTTGTAAGTAGTATACATATAGATATAGATATCCATAGATAACTCAAACAAAGAACATGCGTTACCACAACTCACACATGTTTTCTTTAATTCTAAAACACCTATTTTTACACACGCTACACACATGGTTTCATTGCACATAGTAATTTTGAAGTGTTAGAAATCAAGTTTTTATACTAATTTTGGAGTGTTAGAATATCAAGTTTGGTAGTTTTTTTTACTAAAGTTGTAAACCAACTTCATTTGAAGATTCACATTAAAGTGCGACCAAGTTGGTTTGTAGATTCACTAAAAAGAATTATCCTTGGTGATGTTTCATTTGCAGAACTATAACGACCGAACGCAGATCTTACACAAGGCAAGAACATGTTTTGTAGATCTGCCTATGTTTAAATTAAACATTTACCCATTCGTAAGAATTCCAAAATTGTCAAAGAATGAAATTGTAAAGTGACTACATTTCCACAACAGCTTTTGGAATGAATTATGTTATGAGAAAAGTTTGTTTCCAGACAGTACATTTTTCTAGTATCTCATAACATACATATTACTTAAGCATCATTATTTATCCACATTGAAACCAAAGATAGCATACAAAGACTTATTTGATTAAATATAACAATAAATTCATAAACATTTAAGCTACAAAACTTGAACTGTTATACAAATTAGCAATAAAACAAAGGAGAGGGGAGAAGGTGACTAACTTGCCTTTGAATGAAGGATTGAGGAGATAATATAAAGATTTGTGGTGATGATCTTTAGAAAACAATGGGGTTTCATCTAATCTATTGGCGGTCTTGCGTTGCTATTTTCATAAGGAATTGCATAAGTATGTAATAGGGCCACAAAATTCACAGCATTACGCATGCCTATCTTACACTGCAACTGGTTCTGGTGCCGCACTAGGAACATGGCCTGTAACCTGCACAAGTACAACAGAGATAAGAGTACAACCCTAAAGACCAACAACCCAACCATTATTAACTAATGGTTATTAATTTGATTACCTTCAACATTCAACTATCGAGTAGGCGGCAATTCATTTTATAGTTTACAATAATGTCATTTGGTTGTATAACTGGTCGTGTGATCATTCGGTTTTGTGATTAATATCATCAGAAAACATATTTTTTGTGGGTAACCATGGTGTCCGACCTTTTGGCCGACTAATCCACGGGGCTTGAACCTCAAACCGGGTAAAACACTCCCTTTTCAGGATGTTGGCGTGGCCACTTCAGGGTTGTTTGCACCTAGCAGGAATTGGACTTGAGACCTCACATATCAATATATCATAGAGTAATAGTCACAAGCCCTTTTGCCACTAGGCCACCCCTGAGTGGTTATCATCATCATCAGAAAACTTATCTTGCTCATTTAGGGAGGTTGTAGAGATTACCTTGGCTGATTTAAACAGTTCATCAATAACTTCAGACAAAGTTGGATGGGCATGTACGGCATACTTGATATCCTGCATGTAACAGAATTTACTAACTTAAAAAACATATAATGTGATTTGTTTAAGGAAAGAAACACCAAATAAGAATTTTAAACTATGCATGATAATAAGGTTTATTATAACACTCCGGTCAACTTGGGAAATTACAAACACAATAGTTTGAAATTTGTTTCCTGATTTCCTTGTTAGAACTTCAAGGTAAAAACAAGAAGTAGCAAGTTTAGAACATTTATATGAAACGGGGCAATTCAGATTGTATTTACTACGTAATTAATAAAGGGTCAAATGGGTTGAAAGTTGTCTAGAGTGTACTCAAATGCTTAAAATCTCATAAGTCGGTTAATAAAAATTTCTAATTATATATACCACATAACGACATCAATATGTTTAAGAAATCAAACACAAAATCGGGAAAGAGAAAAAAAATAAATAAAAAATAAAATAAAAATAAAAAAAAGTTGCAGATCGATCCAGCATGTTTTGATGACCCATTTGACCTGAACCTCTTTGATCCATTACCCAACCTGCCCGACCCGTCTGTTTGGCACATCAAGTAAAAGACTAAAGTCGAACCTGTATACGTGTTCCCAAAGCGATAGCATTTGATGCTTCATGGATGAGATCTGCAGCATGCAATCCGAATATATGGACCCCAAGGATCTCTCCATTATCAGGTCTATAAATCATCTGCACAGAAGCAAAGAAGCTATATAAGCAATCCAACCATGTGGAAAACGAAAGAAAATAAAAAATAATAATAAATTAATCATATTTCTAAGAATAATAAAATTACCTTGGCTATTCCGTCTCCTTCATTTTCTGCTAGGGCTTTAGTGTTGGCTTTGAAGCTGGTCTTGGCAATACTGATTTCAAATCCTTCCTTCTCGGCTTTTTCTCTCGCTTGAGGCTGCAAATTTTAGTAACTCAAACGACTCAGCTAGAAGTTTCTTTATTAAACAAGAACTAAGTTGTTAATGTGGCCTTTGTGCGTATTACTGTATAGGGGTGTGCATAGGCTGAAAACCGGACCGGACCGGCCAGGACCGGACCGGACCGAAAACCGAGTTCGGCCAAAAGCCAAGACCGAGACCGGACCGATTTGGTCGGTCCGTCTCGGTCCGGTCGGTCGGTCTCGGTTCGGTCGGTCCGGTCCAAAACGCCAATTCGTTGGTTTTTCGTCGGTTTTGGTCCGACCGGACCGACCGGACCGACCGAGGACCGATTTGCCCAAAAGCCGAGACGCGGACCGACCGAATGTCGGTCCGGTCTCGTTCCGTGTCGGTCCGGTCGGTCCTTCGGTCGGTCCGGTCCGGCCGGTCCGTTTGCTCACCCTTAGTGTACATGCTCAAAGAAGATGTACAACTTGCTAAGTTACATTACTAATGGGCTTGCTTCTCCATGAAGTTGAAATCTCCAAATTTCCAAGTCTCCATCTTAGGCAAATACTACTAATTTTTATTTATACCTATGTGATATTTAAACATAAACATTAGAATAGAGAAGCATACCTCTGTTAATCCAACCATACTGATTTCAGGATGGGTAAAACATGCAGCTGGAATGCTAAGATGATTTAGGACATGATCTTTTCCAGACACTTGCTCAACGACTAGGTTAAGGAAACAAATCATAAAGTCATATAGTCGTATAGGTATGGTTAAAACTCATACTAGATGATTGATTAACATTTAGAATTAAAGATACCTGAAATTCCCTGGGCACTTGCCGCATGAGCAAGCATCATCTTTCCATTAGCGTCACCAATGCAATACAAGTGAGGTACCTAGTCGCCGAGACCTTATGTCAATAAAACATGGAATGTATAATGCAGAAATGATAATGTAAGGAGATATTGAAGTACCAGTTCTCCATTTGAGTCAATCACTCGCATGCGTTCATCAACAGGAATAAAACCACGTTGTGTTTGTACATTGACCTATAGAAATCCAGGATATATATTTTTCATTTCAACTCTGATCATATACCAGGAGCTTCAAAATATAATGTAGAAGGAGGCGTGGGTGGGTAGAGTAAACGGGTCACATGGGTTCGTGTCAAAACTAGTCAAGTCAGGTTGACCCACAAACACAGGTTTGTTCACTTTTTAGTCTTTAGAGAAATTAATAGCATTAAATATAGTTACAAAAACTAAATGTTTGAATTAATCATTTTAGGAGGTTATATACCTTCAGAATACACTTAAGAAAAAATTTATGCACATGAGCCGTGCGACCCATTTGACCCGTTTGGCATAAAACATAACCCAAATAGAACCATTCACTAATAAATAGGTCAATATTGCCACCTATAATATGTAGTAATAATAGTAGGAGGTTCACTTACACTCTCCAGACCAAGACCCTCTGTGAAAGGAGCCCTTCCAGTTGCAATAAGAGCAGCATCCACCTACATCAAACACAAAAGAACACAGGCAAAATATATTAAAGACGCCCGAAAATATAAAAGACAGAATGATAGGTAATAATTTGAGTGATTCATATTGTTATGAGAAAACATTTTCCCCCATCTTAACACCATGATGCCCACCTCTAATGTATCTTTTAGTTCCTTCGTCTTTGCATCAGTAAGTTCAATTGTTACAGGTTTTCCATCCTTTGCTGGAGTGATCTGTCAACAACAAATGAAAAGGTAAATACTACAGTAAATACCATAAAATTAAGAGTAAATTACACCGTTCGTCCCTGTGGTTATATCAATATCACTAGTTTCGTCCCTCGACTTTATTTTTTGCATCAACCGTGCTTATCTTGAAAACTTGTAACACCAACGGTCCTTATCGATATTGATAAGGACCGTTGGTGTTACAAGTTTTCAATGGAGCACACTAACGTTAGTTATCGATAAGGATCGTTGGTGTTGCAAGTTTTTAAGACAAGGACAGTTCATGCAACAAAAAAATTGAGGGACGAAACTAGTGATTTTGATATAACCACAGGGACGAACGGTGTAATTTACTCTCAAAATAATATACTTATAGCTGGTAAAGAAAATGAACATGACAGTGTAAGAACCTTGGTTGCAAATACACCAGTATGAAAATCAATTTTTCGAGGATTTATGAGAACCCTTTGAGCCAATTTTCCAATCTCAGGGTCGAATCCAGGCATTAATTGGTCCAAAGCTTCTACAAATGTAACCTGTGCAACAATGAGTAGCCATATCAAAAAAGAGTACTTTAGTATATCTCTAATAGATGCAGCCCAATAAAAGTTACTAGCACAAAATTCTTTTAGTTTAAACAGAGTGAAGCTAATGATGTAGTCTTATGGTTACACGGAAATCATAACAACATGAAACAACTGGCTGACATTGCAAAAGAACTTTAAGCCACATGCACAGCACTCAATACTATCAGTAATGTCATTTTTGGATAAGCAACCTATTGAAAAGCTGGATAAGGTTATGAAAATCACAATTTTAATGCCAAAAAGAGTAAACATTATCACATTCATTACAAGTTAGCGCGTTGCCCATAATTGCATATCCTTGATGAACCATAATATGCTACTATTGATATAACTCGCATGCATACTAAACAAATAATGCAACATCAGAATATATACATATTTCAGATCAATTGCCTCTGTCTGAGTTAGATCATACCGCGTACTTGTAATTTTCACCTACTATGACGGTGAATAAAAACAAATAGCTTGAAAGAAAATGCGTGTCAGTGGATCGGAAACGCTCACCTCACTTCCCAGTGCTGTGTAGACATCACTGAATTCAAGTCCAATGTAACCACTTCCTACGATAACTATCCACTCTGGAACTGTCTCGAGTTTGAGTGCATGATCACTTGTTATTACAGTCTTACCTGCAGGCGGCCAACTAACAAGTTTAGTTGCTCCATGAGAGATATTAAAAGGTTCATCTAAAGAAGAAAATCTTGCAAGACATTCAAATTTTAATATCCACATTATAATAACTTTAACCTACTTTTGGTTTATTTCATTTTTCTAATGTTACTTGGCTCAGATTTTTTTGTACATGATGCAGGAAATGTTTGAAAAAGAAAAGCACTTACCATCAACTTCAACTCCCTTAGGGACAAAGGGTACTGAACCAGTGGCAATGATTATATCTTTTGCAGTAATGACTGTCTCAGGACCACCAGATGTTCCATATTTCACCTTCTGTGGACCCTGCATATAATTCAATCAAGAGGTCACCTACTACGACATGTCACATTTAATTCAATCAAATTTTAAGGATGGATCTAAACAGTAGAAGACATACCACAACAGCACCAAAACCTGTCAATATGTCCACACCAAGAGCTTTCATTGAATTGGTCAGATTATTTCTAATTTTGGTGGCAAGACCTTCGGCATGATCAGCTACCCCTTGTCTGTCATATGCAGCAGCTGCAACCTACCAGTATACACAAATATGAATTCAGTATATTAACCTCAACTTCTAAAGAGAGTTGTTAACTAACATATAAAATTTTATTCTTCCAGTGTTCAATAACTAATGATTATTCTAGCTACGTGTTCAATAACTAATGATTATTCTAGCTACGTGAAACAAGCATAGTTGGAACACAAGCCATGATATCATTTTAACTTTGATGTTTGATACAGCACCAGAACTTGTAGCAATTAATCTATACCTCACCTGTCCTTATCTCCCTTGTGCGCCTTTGCAAGGATAATTTGTGTGTATAAGTAAAAGATATGTATATTTCCCGGGATTTCTATTCACCTAATGGCACTAGAAAACCCCATAGAAAATGGGCAGAACTAACGAAAAGGGGGGTCGAAAACTTATATCTCACAACCAATGACACACCCTTGGTGATTCACTATGGAACTGCCAAGCGTGGACTAAATGAGGGACCTTTAGCTCCAACCACTTGAGGTGATCAGACCTATAAGCTTACATAATTTAGTAGAGATCACCCCCCAAAACAATATTATATGCATTATGTTTCATCAGAAATTCATTTCTAAATGTAGAGAATATGGATTAACAGAAAACAGTATCATGTGGAAGTTATTTGTAAACCTCTTAAACACACTGATTCAATATAAGATTTCCTTTAATCTCATAATACCTTTGATTACCTATGCTCTCCCATAAACAGAGTTATAGAACTTTAATTATCCAATAGTAAGAAAATAAAAATAATCAAAAGACAGACCAGGGCAAGAGAACATGAATGAACCTGTTTGAACACTAGGCCAACAGATGACTCAAAAACATTAAATCTAGATGATGACATATAGAAAAACATTTACAGGTGCTTAGATATACCTGTAAACCAAATGACTTCATGTTCATTCTGTAGCTCTCTCATTCGACCACTAACTGCAAGAAGCGCCTTAGAAGGAACACACCCACGGTTAACACATGTTCCACCTATCACATCTCCTTCAATGATGGCAGTTTTAAGACCCTGCATAGTTCATTCTTTAATCATTTTATAAACAAAATGCCAGGCAGAACCAAAGTAACATAACCATACTATAGTACTGCTTAAAGCATACAAATTGACAATATGCATTATGCATTACATATTCATCAAACATTGTGTTGAGCTGCAAGTCGATACAATGCTAAGCTCAAGCTCGACTTGATTAGAGCACTCATGTTCAAATCTCGAATTGTGCCTGAAGCCCCTTTTTTAAGCTCATGCTTAATTAATTAACCAGTACTTTAAGGTTTTTTTTATATAGGACAAATTTTAATTCTCGTGACGCACTACCAAAATTATCAAAAATTAAAATCAACTTCGTATTTTGTGCAATCATAGTTACTTTTGACCTATTACATGTGATTTAATGAGACGTGTCAGCATGTAATTGTATGACTGTACAAAAACTACTATTATTGCACAAAAGAGTAAAGTTGATTATTAATTATGATAATTTTGGTAATGCGTTAATAGATTAGTAACTCTCCTATAACTCATTCCTATTTTAGCCTTTTATGCAAAACAAAAACCCAAAACGTCTAAGCTCCACACGCCTCAACTAAGTTATCAATAGGAAAAGTTTGATAACAAGTTTAGATTTAACCGACTATACTTAAAACTCAACTTAACTCGCCTAAATTATATAATTTTTTACTTACATTTAAGTAGTATCGGGGTGTAAAACACGTGTTTTATTTGAATTTAAGTAGTATCAGAGTGTAAAACATCAAGTACGTAAGTCTACTCAACTAGTAATTCTAGCAACATTCTATCAGAATTATCATAAATTGTCAACATGTAATTGCCATAAAGTTACTATTAATGCACAAAATAGTAAAGTTGATTACAATTTATGATAATTTTGGTAGCGCGTAACCAGTACTCTCCTATAATTCGCTACTACTTTTTTACGCGCACAAAAACCTATAAATTGTTAACCTCCACACAATTATCAATTCAAAGCTGTTAATAACAATGATAGGCTAAATATTTAACTGAAATGGTTATCGTATTGATATCGAATAAAAAAAAGCACCTTTTCGACGGCATGAAGAGCAGCACCATGACCACCAACACCAGCACCAATAATGACCAAATCATAATCATAACTCCCACCTTTACTCCCATTCCCATTCAAACCTGCCAAACACACCTCCCTCTTCTTCTTTTTCAGCTCCGTAAACCGAATACTATTCGAAGCCTTACATCCGTTAAACAGCGCTTCTCTTCTGAGTCCACAAAACCTGAGGTGAGTGGGAGTGATGAGAGAGTGGGGCCCAGTGGTGGTGGTGGTGGTGGATCGGGGTGTGATTGGGGATGGTGATGAGAGTGTGAGTGATTGCATGTTTGGTTGGTTGATTGTTGTGTTTGGGAAGTGAAGGTGTTTGTTTGTTTAAATGATTGTGAGAAATGGCTTTGGGTGGTCCGTTGAGAAGAAAAGGGGCGGAGAATACAAAGCGTGTGTGTTTTTTTTATGGGGGTTTAAAAAAGAATTAAGAAAACGGTTGGGTTGGTTGTTGAGCTACGAGTTTAAGCCTCATTTCTCTCATTTGTTGATCCTTTAACTACAACTAAAGCCGTAAACGAATCGAACGAATACGAACAAAGACTCGTTCATGTTCGTTTATTTAATTTTAACCGAAAAAATAAACGAACACGTGTTAGAATTATATAACATGACTAATCATAAATATAAACAATAAATATCAAGTACAAATGCGGAAGCGTAATGAACATATAATGAATAATTAATTAACTAAAACATAAAAGTATACGTAATTTTTTATTTTAGCTAAACAAGAATCAATCCAAGCAACTTTTCATAAAGATGAACCCTAATTAGGGTTTATAGGGATTATTGGAATTAATCCTTACCGTTTTATAATTCAATCCAAGATATAATCAATAGTGTGATTATATCACGTTTTTGTACACACGTATTATAACAAATTAAAATTATGCTAGTAAAAGAATCACAAAAACTAAACCAAACGATTTGTTTAATGAATAAAAACAGATCGTCCCTTATGAAGGGTGTTTGTCGATCGGCCAAAGGGAAAAACAAAGAAGAAAACACTTAGGATTATGTGTGTATGCTCAAGAGATGTCAAACAATGACCCTAAGGTTTGTTTATATAGCATGAATTCCTTGGAGGATAAGTTGGTGTAGGATTAGGAAAGTCCTAATCCTACCGATCGGCTATAGCACCCAAAGAGTGTTCCGGAAGCTTATCGTCCCTCTATTTTCACCTATAGTCCTTCTTTTATTTATTTAATGATCATTAGTCATTTTCCGTTAAACACTAATGATCGTTATTCTTTTGTGATATTTAATAATTAAATATAACATTTTATATTAAATTATTAATCTTTAATTCTCATACGTAAAGTGTGCAATCCCGTGATCTCGAGTTCGATCCTAACACACATCTACTAATTTATGTCCATTAAACCAACAACTCCCACTTGGACATATCTTAATAGTGTGATCACATCGGTTAGCGTCTAGCAACATTTCGATGCCTCTAGTATAACTCAAGTAAGGTCTCCTGGAAAAACCTTTTAATGATTTATCATCATTATTATTATCATTTTGTTTCTAATACCATGTTAAATAAATATATGGATTTAAGTCATTCTTTATTCAACCATTCTGTTTCTCGTTGTTAGTGATTGAGCAAGATTACCAAATCTTCTGAACATATTCAGGGAAGATCTTGGGCGTGGCCACGCAAACATCTTGTCAACCCTACGAGGGGCCCAGCAGTATTAAACTCCAAAATAAATTTGAAGGAACAAATTCTATCTTGACTACAAGAATAACTCACAAACTTTGTAACATTTCTGGAAACAACCCTTATGACTACCAGTTACGTATAGCGTTAAGTTGTTCCAAAGAAGTGCACTACATTCATGACACTTATTTGGTATCTCAAGTCTGAGGATAACTATTTATGATTTACTTAATAACAATATCCATAAAGTAAAATCATGTAGTTGGGATAAGTCCTATATTCAATTCATTGAATATCATCAGAAATTTGTATGTTTTCTCATCAATATACTTTTAAGTATATTCTACCAAATCACTCAGATTTGTCTTAACTTAATGATACTCCCATATCATTAATTGACAACGGATGATTTAGAATAAATATATTATTCACGGATTAAACATGCAAATATAGGATACAATATATTATAAAATTAAATATACCAAGTATTTAATTTATTATTGTTAATACAAATAAGCCGTAAAAACGTTTATTTATATTTTACGATCTTCTAATGTTTTGTCGATAACAAACGTAAAATCATTTTAACGAAACAAATAAAATAAATAAATGGTTTGGGTCAATAGTTTACTAACACACTTACATTTTCATATAAAACACTAAACAAGTAATAATGCTTTCATGTTTTAGTAATGCATATGTACAACAACTAGTGTTTACATATTGGGTAAATATATACATACTTAGTGTGTATTATAATGGGTAGAAGCTTTAAGTATTTGACCCATTGACTAAATACATTGAATGTAGTTGGGTAAAACCCAAAATCCATGACCCATACCCATGGAGCATAATCCATAACTCATAACCCATTGCATGACATCATGCATAAGTCATAATGGGTATTATCCATGACCCATGGAGCTAACCCATAACCCATGGACTAGATACATTGCATATTCTAGATACATTGTATTTACTTGGATACCCATGGTCAAAAGTCTAGGACCCATGACCCATGACCCAAAACCCATGGGCAAAGAGGAGCGTCCCACGGTTCCCCTAGTTTACACTGGACGGATCCCTCAAGTAAGGGATCCGTGGAATAGTAGCATGTTTTCTTCTATAAATAGTGAGTCATTTCTTCATTGTAGGTTGCAACTCCTACACATACTTTCACCTAGTATTGTAAACTCTCTAACCTCAGATCCAAAGGATCTTTCTATGTAGTTTATGTTTGTTTTTGTATGATTCTCTAGGTTCCTCTTAAAGGCGAGATCACCACCTCTTGAAGTTGAGCAAGCTCAAGTCCATGGGTTGCCATGCTTCGTCATCATCAAGACTACTAAAGTTCTCTTGTTGATAGTTCTTTCTTCCTCTCTAGAAGTGTTGTGTCAAGGGCATTAGTGAAGGATGCCAAAGGGGTCAAGACGAAGGCATTAGTGAAAGGTGCCTAACTTCCGTGTCAAAGGCATTAGTGAAGGAAGCCAAAAGAGTCAAGACGAAGGCATTAGTGAAAGATGCCGAAAGTACGTGTCAAAGGCATTAGTGAAGGTAGCCAAAAAGGGTCAAGTCAAAGGCATTAGTGAAAGATGCCTAGGGTGTACAATCGATATGGTGTATCGATGTACAAATAGTGATAGGTTGTATCCAAGGATATTGATATCCTTGATGATGTTGTAATAAGGAGTGGGTCTCCTTTGGGATAGGTGTTGTGTAGTGTTAGGTGATAGTTCCTCCTTTGTAATGGAACTCGGTATCTAGCCTTGTACCGGATAAAGTGTAGGCGACGTTGTGATAGGTGTGGTTTTACCTTGTGGAAGAACCCGGTGTCTAGCCTTGTACCAGAAAAAGAGTAGGCGACGCTGTGAAGGCTTCTCCGTCATAAGGAGTTGTGTCGTGTAGTGATTACGAACTCTCGAGTAGGTGACTCGGGGAGTGGAGTAGGGCAAGGAAGGTGTCCTTGTAGCCGAACCACTATAAACACTCGTGTCATGGTTTTATGTTTCTAACTCTTTACCTTTGCATTACATATTTACATATCTATCTATCAACATCCAACATACACATCTAAATAGATTGACATAAGTCGATCTAAATATTTTAAAACAAAGTTTTAATCGGTAAAACTATTCAACCCCCCTTCTAGTTTTCCATAATTGGCATCAGAGCTTCGTTACCAAGTTTCTTAAGAGTATATTGTACTTTTAAAACTTGATACGATCTATGTATGATTGAAAACTACAAGGAAGGAAATTCCTTAAAAACAAAAGGTCACGTTTTAAAATCATAATATTTTATAATGTTGAATAATGATAGATCTTTCTAATATTTTTTTTGAGAATTCTCCATACTAGGATTTGGGCATCCTAAGAAGATCATGAAGAATTTCACTCTAATATCTCTTTCCCTAAAAAGAAAATTTAGCAAATGTATGATCTTTAATAAATTACAAATAAACTTTTTTTTTCTAGTTGAATCAATAATGTCTTTTCTCTTGTTTAAATATGATTAGGTTTAAATAGTATCATTACGCTCTCTTAAAAATCACTAAAGTAATTATCTATATTAAACTCATCATTGAGAATGGTATTCTTCGTTGATCTCTATAGACAAAACTACATACTAGTGATAATGATATCTCGGCTATTTGAGAGCCTTAATCATCACTCCTCACATAAGGATTATTGACATTTCATCTATGTCAACAAGTATCCATGTGAGACTTCTCATATTGTAATAAAATGGGATTTTATCATAATATTTAAAAACTTCCCAAAGAATTATGATTTATTCATAAAAGGGAAACCTCGTCAAATAGGACTAGTATAACACGTCAAAACCCCAAACCATAAATTATAGAACATAAACATCAACCCTAGGCAAAAATTAGAACTCCCAAACCAAAATTATCAAGGATCACTTAGCTGTCAAATTGCTGATATGCCGGATCCCTGTGCTTGAACTAGTCGGATCCCTTATACAAGGGATCCGTGCAACAGAAGACAGAATAAGAAAGAGATGATCACTGTGGAAGTTCCACTCCTCACTTTACTCTATCAAGACTCACGAACATAAAACCTATTTACTGTTCACAGGAGCAAATTGATCATCTTCTGCAAGAAAACAATCTCTTGTGTCAGTATAATCTTCACTACATTGTTATTTCCATTCCTTGATTCCTAGGATTACAATTTTTATCTTTAGAAATTGAGCTCAAATGGGTTTGTCATAATTTGTTACCAAATTTTTTTCTAAGATAATCTAAATCAAAGAATCAACATTGTTAATACAAATTAATCTCATTTTTTGAATTCAATGAAGATGTTTTGAGCAAAATTGTGATTAATCCCATTAGGTTACTATTCACACAATTAACACCACATTGTGGTTTTGATGTTTAGGACCAATCATGCCTAGCAACCATCAACAAGATTACCATGACACCGCTCACTACATTCCCATGTATCATCGTAAGGAAGGCCTAAGCCCGGAGGATAGAAAAGCCTTCAAGATGTTAGAAAAGAGACTCTTCCACGAAGGCCGAGTGGTTGAACCATCATTCCTCAACAACACCAACATTCGCCAAGTCTTTGAAGGAATTAACTTCGATTGTCTCTTGGATATTAATGAGCAAATTTGTCCGGTGTTTGTACTTAAGTTTTACAAAACAATGAGAATCGTTCGGAATGAAGACGGGACCATTTCGATAGCCTTCATCATCAATGAGCACGAGTACACCCTCACTCATGTAGAATTTGCAAGAATACTCTGTGTCCCATATCAAGGAGTGTGTATGTACTCTAACGAATGGTCGTTGGCGGAGCTACATGACATGGTAGATCATCATAAAGTATACTTCACAGTCATCCCGGAAGCAACCACGGTAAGGGATACCGTCTTCAAGGAAAGAGCATCTCCATCAAGAGTCATGAGAAACTCCAAGGTGATCTATAGGGATCCATTTCAAATGGAGCTTTCAGAAATGTTCCCATTGTACAAGAAATGGGAACTCGTACTAAGGGAGAACGTGCTTTGCTTGGGATAAAACAAAGATCATCCTAATGCTTGCCTAAGCTTCATGATTTATTGCCTTGTAACCGGCACTCACTTCAAACTCACCACCAAGAACTTCCCACTCACCAACCATCTCGTTAAATAGGGAACCACCTACATCACCAAATAGTCCACCTTTAGGGACAAGGAATCACCAAAGATCTAACCATATAGAGGACTTTCCATTACCACCACCAACTCATACATCATCACCTTCATTCTTAGTGGAACCACATCCTACATTGCTCAACGCACCTCTACCATCCTTTGTGGAGCATCCTCAAAACATCCAACCTCCTTCGGTTCCTAGTCTTGACAATAATTGCTCTAATTGTCAAATCACCCAAGGACTTGTTCAAGAAGTACGAAATGAGTTGCATTTCATGTTTAATCATCTCCTTGAACGATTGGACCAAATCAACAAGTCTACTCATCCTTAGATTCAAGCACATTGATGCTTTTTAGGTCTCCGTTACTCATTAGAATTAGTAGAAAATGTATTACATGTTTGAATCATTCTCTTAGTTTTAGATATATGTAGATCATCTCTCGTATTTTTTTTATTGAATGAAATTACATGTTTTATGCCATATTGTCTTGAGAATATGTTTGGTGCCTTAATACATATCTCATTTTGATGTTAACATCACTTATTGCATCACCATTGCTGTCTTATGCTTATAGACAGACGGATCCCTCAGGTTTGCTTAGACGGATCCCTCCAAAGAGGGAACCGTGGGATCCGTGCAACAGAAGACTTATTTATTACTAACTTAAGTCTTATTTGCAGGAAATTATGCATTATATAATTGTCTTCTAACCTTTGTTTTGTAGATTTTCAATATACACACGAAGACTTTGACACCCTTAGCTAGGGGGAATTTCACATCAAAGCAATACATTGCAAAATCATTTGCAATATCATAGGATTTCATTACATGACGTTCTCCTTGCAAAGTTGCAAACATCAAGGGGACATATTCGTCACAAAGACGAAACCATTTGCAAACATAGTTGCAATGCACTAGTTTAGTATTTATTCTTTATTGACGCCCTCACAAAGGGATGGACTCGTCAAGGGGGAGCTAAGTCGAGAATACTTCTCCTCACTTACTCTCTATTTTTCAGTTTTTTTTTTCTCTTTCACATGTTTTTCTTAAGACAATGTTAGTTTCTTTTCGACGCTCTTTTTGTTTCGACAAAAAGGGGAGAAGAGAGTAAAAACTCCAATTCAAACTTTTACGAATTTTAGTTTTTCCTTAAAATAATCTTATGTTTTGTCATCAACAAAAAGGGGGAGATTGTTAATACAAATAAGTCATAAAAACATTTATTTATATTTTACGATCTTCTAATGTTTTGTCGATAACAAACGTAAAATCATTTTAACGAAACAAATAAAATACGTAAATGGTTTGAGCCAATAGTTTACTAACACACTTACATTTTCATATAAAACACTAAACAAGTAATAATGTTTTCATGTTTTAGTAATGCATATGTACAACAACTAGTGTTTACATATTGGGTAAATATATACATACTTAGTGTGTATTATAATGGGTAGAAGCTTTAAGTATTAAACCCATTGACTAAATACATTGAATGTAGTTGGGTAAAACCCAAAATCCATGACCCATACCCATGGAGCATAATCCATAACCCATGACCCATTGCATGACATCATGCATAAGTCATGATGGGTATTATCCATGACCCATGGAGCTAACCCATAACCCATGGACTAGATACATTGCATATTCTAGATATATTGTATCTACTTGGATACCCATAGTCCAAAGTCTAGGACCCATGACCCATAAACCATGACCCATGACCCAAAACCCATGGGCAAAGAGGAGCGTCCCACGGTTCCCCCAGTTTACATTGGACGGATCCTTCAAGTAAGGGATCTGTGGGATCCGTGGAACAGTAGCATGTTTTCATCTATAAATAGTGAGTCATTTCTTCATTGTAGGTTGCAACTCCTACATATACTTGCACCTAGTATTGTAAACTCTCTAACCTCAGATCCAAAGGATCTTTCTATGTAGTTTGTGTTTGTTTTTGTGTGATTCTCTAGGTTCCTCTTAAAGGCGAGATCACCACCTCTTGAAGTTGAGCAAGCTCAAGTCCATGAGTTGCCATGCTTCGTCATCATCAAAACTACTAAAGTTCTCTTGTTGATAGTTCTTTCTTCCTCTCTAGAAGTGTTGTGTCAAGGGCATTAGTGAAGGATGCCAAAAGGGTGAAGACGAAGGCATTAATGAAAGGTGCCTAACGTCCGTGTCAAAGAAATTAGTGAAGGATGCCAAAAGAGTCAAGACAAAGGCATTAGTGAAAGGTGTTGAACGTTCGTGTCAAAGGCATTAGTGAAGGATGCCAAAAAGGGTCAAGTCAAAGGCATTAGTGAAAGATGCCAAGGATGTACAATCGATATGGTGTATGGATGTACAAATAGTGATAGGTTGTATCCAAGGATGTTGATATCCTTGATGATGTTGTAATAAGGAGTGGGTCTCCTTTGGGATAGGTGTTGTGTAGTGTTAGGTGATAGTTCCTCCTTTGTAATGGAACTCGGTATCTAGCCTTGTACCGGATAAAGTGTAGGCGACGTTGTGATAGGTGTGGTTCTACCTTGTGGAAGAACCCGGTGTCCAGCCTTGTACCGGAAAAAGAGTAGGCGACGTTGTGAAGGCTTCTCCGCCATAAGGAGTTGTGTCGTTTAGTCATTACGAACTATCAAGTAGGTGACTCGGGGAGTGGAGTAGGGCAAGGAAGGTGTCCTTCTAGTCGAACCACTATAAACACTCGTGTCATGGTTTTATGTTTCTAACTCTTTACCTTTGCATTACATATTTACATATCTATCTATCAACATCCAACATACACATCTAAATAGATTGACATAAGTCGATCTAAATAGTTTAAAACAAAGTTTTAATTGGTAAAACTATTCAACCCCCCCCCATTTTTGTTTTCCACAATTATAATACTTGTTTAATATCCCTTATCCAAATACTAAATAGATCAATGCATGAAAATTCTAGTTGATGAATTATGCCTCAAGTAATGACAATCATACTTGTTGACAAGGCATAAATCAACCAACTTGATCTATCTTAATTTTGAGAATATTTAATTCAAGAATTCAATTAGTGAAGTTCTTGCATGTGTGCATTCAAAAATCCACATAATAATTCATAAAGTGTGTGACATCTTCTATCACCAATTTATGACAATTAAACTTTCAAACATTTTAAAGTTTAAAGTACTCTTATTCTTTAATGTATAATGCAACTATGCTCTTAGATAAGCACAACTAGTTCACATGGCCATTAACAAGGATGAAATACTACCATGACTAGTATTGAGTGTCATCTCAATTAAACCAGCATCATTGTATACAAACAACAATATGCTCTTTAAAAAAATCCGTAAACTTTAATATCTTATCGTGTAATGTTTGATGCCTTCCAAACTTTCAAGTTTGTAGCTGATGACAATTTGCACAACAATTGACATATTGTTCATCCATAGAATCTAGGAGCAATTCCAGGCTGAAGATGTAATTCTATTAGAATATTCATTACACAAGTTATCTAATAACTTTTAGTTAGATATCAATGCTGTCAAATCATCTCTCATTCAAGAATGATACAACACTTTTAATATACAACATGATGTACATGATGAATCTACAGGTCAAACTTAGATTTCATTCATGTTCTATCTTGTCAAAAGATATGTATCCATTTTCCAAATGATATATCATGTTTTATTAGAATCATTTATTTTACCGCACATGTTTATTAACAATAAACATATATTCCAAGGTTGTATGTTTTAATTCTTAAATCTTACAAGTAAAGTTTCATTCCAAACAAAAACTTAACATTTAGCTTACATGGAATGTTACTTCCCATATGTTATACAACATATAAGATATAAGAAACTTAACATAATACTCCTACTAGCTTTTAGGAATATTAGGAGTTATCTTATTTTAATTATAAATCACAACATGGATCTAATAATTAAACATAAGTTTTATCTCCTAGATGCATGTATTAATCCATTCACGAATTATTGCACTTTGTACACTTCTAAAGATTATATGAATTCAAAAAAACCTTTCAATTACTTACCGTCCTCGCTCAAGTTATTTTTCAAGAAAGAGTTTTGATATTCCATTGTCATTTTTCATAAAATATTACAACCATAATCTTTATATATATTTAATGTGTTTAGAAAAGAATAATCAATCACAGTTAATTGCTTAAGTGTGATCAATAATCTTGTCATAAGACATGCATTAAATATGTGTACAATATTGTCCATA